>OU343222.1:133664402-133946455 GCA_910596185.1 Chrysanthemum makinoi
TTCACTTTCTTAGCACTAACATATGCGGAATCACGAGGAACTACTTGAAGGCACATAGTGTTTCCTTTTAAGGCTGGCATAGAGCAGTTTCGCTTGGCACTAGGCATAGAGCAGGCATCCGCGGCTTTTGCACCTAAGGTTAAGGATTTTGGACATGTGGCAATTACACATTCTAGCAACTCTTGAGATCGTTTGGCCCGGAGGCAAGCAAACCTAATTTCACTATCAAGAGGTTTGTTAATGAAATCCTCTTCGACAATCTCACGGAGACATTCTAGACTATCCTTAAGGTGAGCACTATATTCATGAAAAGCATGTTCATTATTCCTAAGATGAGGAGGAATATATTTAAGCATCACAGATGTATTTCTGCGATCTAAGGGTGACTTTGAGACAACATTCTTATTGAAAACAAGTGGCGGTTTCCCATTTCCACGACTTCTGATTCTCAATTTCCTTTTGTAAAGACGTTATTTTTTAGTTGTTTTGGTCACGGGTGACTTTCATTGAATCATATAACTCTTTAAAATGTCGTTTAACTTTTCATTTTCTTCTAGAAAACTCTCGTTTTCCTTTTGTAAGGCATCAACTAAGTTTTGAAGATGAAAAGTTTGAGAATTCCGAGAATCTAAAGGAGGAGGCATTTGGGACTTTGTCATATTGTTCGTTTGACCTTTTAATTGAGAGATTTGGGCTTTCAACTTTACGATCGTGTTGCTTGAGCTTGAATCACTTCATCACGTTTGTTAATTTGAAAAGCTGCATCAAACTCTGGAGCATCTGAAGATGTCTTGATATTTGAAGTTTTTACATTTTCTTTAAGATGTTGATATTTTAGTTGTAAATTAAAATGCTCAACTTCTAGTTTAGAAGAATGTTTAACCAAATTATGCGTGATCATCGTTCAATTTTCTCGTTTAGTTTAGAGTTAGTTTTATCAAGCTCAATGACACGATCATGGGAGACTTCGAGGCCTGAGATAGTTCATGAAATTTGGAAGCATTAATAGAGCAATTTGAAGCAGTGAAAAAATATCTTGAGCAACACATTCAATAATAAGAGTCTCATTTAATGTATGCAAGTTCTTCCTCTCAATCTCATTATATTTTAGTGCACTCTCATAATCACTAACTTCAACTACCATTGCATCAAATTCCTTTTCCATTCCTTTATATCGGTTTTATTCCCTTTTTAAGACTCTCAAAGTGATCTTTTAGAAGTTTAAAGAAAGGCATGACCTCGGTTAAATAACATTCTTTCATTTGCTCAAAACCCCTTTCTCCTTACTTTATACCGTTAGGTGTGATCCTTTTCTTGCAAGTTTTCTCAAAATCAACAAATAGTTGAAATATAACATATTGACTAATCAAGGTCTTGCTTTTAGTGGCAATTTTTCTAGGAACTAGATGCATTGGTGTATTAGGAGGATACTCAGTCGCTCTAGGCATTTTCCATAAAGGGGGTTTTGTTTCAACAATATTTTGACTTTTGCTTTTCTAAATCCTTTTTCGAGAAAATTTGTTGAGGGAGTCAGAATGTTTGAGGCTTAAACATGTTCAAGGAAATCCAGTTTTCCTTTGTAAGTCATGGGGAGTGATAATAATCTTTTCTCTTTGCATTTAGGGTCATCTAGTTTTTGTTCATCCTTTCCTAGTGACTTCATCGATTTCTTATCTTCCTCGGTGCACTCAAGCCTTGACTAGGTTTTCACTAGGCTTAAGAATTTCATTACCATCATAAAGCACCTTATGAGCATTTCTAGACTTTTTAATTACCTCACGGATTGGTTCCTCAACAAGGGAATGCTATGCTTATAAACTTAAGACTGATGTTTAGTGACCATGTGAGCGATCTGAATGGTGTTTCCTTGTATGTACAACTTGTTCTCAAGTTTGTTTTTCAAAGTTTTCCGATTAGAAAAATCTCTCAAGAGTTTTGATTCCTTTGCATTAAATTCTTGCTTAAGCATTTTCACATTTTCTTGAAGTTCTTGTTTTTGTTTAGATGTTTTATAGAGTTTTTCTTGCAAGGAATTTAATTCTTGTTTCAATACTTCTTCTCTAAACTTACTTTTTCTAATTATTGTACTTACTTGGTCATCCATTTCACGCTCACGAGTGGTCAACTCAAACTTAGCGTTGTTCATAAATAGCAACGTTCTTTATAGGCATTTAGTTCGAAATAATGGAATCATCGAGGGCACATCGGTGTATTCATCAAAAACATAGTCATTGTTGATTGCGAGAAGATGCATCACTTGGTACAACTTCACTTTCACTTTGTTTCACATATTGATCATATGGGACAATATTGATATTACCCATATTTTCAATATTTGATTCAATAGTTTCAGTTGATTGTACTTTGTCATGCATCTAGTGCACATCGACATCATCATTATAGTTTTAATACCTCTGAGATGAGCTTGTCATGGGATGGCCCCGCTAGTGATGAAGAAGAGACCTTGGGAGAAACCATTGGAGAAATGCTAGCCATAAAAATTGTGTGTGCTGTAGGTCCATCATCCACATCAGAGTCGTATGCATCACGGTCGGCTGACTTGAAAGGCATTCGATGATTGTGACCTATCTCTGAATAGGCTGCTCATCATCATCGCATCATAGGTCTTGGCATTGCCCTCGGAAACAACAATTCCTCTTCATTCAAAGTAGCACCATTGTCTGAGCTTGAGCGACATCTTATCTCTCGAAGTAATCGGCGATGCGTGGGCTTTGGAGATGTCGAGTTCCTTGCAATGTGTCCTCTCCACCAGTTATAACATTTGATGAGCTTAGCTTGACCTTGGTTACCATTCCTTCCTCGATTACGGTTTCCAACATAACCTCTCCCGCTCCACCTCGTCACGATCATCTTGTCTTTCTGAGCTGGTTGCACCACGATCCTTCCATCTTTAATAGTGGCTTGATTGTGTGGGTTAGATGCGTTCGAGGTTGTTGTTGGTTTGTGGGAGAGTATTCATGTTTTGGCTGATGAGAAGAGCTAGTTGATTAATGAAGCTACCCACGTGAGCATCGGCATCGGCTTGTTTTGTACATAGGATCGGGGAATGAGTTTGTGATTACCATTACCCAAGGGTATGACTTGTGATGCTTTGGTTGTGATTCTGATGTTTGAGTAGAAAGTTGTAGAGTCATTAGACGAGCTTGTCTCTCCACAGGTTGGTTTTGAACTGATTGAATTAATTTTTTCAAACATAGCATGTCTCTCATTCTGAAGGAGGAAGGCATAGAGTTGCTCATAGTTTGTATTCTTCAATCCTTTAGTGAGCTTCACAGCTGTAACAAACTTGTGCCATTCGGGATTCATGTTGTTCACAAATTTTGAGTTCAACTGAATGTTAGGCATAGTCATTTTGATGTTCCTCATGTCATTAACTAACTTATGAAATCTCACATAGTACTCATAGACACTCTCATCCGGTTTCATCTTGAAATGCTCAAATTCGTCATAGAGTTGGGATTCTCTGTCTTCCATAGTTAATTCAGAACCTGAGAGAAGCATCTGAACATTGTCCCAAACGCCTTAGCATACGTGTTATGATTGATCAGCTTGTAGATGTCTTTAGGAAGACCTTGAAGAACAATGTTTGAAGCCCGATATCGCATCAAATCTCTTTTATCCTTATCATCAAGCTCATCATACATCTTAGGTCAATCTATTCCGTAACAGAGTACCATCGCATTAGTATCAAGTATGTCTCTAGTCGTCTCAACTCGATATGGTCCTTCATCAATGGATTTGAGAATGTTGACACCATTTTCCTTTCCATGGCAATACAGTCTAATTCGTTGAGCCCAAGAGTCGTTGGTCGATTACGTCAAGCATGGGTGGGCGAGTATCGAGCCGGCTGCTTGAACATCCTCGACAGCAACAGTGGAGATGACATGAAGGAACGTTGGTAGACATGTTAGCAGATTATACGGGATTTTATAACTCTATGATTAAACCGGGAAATAGATTCTTTCACGGGATTTTACTGAATCAAAAGAAAACCGTAAACAATCACTCAAGACTCTAGAAGATAAAATACTAAATCGCTAGAAGATAATGCACTAAGTCGCTAGAAATTAATTCACTAAGTCGCTAACCTTAATTCTACACCCCTAAAGTAAGTCGCTAGAGTCCAAGTAAAGTCGCCTAGAGAAAAGCAAGTCGCTAAGTAGTAACTCGCTACTGACAAGTTAGCTAACCAACTTTTTTGGCGACAATTAATTCGCTACACAAGTCGCTAGAGACCTGAGTAAGCTAAGAAGCAACTTCGCTACTTGACCAAATTAAGCTACCACAAAGTAGCTACCGTGGAGAATCCACTACTTGTACTTCTTCGCTAGATCTAACTTCGCTAGCTCCAACAACTGTAAGTCGCTACAAAAATGTGAAGCAAGTCGCTACCAAGAAAATATTCAGTGAACTAAGTCGCTAGCTTGAAAAAACCATATAAACCTTACTTTTCAATCCAAAACCACCCCAACCAAGATGATTCAAGCTTACCAAATGAAAACCTAAACACTTTTGATGATTCTAAACATAAAAGTACCAACAAAATTCAAACTTTAACACAAGAAATCAACCAAATGATGCAAAAACCACTAAACTTTTTCAAACTCAAAAACCACCTAAAAATCTCTATAAATCCAAAGATGTGCACGATATGATCTAACCATGGCTCTTGATACCAATTGTAAGATATAACTTGTCACATACACATCATAACATTAACACAAGGTAGCATATAGATGGAATTCTAGAGAGAGAAAGTTAGAGGTTTAGGGAACTTAGTGAGAGAAAGTGAAAGATATTATTATGAGCTCCAACTCTTTACCTTGGGAGGTAGAGAGTATTTATAGTCTTACATAAATCAGCCACACACGGTGTGGATCGGGCATACAGTGGGTAAAACCCGTCCGTCCTCCACGGTGTTACTTAACTAAATACTACTTAACTAAATATTACTACGACTACGAGCTTTCTAACGATTACATATACTTGAGGTGACCGACTCTTTAATACCTGGAATTTCTAATTCCTAACATCTAATGATTTCCATGATGCATTACATGATGTCATAAGTTGTATTTCTATTTTTAGAAATATGCAAGTACATAAGTAGTGTTTGGTTTTAAGAACCTAACACATTCTAAAAACTACTATCATACATAATGATTAGAGTCATATCAAGATGTTACTAATCATAAATGTAAATGCTTGAATGATGAATATATTGTTTGAAAAAGCTTGTTTTAATATCTATTAAACTTGACAAGCTTTAAGCTTTTATACAAATTAAATTTACTTTTGTCGTTAACAAAACTTAGGTAAAGATCAAAAATATAAATAACGTTTAATGACGATATTTGTATTAACACTTTTTTCCTCTGCTATGTCGTGCAAGATCAACGCCCTGAAAGCATCACTAAGCTTGCCGGATTCAGTGGCAGCTTTCATTTCATCGATATTAGGTGTGGAAGACATTTTGTGTGTTTAGGGTTAAAATTATTGATAGTTGTGTGTTTAGGGTTAAAATTATTGATAGTTGTGTGTTGATTTTATGGTTAGGTAAGTATAAATAATTACAATTTACCTCACAATTTGCACAAATAATCAAAAAAAAAAAAAAACACTCAAGTGTTACTGTAGACCTTTCATATTCTTCCATGCATAAATGTGATATGCAATAAAAAAATGTGATATGCAGGAGTATTTAGGAAGATATCTAATATTGTAATTTAAACCCTTCATTTTTTCATTGGATCTAAACCAGCCCCTATATACACAGTTTAAATTTAAATTAATGACTAAACATGTCTAAAAGGTTTATTATCTCAACTTCTTACAACAAAAATATTAATACAAATTTATGGTTAATCAAGAAGCTGGGTATTAAAATTTACATATCTAATTTTGTTCAGGAGGAAAAAAAATAAAAATAAAATTGAATATTGTAATCAAAAGTTTAAAAATTAATTACATGTCAACTGCAATACATCGACCAAAATCAAAGTTAGTCATCTTTACAATGTAGCACATTGACCAAAATCAAAGTTAGTCATCATTACTATGTAGTCATCTACAGTAGAACTTAAGAAGACTAATCTTGCTTTATAGACACTACAACTTTGGCAAACAATGAATGCGGTGGTTATTAATTTGAGAACCATGCAAATTTGCATAACGAAACCCACGTAAACATTACCCGAAAAGGTTACAACAACATTAATACAAGAATTTGCCTCTGGCGACCTATTGCGTAATCAAAATTACCCCAAAGACCATGACGATAACAACTCAGGCTTTACTCAAACATTAGGCAATCAAAACTTGGATATAGTTCATGTGCATCACAATTAAAATATTAAATAGACTACTTAAAATACAAAACTTATGATAACATCAATTGCAATACCTTACATGTAACTACTTGTATATAATATTACGTAAAAAGCGATATACATTCAACCCTTACCAATCGGTTACAACGCACGGGTTTTATATTTTGGATTATGATGTCTTTATATGTAGTATAGATGTGAAGAAGTGGGTCCTCCTGCATCCAATAGGATGCTGACACATATGTTTAGCCATACTATATGAGTTAGGGGTTGTTTACTATTTTCAAGACTTTTTTAGCGGTTTTCATAAGTTTTCTTACACTTTTACACACATTCGTACGTTTATACACATTTTTGTCTGTTTTAATACGTTTTCGTACGATCTTTGTCCTTTAATCTGTTTTTTATACGTTTCCATTTTTGTTTACAGGTTTTCGTCTATGTTTACACGTTTTCGCTAGTTTTTTCATGTTTTCGTCCGTTTGAATACGTTTTTATCTGTTTTGCATATTAACGTACATTTTCAAACGTTTCATACATTTTCATATGTTTTACATATGTTTTCGTCCATTTTCGTCCGATTTACCCCGTTTTCATCTGTTTGTACCGATTTTCGTATGTTTTTAAGAATTTTTCAACCGTTTTCATAGGTTTTCCTACACTTTTACACAGATTCGTACGTTTATACACGTTTTCATCTGTTTTAATACGTTTTGGTCCGTTTTCTTACGTTTTCGTACGTCTTAATCGGTTTTTATACGTTTCCGTTTTTGTTTACTGGTTTTCGTCCGTGTTTGCGTTTTCCGCGTTTTTATTTGGTTTTATCTTTTAGTCCGTTTGTATAACTTTTTTACACACATTCGGTCCAGTTTCCAGCTGTTTTGCCACGTTTTCGTCCGATTTACCATTTTCATCCCCGTTTTTACCCATTTTCATTATGATTTAAAGAATTTTCACCGTTTTCCATAGGTTTTCTTACACTTTTACAGATTCTACGTTTATACATGTTTTCGTCTGTTTTAATACTTTTTGGTCCGTTTTCTTACGTATTTGTCCCTTTTAATCGGTTTTTATACGTTTATGTTTTTGTTTACTGGTTTTCGTCCGTGTTTGCACGTTTTCGCTGGTTTTTTCATCTTTTAGTCCGTTTGTATAACTTTTTACACACATTCATTCGTTTCCAGCTGTTTTGCACGTTTTCGTCCCATTTACCCCGTTTTCATCCGTTTTTACCCATTTTCGTACGTTTATAAGAATTTTTCGCCCGTTTTCATACGTTTTCTTACACTTTTACACAGTTCGTCGTTTACCACACGTTCTCGCTGTTTTAATACGTTTTGGTCCGTTTTCTTACGTCTTTGTCCCTTTTAATCGGTTTTATCGTTTCCATTTTTGTTTACGGTTTTCGTCCGTGTTTGCGTTTTATTTGGTTTTTCATCTTTTAGTCCGTTTGCATAAGTTTTTACACACATTCGTCCGTTTCCAGCTGTTTTACACGTTTTTGTCCCATTTACTCAAACATTATGTTTGTAGGTTACTAATTATGGAAGCCATGGCTTAAAATGTAAATAATTTTGGGTCAACCCAAGAAGCGAACTTAATCCATTTTCGGTTTAAAACCATATGTGTCAACCCAAGAATCAAGCTTAATTTCGGGTCAACCCAAGAAGCGAACTTAATTCATAATCGATTTCCGGTTCGCTTTGGTTTAATTATAGTTCGGTTCGTTTCGGTTTTCGTGTTGACCAAAATAAAAATATAACTGATTTAACGAAATAAAACCCGATAACCGAACGGATCAACACCCCTAATTTATAGTCATAGTTTAAAAGAAAGAGGACTTAGTTTGCGTTTTTTTTAAACATTAGGTCTTTACACTTTGATGGATCTTAGGGATGATGGGGGGAAGTGCGAGGTCTAAGCTACATGGGTTGAATGATCTCATTACTCAATCTTAGGAGGAAATTGATACCAAGGAAGAACAAATTCAGGCGATGAATGGTTGAAGGGTTTCTCGCTATGGAATGGGATGTTTTCTTTTGCTCTAGTGTCATCTGTTTATGTCTAATGTCTAATGTCTAATGTCTTGGTTTAATGGGATGGTATGTAGATATATTAACAATGGAATATGTATGGATATTTTGATGGTTTATCCATACGAATGCTAAATATGTTTGTTAATATAAGTAATGTGTTCGCTAGTTTGTTTCATCTTTTTTTTTCATGTTGTTTTGAATTTAGGAATTGGTTGTGGTGTTTAAGTTCATATTCGCACTGGTAGAATGTATTATTGTAGGATTAGGATGTTCAATTTTTAGATTGTTGTCAATTTTTTTATGACTGATTATGAAGTTTAGAAGTGGAGCGTTTGTTCATGACAATTATTTTTGATTGAACCACTAGATTTAGGGTGTTTTTGTTGTTGTTTTTGCTTTAAGTTAATTGCATTTACATGTTTTCTTTATTTTTTTTGACTGCTTGAGGATGTTAGAGCTTATTTAATTGCTTATAAATAGTTTATTTATAAGCTTAAAGTAAGGTCTTAGGGCTGTTTGATGTATCAGCAGTTCTTGGTTTGATTTACCTATTTTTGTGCTTAATTGTTTATCTGGAACTGCTTATTAGTTATAGTTTCTTAATTAGTTGCTTTAAGTCCATTTTTAGCTTTTGTTTGTTCATTTGTATGCGTCATGTGGTGATTTTAGTGTATCCGCAGGTATATGTGTCTTTGACACAGCTGGTTTGAAGTAATATGGGTGTTTGGGACTGTGGGTAAGCACCATTTCTGTCAGGGGTGTTTTTGGTTTCAAAAATTAGATTTTCTAATTTTTGTTTGAATGGCAGCCAAAAATTAAATATTTAAATGCTATATTATCAATTTGGAGCCAAAATTTTTAAAATTACTTTGAAAATTATGGTTTCCTTAATTAAAAAATTGCCCCATCATTAGCCCTAATTTTACTCCAATAAATCAGGCTTCAAGCAAAACAACCAGAACTTCAATTTTTACACCATTATTTATCAATTAAGTTTACTAATTTTCTTTAACACATTACTTCTGACGAATCATGGCAACGCAAATCAATTATCCGGATGATTTGGTTTATTCTGATCGTGAAAATGAAAACACTTTAGGATATGAATCAGAGACGTATTTAGATGAGGGTGAGGATGCTGAAAACAACCATTCAAATGCGAATGTTGTTAAGAGGGGCATAACTAGGTTAGCTAAGTTTCGCAGGGAATATGGAAAAACAGGCGGAATAAAGGTCAGTGTAACCTTCGATGCACAAGATAGGTTATCAGGAAAAAACAGAGCATTGTTTTCGAGTTTTTTGGGTGATTTGGTTCGTGAGCATATAGGTGTCAGGATTCTAACCTGGAGGAAGGTTGATTCAGAAGAAAGAGATAAAATGTGGGACGAAATCACGGTACACATATACTTTTTTTTAACTAGTAGTGGCTTGGCTATCGTAGGTATAAGGTGTTAATAAGTTTATCTCTGCATTTACAGTATGTGCAACTAATTAACAACAATTTGTTAATCTTTGCAGCGATATTTTGATGTTGACTTGACGGTCAGAAAGATGATAATGAATCGTCTTGGTCAACTTCTAAGGAATTTCAGAATGAAATTGATACAAAACTACATATTGCCCAACCAAAATACCCTTTCAAAACTAAATGAAGTCCCAGCAAAGTATAGTGCAATTATAAAAGCCGAAGATTGGGTTAATTTTGTAAACTACACAGTCAGCGAGGAATACAAGGTGTTAATTAGTCATTTTTATTCAAGTTCAAATATCTTTCACCTTTTCATATGTTTCCATATGTATTAGTTGTATACTATCATCATTACTACATCTAAACGCCGTATGATTTTGTGTTGCAAGGTGAGATCAGCAAAAGCTAAAGTGTCGCGTTCCAAGTCTGATTATGATCATACAATGGGGGACGAGGTGGATGCAGTGTGATAGAAAAATGGTAACAGTAAACATTTGCACATTTGCATTTAATAGCATCATACTTTCGTTTATATTCGTTTATCTTACATTTGTATGTATTTGATGTTTATAAGATCGAGAGTAAAGAAATTAAACCAGATGAAGAACCACGCAGCTGGTACGCTGTGGTTGAAAGGAAGGGTGAATAAAGACGGAGAATATCACGATGATAATATCAGATCAGTGGGGAGAAATTTTGTAAGTTTGGCTACAAATTTTATTATTATGTTTGTTTAGTTATAAGTTAATACTGCTACTGTATTAGTTAAAACTGTTAGTTATAAGTTAATACATGTAGTGTTTTAGTTAATACTTTTAGTTACAAGTTAATACTGGTAGAATTAAATAACCTATTTCCCATATTGTGTGTGCAGAAAAAACGGACGACAAGATCAAACAAGGAATCTTGAAGCTTGATCATGGCACTGATGCTATGACAGTTGTATTAGGTAAGGAAAAGGGAGGATATGCGAGAGGAGTGGGAGCTGGAGTAACCTACAAGAGGTATTTTGATCTGCCTCGAATCAGACAAGCATCTGATGAAAGAGTGGTGTTACTTCAAAGTAAACTTGATAATGAGAGGCGCCAACGTCAAGAAAAAGATGCGGTAATACAGGATTTGATGAAACAATTGGCTGCACAAAGGGGGCAGTTGCAGTCAACTTCAACTCCATTCACACAAACGGAAGTAAGACATAAGATAGTAACATTCCATATTTTTTTTACCCTTTTAAATACTGCTGCAGTCTGCTTAAACAATTTATATTTCAGGTGTGTCCGGTGAACATTAATCTTATAAATAGCAGTGGATGAGGATCGGACACGTGTTCTGGACGTGAGAAAATTGCGAGCATTGAGAAGTCTAATGGACTTGCAACTTTGGAAAAGGAAATGGAAATAAGTGTAAGTAATAAATCATCCCCCTGACATTTTTGAATTCTACGTACATGTATTATTTACCGTGTATTATATATATAGGAAACTGTTAAATCTGTCGCTTCTAAGAAAACGACTAGATCAAACGAAAGGATTCTTCACGTCAACTTTCCGAATCACAAGAAAATGAGTCTCCATTAACAGTACTACCACAAGTATGTATTTAAACATTTTCATATGTTCTTTAGTTTAATTAATTACTGATACATATATACATGCAACAAATTATCTTTTTAAGTAATTAAGTGCAGACTGTGGCACTTAAAGAAATCAACTATTATTGCGGAGGGTGCCGTGTACAAAACTGATGGAAAACAAATGCTTCATAACAAACCACTCCCAAAGGATTGCTACAGAGTGTCTATTGAAAAATCTTTAGTGGATGCAGCATGCATACCGGATGTAGGAAGTAACGGTTTCAAAACAGTTAAGGATGCAGTAGGTGGTTTTATGCATGGCCAAAGGATCAAGTGGTTTCGATGAAAAGGTACATACATGCATGTGTTTTATAAACCTACATATATCATTCTTCATATTTAATTCAGTGTTTGATACACCCGGCTTTTGTTTCCTACATGTAACACCACCAAGTACCATAAAACTGATTGGTGAGAACAGAACTGCACCTAAATTACAAACGAAGCACTACGTCTCTAGTGATGCCATGCAAAAGGAAGCTAAGAAGATCAAGAGTTAGAAGTCGTTAAATTATTGAGAATTTTATTATGTACGACATTACAATTTTATATACATTCCAATTTTATTGTACTTGAATATATTTTATATATATATATATATATATAGAGTTAGGATCAAATAAGAAGATTACTTAAAATAAGAAGGAATAAGAAGAACTATAACCGTAAATCCGAGATGCACCGACCTAAATTAGATGCATCCTATAATCTTAGATGCATTATAACGCACCATAGTGTGTTTTCTAGCTTTTAATCAGATGCATATATGTCTATTAGATGCATTTCATGATTTCTCTTGTTTTTGTTCCTCTGCACGTGCCAAAATCATGAAAATCAATTTGCACCATCTATACATCAAATTAACTTTCGAAACTCAAGATGTTGCATCTATATGAATAGAAATGCATCTAATGCAAGTCGTTTCATCTCAAATGCGAGGTTTTGATCACTTCTCACCACTTTTTATTTTAATTTACTTATCACTAGATCCTACTCTATATATATATATATATATATATATATATATATATATATATATATATATATATATATATATATATATATATATATATATATATATATATATATATATATATATTTGAATTTGTTTTGATATATATTGATTTCTTATATGTGACTAAAAGATTCATCTAGTCACAATTATTAACACTTTTTTGTCACAGTTTGCTTAATTCGAGGTGTGACTAAATGTTAGAAAGGGCCACACAAACATAAAATTAATGTGGCCATTGGATGAGCAATAGTCACACAAAACACACATTTCTTCACTTTAAACACCATATGGTCACACTTATTAACACTTTTGGCCACTTTATGCTTAATTGTATGTGACTAAATACCCAAAAGAAACATGCTTTGCGTGACAAAATGTTAGAAAAGGCCACACAAACATAAAATTAATGTAGCCATTGGATGAGCAATAGTCACACAAAACACATATTTCTTCACTTAAAACACCATATGGTCACACTTATTAACACATTTGGCCACTTTATGCTTAATTGTATGTGACTAAATACCCAAAACAAACATGCTTTGTGTGACTAAATGTTAGAAAATGCCACACAAACATAAAATTAATGTGGCCATAGGATGATCAATAGTCACACAGAACACATATTTCTTCACTTTAAACACCATATGGTCACACTTATTAACACTTTTGGCCACTTTATGCTTAATTGTATGTGACTAAATACACAAAACAAACATGCTTTGTGTGACTAAATGTTAGAAAAGGCCGCACAAACATAAAATTCATGTGGCCATTGGATGATCAATAGTCACACAAAACACACATTTCTTCACTGTAAACACCATATGGTCACACTTATTAAAACTTTTGGCCACTTTATGATTAATTGTATGTGACTAAATACCCAAAAGAAACATGCTTTGTGTGACTAAATGTTAGAAAATGCCACACAAACATAAAATTCAAGTGGCCATTGGATGATCAATAGTCACACAAAACACACATTTCTTCACTTTAAACACCATATGGTCACACTTATTAACACTTTTAGCCACTGTATGGTTAATTGTATGTGACTAAATACCCAAAACAAACATGCTTTGTGTGACTAAATGTTAGAAAATGCCACACAAACATAAAATTCAAGTGGCCATTGGATGATCAATAGTCACTCAAAATACACGTTTCTTCACTTTAAACACCATATGGTCACACTTATTAACATTTTTAGCCACTTTATGGTTAATTGTATGTGACTAAATACCAAAAAAAAACATTCTTTGTGTGACTAAATGTTAGAAAAGGCCACACAAACATAAATTTAATGTGGCCATTGGATGATCGATAGTCACACAAAATACACATTTCTTCACTTGAAACACCATATGGTCACACTTATTAACACTTTTGGCCACTTTATGATTAATTGTATGCGACTAAATACACAAAACAAACATCCTTTGTGTGACTAAATGTTACAAAAGGCCACACAAACATAAAATTCAAGTGGCCATTGGATGATCAATAGTCACACAAAAGACATAATTCTTCACCTTAAACAACATATGGTTACACTTATTAACACTTTTGGCCACTTTATGCTTAATTGTATGTGACTAAATACCCAAAAGAAACATGATTTGTGTGACTATACAGTGTTTATGGTCACTAATACGGATTAATCCAACAAAATTTGTACCTAATTAGTCACACATGTTAAGGTTTTGGTTACTCTTTTGCAAAAGAGACTAAAAAAAAGTCAAACACGTGACCATAGGGAACCTATGGTCGCGCGACCTTTAGTCACACACGATCGAAAAATCATGTGTGACTATATGTATATCATCACACATATTCGGTGTAGCCAAATCCACTTCTTGTTCTAGTGTAGGGATATTGCAATAGAAATTAGGGAAGAAATGCGATTCATACTCAACCTCATTCTTGATCGCATCAATATCATTACTCATCAAAACCTCCATCCATAACCTTATGCAAGCATGGAAGGAATCATTATTATTTTTTTTGAGTCATTTTTAAGAACAAGTCTTGTTCTTACTTTTACATGCTTGTATGTGGCACAAATACCACTACATTTTGTTGTTTTATTACAAGGACTTGTTTACATACCTTAGCTCCCAATCTTGATTCTCGTCGATCACAAGATTATTTATGCATGTTACTACTAACCCTTTCTTTGTAGGATTTTTTGTTGGGTTTTTGGTTCCTTGAATCAAGAATTATTCTAAGTACTGGAACTACGGACAGAGTTGATAAAACCACAGACAGAAGAATGGAACCACGGATGAAGACAAACCGCGGCTAGTAGTAGTGTGTAACCACGGATAATGTATTGTAACCACTGCTAGTCTTGTATATTCGGTTTAGTATTATGTATTAAATAAATATGGAAAAGATATTTATCTTGTAGGTTACGTATTGTATTATGTAAAGGACTCCTTAGCCTATAAAAGGAGGTCCTAGGTTAGATTAGATATACGTAAGTTTTATATCTAAGGTCGATACACTTCAAGGTTGTAAAACCCTAATACTGGTTTAGAGTATTCGTATTAATAATAATATTGAGGTGTTGAATGTTTATTGTTCTTTTTCTTAAGATTAAGTATTAAATTCCGCGTGATACTTAATAAGTTCTTGTTTAAAGTCAGTTTCTATATTAGATCGTTTGCTCAACTGGGATCAAGAAGTGGTATCAGAGCTTGTGATCTAGAAACTGTAATCAAGAAGAGGTCAAGTTAAGTTTTGTTCAAGTAAGATAAGATGTCTGACGAAACATACATGGTTACTGCTTCAAAGGTGCCCATGCTCAAGCATGGTGAGTCCCAAATCTGGAGGATGCGAATAAGGCAATACATTCGCATGATTGATTATGCTCTCTGGGATGTTGTGGAAAAAGGTGATACTCTTCCTAAGAAGGGTGATGATGGCAATGAAATAGCCATTGTTAGTGAGATTGACAAGGCTAAGAGAAAGATGGAGATTAAAGCTCATAGTATTCTCTCTATGGGAATACCTAATGAATATGCTTTGGATTTTGAACAATATGAGTCTGCTAAAGAGTTATTGGATGCTCTTGAGACAAGGTTTGCTGGTAATGAAGCTACAAAGAAATCAAGGAAGAATATGCTCAAGCATTAGCTTGAAAACTTCACTGCTCTTAGTGGAGAAAAACTTGATGGCACGTACAACAGGCTTCAAAAACTGATTAGCCAATTGAAGACAGTGGACTATAATGTTATTCAAGAAGATATAAATTTGAAGTTCATTAGAAGTTTATCTCCTGAATGGGCTGTTCATACGATTATGTGGAGAAATAAGGTGGACTTTGATAAGATGACTCTGGACAATCTCTACAACAACTTGAAAGTCTATGAGTCTGAGAATAACATTGCTGGTGCATCTTCTGCTAATCAAAACCTCGCTTTTGTTTCAACTAATCACAAAAGTCCACATGATGTATCCACTGCTGCCTATGGAATAACCACGGCTATTGCAAACAATACCACTGTTAGTGATACTGTCAGTGATGGTGCAATTTGTGCTTTCTTGTTAGATTTAACTACCAGTGTTGATGTATTGAATCAAGATCTAGATCAAATTGATCCTGATGATCTTGATGAGATTAATCTTCAATGGCAAATGGCAATGTTGACTCTCCAAGCAAGGAAGTTTCTGAGGAGGACTAGAAGACATGTCAAGTATGATGGTAAAAGAAGAGCTGGGTTTGACAAAAGCAAGATGGAGTGCTTTAACTGCAAGAAGAAGGGTCACTTTGCAAGGGAATGTCGAGCACCTAAGCGGATTGAAGGCATCAAGAAGACCACTGAAGAGTCTGCTCCTTCTTCAGCATTGGTGGCTCAAGATGGTCTTGGTGATTATGACTGGAGTGATGAAATTGAAGAAGGACCCAATGCAGCTTTTCTTGCTAGTGAAGCTTCAAAAGAGCATAACTTTGCTCTTATGGCATATGCTTCATCTTCTGGTTCAGATTCTGAGGTATCTAATAATTCTACTTGTTCTTTCAAATCATGTCATGATAACTTAGAATCTCAAAAAGCTATCACTGAGAGTTTAAGAAAAGAAGTAGAAAGACTGTCTATGGACAATGTGAGTTTGAATATGTAGATAAGATCAATATACTAGGAGGTGAAATTGATCTTAAAGATAGAGAGATTAAGATGCTTAAAGATAAACTAGCAGAGGCAGAGAGTGTAAAACAAAAGGCCCTAGAAGAAAAAGAAAAACATGTTGTAAGAGTAGCTAAAACACAATTTGCTTCTGATATGGTTAATAAATCTATAGAGGGTTATTTAATGAAGAAGGGTTCTGGAATAGGATACAATAATATGCCACCACCCAATCTAATGCAACATGCACCACCTGCAAAAGAGCTCTCATTTAGTAGTGAATTTAGCTTCAATAAACCTGTAGGTGAAACTAAGATTAAGATACCTAAGATAGGTTCTGATAAATCATCTGATGCTCCCATCATTGAAGATTGGGAATCAGATTCTGAGGAAGATAGATCTGAATCAACTCAACCTGAAAAGATAGAACATGTTAAGAAAGTTGATTCTAAACAAGCCAACCTTGTACCTAGATTTAGAGCTCAAATTACTAAGAAAGTGGTTGAGTACAAGGAAATACCTAGGGAACAGCTGAAAAAATATATACCTAGGGGCAATCAGAGAAACTTTAATGGCCTAATATCGAACAGGTTAGGTAATGAGTTTCAATGTGTTAAGAAAGCTTGTTATAACTGTGGTAGTTTTGAGCACTTACAGAGAAATTGTTATAAAAACAGACCACAAGTTTGGGATCAATGAAGGAGGGTAAATCACTAAAACTTTTCAAAGAAAACAAACCCTCATCCTAACAGAAACATGATTCCTAGAGCAGTGTTAATGAGGAATGGGAATACAAAATCAATTGTCACTGCTTGTCCCAAATGGGTTCCAACCACTGCTAAGCAAAGTGTAAACACGGCTAAGCAAAATCAAACCACTGCTAAGCCAAATATCACCAGAGATAACAAAGAAGTTTTAAAAATTCCAAAGGTGATAACTGACACAGTGGTTGGAAATCATTTTTATGCTGTTAAGGCCTCAACAAGTTGGCAATGGAAGCCTAAGACCAAGGTTTTACATGATGTCAACTGTGCATCAATGGACCTAGCCAAATTTGATTATATTGATGCATAGGGCAGACCCAAGTCAGTATTGACTTGGGTCCGCAAAAGGAACTAATTTGTTTAATTTCATGTGCAGGGCAATCTACAAGATGAGCTAAAAGACAAAGGAGTTTTTGATAGTGGTTGCTCTAGGCACATGACTTGGGATGGGAGCAACCTGGAGGATTTTGAAGCTTTTGATGGAGGATATGTGGCATTTGGCAATGATCCAAAGGGAGGAAAGATACTTGGCAGAGGCACAATCAAAACAGGGAATTTAGACTTTGAAAAGGTCTATTTGGTACAGGGACTTAAGTATAATTTATTCAGTGTTTCTCAAATGTGTGATAAGAAAAACTGGGTACTTTTTGGTGAAACTGAGTGTGTGGTGTTGTCACCTGAATTTAAGATTCCTGATGAGAAGTACATACAGCTAAGGGTACCTAGGAAAGAAAATATATATTGTTTTGATCTTAAAGATGTAATTCCTAATAGGTCCTTAACCTGTTTGTTTGCTAAAGCATCTGTGGATGAGTCTAAGTTATGGCATAGAAGATTAGGTCACCTCAATTACAAAACAATCAATAAACTGGTAAAAGACAACTTAGTGAGAGGGTTACCTTCTAAGGTTTTTGAGTGTAAGGAACTGTGTGTGGCTTGTCCAAAAGGAAAACAACATAGAGCTTCTTGTAAGACCAAAACTGTCAACACCATCACACAACCACTGTTTATGCTTCATATGGACTTATTTGGACCTACCTTTGTTAAAAGTTTGAACCATAAGCAGTATTGCCTAGTTATCACTGATGATTATAGTAGATTTTCTTGGGTTTACTTTTTGGCTGCTAAGAGTGAGACTAGTGAGATCCTCAAGAGTTTCATTACTAAGATAGAAAATCTAGTAAATCATAAGGTAAAGATAATCAGATGTGATAATGGAACTGAGTTTAAGAATGCTGTGATGAATCAGTTTTGTGTAGTTAAGGGTATAGAAAGACAATTTAGTGTTGCTAGAACACCACAACAAAATGGTGTAGCTGAAAGGAAAAATAGGACACTAATTGAGGCTGCTAGGACAATGTTGTCAGAGTCTAAGTTACCAACTACCTTTTGGGCTAAAGCTGTAGGCACTGCATGTTATGTGCAAAATAGAAGTAAGGTAGTGAAGCCTCATAACAAGACCCCCTATGAGCTGTTACATGATAGGAAGCCAATAATTGCATTCATAAAACCTTTTGGGTGTCCTGTTACTATCTTGAATACCATAGACTACCTAGGCAAGTTTCAAGAGAAAGCTGATGATGGATACTTTTTAGGCTATTCTTCTAATAGTAATGCCTTTAGAGTATACAATAGGAGGACTAGAATTGTTGAAGAGAACTTACATGTTCAATTTAGTGAAAAGACTCTTTGTGTTGAGACCAAAGGACCAGATTGGCTGTTCAACATTGATATTCTAACCAAATCTATGAATTATGAGCCCATCATTGCAGGAACTTCCACTAATATTGATGCAGATACTCAAAAGTCAAAAGGATTCTGATGCAGAAGCAATTTCTAAGGAAGCTGATTCTCCTCAAGAGTTCTATTTGTTTGAAAAGTGGAAAGCTAGTTCTGTCTCACCCATCATTGAGAAGCAAGGTCCCACTGATGATGATGTATTGAATACTGGAGGAAATGTTGATCATCATCAAGATAAGGATGAGTTGTTGAAGATAACTTAGTGTTGGTAGAAGAAATAGAAAAGAAGAAAAGGCATTCTGAAAGCACTGCTAAGCCAAACCAAAGCACGGACAGTTATAATGAAAGCACTGCTAAGCCAACTTCTACCAAAATCAGAACAAGTGAAACCACAGTTGTAAGTACTGATGATAGTACTTCCTTTGGACCAACTGCAAAGCCATTATTTGGTGAAGAAGAGTATCCACATGATTCTGATATGCCTGCTTTGATTGAAATTGATACTCCTACTGATGATGAAGACATGGATGATTTCTTCAATGTTGATCTTACTAATTTGGAACATGTCATTCATGAAAGTCCTGTTACCTCAACAAGGATACATAAGATTCATCCTAAGGAACAGATACTTGGAAATTTGAACACCCATGTTCAAACAAGAAGCAAGGTTCAAAATACAAAAACCTTTCCTGAACAAGGTTTCTTTGCAAGATCACTTCACAAAAGAAATAGTCATAAAGATCTACAAAATTGCTGATTTGCATGTTTTCTATCTCAAAAGGAGCCCAAGAGAGTTGAAGAAGCATTATCTGAAGAAGTTTGGGTAGAATCAATGCAAGAGGAGCTTCTTCAGTTCAAACTTCAAGAGGTTTGGACATTGGTTGATCTTCCAAATGGTAAGAGGGCAATTGGGACAAAATAGGTGTTCAGAAACAAAAGGGATGAAAGAGGTATTGTTGTGAGAAACAAGTCAAGGTTGGTTGCTCAAGGATACACACAAACTGAAGGCTTGGATTATGATGAAGTGTTTGCTCTAGTTGCAAGAATTGAGGCTATTAGATTGTTTCTAGCTTATGCTTCATTCAAGAATTTTGTTGTGTATCAGATGGATGTTAAAAGTGCATTTTTGTATGGCATAATTGATGAGGAGGTGTATGTTTGTCAGCCTCCTGGTTTTGAAGATCCTGATCATCCTGATAAGGTGTACAGGGTGAGAAAGGCTATGTATGGATTGCATCAAGCTCCTAGGGCATGGTATGAGTGCCTGTCTACTTATTTAATGGACAATGGTTTTAAAAGAGGGTTGATTGATAAGAATTTTTTCATTAGGAAGCACAAGGATGATATTTGATTGGTTCAGGTTTATGTAGATGACATCATCTTTGGCTCAACCAATAAGGAGCTATGCAAAGATTTTGAGAAGCTTATGCATGATAAGTTTCAGATGAGTTCTATGGGAGAACTCACTTTCTTTTTGGGGCTACAGGTTCAACAAAGGACTGATGGTATCTTCATTAGTCAAGACAAGTATGTAGCAGATGTTTTGAAGAAGTTTGGGTTTCAGGATGTGAAGAGTGCTAGTACACCTATGGAGACTCAGAAACCACTGCTACCTAATGATGGAAGTCCCACACTTGATCAGAAGTTGTACAGCTCCATGATTGGATCTTTGATGTATCTCACTGCATCTAGGCTAGATATTATGTTCTCAGTATGTGTGTGTGCCAGATTTCAAGTCACACCCAATGCATCACACATGAATGCTGTTAAAAGAATATTTAGATATCTTAAAGGTCATCCTAAACTGGGCCTTTGGTACTCTAAGGATTCTCCTTTTGATTTGGTAGCCTACACAGATAGTGACTATGCTGGTGCTAGTTTGGATAGGAAGTCTACAACTGGAGGTTGTCAGTTTTTGGGGAGCAGACTTATTTCATGGCTGTGTAAAAAGCAAACTATTGTGGAAAATTCTACAACTAAAGCTGAATATGTGGCTGCTGCTAGTTGTTGTGGTCAAGTTCTTTGGATTCAGAATCAATTGCTGGATTTTGGGTACAATTTTATGCATACTAAGATTTACATTGATAATAACAGTACAATTTGCATTATTAAAAATCCTATTTTACATTCTAGAACTAAACATATTGAGATAAGGCATCATTTTATTAGAGATTGTAATGAGAAAAGACTGATTCAAATGGTAAAAATCCATACTGATTTCAATGTTGCTGATCTTCTCACTAAAGCTTTTGATGTAGGGAGGTTTCAGTACCTTGTTGTTAGTATTGGAATGATTAATCTCTAACTCTCAAATTGTTTTGTACCATTTTGTATCAGTATTGGACTGTTATTATGTAATCTTAGTATTGCTATTTTTGTTTCTAACCACTGATAGTTTTGTTCAAACCACTGTTTGTTGCTCTGTGTTTCCACTAACCATTTTGCAGATAAAAGAAAGTTCATTATAGAAGCAAAAGAAGTACTGAAGTTAAATTGTTCATTCATTCAAGAAACAGTTTACAGCTTACAGCTTACAATGAAACTTCAAGTGCAAATTAAAAGACTAGTTCTATACATGATTTTCTACTACTATCCTCAGCTGTTGGATATGCATGACGAGCTAAGGATCAAAATGGGAAGGATGGATTAAGGAAACCGAAGATGATGAAGATGAATACAGTAGATGAATATGTGATCTGACATTGTCCTTTGTGCTTCATCTACTGGTTTCACCAAAAAGCAATCACTCCATCTTCCTTTTACCCTTCCCCTTTACGATATGTGAAGAAGCACCACAACATGGTGCAGAAATACCAAGAACCACCTCTATGTCCTTTGGGAGTGGTGGATTTCTTGCTCGTGGTTTTGGTTGGGGTTAGAGTTTGTTTAGTTTAGCCTCAAGGATATTTGATCCCTGTTACAAGTTAAGTGTAACCGTATTATTCTGATCAAATAATATTTGAGGCTTGGAGTGATTATAATGAAAAACCTTGTGTCAATAACAAAGTATCGTTTTATTTATTCCGCTGTGCATGATCTTAATCTTTGTTATTGTTAAACCCTAAGGCTCAAAACGATCTAAAGGAGTTTAACAAACTCCACAATTTGTATCAAAGCTTGGGGAGCTCGTTACCTAGGGATTCACAAGGTTTTATTGGTCGAAGAATGGCGACAAGATGGAAAAATTCGAATCTCAAAATTTTCGTATTTTTCTGCAGTACTGTTTTAAAAACATGATAACTTTTTTGTTAACCGTTGGATCGTAACGAAATTTTTGGTGGACGTTCTCTATGTACCCATATTACTTTTCACTGGAGGGATCGGCGATCTGATCTCTCAATCAAAAGTTATAAGCTGTCGAATTCTGCTGCAGAAATAGGGTAAAGTTTCGAATTTTATAGTTTAAAATCATGCAAAATCGAATTCTTTGGCATGGTTATTATAGCGACAAGATATTTAATTGGTTGGACTTCTCATGATGATATATATTTAATTGGTTCCTCGTACTAATTTATGCCCTATAATTTCTTGTTAAGATCTACATGGTATTATCTATTTATTATATTGATAACTGGTCTTTTGCAAATAGTACGATTGATGCAAATTAATTAATTAAATATCTAATATTCATCATGGGACGGTGGGTGTTTGCTTATATTTGAGTCAATCAGAATATCGAGAATGGTTTATGGGGTTTGAATATTATTATTGTTTGTGGTATTTGCATGTAAACCGACTCATCTGATTGTAGTATATTGATTGGTTAATTCACATAAAAACAAGTTTGTCGAGTTTTGTTGAGGGTTTACAAGGTACATAGAATAATAATAGTATACTTGGAGCTGGTACTTTGGATGAAGTCTTCATGATGATCGGTTTTCAAACTATTGTGACATGCTATTGAATAGTGACAAGGGCAAAGGATGTGATTTTATTAGTGATCATTTATATTGCTACTCAATAGTATCTACTGCTACCGTTGGCTTTGGTTTGCTACCGGTCTTATACAAGGGTTCCATACGTAAGAAGGCTAATGAGGAGGTTTGATTATATCGTTTGGTTTCAAAGAGTATAGCTTTACTCGTAACCACTGCTGGACTTCTCGTTACCACTGCTAATAGAAAGGTAACCACTGCTAGTTATTGTTTCCACGGCTAGCGTTACTCGTTACCACTGCTAGTGGTATCGGTTACCACTGCTAGCATACTTGCCAAGCTATCTCGTTACCACTGCTAGTGATAGTTTCCACTGCTAGCTTTCTCGTTTCTATTGCTATCGAGATGGTCTATCATATTTCTACTGCTCGTATAAAAACATAGTACTGCTCGTTCATACCGCTGCTCGACTTACGCTACTGATCATGTATCTGCTGCTATTTCATTTGACGTATTTGCTTCTGTGACGTGATATCAAAATGGTTGATGTAGATTTGAATATTTTAATGGATGGTAGTAGCATGACATGTTTGACCAATTTTATGAATGCTTGACCACCACAATTCATTTGATAATTCTTTTGGAGGTTTTAATATTCTGGTTTCATCTGGTTTGTCATTTACAAACAGATTAGGTTTTACATGCTGTTTGGAATTTTGAAGTCACATGCGAAGGCACAACATGGTTATTAAAAGTTCACGTGAGAAATATCAAGATTGTGCATGCATATTTTAAGATGGCGTAATTGATTTTGGAAGTTGAGAGAGTTTAATCAAAAAGATTAGATACATGGTTTTTGGTTCTCGTATGATTTTGGATTTGAGGGGAAGTTGTACAAGTTTTTGGTACGAAGTTTATTGAGTACACACACAGGTTTTTTTTGGAGTTTGGTTTTCGGATACATTCTTAGAGGTTTTAAAAAGCTTGTTTTCGGATTCATTGATTAATTGGTTACGAAGATGATTATTTATCACTTATTTGAAGGTGAAGTGGAATTACTTGGATAAGTTTTTTATCATATCTTAAAAGGATCATACCTACTTTTAAGGTAACTTGTTCGTGCTTCAATGATTGTGACAAAGAATTGACATAACACTTAAAGGAGTGACGCTATTGTGCTCAGTGATTATCGTCAAGAGATTGCGGTCTCCCTATACATTGGTTGGTATACGTTCAGAGTCACGTGGATAAACAAGACATAAGATACATGTTTGGGTTATTTTACTTCTTCATCAAATTCGTTATATTTGGTTTTCTTCACAAGTGATCATTACAAGGAACTTACAGATTTGAAGAATCATTTGATGTTCATGCACCAATTAAGGGGAAGTTTCTACTGCTTATATTCTCTATTTGTTGATAAAAAAGGGGGAAGAGATGTTGGAGTGGCGTAGCATGGATTAAGGGGAAGAAAACGGAAGACAAGATTGTTTCATTCATGGTGAGATTTAATTATCTCAACTTCAGCTACTTCGTCTAGGGAAGTTCGTACAAGAACCGTGTTTGTTTTGTCATCATCAAATAGGGGAAGATTGTTGGGTTTATTGATTTGATGATACAAAACAATAAAGAATGAAACATCAAGGGCTTAAGTGACAAAGAAGAAATCTACAAAAAAATAGAAGGACTTGCTTGCAAAAGAAGATTTATTATTTAGTCCTTAGTAGAGATTTGTAAACCCTAATCCTCTAGTATATAAAGAGGACATGGGATGTAGGTTTTCACAATTCAAGTCTTCCATAATGTAGTCATTAAAGGTGTGTGTGTGTCCTAAGCGTGTTCTTATAAGCGTTTAGGGTTAGAGTTTGTTTAGTTTAGCCTCAAGGATCTTTGATCCCTGTTACAAGTTAAGTGTAACCGTATTATTCTGATCAAATAATATTTGAGGCTTAGAGTGATTATAATGAAAAACCTTGTGTCAATAACAAAGTATCGTTTTATTTATTCCGCTGTGCATGATCTTAATCTTTGTTATTGTTAAACCCTAAGGCTCAAAACGATCTAAAGGAGTTTAACAAACTCCACATTTTTTTTCTCACTTGACGCCCCAATCTTGGTGGAGCTACCGTCAAGGGGGAGCAAGCGATACGTGGACTTTTTTTCCACCTTTTATTTCTTCGTTGGGTTAAATTTTTGTTTCGACAAAAAGGGGGAGAAGAAGTAAAACTTAGGCTTTCAAAACATACATCTAATCTTAAGTTTTACTCATCATAACATTATGTTTTGTCATCAACAATAAGGGAGAGATTGTTAATACAAATAAACCGTAAAAACGTTTATTAATATTTAGCAATCTCTTTGTGTTTTGTTGATGACAAATATAATGTTATCATAAGTAAAATTATAAAGATACATGTTATTTTTGTAAAGCATTTACATATAGTCATTTAATACAAATTTTTGTAATAAATCATTTGTTGTAATAGTTTATGAGGATGGGTAAAAATCACAACCTATGGAGCATATCCATAACCCATGGTATTGACCCATAACCATTTGACTAGATGCATTGGATCTATTAGATACATTGTATCCAATGAAATACCCATGGACCAACCCATAACCCATGACCCATGACCCATAACCAAAAAACCCATGGGCAAAGAGGAGCGTCCCATGGATCCCTAGGTTTACACTAGACGGGTCCCTTAAGGGAGGGATCCGTGGGATCCGTGGAATAGTGGCCAGATTTTTCCTATAAATAGAGAGCCATTTCTTCATTTCTCTTCACCCCTCTTCTTCCTAAATCTCTCATATACTCTTACTCTCTTCTAGCAAAAGATCACTTGATCTAGAAAGTTGTTCTTCTTTCTTCTATTGTGATTCTCATATAGGTCCTTCTCTAAGGCGATATCACGAGCTCACTATAAGTCATCCAAGCAAGGGGTCCTTGATTGATTTGTTCCTCCACAAGATTTCTGTAGCAAAGATCTTGTACTTGATATTTCGCATAGTTGTTGTGTAATAGTCGTGTTGGTTTGGTCCTCCGTGTTACGGACTCGGTATTTAGGTTTGTACCGGAAAAAGGTGTAAGCAACGTTGTGTAGGCTTTTCCGCCAAGTTGAAGGAGTTTGTTGACATATTGCTTGAACTCTCGAGTAGGTGACTCGGGGAGTGGAGTAGGGCAAGAAAGGTGTCCTTGTAGCCGAACCACTATAAATCGGTTGTGTCATTTCTTTCCCTTGCTTTACTTTATTTACTTTCATTACACTTAGATCTATACTTTATCTTCATCCATACGATTTCACATAACCTCGAATCTAAGTTTTTTAGAAACTAACTTAAAATCGGCAAAACTATTTAACCCCCCCCCCCTTCTAGTTTTCCTCACCCTATTTCTACTTGTTCATTATCGGTGGATACCTGACCCAACTTGAAGAACGGTTTTCCTCCCAAAACCCTAACCTGGTCGATCAAAGAAGAAGAAGGTAGATCCACGCATCAGACTGATTCATAAGCTTGCTAGTTAGGGTTTGTTTGATAGCATGGCCACTTATATTTCACTATTTACTTAACTGTCATTAATTATTCTGTTAGACCCAATAATTAACTTAACGCTTTTATTAAATAAGTGTTTGGACTTGTTTAAAATAGAATTAGCCTGAAACATATGGGAAGCTTATGTGTGAGGGGTTTCGGCCGACTATATGTATAGGAGGCGGGAATAGGAGCCCAAATTTTTTGTGCAAGTATTTAAGTTATATTAGGATTTAGATTAGGATTAGTTCTAGCCTATATATACTTGGATACTAAACAAAGTTTTCTCTTCTAATCATAACCTTAAAAACGATCGACCATACTAACCCTTAGGGTTTTAGTAGTTGATTTCATAAAGCAAATAATTGTGTGTGTTCGAGCTTTGATCGTGAATCCAAGAACTAGCATTCGGGTAATCACAAAAGGACGTGTAGTGTGCACGAATCTTAAAGATCACTTATTTTAGTGCTTAAGGGTTATTCATGGGGTTCAAATGGTAAACCAAATCCATGATTTGCTCTGTGTTGTCCAACCGATTTGTTACAAGAGGTTAGTAACATATTTATTTGTTAATCATAGTACATCATATGGATCCACCTTAGAACCTAATCCGTTGCATATATTATATATTGTAATTGTTATTAAAGTATATAAATCTCAATAATAGGTCCTAGCAAACCATAGCTTAAGTATTTTCATCTTTTATTTTAATAATTATTGTTATCTTGCTTATATCTTAATCATGCATGACACGAGTCCAAGCCATAGACCAAAATATAAACTATGAGGTTGTGATGTAGATTTAATGTTTATATTTTACTACACTTGGGTTTAAGGAAGGCCTGCGTGCTGATGTCTATTCCGTTTTATAATTTAATTTTAAGTATAATAACTTAAATTAAATATAACATGACACAAGGAAGATCGGATGGTAGAAGAACCTACAAAGCACAAAGAAATAGGAGACTCAGTGGGAGCACGAAGGAATGCACATCCTCCAGAAGGAAGGAGCATGTCACGGGGTATGCTAGGAAGATGCAGAGTACAAATATGCCTTCTTACCTTGTGTCATGATAACCTTTAGGAGAGACAAAGTTGATTCCAAATTGGCTCTCATGGTTAACAATTATAATGGCTTGGATATGTTAGTAGAGTTTTATTATTGTTTATTATATACATGCTACAGAACTAGATAATATGTCAACCCAATATTATATAGAGACATAATAAAACTAGGCATCTCTGCATACGTCAAGAGAAAAGGGTGCACTTACATCAGGTCTCTGACCGCGAGATCGGGTAGTAAAATGGTAATGTCTATGAATTGGTATGAACCTAACTAAAAATGCTTAGGAAGGGTAACCTGAGTATAGATACCTTTTATTACAAATGGATTTGTTTTTAAAACTTAAACAAATCGTAGTATGAAATTATGCATAGTTTATATGCAAAACGAATTTTATGTAGAAAATCATTTTAATGCTAGATATAAAAAGAAAATACTAGTGACTGATGAGTCTAGAAGTCTTACCTTATGAGTAATCTTATACTAATGCGCCATCCATAAACTGTCCCACTCTCTTAGCTCAGATCCTACAGATAGTTGATGCCAAAGCTAAGTGTTTGTGGGTACATGGCTAACGCGTGAGAGGTAGTTATTAGATTCATTGGTTGTATGCCAAAGCAGAGGTCAACGAATTGCAATGCCACTGGATTTTATAGTAGACTCTATTGGCTATCCATCAAAGCGGACCCTAGGCTACATGGGAGACTAATTATGCCTGATATTTATCAGATTCCCAACCCTAGGAGTTGTCTTGGGGAGGCGATTCGTGTGGTAAAACATGTACCATTGAAAAAACTGTCACAAGGTAGTTATGTGTCATAGCCATGTGCTTTTTAATAGTTAATATGGATCCTAGTGTAAATGGGTGAAATAATTGGGTCTAGTAGCCATTATGATAAAAGATTGAATCAATACAGTCGTATTTAACTAATATTGTAGATGGAAAACAATAACAACAACAATAACTATTTTTCACTTAGCTCTTTACTTGAGAAGGACAAACTTATTGGGTCGAAATTTCGTGACAGGGAAAGGAATCTTCATATTGTACTCTGGCATGAACGAAAGTGGTATGTTCTGGAGAATCCGTGACTAACACCCCGATAGCGGTCAGTAATGCCTATAAGAGGCATGTCAATGACCTGGTAGACGTTGGATGTCTAATGCTGGCCACTATGGCACCTGAGCTCCAAGTCAATTACATAGACGTTGGAGCAGTTGATTTGATCAACCAACTGCGTACTACTTTCCAAATGCAGGATTGGACTGAAAGGTTCGATGCAATTGTTAACTTAAGAAATTGCAAGATGGTTGAAGGATCATCGGTGAGTGCTCATGTAATCAAAATGATTGGGCACATCAATGAACTTGAAAGGCTAGGTCACGCCATTGCACCCAAGATTGCTATTGATTTCATCTTGAATTCTCTAAGAAAAGACTACAAGAAGTTCATAATCAATTACAAAATGAACAATGTTGAGGGCAGGATCATTGCGGAATTGCATAACATGTTCAAAACTGCTGAAAGAGACAGTGGAAAACTAGAAGGGGGTTGAATAGTTTTACCGTTTTTTAATTTCTTTTCTTTGAAAACGTTATGTGAAGTTGACTAATATAGATTTTCAAAAATATGACAATAAGTAAAATGCAAGAAGGATAGAAACGATCAAACCACAACACGAGGGTTTATAGTGGTTCGGTATAAAAGGACTCTTTTTACTTTCCAAACTCCACTCCCTGAGTATCCAACTCAAGAGTATCCTTCACTAGTCAACAAGCTCCTTTATCTGGCAGAGAGAACCTTACACGTCGCTTACACAATATTTTCGACACAAAGCTAGATGTCGAGTTCTTTATAAGGGTACAACCACTCCCGTCACACTACGTATTTTGAGGCTAAATTACTAACCGATCACTACAAAGTTTTATGATAGTTTGGTACAAACAATGATGTATGAATAACTACAATACACACTGTATATGTAGGGACTCGATTTAACTTTCTTGAAGCTAGTAAGTCTTTAATGATGTGATCTTCTTGCTACTTAAGAAGTTCAACAAAACAACTATGAAAGGGTTAGATGATAAATATAAACAAGTGTGATAGAGTATGAAAGTTTATATATGTAAGTGATGTGAAATAACTGAGTTTAGGCTGCTATTTATAGCCAATTGGCTTCAGCAACCCACGGATTGGCAAGAACCAAAAAGGGGGTCCGCCCTTGTTACTTTTTGGTTCTGCCGGTGCCTGACACAAGATTTTGTAAACCTTGCAAATCTACTTCAAATCATGCCAACATATTCTCTATGATCCTACTAGATTTGCTATCTCATATTATACTAGAATAGGATGATCCAAGTAGTGATGAAATAATCTATTTACATTTTGATTAAAAATTTTAACAAAGTTAACTTGTAAAATGTAAAATGTAGCTAGCTAAGATGTGTTTAATAGGTTGTACTATGTTAGTTTATGACTTTTTAAAATTCTTGATTACTTATGCTAGTGTATGACTTGGTTGGATATGTAATGAACATTATTCTTGGAGACCTGTACAACACATGAAACATAGTGTACATGAAACTTGTACAACAAAAGTGTACAACATGTTTAAAAACCTTAGTGATGTTTAAATGAAACTTGTAGCTATATATAAAAACTTTTACACATTTAAGCTTTACGTAAATAAACTTTATCATTGTCATCAATAAAATTTAGGAAAGATCGTAAAATATAAATAACGTTAGCAAAAGTCGAAGGATGTTCTAGTGGTTACAAATGGGAATCATGGCAAGTACAAGGGAAAGTGGAAAGAAAGAGGAGGAAAAGTGAACATGAAAAGTCGAATTTGGGTATGCATCTATGGCTTTGAAAGTCATTCATTGTGTTTGTTATAGATGTAGACCATTAAATGGTTACAAATGGACAAAAGAATCATGGCATTAATATTCAAACTTTGTCCCCACTCTTTATTATATACATAGAATAGGTAAAATTGTCCAAGTAGTGTGGATGAAGAATTTTTAGAGGAGGATACCCATACTCTTTAAATCAATCCAAACAACAATTATAGGATTAATACATTCATTGTCATACCACCCTATATCTATACCCATAACAAGAATAAGTCTTCCAAGATAGTATTCAAGGGAGGTAAATCGAGAAAGGGTTTTCCTTGCTAAAAGTGCGAAAAAGAAGGGCACCGGGCAAGAACTTGTCCAAATGGTCCAGCCAAAAATGACAAGAAAAATAATGCTAAGACCTTAGGTTAGTACATAACTAATATTTTCTCTCACTTCATTACAAAAGTAATAGGGATCTAACTTGTTCAAATATACAGTAGATGAGAAGTGAAGAGGAATGTTGGAAAAAAGCTGTGGAAGCAGCTGATGGATAGTGCTTGGAAGGTTGCAAAAGATGACGGTCGGGCTCGTGCACCTGTTTTTGGGATTTAGGATTTTAAACAAATGTAATTTTTTGTCTTTACTTTTAAAATTGGTTATTGCCCATTTGAGGGTTTGTTTTAAATTTTATTTAATGTTTTAGGTTTTAAACATTTTTATCTCTAAAATTTATATATATATATATGGCATCTTTCGTATTTTAAAATCTTGAAACTTAAAGAAATCAAAATATAACTACAAACATTGACAACAACTTATGTAATCCATGAGGGGAGGAACCGATGAAGTAAATGAAGTGTTTGAAAGAACCTTTAGACTTAAAGGGCAAATTGGACTTTGATGTACTCCATGAGGGGAGGAGTTTTAAAGTATAACAAGAAGCTCTGATTGAAAACTATCTTGAATAGTTGAATCAAAGATGCATCTCTACCAAATCATTAATGTACAGAAATGTCTTTAAGGATGCCTGCCTCGAGTCTTGAAAGTCATCAAGGCGTAAACCTCACGTACGATACATCAAGGCGTAAACCCCACGTTGGATATGTAATGTACATAAATATCATGAAGATTTCTTATAAAAAAAGGAATACTTGAGTGAAGGTATTTCCAGAAATCTAGAGATTGAGTAAAGCTTATATACTACTGGTAGTATCTAGGATCTATAAATCAAACTCGAAAGAGCATGAGTTTGTAGATCATGAGTAAAATCTCGCAGCAGACTGGAAGATGTCTTAGAATAGGAGCAGTTAACTAGGCTAACAATTGTTAAATTGATCAAATTAATGTGCACTAGCCAAGGTGTCCTTAACTGGACTAAAAACAGGGTAGTTTGACTCAGAGCTGAGTAACATAAGCGAGAATACATGGTAAATTAATTCTTGATAATTTAACTTAGGGGGAATTTCATATATACCCAAGGAAACTTCAAAAATTACATATTTCCCCAAAATACAAGTTTTTAATGCATGATGTACAATGCTATTAAAGCATGCTTTGGGGAAATATGTAATTATTGAAGTTTGGGTGGGGATGTATGTAAATGCCCCTTTAACTTAAGAGTACAAGTCATGAAAAGAATTATAGATATAGGGTGATTGATGCGGATATTGTAAGACCTCACACGAAGTTTTACAATACTCCTAGGCAGTGTACCTAACCGTTGTAGTGTAGTATAGGTAAGACTCGGGGGATTGATCGTTCTCTAAGGGAATAGTGTTGGGAAGGTCAAGATGTATGACGAATAGGTCTAAGGTGAGGGATGATTCTTTTTATATTTTTATGAAAGCAAGCAGATTCTCGGTATTGGATTGGGGGTTTGATTATCGACTACTTAAATTGACTAATTAAACTAATTAAAACTTATAACTAAAACTAAATGACGAGTAGATTAAATGATAGATTCAATTGATACGTAAAAGTGTGTTTACTTAAATTTCACTACTCCCTAGTTATCTCCTATTGATTAGTCGAATTCTCACATCCTTGTTTAATTGGCGCGTTATATTCCTAAGGTCGTAGGGAGGTACAAAATGCCCTATTTCTATGAATGTATTGATATCCTCTATGAAACTGGGATTGCCAAGTAACCTAAGTTATCTCCCCTAAATCTCCTATTATCAACAATCGCAATTTACGCAATAAACACAATGAAAAGTCTACTAGTGCACTCTAGGACATGAATACGTTGTTTTGGACGTTCAAGCTCGCAACACTAAAGGAAAAAAGCAAGTTTTCCTAACCTAGCGTGTAACAACCAATTAAACAAGAGACGACAATCAGTAGTTAACAACTAGGTTTCATTAGATCTAAGCAAACACTATATTAAATTAGCTAGACATGTAATGGATAATTAAACAAGTAAACATAATTGAACATGAATTAAACATAATGATAATATGGATTAAGAGACTTATCTCTTAATGAATGAGGGTGTTAAAACCCTAATTTTACTGTGAAAAACTAATAAAATTCATACACCAAATTTTCTCATTAAGTGTGCACACCTAATGTAGAAAATTCTAAAACTATATATAGGATTACACATGCGACGGCGTCACTTTATAATTGTCATGCCATCAAGTCACCGCCATTAGGGTTTTGTCTCTTCCAAGTCAGCCTAGTGACGACGCTGTCCTAGATACTCTAACGTCGTTGCTCATTGATTTTGTTAGGCCGTCACCTTATAATTTCCACAGAGAATTCCAGCTCCTTTAACAAGTGACGGCGTCACTTGTTATTTCTACAATTTTTCACTGAGCCGTCTCTAGTAAAATCTGGGTTGTTTTGATACTTTCATTTACAAGCGATGGCGTCACCTTGTAGGTTGTGACGCCGTCTATTGCCCTTTTCCAGACTCTTCATGAATTGGTCGTTTTCTTCACATTTTTATCCCTTCTCATTCAAATATGCATGATTTCCAGCTTTTGCTTCCAAAGTACCAAAAAGGTGAAAATGAACGAATTTAGGCAATATTTGATCATAAACACATTAGTTTAGGGCTTAAATGGCCCCCTAAAAACGTATGTTTTAAAGCCTTATTAAATATCCAAACACTTGAGATTTGTTTGTCCTCAAGAAAATGTGCTTGTATCTAATCAATTTACAAGTTAGGGGTCATTTAAAATTGGTTTAAAATAGTTTATAAAAAATACAAGCTCTACAATAGTCATAACAAGCACGGAAATTATACACTAGCACCTCACATATAGTATTAGGATTCTCTCATCTCTCGGGTGTATAATGAATATAGCATATATGGAAATGGAAAATAACACTCTCTACTTGTCATAGCACATAGATTACCATAAGCTTGAAACTAGATCAAACGTTCACCGATTTGGTGTAAGCGCCTAAGATAAACTATCAAAGAGATCTTTTTAAAGGGTTGTAATGTTAGGTGTAAGGGTAAGGATAAACATGGGTTTGTTGGATATGGGGAATTTACTGGTGGCAAGTCAAAAATCTAAGCTAATTACATGTAAAACGAGGCGTTACTAAGCCAAGACTCGACTTACTAAACTAACTATTTTTTTTCTTGACACTTTCTTGACTTAAACATAAATAAAATATAAAGGATAGAAGCGGGATGGTGGCCCCGTATGTTTTTCTCTTTTTCTTCTTTTTTTTCTTTTTATTATTTTTTATACACTATTACTCTACCATCCGTAAAACATAGCATCATAGCAAAGAGACTTATAGCAACCTCCCTACACTTGAGTTTTTATTAAACTAAACTAATGACCCGAATTGCGAGGATTAAAATATGTGGAGTAATTAATTACGTGGATAAGGGAATTAAATTTGAAATTCCTTCCCGTTACTCAATAAAATAATACTTAACCCATAAGTCACAATCGTCCCAAACTGTATTTACAAAAAATATGACTCGACTTAGCAACCATGTAATCAACTAAACAATTGAACTAAGAGTTTAAACATATTACAATAATGCACTAAAGATGAGTGCATACAAAAAAGGCTAAGGATATTTGGGTGTAACATTTAGGGTGGATTGTAAACAATACTCTTCATTAATATTACAGAAACTGGAATATCACGAGAACCACGAAAAGATAGGTTCTGAGGGGTTAACTAGGGGTGCCGTGTACTAAAAATGAGTACATCGCAAGGGTGTGGGGTAATTACTCAACCAATATGGCCAATGTAGTTAGTTAAACATGTTTAAAACAAGGGTTATCCTAATGCCTCTATCATTTAGTAAATCCTAACTACATGAATGTATTCTCACTAGCGATCTTGGAATGCATCACAAAAAAATTATAGAATCTATATACTACCAGTACACTAATAAGCATTAAAAGTGAATGCTTTTATCCAATATATCTAAAGGCGAACCTCACATTTTTTGGGTAGATTTTGAGTGGTAAGCAGGGGCGGATCTTGGCGTAAGCCACCCGTGGCACGTGCCACACATGGTTTTAGCCGACAAAGTGTAAGTTTTGTTTGAAAATTACTAGCGATTTGAAAATGCTACACGTAGTTTAGAGCTTGAAATGCACGAAGATTTGATGGAGAATATACGTTTTATAAGCTAATGAAGTTGCTATTATAGGCTAATAAAAATAGAGTTTTGGTTGGTCTGTAATGGAGTTACACATTTGATGAGGAAGATGATCCAAAAGACAAGCCAAAACGTGTGGTGATTATACGTGGGACCACCAAAAACCTTTTTCTTTATAAAGTCTTCCTTTAGTCCCTTTAACCTCTAATACTTGACAGATCTGCCTCAATATTAGATTTGAGGTTAAAAAATTTTGATTGGAAACAAAACAACTATATTTTACGAAAAAAAACAACCCAAAAAAATAATATACAATTTAAGGTCACACAATTTTTTGATGTGTCATTTCAATTATTTCAGTTATCGATGTACAAACGAAAACCAAATAAATCACGAATAACTTGAATCATGAACTTAAATCGTAAAAAACGATTAGTTTTACCCAATTATATGAACAACTAAAGCTAAGAATAATCCAAGAAAAAAAGTGAGCCAAAAATCGTGCTACACATGATCTAAAATCTTGGATCCGCCACTGGTGGTTTTTTTGCTAGTCATATAACTCATATCGTGAGACGCTTTATTAAGACTAAATGTTTGCTCATAAGTGTCATAAAAAATTAAAAATTTGGTGATGAAATTACCCTAACAAGTATTTCTTTTAGTTTATTACAATATTACTAAGGATAAGACAAATATCAAGTGAGCAAATAGCTTCTAAGGTATCCCTTTTTACCCTCTCTACACTTAAACTGAACATTGTACCCAATGTTCCCCGAAAATATCAAAGTTATGATAATAGGAAGTAAATAAAAGAGAAAGAAAGTAGTACTCCTCTGATTAGCTTGATATGATCGGTGTAGAATCAAGGTTAAATCCTCATACAAGAAGAATAAATAAATCAAATTTGTTGCTTCCATTGTGTACTCGCATCTTCTTGTCCAATATAACCTGTAAATTCTGGGAAAACAAACACGAAACCTCGCGTAAAATCAGAGGTAAAACTGTATATAAAACAAATCTAAACTAGAAAGCGAGTAAGATATAATGTTTTAAAAATATATGTTTGCAGGTTCCTCGAAATTTAAAAACTCTAAAAAATTTAGAAATTCAATTTCAACAAAAAAAACAAAAATTTGGAAAAATGTGTGCTACAGTGCTTGACGTTGTCAGGTAATAGATCATGACGCCGTCAGGATTGACCTGACAAAATTATACATTTTGTTTTCTAGAAAAAACTATATTTTAAAACCTGTAATTTCCTAAAAAATATTCATTGTGACTCAATACAAGCATTTGACTCAAACAAACACACAAACATGATAGAATATTTGTTCATCATCTATTGTAAATTTTTTTCATGTTCGATTTCATTCTATTAAACAAATATAAACTTCCCTACACTTATATTTTTGTAAAATACCTTTATATGTGATTAAGATGAGGTTAAAAATAAAATAAAGCATTTTTACAAATTTATTCGAAACATGGAAATTAAAAACAAACAATTAAATCAAATAAATGAGACATGCTCGGGTTGCCCCCTGAGAAGCGCTTGTTTTTGTTCGAGTCACGAGCCTAACTTTACCCTTATTTAACGGATAAAAGGGAAGTTTTCCCTACACTTAAGATTAAGTGCGGGTGATAGTAGCGATACACACCCTTAGGGTGGAAATATGCCACGTGAGGAAAGAGTTGTGGATGAATTATATGCTCAAAGGGGTGTGCTCCTCTCATCATAACCTTACCTAATTCATTTGGGCCAATGGGTAAATCTGAGTTTTCTCCTAAAAAGGGATCATCTTCATCAACTTCGAGAGATTCTTAGTTAAGGATCCATCTTGACCTAATAAACCCGGTTTGAACCCATAATTTTTCTTGTGATCAATCATAATTGGGTGATGTAAGTATGTAAGGTCATGTTTCACTCCTATATTGGCTTCCTCTCTACAAGGCTTAGAGTCTAATACCTTTATATTAACATTACCTGGACAATATGGTTTGATGGGTGGATCGGGGCCTATTTAAATTCCTAGATTCACATCTAAGGATGGAAAATTGGGGAACGGTTTTGGTTAAGGCTCCGGTTCATCAAAACTAGGAACTTCCCTAGAACTAAGAGAAACGTTATGACTACAAGTATTCAAACCTATTTCCTTTAGCTGTGTTTGTTCCAAAGGTTCTACTTCCATTAGGGTTCCTTTAGTCTCTTCTACTTCTTCTGGGTAAGTTATGGGCGGTGGATATTCCTCAAATGATGGTAGGACTTCTGAGCTTGGATTTTTCACCTCATCCTCCATTATATCTAAATCACATATATGTTCATAATGTGTTTTGCAAGGATCTAACCCAAATATGCACCTAGGTATCTCAACTCCTTCTTTAGCAATTTCAAACTCTTGGTCCGACCCATAAGAATTATTCCCAATAACTTGATCATTATGTTCTATTTTCCTAAAGGATTCCTCATTCGTGTCATATGTTTTGGTGAAATCTATCCCACGCATGCAACTAGGTAGCTTAACTCTAACTATCTCACAATCTTGTTCGGATTTAAATTCCATGTTCTTAAAAACTAGGTATCTTTGTTCATGGTGCCTAAGGTCAGATAAGTCCTCCTCATTTGTTTCCTCAAGTTGTGATGTATACAAACCTATAATTTCATTCAACTTATTGGTTATGCTTAGGAAGCTTTTCTCAAAACATTTCCAAATGGTCTCATTAAAAGGAGTTGATCCTAACAATGATAGTTTAATAAAAGCCACACATGCACAAAATTCATCAAAACTATCTAAATTTACACACATCTCCTCTTGGATATCTCTAAGATCACACAAAAATTCATTAGAACAATAAGAAGCAAATTTATTTGTGAAATACAATTGTTCCTCTATTATTAATGATCTAAATGAAATTTGATCTGCCATGGTGACGAATGAAAATGGTTATATGAATAAAGGGCACAAAAAAAAGATAGACTACAAGAAAGCAAATAAAAGAAAACAAAATATCACTTGATAGGAATCTAGTGAGAAGACCTAAACGAGATAGAAATCGAACCTAAACTATTCTCCGGCAGCAGCGCCAAAAACTTGATGCGGATAGTGTAAGACCTCACACAAAATTTTACAATCCCCTAGGAAGTGTACCTAACCGTTGTAGTGTAGTATAGGTAAGACTCGGGGAATTGATCGTTCTCTAGGAGAATAATGTTGGGAAGGTCGAGATGTATAACGAATAGGTCTACGGTGAGGGATGGTTCTTTTTATCTTTTTATATTTTTATGAAAGCAAATAAAATTCTCGGTATTGGATTGGGGGTTTGATTATCGACTACTTAAATTCACTAATTAAACTAATTTAAACTTATAACTAAAAATAAATGATAGATTCAAATGGTAGGTAAAAGCGTGTTTACTTAGATTTCACTACTCCCTATTTATCTCCTATTGATTAATCGAATTGTCACATCCTTGTTTAATTGGTGCATTGTATTCCTAAGGTCGTAGGGAGGTGCCGAATGCCCTATTTCTATGTATGTATTGATCTCCTTAAAGAAACTGGGTCAAGTAACCTAAGTTATCTCCCCTAAATCTCCTATTATCAACAATCGCAATTCACGCAATAAACACAACAAAAAGTTTACTAGTGCACTCTAGGACATGAATATGTTGTTTAGGACGTTCAAGCTCGCAACACTAAAGAAAGAAGCAAGTTTTCCTAACCTAACGTGTAACAGCCAATTAAAATAGAGACGACAATCAATAGTTAACAAGTAGGTTTCATTATATCTAAGCAAAAACTATATTAAATTAGCAAGACATGTAAAAGATAATGAAACAAGTAAACATAATTGAACATGAATTAAACATAATGATAAAATGGATTAAGAGACTTGTCTCTTAATGAATAAGGGTGTTAAAACCCTAAGTTTACTGTTAAACTAATAAAATTCATACACTAACTTTTCTCTCTAAGTTTGCACGCCTAATGCAAAGAAATTCTAAAATTATATATAGGTTTACACATGCGACGGCGTCACTTTATAATTGTGACGTCGTCAAGTCACCACCATTAGGTTTTTGTCTCTTCCAAGTCAACCTTGTGACGGGGTCGCTTTATGCCTTTATACGCCGTCCTGGATACTCTGACGTCGTCGCTCATTGATTTTCTTAGGCCGTCACCTTATAATTTCCACTTAGAATTCCAGCTCCTTTAACAAGTGATGGCGTCACTTCTTATTTCTTCAACTTTTCACTGAGCCGTCTCTAGTAAAATCTGGGATGTTTTGATGCTTACATTTTCAAGTGACGGCGTTACCTTGTAGGTTGTAACGCCGTCTAGTGCCCTTTTCCAGACTTTTCTTGACTTGGTCATTTTCTTCTCATTTTCATCCCTTTTTGTTCAAATATGCATGATTTTTAGCTTTTGCTTCCAAAGTACCTAAAAAGTGAAAAGGAATGAATTTAGGAAATATTTGATCATAAACACATTGGTTTAGGGATTAATTGACCCTAAAAGCGTATGTTTTAAATCCTTATTAGTGATCTATGTAGTAGTTCCTAGTATTGCAAGATTCAGTGGGAAGAAATCAAGATCACTAAATGAAATGTACATTGCTCAAGGGAGCAAGATAGTTTGGCATGATAGGACTTGTTGATCTTGAGTTGTTTTGTAACAATTATGGAACCATTTGAATTATAAGATTCAAAATCTGGGATTTCAATTTAGGAAACGTGCAACTACATCGCGGTTAAAAGGGCTTGTACTGAATTTTTCAGTGACTTATGAGAATCAGTAACAAGAAGTGACAATTCTTAATTGTTGAAATAATTCCATTTTACTTAGTATGTAAAGTAAATTGCATCGTTGAATGCTAAGCTGAGTGTGTCACGAATTTAGCTAAGGCTATAGTCCAATTAGACTAAATTCGTGTGTACCAAAACTCGCTTAGGTTCATTAGTAGTAAGACAACATAGAAAGGATTGAATAGTGAGGCTCAGTGGTTCTCTAGGAGGATCGTCAGGAAGGTTTAAATAATAGCAATTATTTACTCCTATCAATTCCTCATACGAGCTGAATCAATCGCCAGGTATTAAGGTTTTGTTGTAGACTCGTGCAAATCGACGAGACATTACTAAGTTTATAATTAGCATATTTTGAATCCATAAATGAAAGACATTTCATTCTGAAAGGGTCCTTAGCTGATCATCATGGAGGGATACTGAGATAATGCTGATAACTATTGTGAAATAAGAAACATTCAGCAAACTGTTGAATTTCACATGCATTTGTGGGGCAAATGTTAGACGTGACAATGATCGACAATCGATCACATGGATCATAGTTAATAGCATTCTCTTATCATGACGAACTATCCCAATTACCTGAAGAGTAAGTTCATTTGACTTTGGTTTTCAGCAGGCTTAGATCTAGTTTCTAGTTGCAGCGTAAAAGCGTAACATTCTGTGCTAGCATCAAGTTCAATGGGAATTAAGGGAAAATGGCTTATTGGCCAAGATGGCAAATTTTAGCTCCAACTTGAAATAGACTAGAGAAAAGGATATTTTTCGGGCCCTTTGTGTGCAATGATTTATGAAAACTATGGTCGTATGAAAAAAGTGTTTGGACACTTTGGGAGGCAAATCATTCATGAAAACAAAAAGGAAGAAAGTATTATGATGTTAAGATATCCATGCCTGGTACTTTCTAAAAATATCGATAAAGTGCGAAGGGATACAATCACATAGCCAGATTCAACTTGGTGGAGTTTGAGTCAAACTTAGTTGGGCGTAGCTAATGTTAGGAGATATCACTACTTAGGTATTGAATCGATTTATGTGATGATGTATTGTAATGTCTTGCTCGCGACATCTTGGTACAGTGAAGGAAGTTTCTACGTTGATGTATTTACACAAGTGGGAGTCTGAAAGGATTATGTGCAAACCACACAACAAGCTTTCATACTTGCCTTTACAAAAATGTCGAAGGGTCACACTGGTGCACACTAAATAAACCATGCAACTGGAAATAAGAAATGATATTACAAAATGAAATGAGAGTAATTGAGGAAATTAAAAATACGGTGTTATTTTCATTTAAGGGTTAAACGGTAATTACTCAAACTATAATATTTATACGTAATAAATACTAAGGGGTAATAAATAACAAAAACTCAAACCCTGTGGGTTTAGGGTTCGGTCGGCCGACCTAACACAAGGGAGGGATTAGTTTGACTTTTTCTCAAATCGTAATACTTGTTCTACGAGTATTGGAACTCTAGAACCTTCTCTTATTTCCTATAAATACAAAGGAGTTTCCAGGGATCCACATAACTAACACAATCCCTAAAATCCTATCCTCTCTCCTTTTCTCAACCGATCGTCGACCAAGGGATATATCCCTTATTCGATTTCTATTAAATCGGCTTTTAGTCGATTTATACCAATTGACTTTTAGTTGATTTGTTTACCTGAGTTCGTATCTCAGCTAACTTGCGTATGTTCGAGACCTAGTTATGCATGTGAAGAGTAGTTTTCCGCTCGAAAACCCTAACATGATCGATCAAAGAAGAAGAAGGCATATTCGCACATCAAATTGATTCAGAAGCTTACACAACTACAGGAAATAAGTAAGTATTCTATAAACATCCTTTATACATGTTTAGGGTTAGGTTTATCACTAATTAGGGAATATCTTACTAGTTATGGTTTATCTAGTTGCATGGCCACTTATGTGTTTACTTTTGCTACTACATGTTTATTGGCCATGCAGGAATTACTAGAACCCTACAGGTACATCATCTGAATAATCATCCCTTTGAGATTCATCTGAATTTGGTGTAATATCCTTTGGTCTAGATATTAAACAGAATTGATTGTCTTTAAATATTGCATCTTTTGATGTTGGAAACGCTCCTAAACATTATTATCAAGTGTTAGTCATTTCATGTAATATGTTGCATTATTATGGATTTTAGGTTTGTAATTAAGTGCTAGGCTTATGTAGAAAGCCCATGAGCCTATGCAAAGGCCCAAAAGGCCAAGGAAGGGAATAGATGTGTTGCCCTAGCTCCCTTCCCCTATAAATACTTTGTTACCTATCCTAGGAGAGGTGTTGTTCACTCTTAATACTATGCATACCCTTTTATTATCCATTCGTGTGTTTGTGTGTTCAACCTTTCCTTCTCTACCTCATTTCTATCATCTACATACTTGTGTTAACTTATGGTGACCAAACAGTGGTATCAATCGTCATTTAGTTGGGTGAAACACTCTTGTTTTTGAAGTTTTTTTACGTACGCGTAAAGTAGTCACGGTATACACTTTTCATTTGCATAAAGCTTTTATTTTTTCACTTGTAAACTCAAGATTCTCATGGGTTAAGGTGTATTTAGTGTTAAGGTTTCTAGTTTTTGCAAAAAGTTTCAAACTTTACGTGTTTTACATAGTTTTTAAACTTGGTTTTTGTTCGTGTACTTGGTTTACGCATAAGCTAAAATTTCATCTTGGTTCATCAAGTTTCAAACTTTCTTGTTATTTTGGTGATTTTGAAGCTGTTTCATCATTAAAATCAAGTTTACAAAACGTTTTAGTGCATAAAAAATAAGTTTGGTGAATTCTGTCAAAGTTACGCCTAAGGAAACCCTAATGTTACGCCTAAGCTTGTTTACGCGTAAGGAATTTTTCATCACGATCTTCAAAGCTGTTGGTAACTCAGTGATTTTCTTGCTTGGATAAGCCTGAAAACACTTCGACTTGTGGATATCTTTTACACTTGGACAAGTGTAAAGGATTTTTTGTAAAACCCTAAGTTTACGCCTAAGCATAAAAGCTTACGAGTAATCACTTTTCGCCTAAGTTAAATCTTACTCCTAAGGTTCCTTACTTCTAAGCATTTAGTTTACGCCTAAGTTTACGTTTAACCTAAAGCTTACGTGTAAGAAGGATTTACGCCTAAGCCCATAGTTTACGCATAAGTGGATTTTACGCGTAACTTCATCAGTCTACGCCTAAGCTTGTTTGTTTACGCCTAAAAAGTACTTCATCAACAACATCAAGTTTCATTCAACTACAAAGATCCATCATCTACAAAAGTTTCAAAGATGTCTCAACCACCATACTCCAACTACTTTCCTCATGAATATCCTCAACAACAACAACAACAACAACTACAACAATATCCTCAACAACAATTTCAACAACCACAACAAGGTGGAAATTATTTTCCTCAATTTGCACAACCTCTTCCACAACAAATCCCTCAACCAAACCCTCGTCAACAACATCAATATGCCAACTACTTCCAATATCAGTTTCCAGCTAAGTATGCTATGAATGTCACAACGCAAAAGGAACCCACTTGGTTTGCGAAGATGTTGAAGCTATTAGTAGCCAACAATCCATTCATGAAGCTGGATCCCTTGATAGACCTCCAATGCTTACTCCAGGGAATTATGATTAATGGGTAATGCGGTTTTTTAGGTTCTGTGATCTTAAGAAACCACATGGTAAGTTTTTGAAGAAGGTCATCCTTGAAGGTCCTTTTCAAATGCCTACTACAATAGTGCCCGGAGATCCAACTGCTACTCCACCAAGAGATAATGTTACTTCCACTCTCAGAGTAGATCAACTCGCTGCTGAACAACTACTTCACTATGAAGCAGATGAAATGGCAATGCAATATATCCTTTTGGGACTACCCAATCTGATTCTTCGCAGTGTTGATGCTCAGAAAACTGCTAAAGCAATGTGGGATCACATTCATCTTCTAATGGAAGGCACATAACTCAATCAAGAAGACATGGAATCAAAACTTTACTTATCATATGAGAATTTTATGATTGAACCAGGGGAATCATTAGAGTCATACTATCATCGGTTTACAGACATCATCAATGACTTGGACAGACACAACATCATTATGCCAAGGATTGCAATCAACACAAAGTTCCCAAGCTGTCGTGGTCCTGATTGGGAAAAGTATGTTACATTCATCCGTCAAGCTAAAAACCTTCATCAAGCAAAGTACGGGTTGTTGTATGACTACTTGAAGCACCATCAAAAAGATGTAGACAAAGATAAAGCTCTCCGTGGAGTCCCTACAACTTTATAGGATAATCAAACTCTTGCTTTGTATACTCAAGCATGTTATCCTCAATTTCCACAGCTGCCAACTGCCTTTATAAATCCACCACAACCAGCCTAGAATACACCATATGATCCTTCACAGCAATCACAAGAAACTTAATTGGTCCCTTACAACAACACAGATTCAGCACTCTATAGTGAGACACCAAATGAGGATGCGGAAGCTTTCGATACGTTGAATCAAGGATTTTCGTTAATTGCTAGAGCCTTCGGGAGATTTGCTAACAACTCCAACAACCGTATCCGTACCTCATCTAACACAAGGAATCAAGCATTTGTTAACAATGGAAGGGTTGAGGTTCAGAACTGAGGAAATGGTCGTCTGATGGGTAGTGGTCAAGGATTTAATGCTAATGGAAGGAATAACATGGGTTCTCTACAACAACGGACTCAAATGGTTGACCAGGGAAACGTTCAGAATGGGATTAATGGTCTCCGATGCTATAACTGGAATGAAAAGGGTCATTTGGTGAATGCTTGCCCAAAGCCGAGAACAAGAGGCAGTGCTGGCTAATGCAGATTCTGATGATGACATAGAGGAGGCTTTACTCTTGGCTCTCAAGGATGAAGCTGGTGGAACACTTACCAATAATGAACAAAGCTTCATGGCTAATGCAAATTCTGATGATGACATAGAGGACTTGCAAGGTAACGCATTTGTAATGTTGATGGCCAACATGCAAGAGCTCCACATGAGTGATACAGGCCCCGTGTATGACACTGATGGCTAGTCTTAGGTACCGGATCCTAACATATGTCTTATACATGATCTGATATCTCCGCCTGCATCTGCATCCGACGAGGCACAAAGTGTTCAACATGAGCCTTCTACATCTCCTCATGATGAAAATCAAATGGATCTCGTAATTACATTTGACGATCAAGATGACCTTACGGTTACCACTGATAATCAAGTTGACCCCGTGATTACATTTGAGGATCAAAATGATGAATATGTTGAGACTCAAGTTGAACAAAATGAACCTTTGTCTAATCCAGATCCAGAGCTTATGACCTTATTTCAGACTACCTAATCTCAATTAGAGAAGTGCAATGAGATCAATAATTCTCTTCGAGAAAAAGTGGCACTATTGACTAAGGATATTGAATGCTATAAGTTACAACTCAATAATTTTGAAACTAAAGAGAAACATGAATATAGTTTTAAAGTCACTTTTGTAAAGTCATACCAAAACGAACAATCTTTAGAAAAATAGATACGTGATCTAGTTGTTTCCAAGAATGAATTGCTTTCTCAAATAGAACAACAAAAATTTGGTCATAAACAACAAGTTAACACTCTCACTTTGAAAACTCAAAAATCCAAGTCTGAGTTGTTATCATGTCAAAAACAGTTTTCAGAATACAAACAACATTCAAGGAAACAAATAGATCTCTATCTCGATGAAATTGTCGCTTTGCAAAACAAAATCAAAGAGTTTCAAAATGTTATTTATAAACATGGTCAGTCAATCACAACGATTCAAAAGTTCACATTTTAGCCAAATCCAGATGGATATGGGCCAAATCTTGCTGATTACAAACCACATTTTTTCAATAGAGCATTCAATGCACATCCAAAGTTGTATACTGTCGAACATATGATTGATGAATTTGTTGTGCGTGTCCTTGAATATAATCATGAAGAGGAATTAGATGCAGAAGAAGAGAGCCGATTGAAAATATAAAAAGTTGAATATAACAAATCATTTGATTATTCAAAAGGCCCTCTTATGACTTTTTTTAAACAACAGGAGAATACTAACATACCTTGTGTTATCACACCAATTCTTGAGTCCTCCTCTCATGTTGGTCCCGTCCAACAAGTTGCACAAATTAATGGTCTTTTACCTTCTTTAAGTGAAATCACACCATTACCCGAAAGATGTCCAATCCTTAAACATTTTGATACATTTATGTCTGACATTGATCGTTTGGAACAAGAAATTGAACTTAATTCGGAAATAAAAGTTGAAACTTTTCAATCTCCTTATGCGCGAAAACAAAGGGATATTTTTCAAAAACAACTTTTACCCCATGTTCGAAATCTTCGTATGTGTGCAAAATATTAGGAACGGGATCTTCAGAAAGAGATTGGGCACATGAAAACAGATTTCAAAGCAACAAAGGCATGGACTTTGAAAACCAAAAAGAATAAAAAAAAAATCAAAACCATGTCGATCGACTCTTGGAAGATGTTATATGTGCTGATACCATGTCAATTGTATTGTATTATACTGCTATTTCTGCTTCTGATAATATTGCTGTTAATTCTGTTGATACTGTTGATAATGTTGAGATTGTTGATAATGTGTCTCAAATAGAATCTTTGAAAGCTGAAAATGAGTGTTTGTTAACTGAACTTTCAAATGTAAAATGTCGTCTTCAATGGTGTCAAAATGATTGTAATAATCGAGAACTTGCTTTGCAAAACAAACTCAAACAGTCGAGTGCTCAAACTTTTGAACCCAAACTCGAACGACTGAATGAGGTAAACGTGTCTTTAAAGTGTCAAATTTTCAAATATGAACAAGAAAATGCCAAAGTCAAAACAGAATATGGTGTCATATTTAATTTGCTCAAAAAGACACGTGCTAAAGCGTTACAAGAACTTGATAATCACCTTGCATAAACTAAAGAGGTCATAAACATTAATGGAAACATTCGCTCTAAAAACCAAGATTTGTTACACACTATCATAGAGTTGAAAGAGGAGTTGGTGAAACTTAGGAAAGATAAATCTAGTAACACAAATGTCTTTGCACCTGGAATGTTTAAAATTGACACTAGGATGCCTAATGACAAACCTCAAGATACTAATATGCTTTCTTCCACTTCTACAGGAGTAGTTACCTCTAATCCTAGCGTTAGCACTTCACAACTTAAGAGTACAAAAAGGAAGAATAGGAAGTTGCAACGTAATACAAGATCAGTAAAGACCCCTGAAGTAGAAGAACACACTAGGACTTTGAATAAAACACATGTTGCACCTACTTTAGACATTGCGTTAGAGAAATGTAATAGACAAAGTGATGTAACGAATGTTGAATCTTTAAGTACTTTGAATGTTTTGTTAGAAGCATCTTGTATTGGTTGTCGTAAAAGCATATTTTCTGGTTGTCATAATAAATGTGTTGCTAAATCTATCTTATCTCGTAAGCGAAAACATAGAAATCGAATTACCTCTAGGCCCATTAATGCTTCTAAGTCAGTGCTAGGTACACCGCCTTCTAGTGTTTCTGCAGATATCATTGATGTACCCATAGAACTCACTTTACCTCCTAGGAAGAAAATATCACCTAGTGCATTCACTAAGACCAAAGCACAAACTAGTTGGACTTGGCAGAGATGGTTACAAAATACACCTGAATTTAAATGGATTCCAAAAATTATAAACATGTATGTTTCAACTGTAACTGTAACGGAACCCTCTAACTCTTCAGGTTCCACCTCTACTTCTATTCCACCTGTGTCGTCTGTGTAATGCAGGTGATACAGATCATCCTTTGGATTTTTGATAGCGGATGTTCCTGACACATGACAGGCAATCTCAAACTTCTTACAAACTTTGTTTCAAAGTTCATCGGCATTGTCAGGTTCGGGAATGATCACTTCGCAGCTATCATGGGCTACGGAGATTACATCAATGGGAACATCGAAATTAGAAGGTTTTATTATGTTGAAGGTCTTGGACACAATCTTTTCTTAGTAGGCCAGTTTTGTGATGGTGATTTGGAAGTTACTTTTAGGGAGAAAACTTGTTTCATCCGTGATCTACAAGGAAACGATCTTATCTCTGGAAACCGCACTTCAAGCCTTTACACAATCTCAATGCAAGACATGATTGCTTCATCTCCCATCTGTCTACTTTCTAAGGCAACATCTACAAAATCATGGCTGTGGCACAGAAGACTTTCACACTTAAACTTTCAAACCATAACTAATCTTGCACGACACAAACTGGTTGAAGGTCTTCCAAGGTTTAGGTATTCAAAAGATCACTTATGTTCAGCGTGTGAATAAGGGAAGAGCACTCGTGCTCATTTTCCTTCAAAGGTGGAAAACAGCTCTCAGCATGTTCTTCATCTTCTTCACATGGATTTGTGTGGCCCGATGCGTGTGCAGACGATTAATGGTAAACGCTACATTCTCGTAATCGTTGATGACTACTCCAGGTGGACTTGGGTTTACTTTCCTCGAAGTAAAGATCAAGCTCCACAAATGATCATCACCTTTCTCACGAAAATTCAAGTTTAGCTCCGTAACAAGGTTAGACAAGTCATAAAAGACAGAGGAACTGAATTTGTGAACCAAACTCTTCGAGAATACTATGATAAAGTAGGAATTGAGCATCAGACATCAATTGCACGGACACTAGAACAAAATGGAGTTGTCGAAAGACAAAACCGGACATTAGTGGAAGCTGCAAGAATGATGTTGATAAATGCAAAACTTCCATATTACTTATGGGCAGAAGCCGTGTCAACTGCATGCTACAATCAAAACCGTTCTATGATAACCAAACGCCACAACAAAACACCTTATGAGCTTATCCATAACTGAAAACCGAACCTAAAAAACTTTCACGTATTTGGTGCTTTATGTTACCCAAATAATGATCGTGATGACTTTGGAAATCTCAAGGCCAAAGCTGACATTGGAGTCTTCGTTGGATACTGTGAAAACTCAAAGGGATACCGGATCTGGAATCGTCGTACAAAGGAAATTATGGAAACCATTCATGCTAATTTTGATGAGCTCACAGAGATGGCTTCTGAGCAAAACAGCTTGTAATCCGGACATAACCGTCTTAACTTCCCCCAATCATCAGCTGATCAATCTTTTCAACTCACTCGTCGTCTGATGGAAACATTGTTTGCTCCAATGTTTAACGATCTTGATCAACGTGCTCCAGATGTATCAAATGTTTCCGCTGCTCAACCTGATAATATTCCAATCCCTAATACACCTGAAACAACAACTACTGTTGCTGATGCACCTCCGATTGAATCTACAACAACAGACGAACAAACCGCTTCTAATGACGTTGATCCAACTGATGATATTCTTAATCAAGATGTACCTGCACCCGCAGATCATGATGGAAATGATTTCTTTAACCCTTTCTCTACTAAAACGGCAAATTCAGATGTTGCTGAATCTTCTACCAACCATCTGAATCCATCAAATCTGCACAATGTATACCAACATCAACCCTCCGCACACCGATAGACTAAATACCATCCTCTTGTTAACATAATTGGCAACCCAAACCAACCAGTCGTAACTAGACAACACCTTCAGACTTGACGAAGAACATTGCATTTATGCACTCACCGTTAGTCAAACTGAACCCAAAAACATTAAAGATGCAATGACTCACGACAACTGGATTGAATCTATTCAAGAAGAGCTGAACCAATTTAAACGTTTAGAAGTATGGGAATTAGTTGAAAGATCAACAGGGGTCTATGTCATTGGTCTCAAATGGATTTGGAAGAATAAGTTAGATGCTGAAGGTACGATTATCCAAAACAAGTCACGTCTGGTGGCCAAGGGTTATAGACAGGAAGAGGGTATCGAATTTGAAGAATCATTCGCTCTAGTAGCTAGACTTGAGGTCACGGATTTTTCTGGCATTCTTAGCTCACATGAACATCAATGTCTATCAGATGGATGTCAAAACTGCTTTTCTGAATGGTCAACTAAAGGAAATAGTATATGTTAGCCAGCCAGAAGGATTTGTTGATCCAGAGTTCCCTAATCACGTCTAGAAACTAAACAAGGCTCTCTACGGTCTCAAACAAGCCCCTCGGGCGTGGTATGATAAGTTGTCATCGTTTCTCCTTGCTAATTATTTTATCAAAGGATCGGTCGACCCAACACTGTTTATTCAATATCATAGGGCACACATTATAATTGTTTAGATTTATGTGGATGACATCATTTTTGGTTCTACCCATAAAAAGTACTCAAACGCTTTTTCACATCTAATGAAAATAAATTTTGAAATGTCAATGATGGGTGAACTTACGTTCTTCTTAGGACTACAAGTTCATCAATCATGTAGCAACCCGTAATTTTTCATACGGTAAAATGACTATTTTACCCTTTGACTTTTAAAGTTGACTTTTACTATTTGACTTTTACTATTCATCCGGTAAAAAGAATTTTATTTTACCATAATGACAAGATAAATAAAACTCGACAAGTCGTCCTGACGACGTACGTTGAATCCATACAGAACCGATTTCACAAAACCGTGTCCGAAAATTACTTTTAGGTTTAAACGTCATTCAGACATCCCGATATGTCCATAAAACACTATAAATATTAGAAATATGTATTTCTACCATTTTACGACAATTCCACAAGTTTTGGAATTTTATGTTTTCCAGTTCTGCGTTTTAAGCGAAATACGTGTTTTTTACCCGCGTTTCCAGCTTTAAACAACGTTTAAGTAACCTGATGGAACTTACCACTCATTTTATATTTTATTATGAACATAATGATAAGTTTAATCATTTCTACAAGTTTCAAATTTTTAGGATACCTGATTTTAAGTTTCGTGACTTAACGACTTACAGTTAGCGATTTTCGGGACTAAAACGACTCCGTAAAAGCAAGATAATGAAAGTTTATCCATCTAGTCATCCCTTATCCCATTAGAACGTGTATATGAGCCATTTTTGTGTGTTGACCAAGTCAAAGAAGCTTACATAGGAAGCTTACACTTTTGCAAGAAACTTACTAACTAAGTCTTCATAAATATCCTAATCTTGCTCCTCCTCAAGACACCTTCCTAGCACCTTCCTTGCACCTCCTCATTTTAGTATAAATAGGAACTCATCCCCTCCCTTCTCTTCTTCATTTCTAACACTCCATAACACATACATAACACATTCATTTTGCTAGTTTCTTCAAGAGTTATAACTATGAAGTTCAAGTAACAAGATCGCTACATCAAATCTCTAGCAAGTATAAGTGATCTTCTTGAGTTTAAATCCACTCAAGTCACTTAGAACTTCATCACCAATCCTTCAAAATTACAAGAAGTATAGAAGGGTGCCAAGGTGTGAAAAGCTTGTTCAATCAAAGTCATAATCCTTACTAGTTACTCCTTTCTTTAGAAAGCCAAAAGTTGTAAGCAACTAATCACCCCAATCACTCCATTATCTTATGTTTATTATTCCTAATATTGTCAAATACATGCTATATATATGGTTACTATGTTGATTCATGATGTACATATACTCAAACATATGTTTTAATTCACATATTGTCATAAAATTAACAAACTAGTAAACTAGTCATATTTTGCCTATTTGAAGCCATTTAAAACAGCTATATATGGACTTGGTAACTTACATATTACTATGTAACAAATAAAAAGGTAAACATAGCAACTTGAATCAACTTAAAACATGAAAGTTGTCCGTAACAATGTTTTACATCTACCGCGTGGGAACTCGGCCTAAAAAGACCAAATGATATCATTTACTGCCTAATATTTGTAAATCAGTTTTTATCGGCAAAATTGGATTTTTACAAGTTAAAAATATAAAAACCATGTCATTTTCATAACTAGTTTCATATTCAATTTTTTATAAAATTTCATTCTTGACTATCTCTACTACTTATAATAGAGGGATGCATCTCTCTCCTAAAAAAAATTCAGACTTTCAGACTTGCAACACATTAAGCATGATGTACAACACTTGAAAGCACATAATTTTCAGACCTACAACAAAATAAGCATAGTATACAACATTTTAATGCACATATTAAAAAAGAAAACACCACATTAATGCACACTTCAATACACATATTACGAAAATAAAACACCACATTAATGCTATTAAAGTGGTCAATTAATACACAATTTAATTTACACCTTCACAAAAATATACAATTATCTAACCACAATGTACAATCTAATTATACTATTACCCAAAACAAAGAACATCAAACCACAACTATCTAAAACCCATCTCCTGAGCTTACAACCAAACTCAAACAAGAATCAAAAACAAAAAGAACTCAATGATCTTAGATCCGTGTTGGGGTTATGAAACCACTATATTTAAAGATTAACACATAGTGAGGTTAGCCGTTAGCAATGAAGATCCGGTCATTCCGGCAATAACCATGGCGACCGTGACATTGGCAGCGGATCTATAGAAAAAAAAACAAAAAATATTAATATAAAAAAACTATAGATCTACAAATATAATTTATAGATCTTAATAATAAAATCTATTGATCTATAAAAAATAGCCTCAAAAACTTATTAATATACATAAATCTATTAGAAAATTAAAAATACATCTAAACTTGAAAAAATCATTTCAAGGCAGCGGCGGCATCGGCTGGTCACGGTGGTGGTGTTTCTGTCGTGGTGTCTTTGTCGTGGTGGTTATTAGGAATTGGAAATTCCATGTTAAATTGTCGGTCACCCCAATTATGGTCTAACATATGTTAGCTCGTAGACGTGTCGTTTGTTACGTTATTTAGTAGTTTATTAGTTAGTTTGTAGCGTAGATTAGTTGAGTGTAACACCGTGGAGGAAGGACGGGTCTTTACCCACTGTATGCTCACGATCCACAGCCCGTCAGAAGGGCGTATTATGTAAAACTATAAATACCCTCTACCTCCCAAGGTAGAGGGTTGGACCTTTCACTCAATCTAACCTTCTTTCTTTTGTTTACTTTCTCTCTCTAGAAAGGCTCCCATCTTCCACTTTCTCTCTCTAAAACCTCATATTGTACGACCCTTATTTGTGATTGTTTGTGTGTTTGTGAAATCCAATATGTTACAGTGGTGGTAGTGTTCCGGTGGTGTTGTAGTTTTGTGGTGGTGGGATTTCGTGATGGAAGGGTTTTGGTTGTGGTGGTGATTTGTGTGTGTGTATTTTGATGTAATGTTATTTTTTTATTTTTTTTTATGTTGGTTTTTTTAACTTACAGTGATCGGTGAGTGAGCCAAAGCCAAAGAAACCTTTTAAACATAAAACAAGAAATAACATAATTAGTCCTTGGACTATAATTCCAAGTTAATACTACTTTTTGAAAAATTTATTTCTATATAATTTTAAAATTTTTAAAACTTGACAGGATCAACGGGTTCAACTGAAATTCGAAGCCGTCATCGATTCGGCTAGCTAATAAAATCCGTTCAAAAATGAAATAGAGGACCAGGTGAAACCTATAAAAACGGATGAACTAGGTCGGAGTGAGATCATTTTTTATTCTTCGGTTAATCAGTTCGTCACTATAATTTTATTAGCGCCTAAATTTTAATTACAGGGTACCCGCCGCTGCAACGCGTGGGTACCCTGCTAGTATTAAATAAATTGTGATCACTAGTAAACTATGATAACTTGTAAATACTAGATGTTTATTAAAAACATAATAAAACTTTATAATATAATAATCCCCACTCAAAATATATATTTTATCAACTAAGTGCTACAATACTAGGGAGCTTCATGTGAGGGGTTTCATTTGGGTAAAACGTATCGACGAGTTGCTGGATTTACGATTTAAAGTGTCCTAGCTCCTCGAACGTTTACTACATGACCTCTGAATTATGATGGCCCGAACGATAGTATGATATCTATAAACTAAATACATTTTCACATATTAAAAATGTTACTATAAACATCAAACTATAAATGACTACATCATGATCAACATAGAGACATATATAGGATGGTTCATTTTTTCCTAAAACATTATTCCAAACCTAAGTCGCAACATTCCATTTTTAGGTTGCACGTAGAAGTTTCCCGATTTATCCATCACATCCGTTAAAGTACTTAACATCATTAAACTGTAGGTGAGTTCATAGCCCCACCTTTTATTACTTAATTGTTTTACAAACCCTTGGGGGAAAACATGCTATTTTTAAACCGAACACGTTTCTTTGAAACTGTATGCTTATCTGAATGTATTATTTGCACTAAGTACCACTATTGCCAATCTTAAGTCCCTATTATCATGAACCATTAATCACTTGCGAGTGAACGCGAATAATGTGGATAGATCTATCGGGATTGACGAATCCCATTTGTGTTGACTGAGTAGGCAAACAAACGCACTATAGTTGAAGATCCATAGGTTTATTGGAAAATTACCTATTAGGGAAACTGTTATTATTATATTAATTTCTATTGACAAGCTGTTAACGTTTAGGTGTCATGAGCTTAGTACAATAATATCTGTTTTGTTTTTCTAAACTATGAAAGTGAGACTAATTGCCTCACGTTATGAATATTGTGTTCAACTGATTTCCTAAACTCTATGAATTTCACTTAAACTTTGTGTTGACAGTTTTAAGCATGTATTTCAAGGCTGGCACGGAGGAACACAAATATTCAAGAAGGCTATAAATTTTATTATCATTCGAAAACCAATTTAATGTATTTTGTAAACTTGGAACCATTTGGGACCTCATCTTTGTAAACTCTGATATTTATATAAATTGAATGATAAATCCTTTTAAAACGACTCCATTAGAGATCGTTTTCTATTATTAAATTGTTGTGCCATGAAGTAACACCCAGTTTGAATTCTGCTGCGTATCACGAAATTGGGGGTGTTACAAATCACCCTGTGGTATTTTCTTAAGTCAGTCCAAATATGCTCTTGAAATCTTGAATAAACAAGGAATGCAAAGTTGTGACACCTATGCAACACCAATGGCACATACCAACAAAATGGATGTTGATTTACATGGGAAATTGGTTGACCCTACCAAATACCGTAGTATTATTAGGTCTCTCATGTATCTAACAGCCAGTAGACCCGACATTGTATTTTTTGTATATCTTTGCTCCCGTTATCAGTCAAGGCCAACTGAAAGACACCTCTCTGAGGCTAAAAGAACCCTCCGATACGTAAAGGGAACCATTAACTTGGGGATCTGGTATCTGAAGGATTCTGGTTTTGAACTTATAGCTTTTTTCAGACGCTGACCATGCAAGATGCTAAGATTCACGGAAAAGTACTTCAAGAGGTTTACAATTCCTTGGTGATAAATTGGTGTCATGGCAGTCGAAGAAACAAGATTGTACATCATTGTCATCAACTAAAGCAGAATATGTAGCCATGTCTGCGTGTTGTGCTCAAGTCATTTGGATGAGAACACAACTCAAAGATTATGGTTATGTATTTGAAAGAATTATGGTGTACTGCGACAACGTGCTATTGCGATCTCGTGCAACACCGTTCAACATTCAAAATAAAAGCACATCGATCTTTTGATATCATTTCATTAAAGAGCATGTGGAAAAGGGTACAGTTGAATTATTCTTTGTAGGTACAGAACACCAATTGGCAGATCTTCTTACTAAAGCCTTGCCTCCCGCAAGATTTACTGTAGGATCATACATATTGTGTTGTTTAATGATTCGGGTGGTCTTGGATGATGGAAATACATGTTAGCCATTTAGAGAGAGAAAGAGATGAGAGGGTGTTTCTTGGTAGAGACTTGCTATACAAATAATGAAAGGTTAGATTGAAAGAAGCACCACCCCTTCCAAGGATGGAAGGGGTATTTATAGTTACAAACATAACGACCTCCTAAAGGCCTATGGATAAGGTATACAGTGGGTAAAGACCCGTCCTTCCTCCACGGTGTTGCTCTAAACTAATCTATGCTAAAACTAATCTAATAAACAGTAAATAAGGATATGTCAATGAGCTAACTTGTGCTAGTCTATATTTGGGGTGACCGAAACTTCACAATGGAATTTCCAATTCCTAACAATCTCCCCCTAAGGGAGGTCACCCCATGTTATACATTTTGAATCCTAGCATTCTATTTAATCTTCTGTTCTGAGCTCGTAGACTTCAATTCTTCAAATTCCGCAATCTTTGTGCATTTGTAGCGATTCTTGAAAGTCCGATTATTTTGTACTTTTAGTGGAGGTCTTTGAACTGATCCACATCTTTGATGATCTTCAAGATTTCTTTGAGATCATCAGCCACAGTAAATCTCTGGTTCACCCTTTTGTTGTGATACCTTCATGTGATGTTGTGACTTTTGGACCGACATGCTCACACTTTCACGATCATGACATCTTTCCATCAGAGTAGCGGACGCTTTACTGGTTCATGATATTTGCAGCAGCGTAGCAGAAGCATAGTTTAAAAATATCAGAGCCAGGTTATGTAGATATGCACCAGTCATGATTTCTCCAATTAAGTGTGGGTGCTGTGAGCATGCAGCTATGGATTGATGTGTCAATTCTGATCAGCTGCAACCGTCCAAATGTACCTGCAACCAACAGTTAGCAATAAAACACATGAAAGTGTCTTTGATCACTTTCGTTGAATTGAGGTACACGACCCACGGTTCCCCGTTGATCAGTACAAGTACTGCCTGTGATCAGCTATAATTCCGTAGAATCTCCTTCACAGGGTTTCGCAGCTGTTCTAGCTGTTCTCAAACCGGAACGTCTCAAAGAAGACAACACGGAGTGAGTGAATCAGCGAATTGAGATTCACTGATTGATGAAAAATTGATTTGAAAACAATCGCGTATTGCTTAGAAGAAATAGTTTTGCAATACGACGAAGGTTTTATGAGAAAGATCAATTTTCAATCAAAAATACTTTTTGTATTTGAAAAGAGAACGCATTCGATATGCTAGAGAAAAGAAGAGATTCGCACATCGAACGCTTTTTCCAAAAGTATTTTTTCAATCAGAGATAATTTTTGTGTTTGAAAACATAAGTACTCATACGATGTGCTAGAGAAAAGGAGATTTGCACATCGAACGGTTTTTTCAAAACTATTCGTCAATTCATTTCCTGGACCAAGGTTGATTCAAGAATGAATCGCCCCATCGTTTCTATCCAGTTGTCACAAGTTTGATCTTTAGAAAAGATCTCACATGTCACCCACCAAGAGCTTGTTTGATGTTGGCTCTAGAAGGCTTTCCATCTTCATCATGAATATTTAACATATCACTCGGATGTTCTGGCAATACCACAAGGATAATGCGTAGGACTCTTAATATATATACTTACTTTCCACATTGTGTGAAACAACAAGTCTTCATTAATTTTGTGTCCTAATGAGATATTGTGGATGATCTCTTGGCTCTAGACTCAATTGTGAACATTTGGTTCCTATGCCGGAGACTAGGGAGAGGGTCTCCTTCTTCAATATCAACAATCTCTAATAGAAAGTCGATAGATAATGTCGGTTCCCCGTGAGAATGAAACAAGCCCTTTTAAGAGGAACTTGAGTAGCTTGGAAAGTTATGTGCAGTGCTTCACTGGGTCCATGATGTCTTGTCTTCAATACCAGTGTTACCTTAGTAATCACTAGTAGCATATGTATTGAACCCGGTTACTGCCCTAAGGTTGAATTATTGGAGGGCTATTTATTTTCACCCTTTTTCACATTCATTTCTTTTTTATTCTTCAACCCCTTCAGTGCTTACCGAGACTTCATATCTAGAACCTTTTTGGGTTTATTCCAGTTCTAGCTCTATCTCTGTGTGCACTCTTCCCATATCTCACTTTTCTCCTTTTTTTCATCATACCTAAGGACTCTACACTATCTAGTGGATTGTCCTTGGGTAGATCCCTCCGGCTCTGGCGGGATCGTGAGAACGAATACCTAACCTAACCATCCTTATAACACCATGCATAATGTAAATTGGCCGGTCTTTTGGTATTGTTCTTTCCTTCTCGAAACCAAGTGAAAAATAATTTGGAAAATCAATCAAGGTACTTGTGATATAATATCAAAGCATTTTGTACCTTAATTGTTTTGATCTTTTAGAAATGCTCCCCCTCAACATGTGCATATGATTTTATAAATTGTTTAGCACATGGAGGCAAGAGTTCTTTTGAAATAAATTCTTGACACAATTTCTATGGAAAAAGCCATTTGATCTTCTTTGGTAAATTCTCCCCCTTAATATGTGCATAGGATATTTGAAATCATTTTATCACATAGAGGAAAGAGTTCTTTTGAAGCACATCCACGATCACAAAAGCCTTTAAGAAACCTTTAGAAAATCAATCAAGCTACTTTATGTTGAAACATAGAATCTTTTGTACCTTGAAAGTTTGTTTTCTTTTGAAATGCTCCCCCTCAATATGCGCTTCGAGATTCGAAAGCGTTTAGCACATATAGGAGAGCAGTATGCACATTTGAATCAAAATGATCATCTTTAATCAAGTTTCATTATTAAATCACAAATTCTCCCCCGATCAAAAATATCAAGCCCTTTGAGATTTTGGATCCCAAGTGATTTAATAAGGTTTAGAAAACATGGGAGAAAATGTGGCCTTGTTTAAATACTATTCTGGTTTTTTGTTAAATGCTCCTCCACAATCATGTGCATTATGTATTTCAAAGTCGTTTGACACATGAAGGAAGAAGTGCTTTGAAACAATCACCCTTTAAAACCGATTTGAGATTTAAATCACGATCTCTCCCCCGATCAAAAATTTCAAACCAATTGAGATTTTGGATCCCGATTGATTTAAATCATTTAGAAAATTTTGGGGAAAGACGTAGCAACATTTAATTTTGAAAAATGACTTATAAGGATCAATTTAAAACATTAAAGATTGTTAGTATCAGGTATGATAGTTTTTAAGAGATCTTTAAGTAAAATAAAACAATTTCACAATCAAACAAGAACAGAAAAAATTTCATTTTGTAAGATCTTTAAGTTTTAAAAAAAAGCATACCATGACATAACATTAAATCTTTAGATCACCACTTTGTTTTTGTACAAACCGGAATTTTATGAAGAAATATCGTTTGAAAATATTTTATTTTAAATCACTCTCCCCCTCAATCGATGACCGTAGTCAATGATTGAGTGACTTAAGTTTTGATAAAATGAAGTCCGGTGATTTTCAAAATTTAGTCCAATTTATTTTCAAAAAAATATTTTTCCATTTTTAAAACAATTTTAACAAATATTTTGAAAAATGGTATTATTCACTATTTATCCTGCACAAAGATATGTTAGGTGGTTGAGCAGCTTTTGTTGTTGCTCTAGGGCTGGAAGAAAACCGTCTGCAGATGCAGTGAGACTTCTGACGTTACATTTGTCATGCCAACTCTTCATAGAGGTCCAATTAAGCTCCGTTTCTTCATTTGATGTGACAACTCGTAATTTCAGGTCATTTTACAAACTTTAAAAGTTTCTCTATTTCATCATTTATCGTAAACTACGTTTACGAGTATCAAATTCGCGTAACCTTAATGGTTTAGCTGCGAATTCATGAACATTTCATCAAGGATATTTCATATAGACTAGGTTTAGTCTACATATCATTAGCATCGTTATCATCATTTCAGTTCATGCTTGAATTTGCATTTTTTCATTAAACGTTTATTTTCCTATTAAATAAACGCTATCGCGTAATCAATTATTTTGAACATTTGATCCGACACTTCCAAAAATAATCCTAATATATTTTTATACTTATTTTAAGACTATAAAAGTTATATTACTAGTTTACCCGATGATTTCAATTTATTTTGTATATAAATTGTTATGTATAAATATTTACAACGGTTTTCGTAAATTCAACTCGATAATTATTTATTCACTCAATTCTTGTAAGAAATGTATTTTTATAATTTTTACAACTTCGATATATTTTATTTTGTTCCGTTAAAATCTATTTCTAGTTAACGCTACCTTAAATACCTAACTAAATCTACAAATTACATAATATACATAACATATTACACAATTACTAAAAAAAAAAAATCCACCACTTTTCTTTCCTACCCTATCCTTGCCGACCTCCCAATCCATGTCACCCCCTTTGATACTTTAACTTGATCAATGAATTACAATTATGCCATAGAGAACAAGATATTTGCAATAAACAAGTTAATATCCAAACTAAAAAAAAAAACATACTTCACATTGTTGGAAGGTGAAAAAAAAAATAATAAAAAGTATCCCTTCCCATTTTCCTTGTGGTTCGTCCAACATAAAAACAAGAAGAAGAAGAAGATCAAGGTTTTTCAAGTATCAAGTAATACATAGTCCTAGTGATAATCTAGTTAAGGTTTTGAAATAAAAAACTCAAGATTATTAAGTATACTTTGCTCAAAAATTCATATCATTCAAGTAAGCATTTCATGATTTTTATTACTCTTTCATATTCATATTTATGTTATTTCATCATTTTGTAAGAAAAACATGCATGTTACATATGAATTTATACCACTTTTGTTGTTTTTATTACTTATTATGTAATATAATTATCCTATAATGAATCCCTTGAAACATATCACTTTTGGTGATGTCTAGGAACCCATGACACCCTAATAAGGTGTATGGTAGGATTATAATAGCTTCGGCGTTGGTGTGAATTGGTTAGAATAGGTTTTGCGCGAGAAAAACTCATTTTGACAACTTATTTTAAGGGTCTGATCAAAATTGTGAATTCTGGAAATTTCAACAGTGGGTAAAAATTTTTGGACTAGATATTTAGAAAATATACTTTAAAACAAAAACGTGGCCGCTTGAGCGGTTAAAAGCGGAGTTATAACGAAGAAGTTATGCTATTTTCAAGTTTGACGACGAAAACTATAAAATCCTGAAAATTCAGCATGTTGTTTTACCTTTTTACGAGTCAAAAATGGGTCTTAAGCGCTATAAAATGTGTCTACTTATCAAAAATATATTATTATATGTTATCACGATTCCGTGGATATAAAGAACGTAGAAAACGGACTTATAACGACTAAGTTATTCACATTTTAAACAAGTTGCCTTAACTACTTTATTATAAGTAAAACTAATATATTTCTATTAGACAAATATTACGGCCACGAAGGACCATGTTGAGGGTCGTTTTTAACAATGACGGAGTACTTTTTATAAAGTGATGTCTTCTAGTAAAAGTAAGTTAGCCAAGCATATTTTCCAAAATGTCCGACCGTTTGTCAAGCGGAGTTGTAACGAGTAAAATCTGCCACTTAAACTTTGCCGAAAACCATCCTTAAACAATATTCTGGACACAAGTACCCTACTTTACCTATATTTTTCTCCATGATCGAGACCTCTAGGACGAAAACTTAAATGCTAAAACTTTGAGATAATGATACAAGCTTTCCAAAACCGTTGAGTTTGTTTCTTAACACTCGATGTGCACCATTTTACGACTAGCTTTTCAAGGCCGTTTAGTCACTTTCATGAAATTGTCAAATGACATTATTTTACGACGAAAAGTTATAATTTCATAATAAATCATTAAATGACTATCGTAGGATATCATTTCAACGTAAATACTTGTAAAGTATTTTATAATATGACGAGATGTCATAAACATATATTTCGACGATAAACACTATTTTCAAATGTACAAGTGGTATGGATTTCATATGAGTTTGCATGCACGACATTGTTTCATGATTTACATTAGAACATATCATTCATAATAGATCACGGTCAGAGGTTAGCCTCATTTGAGTATTGCCATTATATCATCATTATCATTGCAACAGGTGAGTTTTCATAGCCCGATTTATTCAAGTTTTTACTTTATTTCAAACCTACGGGGGAGAATACATTGCCCATCATTTTTATTCACGATACCAAGTATATCAAATTCATTACATTGCTTAAGTTACCTCATGCCAATTGAATGTCCCCATTATATAACATGAACCGTTAATTTCATATTAGCGAGGGTGAGTGGATAGATCTATCGAGGGTGACTCCTCCATCCGGGTTGGTGGATTCCAACTGGTTAAGCGGATGCATTTCATTTAATATCATTATTTGAGTTGTTTGGCAAACACTCTGTTGGGCCGAACATCATGATCAGTCTAGTTTCGGTGTCATGGACTTATAGCAATTGTAACATTTTGTGACATATTTGTCATACATAATTTATACTTGTGGTAGTCGTATTAAACATTTACCTAAACTCTATGAACTCACTCAACCATTGTGTTGACACTTTTAGCAATGTATTTTCAATTAACTAAGACATTACATCATGGCACGAATAAGGAACCCTCATAGAGTCGCGGCGTCGACGCGTCTCATTGTATTTTATGACAATTTAAAACATCGTTTGAATTGTAACAAATTTATTTCCGCACAAGTTGATTTTCATTTGGGACCTATACTTGTAAACTCTGATTGTTTTATTAAATCAAGCGATGTATTTTCCAAACGGCACTTTAGGTCGTTCAATATAACTGTGATTGTGATGCTATGACAGTCAACCCCCAGGAATTCCATTCCGCTGCAAAATAGGTAATTTGGGGGTGTGACATTTGATGATGAAGAAAACCATCTGTTGATGCAGTGAGACCTCTTATGTTGCATTTCATGCCAACTCTCCATAGAAGTCAAATTAAGTTCCGTTTCTTCATTTGTCGACCCAAGATATAGTTGCCCTTTCCTTTCGGCATCCAATCATCATATTATGTGGGATCCGGACAGGGAACATTCTTATATACCAATATACCTGCATATGTTAGTGAACACACATACAGATATATGGTGGTCGACATCACCCAAACAGCAATCGACTAATTAAAGCCAATCCAACATATCAATCAGATCATACATGGGCATGGGAATTACATGTTCATCAATCTATAAACATCTAATCCTAACAATCACATCCTAGAAACCTAGTCCTTCAACATCGGCAATTACATTTTTCAGATAAGCACGTAAGATGATTAAGAAAGCCCGTTAGATGATATAGATTTGAAAATATTCTCCCCCTCAATCAATGACTTATTTTATGAAAAGTTTAAAAACGCTGAAGTCATTGATTGAGTTTTCAATTTTTAGGAAAACTTGATCCTGATTGATTTTCAAGCAACTCATTTTACCACCATTTTGTTAAAACAAATATTTTTCTGAAGAATTTTAGAAAGAGAAATATTTGAGTAGGAACAGCAGTCTTTTTGACGACATGCTTTCCTTATTTATGTTTTTAGGATAAGTGCACGAAATTTGTGAAAATCGTTTAAGCGTAGCACTTTCCTTCCTTGAAGAGCGGGTTGCTATCAGAAATAATAGCAAGCCATGGTTCAACGCGGGTTACAGTCTGAAATAACTGCAAGCCATAGTTTTAGACATGTTTTGAAAAAGAATATTTACACCTCCTGCTCGAACTTCATCTATGGTCCCGTGCCATTGTTGAATGACATTTCTAAGATCGTAGATGTTATCGATACCAGAAGACATGTCTTGGAAAACATATTTTTGATATTTTTCAAATTTTCTAATTTTTTATGGGTTTGTTGGTTTTATATTTTTCTATTTTGTTTTGCTAGTTTTATATTTTTGTATTTTGGTTTTTGATAAATATTTACAAAGATAGAGTAGATGATATAATTTAAGAAGATGATGATACGAGTACCGAGATAAGGATATCGAACAACACGTCGTAGAAGATGGAATTCGTCATCTCTTAAACTTCCACCACCAAAGCTTCTGATGCTCTAGGATAGAAGACAGAACATGAGCCTTAGAGAAAGAGAGAGTTTGGCAGCTTCCCCCCAAACCGAAAATCCATTAGATGAGCAGATTCGAAGCTCTATTTCAAGCTTGCCATAGCCAGGTGCACAGACAAGCACACCATTAACATAAATCCCTCTTCTCCTTTTAAGAACGATAATCGAGATTCTCCATTCGGGGTGAGAGAAGGGATGGAAGAGTCGGAAATAATAAGACTAGGGGACGATGGATCATTTTTGAGCAATTCTTCAATGGGAAGAATGTCTCCCATTGGATCACAAACATCATCATCCAATCCAGATGAAACTGAAGAGAGTTTGGTTTCATTCACAGAGTTAACAAACTCAATACGATAAACTGATTTCGGAGGTGGGACAAGTGGTGTGCTCTTAGAGCTAGCAATTTCCACCACTTTCGATAAAGTCTCCGATTCTAGATCATCATCATCAAGAACACTCTTGACTTCCTTGGTACAACTTTCAAACCATTTGTTTGAACCAGGGTTGATTTTCAAAGCTTTTAGCTCATCACGTTTTTGATGACTCCTCTTAACCGTGAAATTTGAGAGTGTTGCATTGATTCTTTCGGATTTTTGATCAATTGTGGCAACACTATGTTTGTATAGAGGTTTGGAGTTACGGTTGATATTAAGCGTGAGTTCTTCGTTGTCAACCCGTATGGTCAACTCTTCAGCAAATACATCAATTAAAGCGCGGCTGGTTCTCAAAAGCTCTCCCTAAGATGAGGGGAACTCTAGGATATGCATCAAAGTCTACTACAACAAAGTCAGTAGGAAAGTGAAACTTTCCTACTTTCACCACGACATCCCCGGCTATCCCAAGTGGGACGAGTTTTTATGCGGTCCGCTAGCTCGAGTGTCATACAAGTGGATGTAAGTTTAGGAAGAGCGATTTCTTCCATCTGAGAGTGGCATGAGGTTAATGCTTGCACCAAGATCGGCCAAGGCGGAGCATTGAACCATCCCCAAGAAATCACACGGGATTAAAACACTGCCGGGTCTTCAAGCTTTTGGGAAGCTTCTTGAGAAGGACCGTGAGCATTGCTCATTGAGAGGGTTTTAGCCATCTTAGATAACTTATCTTTGTTGCTCATAAGCTTTTAGCGTGGATGCAAATTTGGGCATTAGAGCGAGAGCATCACGAAGCTTATATCAAAGTGCAGTTCATTGAAAATTTGGAAAATTTTTTTCATTTGCTCTTTGGTTTTGTCTTTGAGCTTCTCATCATGCAATCTTGATGGGTAAGGAAGGTGACTAGACTTTTGGCCGGGGCGGAAGTCATTTACGGCTCGGAATTTGTCTTCGGAACCGGGTTCCGGACTTAAAACTTGGACTACGAAGGTGGGACGTGTCGCGTGCCGTGGGCTTGAGAAATGCACCTTGTCCGTTGTATCCTTGGTAACTTGACTCATTGCTCCCGGTGGAGGAGGCATTGGAGTCGAAGGTCCATTGTGCGTCTTACCACTACGAGTGGTGGCGGCTTTCAACTCGGCATTTGGATTTGGAACTGTATTGCTTGGGAGTCCTCTAGAAGATGACGAAGCTTTGTTCATATTCATGTTCATGAAACTGCTCATCATATTCTTCAACTCATCTGTCTGCCGAGACATTGTGGTATCAATTTCCTTTTTTAGCTCAACTCTCATGTTATTGATCTGAGTTTGCATTGAGCGTATGCTTGACTCAGTAATTTTCATGAAGTCATTTGGTAGGGAGCTTGAGAAGGTTGTTGATAACTTTTCTGATTTGGAGCTTGATATGGTTGGTTGAAATTGTTCCGGTTACGATTGAAATTTTGAGAATTATTGAAGTTTTGTCCTTGATTTGGAACAAAGCGATTTTGATTGCCATGGTTTTGTACAGGAGGAAAACCGGGTGGTGTCATCTTGCTAGGTGCACGGTAGTGAGGATCAGCTTGTGGTCGGTATTGATTGTGGTTTCTGAAGCTACGGGAACTTGGTAAAAAGAAGCATCGGTTGCTTGACAATCATAATACGCGTGTGGACCACTACAAGTTTCACACACCTTGTTCACGGCTTTGATTGGTTTCGGCTTATGAATTTCGCTTTTGATTTCCTTTACCTCTTTCATCATACAACGGATGACGTCCGTTAAAGCGGCTAACGGAGCGGCTAACTCGGAAGAGTTACCGGATGAAGAAGCAGGAGTGTTCGGAATATTGACTTTGTTGCAAGAAATAGGAACTTTTGATTTTTCTCGCAAATCTCAATCACATCTTTAGGCTACGATTCAAGATATTGCACACCGGCGGCTGCGTTCAAGAATCTTGATCGTTACCGTTCAACCCATTATAAAGATATTAACTGCTGAAGCTCCGTGAATTCGTGATGGGGGCATTTCGAGGAGATCTTTGAATCTCTCCCATGCCTCTCCAAAGTTTTCATCGAAATTTTGACGAAATCCAGAAATTTCAATTTTAAGATTAGTCGTCTTTGATGGAGGAAAGAAATAATTGACAAACTTTTGAACAAGATCCTCCCAAGTTTCGATGGTTCAAGGGGGTTCTTTTTCCAGCAAATCCGGGTGCCCCTCAAGTGAGCGGAAATAGCATCAGTTTGATCACTTTTTGTGGTACATCCTTGTAATTGATAGTTGAGGTCAACTTGTTAAACCAACGGATGTGTGCATACGGGTCTTCTCGATCAAACCCATGGAATTGATTCGTAGACACAAGTTGGATCAAATGCGTCTTCAATTCAAAGTTATCAGAATTGATTGGTGGTAAAAGCGATGGCATCTCCATAACCTTCCGGTGGGTTCCCCGGAGCATTTCCGCCATAGTTCGTTCGTCTGCCATATTGTTGTTTGGAATAGTACAAATCTCAGGTTCGACTATTCGGCAGACGTCTATGAGAACGTCTTCTAGGAATTTCGCTAGATCACGAAAAGGGCTCAATGATCTAGAAGAACGAGTGCGCATGCACTTCCAAAAACAACACTTTCAATTAAAACAAGACCGAGGCAAAACACAGTGAACTTAAACCAATAATCCCGCGTAAAATGATCACTTCTATAAGATAAACGCACAAAGGAGCGGAGAAGCTTATTAGGTCACCGCGAAGCTTATTAAAACCCGCCTCTTTTCAAAGCCGCAATTTAATGTCAGGCCGTCCTTATACCTCACGGTTTGTTTATCCGATAGAAATAAACCAAATCACGAGCGACACAAAGGCAAGTTTTAAATCTTTTGTTTGGGAACTTATAATGATAACACCTCAGTTGAGAATGTTATATTGATTGTGTCTTCTATATTATTTAAAACAACAAGCAAAAATCTTTTTGTATTTTTAATCTTTTACATATATAAACAAAGAAAAGAAAAATATTTTTGTATTTTTGTATTTTTATAAAAACAATAACTTCACGAGGAAGGTTCTTCAAGTCACTAATCGCAAAAATCACGATATTGTCGCAACACACCTCCCCGGCAGCGGCGCCAAAATTTGATTCGTGGTAAAGTGAGTGGTGAACAAACACAATATCAACGTATATCAAAATAACCGTAAAATTCGACAAATTAACCCTTTAGGAAAAAGATTAACGTATCAAATCTTACGGGTGTGATAAAAGTGATACCGGAAAAGTGATTTCCCGGGTCGTGTCCCAACGAGGTGTGAATGGAAGGATTCGTTGAGTTTTGTGATTTATAACTTGAATTGGTTTTAAATGATTTGTTGATTTGAATTACGTTATCTACGAATTAATTAACGGGAAAGTAATTAAGGCAAGGGAACCCTACTAAACTACAAACTAACTACTACTAAGCCTATGAAATGATAAAACGAGGCTAAACTAAGTCCTAGGGTGCTAAAACGTAAAAACGTAAAACCGGGAAACAACCCGAGCCATAAACGTAAAAATTTTGCAATTTAAGGGCTACGGGTGTGAAATTAATTTTCCTACGACCTAATTGACTAAAAATAATTTTAGAAAAAGACCGGTATTTTTAGACTTATATTTTATTTTCTACGAATTAAAAACTATTTTAATCTAATTAATTAATTAAAAATACTAAACTATTTAAGAAAAATCTGAAAAATTCACAGAAAGTACTTTGATTAATGCTTGATCTAAGAAAATTAAGAAAACAGTAACTTGTTTTGGAAATAAGCTACAGAATAAGCTAAAAAGCTTAAAAGCTTCAACTACCTAAGAACTGTTTTATATTTGATTGTGCAAAGAAATAATGAGACAAGTCCCAAGCGCAGTTGGTGATGGAGTGATGTTGTGAGGTGTTGGTGCGTGAGTGTGGAGACTAAGGTTGAATCACGGCTCCCACTTTTTGAAAATACTTTTTTTTTCAACTTTTCCTTTTTCCAACTTAAAGATACAACCAAGATGAACAATTTTTTGTGAAAACTTTTGTATTAAAGCTCACAATAAGCTGTTTTAGAACGACTTATTGACACGGTTTTGGACAATTACAAAACAAACATTCCTTAAGCTGTTTTAAACTCAAATAAGCCTGAAAAGCAGTTTGAAAATAGTGGATAAACAAGTACTGATGACGAATAAGCTGGAGCATTCACAGTTAAGCTACAATTAAGCAAAGATTAAGGGGAAATCATTCGGCTAAGGAATAAGCTATACTAAAGCTAATGAATGGGGATTAATCACTAAAGTTATTCTAATAAGCACTAAGGGAAGATTAATAATCCAAATCCTAACTACACTTTATCTAAGCTACCTTGTAATTTCCTAAATAAACTAGATGTCCTACTGATAAGCTAAAGAGTAACAAAAAAAAGGGTAAGTGACATGTGCACTGCTGTTGCTGCGGTTCCAAGCAGGCTATGGAGGCACGATCACAACTTATTATTGAGTGAGAAGTGGACCCCGGGTGAGAACAAGCTTCAGAGAACAAGGTTAGCTAGTAGAGATTCACAAAAAGCTAATTAGGCCTAAAGAAAACACATTTAAAGCTTAAAAATAAGTGATATGAGCTTTCTTTGGGTTGATACAAACTGATCAGAGAAAAACAATTATGGGGTAAAGAGCAATTTTGAACTTCAATTTAAAACAAGTTAAATGCTTGTTAGATGCACTAAAATGGAAACAACTGAGTTGGTGACTTAATAACCTAGTAAAAACAAGATTTGCTTATTTTAGAAATCAAATAAGCATTTGAATGGAACTGAGTTAGCACCCACTTCTTTGAACCAATAAGGCAGAAAACCACTTTTTACTTCCCAAACTCTTGCAAACTTTCTTAAAACTCTTTTCATCTATTGAAACTAACTAATACTCTTAGGATGTCTCTGACCTTAAAGGTCAAAGAGGGTAAAAAAAAATGGTTTTGACCCACGAAAATGTTTAACCCAAACAGTCCCTTATGGGTGGAAACCACTTAAAACTGTTTTAAAAACATTAGAATTTGGTTCTCTGATCTGTAAAACTAAACTAAAAACTTGAACACAATGAGATTAGACTAAGAGAATTAAACACGAGAGAGCTTATTTGTGCACATAAACTGGAAATTGAAAGTAAAAGAAATTGCTTGTCATTAATAAAAATTCATTACAAAAGACATAAAACTCATTTTCTACTAAAAACTAGGGGTTTAAAAGAAAGAAACTAAATTTAAAAACTAACTAGGGTGCCTTATCAATGGCTACAATGAAGCTATTTATACTAAAAGCTAGGGTTCTTCAATCCTCATGACTTGTGCTTCTTCTGTGAGATAAAGCAGGCTAAAGACTCACTCTTGTGCTTTCTTCCTTCAATCTTGACCCTTGAATAGAGTTAGGTACATATGAGAAGATCACAGCCGTCCATGGGGCCTTTTGAAGCTGGGATTGACAGCTTGGACATGGGGGAGAAGGAAAGTGGGTTTGGGAAATGGGTATAACTGGGTAAAAGAGGTTTTGGAGGTTGAGTGTTCTTGGATGTGAGGATTTGGGTAAAAGGGTGTGGCTGGTTTCTGGGTTGGAGAGAAAGGAGGGAGGAGGGAAAAAGGAGAAAGAAAGGTGTTTTATTATTGGCTGAAGGGGTTCAAATAGGAGAGTGGCAGGGTCAAGTGGAAAGGGGTCACGGGTAAGTGGAAGTGTTCAAGGACCAAGGGTGCTTTGTATTAATACATAAGGACCATAATTGCAATTCATCAAAAACCAAGGGACCAAATCTGCCAATTTCTCAAAGTTAATCAAGAGGACCAATTTTGACAAGTTTAATTTTCCCAAGGACCAAAAATAATAATTTTCAAATAAAATGTCCGGGGTAATTTCGTCAATCTTTGAAACGGGGACCAAAGCGCCATTTTGCAAAGCTGAACTTTGAAGGGTTTATTTTGACAACTTTTGAATCCCATGGACCTTAAATGATAATTTGTTTTATTTTGATTTACCAGGGACTAATTTTGACAACTTTTGAAACTTGGGGAACTAAAACTGCCAATTATGCAAACTTGATATGTTTTTCATCGATTTTGGTATTTTTGCATTTGAAACACATAAAACACTTATTTGTGATATTTTTATCATTTTGATGCATTTCTGAGTGTTTTTAAATGTTTTGCCGTTCAGATTTGACCAAAAATGATGAGTATTTACACACTCATCAATCCCCCACACTAAACTATTGCTAGTCCCTAGCAATCTTTTGTGAAAAACTTAATGGATTTGAATCTCTTTACCAAAAGCCATTACTTCTGGAGTAGCCAATTGGTTTAGTTCAAGTAAGAACCTTGGTACAATGATAACCAAATGATTTTGAGCAAATCACCAGGTTTCAACGGATTTGATTTGTCTTTACGTTTGCTACGGACTAGCCAACTCTTAGATAAAATATCTTTGGTGAGTCGATTACCAATTATGGTTTTCCAACCGCCTTTACCACAAGCCATAAACTTGCGGGCTAGCCAACTCTTCACTAATTAAAGATATGGTGAGCTGAACACCATACAATTTTGGGCAAATTGCAAGCCGTCACGGATTTGAGATATCTTTACCAAGAGCCGTTTTACTCTGGATTAGCCAATCCTTTTGTTTATTAGACATGGCGGTTGATAACCGTAATGAGTAAGTGCAAAACACTTACTCCAAAAAGTGGCCAAAAATGGGGGAATTGGGTGGTATACTTACATGATAAAATTCGTGAGAAATCCCCCCCACACTAGAAATGAATATTGCCCTCAATATTCAAAGTACCGGTGGTTATGCCGAAACATAGAACGTAAAAGGGAAATACTACGGCCATTATTTGATTTTTTTTTTTTTTTTTTTAGAAAACTTTATATACAACAGCGGGGGGCAACTCCCCCCCACTAGGGTGGTAGAAAGTAGAAAGAAGTCAGAAATACGGGTGAAAACCCATATAGTGTGCTACTGTTTTTTATTCCCGAGTCGCTAGCTTGACTCGACCCCGTATTCATTTGTTCTTGGGGAAGCAATGTGGAAAACCAATCTCGATCGGACTTTCGTTCACAGTGTTAATAAACATATGAACATCAGAAAGTTCCACACCGACGAGATACAACCGCGGTATTGTTAATAGTAGAAACTATAAAGGATGATACCGGGGTCAAAGATGGTGTCCTCATTCCCGAAAGAGAAAAGGGAAAGAGCAACCACACCATCTGTGAAGAATGGAATAAAGATGTGCATGAGAATGCAAGTCCATTCCTCAGCAGTAGAAAGCAAATCACCATTTTTGACATTTTTAAGCTTAGTTTTGAAGTTTGTGTGGTGATTGTCAACAGAATTACCAGTAGGGAGGGTTGGAAACGGTTCTTCAATCAACAGATTTTCCAAAAAAAGGATGTCCCCCTCCGAATCAAAGTAAGTAATATCAATTCCTGTTGGAATCGACTCATCACTAAGAAAGGCATCGACTTCATTCCAAAAGTTTTCATCTTCCTCATCCGGAGTGAGAGAAGGGATGGAAGAGTCGGAAATAATAAGACTAGGGAATGATGGATCATTTTTGAGCAATTCTTCAATGGGGAGAATGTCTCCCATTGGATCACAAACATCATCATCCAATCCAGATGAAACTGAAGAGAGTTTGGTTTCATTCACAGAGTTAGCAAACTCAATACGATAAGCTGATTCCGGAGGTGGGACAAGTGGTGTGCTCTTAGAGCTAGCAATTTCCACCACTTCCGATAAAGTCTCCGATTCTAGATCATCATCATCAAGAACACTCTTGACTTCCTTGGTACAACTTTCAAACCATTTGTTTGAACCGGGGTTGATTTTCAAAGCTTTTAGCTCAGCACGTTTTTGATGACTCCTCTTAACCGTGAAATTTGAGAGTGTTGCATCGATTCTTTCAGATTTTTGATCAATTGTGGCAACACTATGTTTGTATAGAGGTTTGGAGTTTTGGTTGATATTAAACGTGAGTTCTTCGTTGTCAACCCGTATGGTCAACTCTTCAGCAAATACATCAATTAAAGCACGGCTCGTTCTCAAGAAAGCTCTCCCTAAGATGAGGGGAACTCTAGGATCTGCATCAAAGTCTACTACAACAAAGTCAGTAGGAAAGTGAAACTTTCCTACTTTCACCACGACATCCTCGGCTATCCCAAGTGGACGAGTTTTGGTGCGGTCCGCTAGCTCGAGTGTCATACAAGTGGATGTAAGTTTAGGAAGAGACAGTTTCTTCCATACTGAGAGTGGCATGAGGTTAATGCTTGCACCAAGATCGGCCAAGACGGAGCATTGAACCATCCCCAAGAAATCACACGGGATTAAAAACCTGTCGGGGTCTTCAAGCCTTTTGGGAAGCTTCTTGAGAAGGACCGCTGAGCATTGCTCATTGAGAGGGGTTTTAGTCATCTCAGATAACTTATCTTTGTTGCTCAGTAAGCTTTTAAGCGTGGATGCAAATTTGGGCATTAGAACGAGAGCATCAACGAAGCTTATATCAAAGTGCAGTTCATTGAAAATTTGTAAAAAATTTTCCATTTGCTCTTTGGTTTTGTCTTTGAGCTTCTCATCATGCAATCTTGATGGGTAAGGAGGCTGACTAGACTTTTGAGCCGGGACGGAAGTCATTTCTGGCTCAGAATTTGTCTTTGGAACTTGGGTTCCGGACTTAGCTTGGACTACCGAAGGTGGGACGTGTGCGGTACTTCGTGGGCTTGAGAAATGCACCTTGTCCATTGTATCCTTGGTAACTTGACTCATTGCTCCCGGTGGAGGAGGCATTGGAGTCGAAGGTCCATTGTGCGTCTTACCACTACGAGTGGTGACGGCTTTCAACTCGGCATTTGGATTTGGAACTGTATTGCTTGGGAGTCCTCCAGAAGATGACGAAGCTTTGTTCATATTCATGTTCATGAAACTGCTCATCGTATTCTTCAACTCATCATGTCTGCCTCCGAGACATTGTGGTATCAATTTCCTTTTTAGCTCAACTCTCATGTTATTGATCTGAGTTTGCATTGAACGTATGCTTGACTCAGTAATTTTCATGAAGTCATTTGGTAGGGGAGCTTGAGAAGGTTGTTGATAACTTTGCTGATTTGGAGCTTGATATGGTTGGTTGAAATTGTTCCGGTTCTGATTGAAATTTTGAGAATTATTGAAGGTTTGTCCTTGATTTAGAACAAAGCGATTTTGATTGCCATGGTTTTGTACAGGAGGAAAACCAGGTGGTGTCATACTGCTAGGTGCACGGTAGTGAGGATCAGCTTGTGGTCGGTATTGATAGTGGTTTACAGAAGCTACGGGAACTTGGTAAAGAGAAGCATCGGTTGCTTGACAATCATAATACGCGTGTGGACCACTACAAGTTTCACACACCTTGTTCACGGCTTTGATTGGTTCCGGCTTATGAATTTCGCTTTTGATTTCCTTTACCTCTTTCATCATACAACGGATTACGTCCGTTAGAGCGGCTATGGGCGGCTAACTTCGGAAGAGTTACGGATGAAGAAGCATGAGTGTTCGGAATATTGACTTTGTTACGAGAAATAGGAACTTTTGATTTTTTCTCGCAAATCTCAATCACATCTTTAGGCTTACGATTCAAGATATTGCCACCGGCGCTGCGTTCAAAGAATCTTGATCGTTACCGTTCAACCCATTATAAAAGATACTAACTTGCTGAAGCTCGCGTGAATTGATGGGGGCATTTCTGAGGAGATCTTTGAATCTCTCCCATGCCTCTCCAAAGTTTTCATCGAAATTTTGACGAAATCCAGAAATTTCATTTTTAAGATTAGTCGTCTTTGATGGAGGAAAGAAATAATTGACAAACTTTTGAACAAGATCCTCCCAAGTTTCGATGGTTCGAGGGGGTTCTTTTTCCAGCCAAATCCGGGCTGCCCCTCAAGTGAGAACGGAAATAGCATCAGTTTGATCACTTTTGTGGTACATCCTTGTAATTGATAGTTGAGGTCAACTTGTTAAACCAACGGATGTGTGCATACGGGTCTTCTCGATCAAACCCGTGGAATTGATTCGTAGACACAAGTTGGATCAAATGCGTCTTCAATTCAAAGTTATCAGAATTGATTGGTGGTAAAAGCGATGGCATCTCCATAACCTTCGGTGGGTTCTGGAGCATTTCCGCCATAGTTGGTTCGTCGCCATATTGTTGTTTGGAATAGTACAAATCTCGGGTTTGACTATTCGGGCGACGTCTATGAGAACGTCTTCTAGGAATTTCTGCTAGATCACGAAAAGGGCTCAATGATCTAGAGGAACGAGTGCGCATGCACTTCCAAAACAACACTTTCAATTAAAACAAGACCGAGGCAAAACACAGTGAACTGAAACCAATAATCCCGCGTAAAATGATCACTTCTATAAGATAAGCGCACAAAGGGCGGAGAAGCTTATTAGGTCAGCGCGAAGCTTATTAAAAACCCGCCTCTTTTCAGCCGCAATTTAATGTCAGGCCGTCCTTATACCCCTCACACAGTTTGTTTATCCGATAGAAATAAACCAAATCACGAGCGACACAAAGGCAAGTTTTAAATCTTTTGTTAGGGAACTTATAATGATAACACCTCAGTTGAGAATGTTATATTGATTGTGTCTTCTATATTATTTAAAACAACAAGCAAAAATCTTTTTGTATTTTTAATCTTTTACATATATAAACAAAGAAAAGAAAAATATTTTTGTATTTTTGTATTTTTATAAAAACGATAACTTCACGAGGAAGGTTCTTCAAGTCACTAATCGCAAAAATCACGATATTGTCGCTTAACACACCTCCCGTGTGGCGCTAAAAATTTGATTCGTTTGAAAGTGAGTGGTGAAAAACACAATATCAACGTATATCAAAATAACCGTAAAATTGACAGCTTGGACATGGGGGAGAAGGAAAGTGGGTTTGGGAAATGGGTATAACTGGGTAAAAGAGGTTTTGGAGGTTGAGTGTTCTTGGATGTGAGGATTTGGGTAAAAGGGTGTGGCTGGTTTAAGGTGGAGAGAAAGGAGAGGAGGGAAAAGGAGAAAGGGCGTTTTATTATTGTGAAGGGGGTTCAAATAGGGAGTGGGGGGTCAGTGGAAGGGGGTCAGGTAAGTGGAAGTGTTCAAGGACCAAGGGTGCTTTGTATTAATACATAAGGACCATAATTGCAATTCATCAAAAACCAAGGGACCAAATCTGCCAATTTCTCAAAGTTAATCAAGAGGACCAATTTTGACAAGTTTAATTTTCCCAAGGACCAAAAATAATAATTTTCAAATAAAAATGTCCATGGGTAATTTCTGTCAATCTTTGAAACTTCAGGGACCAAAGCTGCCATTTTGCAAAACTGAACTTTGAAGGGTTTATTTTGACAACTTTTGAATCCCATGGACCTTAAATGATAATTTGTTTTATTTTGATTTACCAGGGACTATTTTTGACAACTTTTGAAACTTGGGGGACTAAAACTGCCAATTATGCAAACTTGATATGTTTTTCATCTGATTTTGGTATTTTTGCATTTGAAACACATAAAACACTTATTTGTGATATTTTTATCATTTTGATGCATTTCTGAGTGTTTTTAAATGTTTTGCAGTTCAGATTTGACCAAAAAATGATGAGTATTTACACACTCATCAATCCCCCACACTAAACTATTGCTAGTCCCTAGCAATCTTTTGAGAAAAACTTAATGGATTTGAATCTCTTTACCAAAAGCCATTACTTCTGGGGTAGCCAATTGTTTCAGTTCAAGTAAGAACCTTGGTACAATGATAACCAAATGATTTTGAGCAAATCACCAGCTTTCAACGGTTTGATTTGTCTTTACCAGAAGCCGTTTGCTTCTGGACTAGCCAACTCTTAGACAAAATATCTTTGGTGACCTGATTACCAATTATGGTTTTCCAACTGCCTTTACCACAAGCCATAAACTTGCGGGCTAGCCAACTCTTCACTAATTAAAGATATGCTGAGCTGAACACCATACAATTTTGGGCAAATTGCAAGCCGTCAACGGATTTGAGATATCTTTACCAAGAGCCGTTTACTCCTGGATTAGCCAATCCTTTTGTTTATTAGACATGGCGGACTGATAACCATAATCTGAGTAAGTGCAAAACACTTACTCCAAAAAAAAAAAAAAAAAATTGGCCAAAAATGGGGGAATTGGGTGGTATACTTACATGATAAAATTCGTGAGAAATCCCCCCCACACTAGAAATGAATATTGCCCTCAATATTCAAAGTACCGGTGGTTATGCCGAAACATAGAACGTAAAAGGGAAATACTACGGCCATTATTTGATTTTTTTTTTTTTTTCAGAAAACTTTATATAAACAGCGATGGGGCAATTCCCCATACTAGGGTGGTAGAAAAGTAGAAAGAAGTCAGAAATACGGGTGAAAACCCATATAGTGTGCTATGTTTTATTCCCGAGTCGCTAGCTTGACTCGACCCCGTATTCATTTGTTCTTGGGGAAGCAATGTGGAAAACCAATCTCGATCGGACTTTCGTTCACAGTGTTAATAAACATATGAACATCAGAAAGTTCCACACCGACGAGATACAACCGCGGTATTGTTAATAGTAGAAACTATAAAGGATGATACCGGGGTCAAAGATGGTGTCCTCATTCCCGAAAGAGAAAAAGGAAAGAGCAACCACACCATCTGTGAAGAATGGAATAAAGATGTGCATGAGAATGCAAGTCCATTCCTCAGCAGTAGAAAGCAAATCACCATTTTTGACATTTTTAAGCTTAGTTTTGAAGTTTGTGTGGTGATTGTCAACAGAATTACCAGTAGGGAGGGTTGGAAACGGTTCTTCAATCAACAGATTTTCAAAGAAAAAGGATGTTCCCTCCGAATCAAAGTAAGTAATATCAATTCCTGTTGGAATCGACTCATCACTAAGAAAGGCATCGACTTCATTCCAAAAGTTGTCATCTTCCTCATCCGGAGGGAGAGAAGGGATGGAAGAGTCGGAAATAATAAGACTAGGGGATGATGGATCATTTTTGAGCAATTCTTCAATGGGAAGAATGTCTCCCATTGGATCACAACCATCATCATCCAATCCAGATGAAACTGAAGAGAGTTTGGTTTCATTCACAGAGTTAACAAACTCAATACGATAAACTGATTCCGAAGGTGGGACAAGTGGTGTGCTCTTAGAGCTAGCAATTTCCACCACTTCCGATAAAGTCTCCGATTCTAGATCATCATCATCAAGAACACTCTTGACTTCCTTGGTACAACTTTCAAACCATTTGTTTGAACCAGGGTTGATTTTCAAAGCTTTTAGCTCAGCACGTTTTTGATGACTCCTCTTAACCGTGAAATTTGAGAGTGTTGCATCGATTCTTTCAGATTTTTGATCAATTGTGGCAACACTATGTTTGTATAGAGGTTTGGAGTTCTGGTTGATATTAAACGTGAGTTCTTCGTTGTCAACCCGTATGGTCAACTCTTCAGCAAATACATCAATTAAAGCACGGCTCGTTCTCAAGAAAGCTCTCCCTAAGATGAGGGGAACTCTAGGATCTGCATCAAAGTCTACTACAACAAAGTCAGTAGGAAAGTGAAACTTTCCTACTTTCACCACGACATCCTCAGCTATCCCAAGTGGACGAGTTTTTGTACGGTCCGCTAGCTCGAGTGTCATACAAGTGGATGTAAGTTTAGGAAGAGACAGTTTCTTCCATACTGAGAGTGGCATGAGGTTAATGCTTGCACCAAGATCGGCCAAGGCGGAGCATTGAACCATCCCCAAGAAATCACACGGGATTAAAAACCTGCCGGGGTCTTCAAGCCTTTTGGGAAGCTTCTTGAGAAGGACCGCTGAGCATTGCTCATTGAGAGGGGTTTTAGTCATCTCAGATAACTTATCTTTGTTGCTCAGTAAGCTTTTAAGCGTGGATGCAAATTTGGGCATTAGAACGAGAGCATCAACGAAGCTTATATCAAAGTGCAGTTCATTGAAAATTTGTAAAAAATTTTCCATTTGCTCTTTGGTTTTGTCTTTGAGCTTCTCATCATGCAATCTTGATGGGTAAGGGAGCTGACTAGACTTTTGAGCCGGGACGGAAGTCATTTCTGGCTCAGAATTTGTCTTTGGAACTTCGGGTTCCGGACTTACAGCTTGGACTACCGAAGGTGGGACGTGTGCGGTACTTCGTGGGCTTGAGAAATGCACCTTGTCCATTGTATCCTTGGTAACTTGACTCATTGCTCCTGGTGGAGGAGGCATTGGAGTCGAAGGTCCATTGTGCGTCTTACCACTACGAGTGGTGACGGCTTTCAACTCGGCATTTGGATTTGGAACTGTATTGCTTGGGAGTCCTCCAGAAGATGACGAAGCTTTGTTCATATTCATGTTCATGAAACTGCTCATCATATTCTTCAACTCATCTGTCTGCCGAGACATTGTGGTATCAATTTCCTTTTTTAGCTCAACTCTCATGTTATTGATCCGAGTTTGCATTGAACGTATGCTTGACTCAGTAATTTTCATGAAGTCATTTGGTAGGGAGCTTGAGAAGGTTGTTGATAACTTTTCTGATTTGGAGCTTGATATGGTTGGTTGAAATTGTTCCGGTTCTGATTGAAATTTTGAGAATTATTGAAGGTTTGTCCTTGATTTGGAACAAAGCGATTTTGATTGCCATGGTTTTGTACAGGAGGAAAACCAGGTGGTGTCATAATCTGCTAGGTGCACGGTAGTGAGGATCAGCTTGTGGTCGGTATTGATTGTGGTTTACAGAAGCTACGGGAACTTGGTAAAGAGAAGCATCGGTTGCTTGACAATCATAATACGCGTGTGGACCACTACAAGTTTCACACACCTTGTTCACGGCTTTGATTGGTTCCGGCTTATGAATTTCGCTTTTGATTTCCTTTACCTCTTTCATCATACCACGGATGACGTCCGTTAGAGCGGCTAACGGAGCGGCTAACTCGGAAGAGTTACCGGATGAAGAAGCATGAGTGTTCGGAATATTGACTTTGTTACGAGAAATAGGAACTTTTGATTTTTTCTCGCAAATCTCAATCACATCTTTAGGCTTACGATTCAAGATATTGCCACCGGCGGCTGCGTTCAAAGAATCTTGATCGTTACCGTTCAACCCATTATAAAAGATATTAACTTGCTGAAGCTCCGTGAATTCGTGATGGGGGCATTTCCTGAGGAGATCTTTGAATCTCTCCCATGCCTCTCCAAAGTTTTCATCGAAATTTTGACGAAATCCAGAAATTTCATTTTTAAGATTAGTCGTCTTTGATGGAGGAAAGAAATAATTGACAAACTTTTGAACAAGATCCTCCCAAGTTTCGATGGTTCGAGGGGGTTCTTTTTCCAGCCAAATCCGGGCTGCCCCCTCAAGTGAGAACGGAAATAGCATCAGTTTGATCACTTTTTGTGGTACATCCTTGTAATTGATAGTTGAGGTCAACTTGTTAAACCAACGGATGTGTGCATACGGGTCTTCTCGATCAAACCCGTGGAATTGATTCGTAGACACAAGTTGGATCAAATGCGTCTTCAATTCAAAGTTATCAGAATTGATTGGTGGTAAAACGATGGCATCTCCATAACCTTCGGTGGGTTCCTGGAGCATTTCCGCCATAGTTCGTTCGTCTGCCATATTGTTGTTTGGAATAGTACAAATCTCGGGTTCGACTATTCGGGCAGCACGTCTATGAGAACGTCTTCTAGGAATTTCTGCTAGATCACGAAAAGGGCTCAATGATCTAGAGGAACGAGTGCGCATGCACTTCCAAAACAACACTTTCAATTAAAACAAGACCGAGGCAAAACACAGTGAACTTAAACCAATAATCCCGCATAAAATGATCACTTCTATAAGATAAACGCACAAAGGAGCGGAGAAGCTTATTAGGTAGAAGCTTATTAAAAAACCGCCTCTTTTCAGCCGCAATTTAATGTCAGGCCGTCCTTATACCCCTCACACAGTTTGTTTATCCGATAGAAATAAACCAAATCACGAGCGACACAAAGGCAAGTTTTAAATCTTTTGTTCGGGAACTTATAATGATAACACCTCAGTTGAGAATGTTATATTGATTGTGTCTTCTATATTATTTAAAACAACAAGCAAAAATCTTTTTGTATTTTTAATCTTTTACATATATAAACAAAGAAAAGAAAAATATTTTTGTATTTTTGTATTTTTATAAAAACGATAACTTCACGAGGAAGGTTCTTCAAGTCACTAATCGCAAAAATCACGATATTGTCGCAACACACCTCCCCGGCAGCGGCGCCAAAATTTGATTCGTTTGAAAGTGAGTGGTGAAAAACACAATATCAACGTATATCAAAATAACCGTAAAATTGACAGCTTGGACATGGGGGAGAAGGAAAGTGGGTTTGGGAAATGGGTATAACTGGGTAAAAGAGGTTTTGGAGGTTGAGTGTTCTTGGATGTGAGGATTTGGGTAAAAGGGTGTGGCTGGTTTCTGGGTTGGAGAGAAAGGAGGGAGGAGGGAAAAAGGAGAAAGGGCGTTTTTATTATTGGCGAAGGGGGGTTCAAATAGGAGAGTGGCAGGGGTCAAGTGGAAAGGGGGGTCACGGGTAAGTGGAAGTGTTCAAGGACCAAGGGTGCTTTGTATTAATACATAAGGACCATAATTGCAATTCATCAAAAACCAAGGGACCAAATCTGCCAATTTCTCAAAGTTAATCAAGAGGACCAATTTTGACAAGTTTAATTTTCCCAAGGACCAAAAAATAATAATTTTCAAATAAAAATTGTCCAGGGGTAATTTCTGTCAATCTTTGAAACTTCAGGGACCAAAGCTGCCATTTTGCCAAATGAACTTTGAAGGGTTTATTTTGACAACTTTTGAATCCCATGGACCTTAAATTATAATTTGTTATTTTGATTTACCAGGGACTATTTTTGACAACTTTTGAAACTTGGGGACTAAAACTGCCAATTATGCAAACTTGATACGTTTTCATCTGATTTTGGTATTTTTGCATTTGAAACACATAAAACACTTATTTGTGATATTTTTATCATTTTGATGCATTTCTGAGTGTTTTTAAATGTTTTGCAGTTCAGATTTGACCAAAAATGATGAGTATTTACACACTCATCAATGGTCCATTTGGGGAATAGAAAGTCAACATCTTCAACTCACCAAATGCATTCCCGTTAACTTAAAAATAGCAAATCCCCTTAAATCAAATCCCTCCCAATCAAACAAGAACAGAAAGATGTTCATCAAGGAAATCAGCCCAGCAACTAGAAGCACTTTGTCATTAATCAAATCAGCCCATGTGAAGATGTCAACCAACGGCTCTTAGAAGAAAACTCCATGTGAAGATGACCCGATAAGAAGAAGCTCGGTTCTTACATGAGTTTGGAGCCGTTTGACCATTTATTCTCAGATAACAATCAACCATGCAGTAAATTCACACTTCTTCTCCCCCTCAAGAATTGCATACGAAGATTCCATTCTTGATTAAACATGTGATTATCATCCAAATGTATTCTATTCACACTCCTCCCTCGTAAAATAAGCACATGATGTCGCCATCGTCATTATAGTTGAGTAAGTGGAATAAGAGTACTAGCAACGGTAGTTCGGTTCACTTGATGAATTAGTACGCATGGAAAAAGCATGAAGCATGTTGATGAGAATGGTCATAATTGAGAAGATTTCTCTTATTCAGAAGATAAAGCGCAGCAAGCGTACACTTTTCTTTTCTTTATGGAATGAGGCTTGAACTGATGCGTTCAAACGTCATAAGAAGATTTCTCTTCTTCAAAAGGTAAAGCGCACTGAAACGTACACTTTTCTTTTCCTTATAGAACGAGGTTTGAACTGAAGTATTCAAACGTCATAAGAAGATTTCTCTTCTTTCAAAGATAAAGCGCACTGAGACGTACACTTTTCTTTTCTTTAGAGAACGAGGCTTGAACTGTTGTGTTCAAACGTCATAATCTCTCTCTTTTCATCATCTCTTGGCAAAACTTGTAATCACCCCATTATCATTCAGTAGGCTCTTTGTTGTGATAGCTGATGGAGAAAAACCCAATATGATGAATTTGACCCTGAAGTAAACTACCCGAACTCGTGACTTAAACTTGCACATATGTAACAAAGAGCGGTGCCGAGACTTCATCCTCCATTGAATCTCTAAGTACTCTATACTCTTCATCCAACCAACCATCAAGTATAAGACGTACATCACCTCTTAAAAATCCACAATTGAATGTGACACTGAGCACTACAACGTAACTCCTTAAAGTGATAGTTATTTTGTGGTGGTAAGAGCCTAATTCCCCCAAGTGGTAAAAGAAAAGGAAAAAGTTACCCAACAATAACTAGATTTCTAAGTCTTCGTATTTGATAATAAGCACGAACAAGGATCTTGAAGAATCTGCATCCAACCATCCCCGATACCTTCAGATACTAAGTACACTTGCCCGTGATATTTCACTTCAACCTCAAATAAATAATAGTGAATTAACCCCATGTCACATCTTCTGGTTAAAAGCTCAACTCTAGCCTCCTTTGACGTTTTAAGTGAACTCTGATAATGGTTTCATCCCGACCATGGTTAAAAGCACATAACCCCGTAAAACCATGTAATAACCAAACTTGCCATGACGAATATCCAAACACACATCCAATTCATGAAGTATACCCTTTTATCCCTACTTCGAAGTAGAAACCGTAGCACCAGCATCAGATAAGATCCAGAATTACACTTTCCCTTTCTCCAGGATGATGCCATCAACACGGAATTTTACAATTCTATAGTTTAAACCGAAAAATAGTTTCTTTCGCGGGATTTTACAAAACCAAGAATAAACCGTAAGATAGATCCGGAAATGCACTTTACTATTACCAGGATGTTTCCATTATCACGGGATTTTACAAGTCTATAATTTAAACTGAGAAATAGTTTCTTTCGCGGGACTTTACAAAATCAAGACAAAACCGTAAACAATGTCAGCTTGAACGTGTTATGACAACTTTAGTTTCGGTGAATATCTATTTTAGGAGAATATGCAGCGGTTCTTCAGCTGTTCATTATCCAACATCAACACTATCATCAACCATCCAATAAACACTTTGGTAAACACATCATTTATGCATTATGTCGGCTATTGCAGTGACAACATGGTGAAGTAAACTTGAACATGACGTAAAATTCCCCAGATTTGTTACTTAAGCTTGTACTACTCCTCGTGAAAAAGAAACGGTGTACCCAATGTACAAAACCTCTTGACGTATCCTCAACTACGTGAGACACCGAAGTGACAGTTACATTGTGGGTTAAGTGAGAAAGAATCACAAAAGTAACTAAATAGCCAAGTCTTTATCACACTCTGTAAATTCCCGAACAAGTCATCTTCGCGGAAGGGTAGAAAGAAAGAAGACGAAATAAGTAAACGCGTCCAGAAAACCTCACTTCAAATCCAAATAAGAAATATCGAACAATCAACCCCAAAGTCAACTTTGTTCAATCATTAATTCAAGCCGCAACACAGTATCTTTCGTGAAAATGTAGAAACCAAAGTATCAAGGCTCATCACAACAAGTCTCATCATCATACCCAATCACATCATCAACACTCATAACCAATCAAGTCTCATCGACTAATCTCATAATTGAATCTCATCATCGAGTCACTTCGTCATCTCGCAATTTGCACGTCTCAAATCAATTTATCAAATCTCATAAACCGAAATGGTCATTTGATCCAAGTTCCTATTTAGATCCATTAATCTCAGTCCATTCCAACTCCTGGTTTTTAACACCACTTAAAACGGCCCATAATTGATTTTAATTACATTAAAGCCCAACATATAGTCAAATCACACATCCAAATCCATATTTTCACATGAAATCCCAAAACGCATATATAAACCCATGGAAATAACCAAACCACTCGTCCCACTTTCATTGTCACAACAATTCGATCTAATTCAATTGCATGCAATCATCACGGTTTCATATGGCAAACTTAATCCAAAAACTTGATATACCAAATAAATATATACGTGATCTTTAAGACCCATGTGGTAATAATCGTATATGAGAAATAATACCAAATCAATAATCATGATTCCCATATAGAAATAATACCAGTCCATTAAACATACTAACTGAGGCCCACCTGAATGAAAGCCCATATACTCGAATGGTTATATCCAACCAACCCTAATAAACCGGTATTTAAGAGCACACATAATACACATTCATCCTAATAAACCGTAACCCTAAAATACTCTCTCAATCACACTGCCCCCATCACCAGATAACACTAACACAATAATCTCAAACCCTAATTTATCTCACAAAAATTAGTCCGCCTCTTTCATATTCACATATAAAAAAAATGCCTCATCCTTGTTTCCAAATGGACATCACTCCCATCCTAAACAAATCAAGTGAATGTCCTGATGTACGAATCAACAACAGTAGTTAGAACAATGACCTAGCCACAGGTAGGTTTTTGTCCGATTGTTTTATGTATTTTCATGCGTGTTCTTTAAAATGAGCCAAAGAAAGTTTATAACAAAGATAGTGATAACACCTAAAATGAACATGTTTTTAGTAGCGTTATTGTTGGTTTTGTGCATGATAATCGGCTATATTTATTCATAATTGTTGCAAAAGTGCAAAAGATGCGTATTGTGTATGTATATGTAGCCAGGTATCACGAATGATGAAGAAATGAAGTTTTTATGCACATTTGGAAGATTCTCGAAGAAGGAAGTCGAGCAAGGAAGCTTTTGGATTCAATGATTGGGAATTACAATGATTTCTAAGTATCTACAGCAAGGAAAGATCAAGTTTTGCCTTGGAAATCATCAGCGAGAGCAAAGAATGAAGCGTATAAATAAGAAAGTCAACAAAAGTCAAAATAGCAACACCCAGCCATTCGGTCGTGACCCGTAACCGGATCCGGCTGGGCAAATGGTCAAATCGCAACCGATCCGGTTGCATGAGCTGCAGTTACACAAAGTTGAATTTATTGTTGCCTTAACCCCCCATAATCATCCCCATAATCATTAGAGGCCGATCATTTCTTGATATTAACTTGTTGGGAACATTTTTGGTCAGTTGAGCAAGCATACTTGGCTATATAATGAACCTAGTCCTAGTTTACTAGGTGTGACACAACCAAAAGTGTATTAGTTTACATCAAAACTAATACCAACCATATTATTCAGCCCAAAAGCTTAGTTCTTGCTGAAAAATGTCCAGGAGCAAGGAGGGAACAATTCTCATCCATAGTTTTGGTAATTTGGAGTTATACAGTGAATCTAGGTGAATGGAGGCGCGTGGTTGCTACAATCCACGAATTCTAATTCTTGTAATCACAAAAGTTTAGGTATTCTATGAACTTTGTTATGGATTTCTATTCTCTTGAATTATTCGAATTACTTTGTTATGATTTGTGTTTAGTTATTATTATCATGGAGTAGTTTTGGGATATACTTGTGTGTTGGGATGTAGTTAATCATACTAGTGTTCTCATATGTGATGCATGTATATATGATCTTGTTTAAATAAGTTTGTAGGAAAAATACTAGTCTTAGTTTGATTTGTTGATAAAACATGTTTTAAGAAAAAGGACCGAAAGGATTTCTCTTGTGTTTTATTCCAAAAAGTTGAGTGACAAACTAGTATGGGGATATGGTGATTGACAACCACCATGTTTGCTTATTAAAATAAGACTAGGAACATTTTCATCACGAAAGAGTCGAAAGATTTGTAAGAACAAGTTTAACAAGAACATGTTGCAAACAAATGGAATTTCTAAAGGATAATCATTAGGATAAGGACCGAAAGGATTACCTATATGTTTTTGTTCTTAGAATGATTTTTACAAACATATACCATGGTTGGGGGTCATTTTCTTATGATTTGTGCATCACATCAAGAGTTTACACCAAACCTTCATGAACACTATTTGTGATTGACTATAGACTACACACAAGTATATATATTTCTTATTATTGAATTTCACTATAAACATCACTATTTGAGGAAACCTTGACAAGCTTTCTTGTTGGAATATTTTCATCAAAACAATTTCAAACACAAAATCCCTTGGGACGATCTCGACTTACCCAACTTTGATATCACGGACGAGTATACTTGCTTGTATGTGTTAATAGAATTAGACGGTTAAATCGTGTTTATAAATTTTTAAAACTTGCACCACGGTAACACATCAAGTTTTTGGCGCCGCTGCCGGGAATTTTCTTTGATTTTCTGTAAGATTGGTAGTATTGGAATTGAATTTGGTGAGAAAAAAAAAGTTTTGGTTAAAAGCTAACCGATTCGGTTGCTCTGCAACCGAATCCGGTTATAGCTACGGAGTGATTTTTATTTTTGATTTCATGGTTCTAGTTTACTTAGTGATTTGTGTTATAGTTCCTAGAGTAATTCTTGTCATTTTAGATTTTATTTACAGATTATGTCTTGTAGTTTAATGATTTTTTAAATTTATTTATATTTTCTTTATATTTGTTATTATTAGTTAATTAGTTTTAGATTAATTCAAGTTTTAATATTAATGATTAGATAGTAATTTTTCAGTTATATGATTTAATTATCTTTATGGTAGTTTTTAATTGGTAGTTAATATAGTTTTTAGTTTAATGGTTTAATTATTAAGTCATTAATTATTGGTTTATGAAGAGTCTTAATTAATTTAGAGTTTAGTACACTTAATGATTTTTTTTAATTTCAATTAATATTCAGTTTTAATAAAAATAAAAAAAAATAAAAAAATAAAAATTGTGTCGATCTAACCGATCGGTTGCAACCCGCAACCAGATCCGGTTAGATTACTTGGTCTAGTTATTACCACCAACCGAATCGGTTGGTGAACCAACCGATCCGGTTGGAGCTCTCGGTAAAATTTTTATAATTTTTAGATTTTGAGTTTTAACTTATTTTTTAGTTTTGTTGAGTATCTTAACTTACTTAGTTTATGTTTCTATAGTTTGTTCTTGTTTTTACTAACTCTAACGCTAATGATTCGGATTTTGTTTTGTTTTGTTTTGTCAAGTTTAGCTAATTAGTATGGATAGTTTGAGCGGAATCTCGGAATACCTTCGTACTTTGGATGAAATGTTCAAGGATACCGGAAGTTCACTGGAAAAGATTGGAGGTATCTTGGAAGAGAGTAAGAAAGATTTGGGGATTGATACGGTTAATATGGAGGAAACGGGTGAAAACAAGGTTCAACTTCCCAAGAAGGGAAGAGTTGTAGTATTCACACAAGCACCTTTAACGGTGTATGATTCGCCACTAATGAGGTTTGGTACACCTTGTAGTGTAGAAGGAGTAAGTGCTTTGGACGCGCAACTTAATATGGCTTATGGAGAAAACTATATTTTGGAGAAGGTTCTTGACGAAATTGGTCATGTACGTTTGGACTATGAAGCATATGGAAGAAGGATGGTTAAAAATCTTAAGGTCAATATTCATGGACACATTTTTGAAACAGATTTTGTTGTGTTAGAAGAAGGGAATGCAGATGAACCCAATGTATGTTTTGGTCGAGACTTTCTTGTCACGACCAAGTGTCAAGTTGATTTTGCAATGGGAGAAATGAGGATTAATATAACTGATTTGGAAGAAGGAAAAGGAGTGAACGAGATGCTAGTGGAAGTGTGTGCCAACATGGAAGAGAAAGATGTGGAAGTAGTTAAAATGGGAAAAGCAAATCGGAAGAAAACTTCATCAAACAAACTAACCCCAACCACAACCACCAACAAAAATGATTACACACCATCATCACCTCCCACTACAAATACTTTCAAGCCTTTAACCGACAAACAAAAAAAAGCTATTTTAGAAAACCTAGAACAAAAGTTTCTTGAGCTTAATGAGAAGAAACTGGTGATAGAGGTACTTCAAGATTATGTGCTCTACCATAAGAAATTGGATGTGGTGATGCTAGCAAGGGCTAGGTTGGAAGATAAGAATCTAACGGAGGAAGAAAGAGATAGAATTCTGTTTAGAGGCATGCCACGGAAGGAGAAGGATCCGGGTAATTTTGTGTTGCCAATAAAAGTGAATGGGACTACACCAGTTTATGCTTTAGCCGATACGAGGTCAAGTGTTAATGTGATGCCCTACCCATTGTTTATGACTTTAGGTCTAAGTAATCCGCAACCAAATCATTCGAAGCTTATAATGGCGGATAATTCTCAAGCGAAAGGAATGGGAGAGGTGAAGAATGTGAGAGTGCAAATTGGCTATCAACCGTACTTGGCCTATTTTCTTGTCCTAGACATTCCGATGGACAAGAGTTTATCACTACTATTGGGGAGACCATTCCTACGAACTTGTGGTGCAATTATAGACATGGGAAGAGGCACAATGACTATTGATGATGGGATTTCAAGACAAACATACTATCCGAAACCAAGAGGACCAACTTTGGAATTTATGGAGGAGTTAGAATGGATGGAAGCAAATGATGATTTGACTTGTTTCGAAGTGGGACGGGATAACCAAGGAAACCCAATGTATGGACCATTAGCTCTGCCTTATTTTGATATAGAGGATGAAATGGAACGTGCATTAGCGGTGGAAGCATTCTATAACCCATTCAAAAACATACTAGTCTACAAGAAGTTGACCGACTTTTTAGGTTCTTTACCGGTGCAACTTAAGAATTTGGAATGGAGACCCGAGGGGTCGGGCACTTACAAGAGACAAACTGGAGATGGATAATGGCATGTTAAGTTCGATATACTATGTCCGGACGGAAGAAGATTCATAAGAAAGTTCAAAACTTTTGAAACATACCGTGAGTTGACCGAAAAATTTCAAAGTGAGGACATCCTAAGACAAGAGTATTTCGAGGAATTCTAAGGAGAAGACAATGGACCATAATAAACAAGCAATTATTTGCTTGAATATCATGAACTATTTCTTTTTGATTTGATGCATTTAGGATTTTTTTGTTTCTCATTTCAGTTTTTTCATTTTTATTTTCATGATTGAGGTAATTTGGTTAATGCATTATGACTATGAGTTTTTAGTTGAGTTTTGGTTTAGTTCATTAGTATGATGATTTGAGTTTTAAGATTGGATGATTGTTGAAATTTCCAAATGGTGGATGAATGTTGTGTGCATCTTTAACAGGATTTTTGAGTAAAAAATTGTTGCTTGGAAGGTAAATGCCTAAGTAACATGAAAAAATGCAAAATTTGGCAAAATGCATACCGAAACGGTTGTGTCCATGACTGAACCGGTTGCATACAAGTATATATACCAAAAATTCACTTTTCCAGAAAAACACACACACACACACTAATTCTCCAGCTGGGTTTTGCAAAATTCGTCCAAGAGAAGCTAATTGAAGATTGTTTAAGTTGTAGGAGAACATCATGGCACCCAAAAAAGTAAGCATCTACATTCAATTAACTCAATTGAGTTTTAATTAGAGCATTTGATTCGAATTGCATATTAGGTCACCAATTTAGGGGTTTTTGTTATAATTCGAATTAAGTTGTAATATTTTTGGATTAAATGGGTAATTGATATAGGAATGCATTGCAAAAAGAATTCTAGTGATTGATTCAACATGGAATGAATATTAGATGATTGAATTTTCGGATTTAATTAGGTTGTGCTAGTGAATCAAGTTAAGTTGCAATTGGTGATTCCTAATGGTAGATGATGTGTTTTTATGAGTAATAGATGCCACATTATTGATTAGAACTAATGATTTAAGAATATAGGTCTTATTAAGTTGAGTTCTAAGATGATGAATGTGTGATGATTTGAGGATTGAAAAGCGAATTTAGATTAATTCAAGGATGTAGAAATCATTGAGGATGTTAGAATGCAGTCTAGGAGTGGATTGGACTTAGAAAATTCGAGTGAGTAATGGTTTAAAAGGCAAAAGCCTTATGCAGATTGTATAACCGATCCGGTTGCGCAACGCAACCAACCGTTGATTTGGCAAAAGAAAACCGACGGTTGCTATGCAACCGAACCGGTTCGTGTTCTGTGTTAAAAATTTTGAAATTTTGAAGTGGACCTTAGAGGGTTCCATGAACCTTCCCGTTTGTTCTAACACTCTTATATTGTCTTATATTTATGATTTCTACAGAGAATTGTTGTAGGTAGCTCAAGCTCGAGGCCAGTTCCAATGAACCCGATTGAAGTTTTGTCAAAGGAACGAGAGGAAGAAAGTTAAGTATAGCTTGAAGACGGAAGAAAATGCCAACTTAAAGTTCAAAGATCTCACCGACGGGGAACATGCTTCCGGGAAAGGTTATCAAAATTGCAGAATAGGACATGTTTGGTTCCGAGGGTGATTGATTGGGATTTGTTTGCGGAGTATGATTGTGAAGAGGAGTTGAGAAGAATGATGCGGACATCTTATGTGTATCTAGCGGATGGGGATTCGTTCGATGATTTGTCATGGGAAAGAACATTTAGCATCGATGAAGAGGTCTATCGAGAGTGGTGTATGGAGTTCTTTTCAACCATGTATTTTGAAAGAAAGGTTAATGTTCGGAACTTGATGGAGGAAGTTTGTGTTTGGTTTAGGCTTTGTGGAAGGGATCATGCTTACACTTTGCCGGCTTTTGGCGAGGCTCTTGGTTTGTATGAGCCACATGAGGTTAATCATCGGTTATTTGAAGCTCACTTTTCGAGGCTTCGAATGTTTGAAAAAGACTTTCCTAGTATTCCCACCTATTGGAATTGAGTGGGAGATCCTTCTTGCACTAGGAGAAATGCCGCGACCATCAGGAATCCATTAATGAGGATACTTCACAAATTGATAGTGATTGGGCCGTTTAATAGGTATGGAAGCAGGGACAAATGTCAGAAACCGGACTTATGGGTTATGATGTTACTGGAGGAAACTAAGGATGGTAATGCGATTTGGAGATAGCCAGTATTTGTCTAGGAGGGCCCCGAGAATCAAGAGAAATAGCAACATTTGTGGAGGACATTTCGTGACAAGGTTGGCGAAGAATCTTGGGTATTATGTTGATGAGGAATTGGCTAAGTGTGGAGAGCCAAAGTATAGTGAGATGTGGAGTTCAAATGGTTTTGGGAATGCTTTGAATAGGAAATTGAAAACCTTGGGGTTATGGGTTGAACCACAACAACAACAACCACGCACAGCAGAAAGTATACCAATGGGGAACGCAAAGCGGGTACGTCCAGTAGTTCTGATTCAGGTTGGGGAGAGTGGAACCAACATTTAGATGAGATTCAATGTAGGGATGTGTGGAGAGACTCGACGATGTTGAGAAACAACTACATCAATGATTATTTAATGCCTATCTTTCAACACATGGCTTGTGAGGCCAATTATGAGTTGCCACCCTAAAATCCACCCAATGTTCCACCATATCCTTTCCCCTACACTTCTTATCCTGGATCCTATCCGTATCCATATCCTGGGTACGCACCATTTCCTGATCCAGTGCCCGCATATGGTCGATTACCTGAGGTTGGTGGAGCAAGCTATGATGTTGGAGGATCGTCATCAGGAGTTGGAGGAAAGAAGAAGAAGAGGAGAGTTTGTTCAGAGATTGTGGACGAAAACTATGTAACCGAAAGTGATGATGATGATGAGTATGATGATGAAGAAGGGGACGATATGAGCGAGGACGACGAGTGATCGTGGATCATTCGTGATTTGTGGTTTCAAAGAAAATGTTTATGATGTGTTAAACAATATTATTTCTATCTCTTTACCTATTTCTTTAGGATGATTAACATATTTTGCTTGGTTTTATCTTGTTTTTAGTAGCATTTGCATTTGGATTATTTTGTTTTGTTTTGTGTATTGTGTGTTGCAGTTTTTGTTTGCAGGATGGATGTGTCGGAAGCTTATTGATGGTCAAATGTTTGGAGTTGGATAACTCACATGATTTCTTATGACCCAATGTGCGTGTTGCATATTCTATCCCGTGGTATCTTTTAACTATTTCCTTTTCCCATTTTCTTTACTTTGAAGTTCATTTTATTACATTGAGGAAAATGCAAAACTTAAGTATGGGGGAGGGAAGAAAATAGGAAAAATGATACGCATTTTTTATTTTTAGATAACTTTTGGATGCAAGTAATTAGAAGGAATTCGCCCTTGATGGTCTAGTTCTTTTCACGCTTTATTGATAAATATAAAAAAAAATAACTTGGGAATTTCAATGGTAAAATGAGGTTTTTGAAAATTTTTGGATTTGATCCAAATTACAGAAGTAATTCATTTTGGATTCGATAGCATTTTCTAGCACGCATTATAACATTTTTCCACGCAATTGTGAGGTTTCTTCTTGTACAAAACACATCTTTTGTTTTATATTTGCTATGAGTGTGCCGGTGATTATGTCGATTCTAGAACTTGTACTAGTTATGCATTACGGTTGAAATCACTCTCGAGTGATATAAATTTGTTCAAGTGATAAGAGGCATCGTAGGATTTAACCCAAATGGCCTTCCGTTTACATCTAATGATATATTAGCTAGCCACATCGGTTAGTTAACCACCTTTATATAGACCCATTTGTTAGTGCTCATCTTTAGCACTAGATACCCTTAGTTAAACCCTTTGAGCCAATCTTTTCATTTGTTAAATCCAGAAAAATACAAAAAGATTTTACACTTTAAACTTTAGCCAACCCTTGTCATATCTATTGGTTTGTTGCTAGTTGTTTGGAATGTTAGATTGTTTTTGATGATTATGAAGAAGCTACACTTTGTTTATAGTGTGTACCATTCTCCATCATAGATGAAAGAGACGTCTTTCTCGATTTTTTTGTGGTGTATGCTTACACTAAGTGTGGGGGAATTTTGTTATGTTGAAAAAAAAATGGTTATAGCCAATGAGCTATATGAAGGATATTGATTAGCCAATGAGCAAAATTGAGTTATACATATTTGCGGAGATCGATATTTGAAGAGGTGAAATAATCATTTACGGGATTGTGGTTTGTATGATGGCTAGCAACATGGAGGTTTAGACTTGACTTTATTTTCTTTTAACACCAATTTCATAAACCATCCCATGCCTTATCCATACCCTTTATGAACCCTTAGCCTTAACGATATAACCCGAATAAAAGCCCTCTTTGATGAATTTATTTTCTTTGTTTTGATACTTGTACAAGCTTATGGTAAAAAGCATTGATCATGACTAGGCATTGAGTGATTTACATATACCCACCAATATATGAGTGTTGAATGAATTCTTAAAATCATTCGTGAGGTGTTCTAGTTATGTTATCTAAAGTGTTTGGTTCATTTTTAAAAGTTTTCACATATTAAAAGCAAACCAATGATTATCTCTTTTGGGATGATTATTACATTTTTGGAACCATGGTGTCAAGACCATTGAAATCAATCTTTGCAAATGTTAGACCTACTCAAGGGCGAGTAGAGCTTAAGTGTGGGGGAATTTGATAACACCTCAAATGAACATGTTTTAGTAGCGTTATTGTTGGTTTTGTGCATGATAATCGGCTATATTTATTCATAACTGTTGCAAAAGTGCAAAAGATGTGTATTGTGTATGTATATGTAGCCAGGTATCACGAATGATGAAGAAATGAAGTTTTTATGCACATTTGGAAGATTCTCGAAGAAGGAAGTCGAGCAAGGAAGCTTTTGGATTCAATGATTGGGAATTACAATGATTTCTAAGTATCTACAGCAAGGAAAGATCAAGTTTTTCCTTGGAAATCATCAACGAGAGCAAAGAATGAAGCGTATAAACAAGAAAGTCAACAAAAGCCAAAATAGCAACACCGAGCCGTTCGATCGTGACCCGTAACCGGATCCGGCTGGGCATATGGTCAAATCGCAACCGATCCGGTTGCATGAGCTGCAGTTAAACAAAGTTGCATTTATTGTTGCCTTAACTCCCCATAATCATTGGAGGGCGATCATTTCTTGATATTAACTTGTTGGGAACGTTTTTGGTCAGTTGAGCAAGCATATTTGGCTATATAATGAACCTAGTCCTAGTTTACTAGGTGTGACACAACCAAAAGTGTATTAGTTTACATATAACTAATACCAACCATATTATTCAGCCCAAAAGCTTAGTTCTTACTGAAAAACGTCCAGGAGCAAAGAGGGAACAATTCTCATCCATAGTTTTGGTAATTTGGAGTTATACAGTGAATCTAGGTGATTGGAGGAGCGTGGTTGCTACAATCCACGAATTCTAATTCTTGTAATCACAAAAGTTTAGGTATTCTATGAACTTTGTTATGGATTTCTATTCTCTTGAATTATTGGAATTACTTTGTTATGATTTGTGTTTAGTTATTATTATCATGGAGTAGTTTTGGGATATACTTGTGTGTTGGGATGTAGTTAATCATACTAGTGTTCTCATATGTGATGCATGTATATATGATCTTGTTTAAATAAGTTTGTTGGAAAAATACTAGTCTTGGTTTGATTTGTTGATAAAACATGTTTTAAGAAAAAGGACCGAAAGGATTTCTCTTGTGTTTTATTCCAAAAAGTTGAGTGACAAACTAGTATAGAGATATGGTGATTGACAACCACCATGCTTGCTTATTAAAACAAGACTAGGAACATTTTCATCACGAAAGGGTCGAAAGATTCATAAGAACAAGTTTAATAAGAACGTGTTGCAAACAAATGGAATTTCTAAAGGATAATCATTAGGATAAGGACCGAAAGGATTACCTATATGTTTTTGTTCTTTGAATGATTTTTACAAACATATACCATGGTTGGGGATCATTTGCTTATGATTTGTGCATCACGTCAAGAGTTTACACCAAACCTTCATGAACACTATTTGTGATTGACTATAGACTACACACAAGTATATATATTTCTTATTATTGAATTTCACTATAAACATCACTATTTGAGGAAGCCTTGACAAGCTTTCTTATTGGAATCTTTTCATCAAAACAATTTCAAACACAAAATCCCTTGGGACGATCTCGACTTACCTAACTTTGCTATCACGGACGAGAATACTTGCTTGTATGTGTTAATAGAATTAGACGGTTAAATAGTGTTTATAAATTTTTAAAACTTGCACCACGGTAACACATCAGATAGTTATAAAATTTTCTTTTATGTTCGGATAAAAATATGAAGCTTGGACTTCACATAGATCGAAGATGATGAAGGGTCAATTAAAAATCTTTAAAAGATTCAAAAAAAAATTGATCCGAATCTGAGATTAGTAGTTCTGGTTATTAGATTTAATTTGGGTCATGATGAAGAAGTATGATGTAAGAAGATGAGGAGTTGTTGGACGTTGTGAAATTGGTATGGTTGTGAAATTGGTATGGTTGTGATGTAGGAAGATGAGGAGTTGTTGGACGTTGTGTATTTTCAGTGGGAATGTGTGTACTTCGGGTTCTTGAGCTTCATACACGATCATCAGGGAAGAATGCCATTATTTACCTCAAACATTGGGGAGGTGTTTTCTTTCCGAGCATGATGTGTATTCGGGAGAGTTCTTGGATATTGGTGTACTACGGGTTCTTGAGCTTCATACACGATCATCAGGGAAGAAAGCCATTGTTTACCACAAACATTGGGAAGGAGTTTTTGTAACATATTGGATTTCACAATCACATCATAACATAATAATATTAGGCTTATGGTTTAAGATTTTAGAGAGATAAAGTAGAAGGTGTGAGCCTTTCTAGAGAGAGAAAGTAAACAAAGAAAGAAAGGTTAGATTGAGTGAAAGTTCCAACCCTCTACCTTGGGAGGTAGAGGGAATTTATAGTTACATAATAAACGTACTCCTTCGGACTGTGGATCAGGCATACAGTGGGTAAAGACCCGTCTGTCCTCCACGGTCTTGCACTAAAATAAATAACTAACTAAATAACTAGTAAATAACGTAATGTCTACGAGCTAACTTATGCTAGATTATATATGGGGTGACCGACACTTCACTATGGAATTTCTAATTCCTAACAATGTCCCCCTAAGGGAGGTCACCCCATGTTTTACATTTCGAATCCTAGCATTCTATTTAATCTTCAGTCTTGAGCTCGTAGACCTTAATTCTTCAACTTCCGCATCTTTTGTGCTTTAGCAGTGATACTTCAAAGTCCGATTATATTTTGTACTTTCAGTGGAGGCCTTTAACTGATCCACATCTTTGATGATCTTCGAGCATTCTTTGAGATCATCAACCACAGTAAATCTTTCTGGATCATCCGTAGTTGTGTTGCCTTCATGTGATGTTGTGACTTTTGGACCGACATGCTCACACTTTCAGGATCATGACATCATTCCATCAGAGTAGCGAAAGCTTTACTGGTTTATGATATTTGCAGCAGCGTAGCAGCATAGCAGAAGCATAGTATAAAAATATCAGAGCCTGGTTATGTAGATATGCACCAGTCATGATTTCTTCAATTTAAGTGTGGATGCTGTGAGCATGCGGCTTGGGATTGACTCCTCAATTCATCGATCACCGCAACCCAAATGTACCTGCAAACAATAGTTAGCAATAAAACACATGAAAGTGTCTTTGATCACTTTCGTTATATTGAGGTACACGCCCACGGTCTACCTTCCCCTCGGATCCTAGCTTAAGATTCCTGAATAGATAAAAACTAAGCAATATATTATATTATAGTACCACGCAATCGTGATCGTAGGATTCCTAAGAATCTCCTTGACAGGGTTTCAAGAAGGTGTTCTAGCCGTTCTCAAACCGAACGTCTCAAAGAAGACAAACGAGTGAGTGAACCAAACTTATTGAGATTCAATAAAAACGATTGATGAAAAATTGATTTGAAAAACAATCGCGTATTGCTTAGAAGAAATAGTTTTGCAATACAACGAAGGTTTTTTGAGAAAGATCAATTTTCAATCAAAAATACCTTTTGTATTTAAAAGAGTACACATTCGATGTGCTAGAGAAAAGAAGATTTGCACATCGAAAGGTTTTTCCAAAAGTATTTTTTCAATCAGAGATACTTTTTGTGTTTGAAAATGAATACACATTCGACGTGCTAGAGAAAAGAAGATTTGCACATCGAACGGTCTTTCCAAAAGTATTCGTCAATTCCATTCCTGGACCAAGGTTGATTCAAGAGTGAATCGCCCCATTGTTTCTATCCAGTTGTCACAAGCTTGATCTTACGAGAAGATCTCACATGTCACCCACCAAGAGCTTGTTTGATGTTGGCTCTAGAAGGATTTCCATCTTCATCGTGAATATTTTTACATATCACACGGATGTTCTAGCAATTACCACAAGGATAATGCGTATGACTCTTAATATATATACTTACTTTCCACATTGTGTGAAACAGCAAGTCATCAAGAATTTAATGTCCTAATGAGATATTGTGGATGATCTCTTGGCTCTAGACTCAATTGTGCACATTTGGTTCCTATGCCGGAGACTAGGGAGAAGGTCTCCTTCTTCAATATCAACAATCTCTAAGAGAAAGTCGATAGATTAGGTAGGTTCCCCGTGAGAATGAAACAAGTCCTTTTAAGAGGAACTTGAGTAGTTTGGGAAATTGTAGTGCAGTGCGTCACTGGGTCCATGACGTCTTGTCTTCAATACCAGTGTTACCTTAGTAATCACCAGTAGCATATGAATTGAACCCGGTCTCTGCCCTAAGGTTGAACTGTTGGAGGGCTATTTATTTTCACCCTTTTCACATTCAGTTCTTTTTCATTCTTCAACCCCTTTAGTGCTTACCGAGACTTCATAACTAGAACCTTGTTGGGTTTATTCCAGTACTAGCTCTGTCTCAGTCCGCACTCTTCCCATTTCTCATTTTTCTCCTTTTTTCATCATACCAAAGGACTCTACACTATCTAGTGGATTGTCCCTGGGTAGATCCCTCCTGCTCTGGCGGGATCGTGGGAAAGAATGCCTATCCTAACCATCCTTATAACACCATGGATAAAGTAAATTGGTCGGTCTTTTGGTATTGTTCATTCTTCCATGAAACCAAGTGAAAAATCATTTGGAAAATCAATCAAGGTACTTGTGATACGAGATCAAAGCATTTTGTACCTTAATAGTTTTGATCATTTATAAATGCTCCTCCTCAACATGTGCATATGATTATGAAATTGTTTTTGCACATGGAGGCAAGAGTTCTTTAGAAATAATTTCTTTGATCACAATTTTCGTAGAAAAAGCCATTTGATTTTCTTGGTAAATTCTCCTCCTCAATATGTGCATAGGATATTTGAAATCATTTTATCACATAGAGGCAAGAGTTCATTTGAAGCACATCCACGAATACAAAAGCCATTAAGAAACCATTTGCTCCCCCTCAATATGTGCATCGATAAACGAAAGAGTTTAGCACATATTAGAGAGAACTAGCACTTTTGAATCAAATCGATCATCCTTTATCAAATTTCATTATTAAATCACAAATTCTCCACCGATCAAAAATATCAAACCAAGTGATTTAATAAGGTTTAGAAAACATGGGAGAATATGTGCCTTGTTTAAATACTCATTTTGTTTTTGGATAAATGCTCCCCCTCAACATGTGCATTATGTGTTTAGAAATCGTTCGGCACATGGGGGCAGGAGTACCTTTAAAGGACTAAAACCAATTCCATTTAAACAAATTTGAGATTTAAATCACGATCTCTCCCCTGATCAAAAATATCAAACCAATTGAGATTTTGGATCCCGATTGATTTAAACTATTTGGAAAAAATTTAGGGGAAAGACGTGGCAAAATTTAATTTTCAAAAATGACTAATGAGGACCAATTACAGACATTAAAGATTGTTAGTGTCTGGTATGATAGTTTTTAAGAGATCTTTAAGTAAAATAAAACAATTTCACAATCAAACAAGAACAGAAAAAAATTCATTTTGAAAGACCTTGATTCAAAAGAAAAATCATACCATGGCATAACATTAAATCTTTAGATCACCACTTATTTTGTACAATCCGGACTTGTATGAAGCAATATTGTTTGAAAATAATTTATTTTAAATCACACTCCCCCTCAATCGATAACCGTAGTCGTTGATTGAGTGACTTAAGATTTGATAAAATAAGGTCCGGTGATTTTCAAAATTCAGTCCAATTTATTTTCAAAACAATGTTTTCAAAATTGTTTAAAAATGGTATCCTGCACAAAGATACGTTAGGTGGTTGAGCTGCTTTTGTTGTTTTTGCTGAGGGTAGGAAGAAAACCGCCTGCTGATGTAGTGAGACTTCTTACATTGCATTTTAATGCCAACTGAGGTCAAATTAAGCTCCGTTTCTTCAATCACTTAGAAGAAAACCATCTGCTGATGCAGTGAGACCTCTTAATTGCATTTTTCCATGTCAACACTCCATAGAAGTCCAATTAAGCTCCATTTCTTCATTTGTCAACCCAAGATATAGTTACCCTTTCCTTTCAGCATCCAATCATCTTCAATTGTGGGATCCGGATCGGGAACATTCTTATATACCAATATACCTGCATACGTTAGTGAACACACATACAGATATATGGTGGTCGACATCACCCAAACATCAATCGACTAATAAAAGTCAATTTAACATATCAATCATATCATGTAAAGGCATGGGAATTATGTGTTTATCAAACTCTAATCATCTAATCCTAAAAATCATATCCTAGGCACCTAGTCCTTCAACGTAGGTTAACATGTTTTTCAGTTAAGCATTTAGAATAATTAGATAAGTCTGATAGATGATATAAATTTGAAAAATATTCTCCCCCTCAATCAATGACTCGTTTTCTGAAAAGATTAAAAGCGCTGAAGTTATTGATTGAGTTTGCAAATTTTATAACAACTCTGAATCTATTTGATTTTTCAAGCAACTCATTTACCACCATTAAGTTAAAACAAATATTTTTCTGAAGAATTTTGAAGGAAAAATATTTGAGTAGGAACAGTAGTCCTTCGACATACTTTCCTCAATTTGTTTTAGGATAAGTGCACGAATTTTGAAAAATGGTTTAGCGCATCACTTTCCTTTCTTTGAAGAGCGGGTTGCTATCTGAAATAATAGAAAACCATTTTTGAAGAGCGGGTTAGAGTCTGAAATAATTGTAAGCCAAATTTTGAGACATGTTTTGGAAAATAATATTTACACCTTCTGCTCGAACTTCATCTATGGACCCGTGCCATTGTTGAATGACATTTCTAAGACCGCAGATGTTATCGATACCAGAAGACATGTCTTGAGAAAAACAATATTTTTGGTATTTTAAGATTTTCGGATTTTTTTATGGGTTTTTGTTGGTTTTATAATTTTCTATTTTGTTTTATGAAAAATATATACAAAGATAGAGAAATAGTTTAAGAAGATGATGATACGAGTACCGAGGTAAGGAAATCGTTCAAAGACTTTGAAGAAGATAGAAGTCATCATCTCTTAAAATTTCACCACCAAAGCTTTCGAGGCTCTTGAATCGTCGACAGAACTTGAGCCTTCTGAAAGTGAGACTTTGGTAGCTTCCCCCCAAACCGACAAACTATAAAGACCATTTCCCCAAGAAGAAGAAGTGAAACAAACAGTATCATTGCATGAAGCACAACACCCCGAAGAAGACGAGAACACCGAAGTAACAAGATAACACGGATTATCTCTGCGGTTATCAAACCCAAAATAAATGATTAAGCCCGATCACATGATCCTGTTGTGCGTCCCCGATGTACACATTACTCTTCGAGATTGATCAGTTGTCTATTCAGGAGAACATTTTATCAACATCTTCGTTTCACCAAATGCATTCCAGTTATCTTTCATATAACCAATCAGCCCATAATGTACACATGTGCCCAACAAGAGTAGAGACAATGACATCCAAGTAACATGTTCAATCACTGATCATCTCTGTGGATGTCTACTCCGGAATAACTTTTAGCCCGATCATGTGAACATGTTGTGCGTCCCTGATGTACACATATCTCTCCCCTGATGGTTGCGATCTCATCGGAATCATCATTACATTGGCTATGTTTGGCGCAAAGCTTTTTGGAGCTTTTTGGGACGATGAGCGGTGAGGAGTGAGCTTTTTTATTTTTAGTGTTTGTTTGGCAAAGGAGCGGTGAGCTTTGCTATTTTTTAGGAAAGCTCATTTTTCCAATGCTTTTTTAAGAAGCGGTGAGCAGTGAGCTGTGGCTACAATACTGCTCACAGCCTACTACTCACATGACATCACTGCTCACGCTTGCTCACAACTACTTTTGCCAAACATAGCCATTGTGTACATGAAGCAATAACCGGAAGCACTACCATAAACCATATAGAAGATGTCGATAAGCAATATCATCTCACGCTCCAAATATTCTTCTCATATTTCTTCCTACTGAAAGCTGAGTTAACACATACCAAAAGTATCCAGAGACCACTTCCCACCAAATGATTGGAATAATGCATCCTTCCCCCAAATAGTTGGAATAATATATCCTTCCCCCAAATAGTTGAAATAACACACCCAAGGATACGAGTTAAACACTGAGTTTCTCTACGGTTATGACATTTGTCTTTCCCGGGATTACTTTACTAGAGAAGAAGTATTAAGTTCATCACGTGTACTCGTTGTGTGTTTAGATGTATATCTCCTTCCCCCTTGCTGGTTTTGATACCTCAGAATTAGTAACACATTATACATGCCAAATACTCTTGAAATAGAGAAGAACAAACAATTAGCTCAACTGAATCCTGTGAGAATCAACTGCTATAAAAACTCTCTCTAACTATCTTAATCAACCCATATGTAGACAATTTGAAGTGACCACTGATTAAGAAAAGCCGATATACCAAACTTGAACCTGAAGTCAAATTCACCACAGTTGTATCTTAAGCTTGCACTTATGTTGGAAGAACTGTTTAGAGAATTCATGCTTCATGCAAATCTCTAAGTACTCAATTCCTAATGAAGTATGAGACATTAACACCTCTTGCGATTATCCACACCGTCATCTGCATGTGACACTGAGTAAAACAACGTAACTCCTAATAGTGATAGTTAACCAGGTCTTCAACCATCCACCCCGACTGCTGGTAACTAGATAAACCAAGTCTTCAACTCATATTCTTAAGCCCGAGCAAGTTATCAAATAAGAACACGCCTTTGTGAAAGCCAACTTCAATCTCAAACAAGTGATAAATGATTAACTCTGAAGTAATCAACTTGTGTCAAATGTCCAATACGTGAATAAACATACAATCGGATGTACATTGACCCACTGAATGAACCGGAACAAAAAATTCCTCACCATCAATGCATTCTTCCTAAAAGTATACATGTAGAGACTGATCTGGAAGATTCACCAATAACTTCGAGCGGATGAGGTAGTCATTTTCCTTGAAGTTCATGTGGTTGATTTATAGCTTGCACGTTGAAAGGAACAATAATCCATGAAGATTTGGCAAAGGAATACCAATGAGCGGATCATTATTCATGAGTGCAACTGCAATATTATGATAGTCATTATCAACGCCTTAAGGAATAACTGGAGGTTGGGCTCCTTGAGTAGTCTGAGAAGTACTTCTTAGATGATCAACATTCGCTAGCGGTTGGAAATACTCATCAAACATATCTTGAAACAGTGAATCCCAAACAATAAATCCTAAATCCCATTTATCCTTAGTAAGTGAAACATTAGGCGTTGGCGGAGAGTCTTATGACCATTATTCAAACATCCATCAACATGTAGTATATTCACTCTTCTCCCCCTTAAAAATTGCATATGAAGTTTTCCATTTTTGATTGAGCAAGTGAATAAGAATATACACCAATGAACGTAGATCCACTTGATGACTGAATGAGCATGGGAGAAACATGAAGTTTGTTGATGAATAATGTCGATGAGAATGGTCGTAAACATGAAGATTTCTCTTCTTCTGAAGATAAAGCGCACTGAGGCGTACACTTTTCTTTTCTTAGAGGAACGGGGCCTGAAGTGTTATCTGGAGACACCATAATGATGAAGTACGAGGCCTGAACTGAAGTGAACAGACGTCATAAGAAGATTTCTCTTCTTTTGAAGATAAAGCGCACTGAAACGTACACTTTTCTTTTCTTTAGAGTACGAGGCATGAACTGATGTGTTCATACGTCATAGCCGAATGAATATCAATATTGAGTTACTTGAACCCGTGAGTTATGAGATATCAATCCATTTGTAATCCATACTTTAAGCCAGTCCATGTATTGAAGGATCGAAGTATCTGCAACTGAGTAAGGACCACCTGCACTAATATTACAAACTTTATTGCTTATATTTTGGTTAGTGACATCAGTATCCAAACCCTTTGGGGTTTCACGGTCAACTTTGAGATTGCCATTGGTAAACATCTTTCCTGTAGGTATCCACGTAAGTCCAGCATCCTTAAAAATTCTACCATATGGTATCCACTTATGGCAAGGTCTAGGATTGTTAGGCTTCTTATGCATAGTGGAAGACTTATCCTTATTCCTAGTTTCCAAAGATTTAGCAGTTGGTAACCATCTAGGTGAGGCTTTTGGTTTCATTTGCTTCATATGCACTGTGGATGACTTAGTGTAAATCCTAGACTTAACAGGTTGTACCATTGCATGAGCATTTACTTTCTTCAGGGATTTTGTGAAACATTTATCATGATTAGCATTAAAGATACATTTCAGACACTTTGAGCAAACAGCTTGTTTGGATTCAGAAATAGATCTAGATTTCTTAGAGTGATCTGCTATGGGAATAGCTTTAATCAAAACGCAACTAGTCTTAGAAGTAAGCCAATCCCTAGTATTTAGATTAGTGTTCCTATGTAATGGTTTAGAACTACTAGCAGTGCCTTGAAATCTCGAAGAATTCATCATCCTATGTCTTGCACCTAAAATTCCGTCTTTGCGATTCTGTGCCTTCTTTCTAGCCATTTCTAGATACGAGTTCTTATACAAGTCATTCATATCAATTTTCCTAGGCAAGTGAGGTGAAGTGACTAGTTTTGTCAAAACTTGTTTCGCATCAACTTGGGAGGCAAACCGCGTTTTTGATAATTTTGGTCGTTCAGATCTAAACACATCCGGTTGTCTAATAGCTGGTTTCCCCAAGTTTGATGGTTTTGAAAACTTAGTGTTCACACTATTCCCTATTGTTTTTCTGAGCTCATTTTTTAAAGCAACAATAGCGAAACTCTTTTCCTGAAGTTGAGCTTTGAGATCATCAATTTTTGCTATCAAAGAGTTTGTTTCCATTGACTTAGTTCTAGCTTCTTTGACAGAGTCACTTAGTTCTATGTGATGCTTTCTCAAAGACTCATTTTCCATTAGTAATTTGGCCACACAAACTGCTAATTCATCATTTCTCATTTGAATATCATCAATAGCATTAACATCAGAATTACTTGTAACCAAATTACTTTTCACATGCATACCAGAAATATGTTTCTTCAAATTGTAAATGGTTAAGTCTTTGTCTTGAAGCTGATCTTTCAAAGTGTTAATTTCAAAAAGTTCACGGAATTCAGGAAGTTCCTGATTTTTACATGGTTTGATAAGTTGAAAACTTTCTTCTTTACTCTATATCGCAATTTCAAGTGAAATGCAATGTTTTTCAAGATTTGAGAATTTGTTTGAAAGTTCATCAAAAGCCTTTTTATTAACCATATCTTTTGTTTTAAAACACTTAATCTCAGACTCAGCCTCAGTTACAGAACATTTATCAAAGTCATGTTCAGCATCATGATCAGTTTGATTAAGTACTTTATCATATGCACTATGTTGAACAGTAAAGGGTACCTCATTACATGACACCCGCTCAATTTCTGTCGTTGATATCGCTTCCACATCATGTGTAACAAGAGTCACTGAACTACTTTGGCTGTTTCAAGCTTAACTCTCTCGAGCCTCAGTATTCATGTCAAGCTGATCCATCATCCGATGCCTTACTGGTCTCAACACTACAATCTATTGATTGAACCCTACATTCTTTCACCTTTCTGATCACAGCATCCACTTCTTGTGTGCCAGAGTTCTTGAGAGCTGGTTACATCATTCTTTATTTATGATATTCGCATTCAGCAACACCCGACCTTTCTCGATACATTACCCGACTTATCACAAATATCTCTTAACGTACCCGACTCTCATCTACTTTTTATCTTTCTAGAGTAACTTCCTCAATATACTTCTCCACATTATCCATGAGATGGATAAGTGTCTCTGTGAACACGCTAATTTCCATTCCAGTGTGTCTCTTGAAGGACATTTCAGTCATGTCTTGATCATAATCTGATGTGAATTCCCTTCTAATGAATGATTGAAAGTGTTTGTAGATCACTTGAAGTGCAGCACTGGAACTATCCTTATGAACCTTCTCTTTGTCAACTTGTAGCTCCAATTGCTCTAGGTTTAACAGTAAGTTCCTGTAATGTGGATAAGTCCTGAAGGAAGAGGGCAATACATGTTTGTTCCATTGATGTGGGTAGAAGTAACATGAGGTGAGAGTGAAGTTGTTGATAAGGTTCAATGCTGCTTTGTTTTTGCATGGCATTCTAGCCTGAACAGTGCAAATCTTTCTCATTGGACTCAGAGCATGAAGAACTCAAATCATCATTGATTGATTCCATCATTCGTAACCGTTCAGTATAGCTAATATTCTCATGGTTGTCTACAGCATCATACTGTTTGAGTACTTCTAAAATCATCAATCAGTGAGTGTAAGACATGATGTTGATGAATCCACGGGATTTTGCAAGTCTATGATTTAAACCGAGAAATAGAATCTTTCGCGGGATTTTACTAAAATCAAGACCAAACCGTTAAGCAATGACCAATGGAACGTGTTAAGATGACTGATGGATTGTCACAATGATTGACAATTGTGTGTTAGGACTTATGATTGTTTGTAGGATTAGCAGAGATGTTGTTTGGTTGTGATCAGGGTAGGTTGTTGCATGATTTTACGGAGAAATTTAGGTCTAAAACACAAAAACCTCAATAACTTCTGTTCGGAGCGGATTTAGGCCTCAATGTTGACCTAGTTTATTCGGCGTGCCATTCTCCTTGTTCTCACAGTCGTTTTGATGGGTAGAACGCTGAAAACGGAGTTACGGTTCAAAAGTTATGCCCGTTTGAAGTTTTGTCGGGAAAAGTCAACAAGTCGCTAGTAAGACAAGTCGCTAGAGTCACCAAGTCGCTAAGAATTATGAAATCAAGTCGCTAAGCACCAATTCGCTAGACACAATTCGCTATAATGCCAAGTTGCTAAGACACAGTTAAGTTGCTAAAGAACAACTCGCTACGATCCAAGTCGCTAACACCAAGTCGCTGAGAATTATGACAACAAGTCGCTAAGTCGTCAAGTCGCTAAATAGCAACTCGCTAAGGTCCAAGTCGCTAACACCAAGTCGCTAAGACACTTAAGTACAAGTCGCTAACAAAAATGAAAGCAAGTCGCTACCTTCACCAAGTCGCTACCCGTAGTGGAGAATCCACTAAGTGTACTGTTTGTCGGCTTGTCTCAAAAGACAAGTCGCTAGGACCAAGTCGCTACCAAAAAGCACTACAACTCGCTACTTTTTACTGAAGCAAGTCGCTAAGATGAAATTCACTACGAGAACCAAGTCGCTACCAAGAAAAACTTCAAAAACACACTTTTCAATCCAAAACAAGCTCAACCACAGTGATTCAAGCTTACCAAATCAAAACCCAAGCACTTACAATGGTTCTAAACACAAAAGTACACCCAAAATTTAAACTTTAACACTAGAAGTGATCCAAATGATGCAAAAACCACTAAACTTTTTCAAACTCAAAAACCACCTAAAAACCACTAGAAATCCAAGGATATGTAAGAGATGATCAAACCATGGCTCTTGATACCATTTGTAACATATTGGATTTCACAATCACATCATAACATAATAATATTAGGCTTATGGTTTAAGAGTTTAGAGAGAGAAAGTAGAAGGTGGGAGCCTTTCTAGAGAGAGAAAGTAAACAAAGAAAGAAAGGTTAGATTGAGTGAAAGGTCCAACCCTCTACCTTGGGAAGTTGAGGGTATTTATAGTTACATAATAAACATCCTCCTTCGGACTATGGATCAGGCATACAGTGGGTAAAGACCCGTCCGTCCTCCACGGTGTTGCACTAAACTAAATAACTAACTAAATAACTAGTAAATAACGTAATGTCTACGAGCTAACTTATGCTAGATTATATATGGGGTGACCGACACTTCACTATGGAATTTCTAATTCCTAACAGTTTTTCTTTCCGGGTATGATGTGTATTAGGGATAATTCTTGAGCTCTATTCTAAGAGACGGGCTGCATCAATTCAACTACTCGGGGGAAGTGGTCTCTTGACAACTTTTTGGTATGGATCACTTCAGAGTTCAGTGTAAAAGGAATTTGAGAAGAGGTATTCAAATGTGGGATGACACGTTGCTGTTTTATCAAACACAACAAGTCGCTACTTCTTTATGCTAAACAATAATACATGACAACCCGCTACTTTTTTTTATGCTCAACAAGTCGCTACTTCTTCATCTTCTCTAATTGCTTTACTCAAGTCGCTACTTCTACAACAAGTCGCTTTGAAAACAAAAACAGGTTGCCACCTCTTTTTTAACATGACAACTCGCTTCATGAGTCAAGACTCATGAATAATACAAATCGCTACCTCATTTTCATCACAAATCGCTAACTTGTAAAGACAAGTCGCTAGCAAGTTTATTTGATTTTTTTCGGCGTTTTTCGACCAAGTATTCCGACCAGCTTCTTACAAACCCAGAAAATGCATCAAAAGGACTCATGTTAGACCTGTTGTTGACCAAGATTGACCACAAATGTTCACAGATATAATGGTAACAAAAAAGTTGTCAAAAGATGATATTTGAACATAACTGTTTGGGCCAAAAAAAATGACACAAGACAGAAATCATGTATAGACCATATGACATCTTGACCAAAACAGATACATAAAACATTTGTTGAAAAACTGTTTATCCAAAGTAAAACGGAAAAAAATAATTCCGACCAACCAAAAGTACAAAAAACAGTTTTAACAAGAATCAAAACACAATAAATCAACACAACACAATAACCTGGCTCTGATACCATTTGTGGGATCATACATATTGTGTTGTTTGATGATTCGGGTGGTCTTGGATGATGGAAATACATGTTAGCCATTTAGAGAGAGAAAGAGATGAGAGGGTGTTTCTTGGTAGAGACTTGCTATACAAATAATGAAAGGTTAGATTGAAAGAAGCACCACCCCTTCCAAGGATGGAAGGGGTATTTATAGTTACAAACATAACGACCTCATGACGGCATGTGGATCAGGTATACAGTGGGTAAAGACCCGTCCTTCCTCCACGGTGCTGCTTTAAACTAATCTACGCTAAAACTAATCTAATAAACAGTAAATAACGATATGTCTATGAGCTAACTTGTGCTAGTCTATATTTGGGGTGACCGACACTTCACAATGGAATTTCTAATTCCTAACATTTATTGATTTGATTCACCGTGTTGGTATGAGGTGTTTGACTCCAGAAGAACTGGACGAACTTTTAAAACATTCTTGAAAAGTCAAACACCAAAACCTCTTTTGTAAATATTTTTCAAAAAACAAAATACAAAAATATAAAATATTATAAAATCCAAAAATATTCCTCTTTTCTAAATTCTATCTGAAAAACAAACATCACAAGTACAAAACTTCCATCAACACAGTGTTCCATTTAACATTTCACCATTTTCCCCGAACAAGTGTTGAGGGGGAGAAAGTAAATATTTTTCAGTTTCATAAAACCTTGTACTTGCATGTTACCAAAAATACATTGTTTCTTCTAAATGGTGGATATGTATATTGTCATATACCCTCCTCGGACTCAAATGTTTACAAATTTCACTATTTCAAAAGTCGAGGGGGAGTATCGTTAAGTTTCTTGCCAAATATGTGTTTTGTCTAACCAAAACGGAAGTTAATGGCTCTTGGTTGAAAATGTTTGAGGTTAAGGGACTAAAATTGTAAATTTTCAAAAGTAATTCAAAACAAAAAGTCCTAACCTAACTCATTGAATGCACCTTTGATGCAGGTTTTACTAACCAGGTTTTAATATTTATAATGTCTCGTTATACCTATGGTCTACACTAATGCACTAACGGGCAGTGTACCCGGTCGTGTGTAGTGTAGTATTCGGTAAAACCGAGGTCATCCCAAGAGCTATGTGTGTTGGATTAATACTAATTCTAGGTGTCACAAATTTTAATATGATTTAACTAATTAATTACTAAAGCAAATAAAGGCAAGGATGTGATCAATAGAAGAGACTGGTGCTAACCTAGTTACTCATCCTAGCTAGTAATGTTAACGTCTAATTACTTCCAATTACTTCAGGTGGGGTCAAAGTCGAGAGGACAGCATTTGGTCAGTTCGCCCTAACTTATCAGCAAAGATTCCACCGTTGGAGAAGTCAGGTGTCCCCTCATAAGTCCAGTTGTTCCTGGTCCCCTAAGCCGAGTCATTAAGTTCCACTACATGCTAGACTTATAATAGTGAGTGCCCGGGCGCTAGCATCTTAGACACTCACCCCTAATTCTTAAGTTCATCCAAACGGTAGGTGATCAGTTGGTCAAATCGCACAAGTAGAAAGGGTCGTCAGTTGGTCATATCTTACCCATCTCGTCTCAGTCTACTCACTTAGGGTCAGTTGGTCATATCTCCTAAGCAACTAGCCTCTACCGCCATTCAAAACTACCAAAACAAGGGTAGCTACCAATAAACTATGCATGGATTCATAACTAGGCTAGCACCAAGAGGTGCTTAGCCGCTCATATTAACCATGCAAATCAATTCAATATTTAATGTTACGAAATACATGAATCGAAAGTAAAGAAAAGATAAAATGCTAATGCTTATCGTAGGAGAGTGATTTCTCCCTTGGAGATAGCTCCGTATGCTCCTCTAGACCTGCCTTTAGCTTCTTCCTACGTTCTTTGGTTGTGGTGTGTGAAATGGGATGCTTTGAAATTCTAGAAATCATGGGGTAATTATAGGCCACATCTTGGTTACGGCGTAACTAATAAAATAGTTACGCCGTAATCATCTAATTCTTCGTAAATTGTACTAGATCTGCTGGTTACGGCGAAACCTTAGAAGTGGTTACGCCATATCTTCAATAATTCTTGGTTACGCCGTAGTTTATGCACGAGTTACGGCTTATTTATCAGTGGCGCGGAACCTCATTTGACCTAATATAGTTACGTAGTAATCTTTTGAGAGAGTTACGCCGTAATCTTCTTATAAGTTGGCTTTCTGAGTCACGCTTTAGTTACGGCGTAATGTGAGAGATGAGTTACACCGTAACTTCTTCAAAGTGAGCATACTATGATAAATCTTTAATATTCTCCAATTCCACGTCTCTTTAGCTCTAATGCTCGTAATTTACCTGAAAGTGGAATATAATGGAAAATAAGCGAAAATCCATATAAATGATATAAATTACAAGCATTATCGGGGGAAATTGACACTTAATATTCAGGATAATTTGATGTTATCAAATATCCCCCCACTTGAACTCTACTTGCCCTCAAGTAGACCTTTATTAGATAGATTCCTAAAAAGATATCTCCCATAACCTCGAAAATATAAGTTTACAAATCCCTTATGCTAGAATAAAACAAAGCCGAACACCTCACGAAATAGGAACAAAACACTCAAATCTCTCAACTATTCTAAGTGTCAATTTCGTGGTGATCACTCAATCGCACACTCATAGCATGTATTCTATAATAAGCTTGGCGGTTACACAAATCTCCACCACTAGAGTTAACGGCTAAACAATTTTTGAAGGCAATATTGGTAGACACGACAAAGGTTAAGGGTGACTCGTCATTACTAACATGCCACCGCAAAGTGGACAAAATCAATGATACATGACCAAATCAATGGCCAAGACACCAAAGATTGCTCGCTGACTAAAGGGTAGGATAAGACATGGGATATATAAATAGTGTAAAATAAAAATCAAGCAGATAGTCTAAATCTATAACCAAGTCATCACCACTTACCGTTTGCCCAAATTTCAAGCTTTGAAGTTAAGAAACCGGATCATGAAATACTAGGTAGATATGTCGTTAGAGGACGTCGTGATGGGCACACTACCTTTTCTTCAACTGTTGGCGCAATTACCAACTATAATCTTCAAATGTGACCGAGGTGGCCTCCTCGATGCTAAATCTATATAAAGCTCATAACATAGTGCTTATAACATCGCACTTTACAATAAACTAAATAACATAGCTAATTATTATTATTATTATTATTATTATTATTATTATTATTATTATTATTATTATTATTATTATTATTATTATTATTATTATTATTATTATTGAATCATAAACATAACAACTAAACATAACATCCCCCCACTTGAGATGAACAACAGGAATTCGGGGGGTCTTCAATGATCTTTAAAAATATCGTCGCAGAAAGCGTGATTCCCGAACCTTTCCACTCGAACCTTGAACTTAGGCAAATGATGACTTCCCATCACAAATAAAGACTACAGGGTAGGCTAAGGTGTATATGTGTAACGAAACAATATATTGGGTTAACAAAATGGAAAGAATGGCTCGTAAGGTGTATCTAGGGGTATCTTGCACTAAAGGTGAGTGCAACAAAAGGTTTTCACATGGGGGTCGAGAAGTCGAGGTGACTAATCGATAGACACACAATGGTTGGCTATTTGGATAACAATCCTATAATACTGCCTTCTTAAACTGAAAAGTCCAAATACATCGAGCTAACTAAACATACCTCATCTATAGTCTCGAAATGATGCAAAGGCCAAGTTCTAAAGTTTACAAGCTACCGGCACACTCATAATTTGGTGGATTTGGGGTAAAATGTTGGAAATGGATAAGGCTAATCTCACCATATAATATCAAGGGTTGTATGTGCTCGGCTAAGGTCTAATCTAGTTATGTTAAGAAAAATTTGTCAAAATTTTAAAAATGGCATAATTTTTCAAAATAAACTAGAAAAACGAGGGCAAAATAAAGTTCAAGAGACAATTCTACTCCCGTCCCCCACTTGAATTGTACAAAGTCCCTTTTGTACTAAGCGTTTAAATAAAGGTGAAGAGAAAAGTAGAATTAGAGCGAGAACTTCCCTGAAATTTGCTTTAAAAAGAAAGAAGGCCCACGAAAAAGAGTCATGCCTTCGTAAACATCCACGAGCAAACTTCAATCCTTAAATCACACTAACCGACAAGCATAATTCTAAAAAGAAAAAATGAAAAATGAAAAATAAACCTAACTCACTTTCGTAGAAATCACGGTTGCATTTAGCATATACAACAAGCCTTTTAAACCACTTGGTGTCCCAAGTGGACGAGTGAAGTCTCGTGAGGGTTTACAGGGAACACACCCATAAAGTTCATTTAAAATGCTAATACAAGGTTATTATGTTTAAAATGAAAGAAGTAAAGCAGAGGATAGTTACGTCGTAACTCTTAGAAGGAGTTACGCCGTAACTAGGAAAAACCTGGCATACGCTGCAAGAGTGTAGCTACGGCGTAACCACTTTGATGGCATTACACCGTAATTGGTAATGCATCCGAAATTCTACTGCAAGGGGATTGTTACGGCGTAACCACTGAGATGAGTTACGCCGTAACTATAGTCTGATCAGCATGCTACAGCAGCAATCACTCTTCGTTTCCTGCAAAAATGGTTAAAAACACAAAACCCAACAGAAATGGAAATAAAACAAGAGAAAGGGATAATTCGGGTTGTCTCCCGAAAGAGCACTTTACTTTATTTACGAGTCCTTGCTAGACTCAGAGCCTCGGGCTTTATGGTGGCCTTTGGACTTGGCCAACTTCTTCCATGTCTTTCATCAAGTTATGCCTCACCCAAGCGACATTTGTGGCAGTGCGGAGGTATTCTTTAGTCTCGATCTTTCGAATTTTGCAAAATTTTTCATCTGGTCCCAAGTGGTATCTAGTAAACTCATATTTTTTAACAATAATCGGGGGTGGCCTCTTGTAGGGAATCCCAAGGAGTTTTCACCTCCTTTGCTCATATGCTTCATCATCGGGGTCAGTAAATTCCTCATTTCCTTGCAACTCAAGGTAATCTAAAATCCCCTCTATGTCATCGTCGTCAGACTCTTTGCCTTTAAACCATTCCTCGTCGAGCAAATCTTCCACCAGTACACGCTTGCATTCTTCCTTCTCATTTCTTACCGACTCTTTGGCATCCTCAATTGTTATATTATTTAAGTTGTTAGGAATCTCGTCATTCGGATTTTCTTTACTCATGTATTCTTTCCAAATCTTTTCCTTTGTTAATGCATCTACTTGTCCAAAAGAATTCATCCTCTCCCATTCTATTTAAGCTGCTTTCCCCATTACATTTATCATCATAAGGGTTGCATGATTCCCAGAAGACTTCCCCAGGAGATTTTATCTTTTCACACCAATGACATCGAGCTTCATTGTTATCAGTTCTGCTTAAAAGATCTTCCACGCAGTAGATGTCATCATTAACCAATTCCCTTTTTTGAAGATGATCCTTGTAGTCAATCTTGAGCTTTTTAAGAAGATTCGGGTTAATTTTAGTATTCCCGAATTGTATCGCGTACCAATCATCAAATTTCAAATCTCCGAATTTGATATCATCCCTTTCAAGCTCGTGAGGGCACGTCCATTCTTCTTCTTTTAAGCTACCACCACCGTTGCAATACTCGCAGAAAGGGTCGCACGTAGGCCATGCTCGTGTGGATTCATCGTCAGTTATGATTATCGGAGTACACCAGTGAGTGATAGGCGACTCCTCTTCTTCCTCAAAGGAGAGTTTTTCCAATCTTTCTTCATCAGTATATGCAGTCCACATAAATTTGTTATTTTTTACCCTATCTTTATTGCTTCCTCAATCGCAAATTTCATTTCGAGGGTCAACGAAGCCCATAGATCATACCAGTCCCCCTTAGCTATGGGTATCTTTTTGCACCAGCGATATTTCTTATTAGATGGGGATAGAAGGCATAAATTAATATCGTGGGACCATCCATTAATTACCTGTTGATGCAGGTATTACTGGCCAGGTTTTAATATTTATAATGTCTCATTATACATATGGTCTACCCTAATGCACTAACGGGCAGTGTACCCAGTCGTGTGTAGTGTAGTATTCGGTAAAACCGAGGTCGTCCCAAGAGCTATGTGTGTTGGATTAATACTAAGTCTAGGTGGCACAGATTTTAAGATGGTTTTGATATCGATATAACTAATAAAGTAATAAAGCAAATAAAAGAAAAGGTGTGATCAAATAGAGGAGAGTGGTGCTAAGCTAGTTATTCATCCTAGCTAGTAATGTCTACGTCTAATTACTTCCAATTACATCAGGTGGGGTCAAAGTCGAGAGGACAGCATTTGGTCAGTTCGCCCTAACCTATCAGGAAAGATACCACAACTGGAGAAGTCAGGTGTCCCCTCATAAGTCCAATTCTTCCTGGTACCCTAAGCCAAGTCATTAAGCTCCGCTACATGCTAGACTTATAATAGTGAGTGCCCGGGCGCTAGCATCTTAGACTCTCACCCCCTAATTCTTAAGTTCATCCAAACGGTAGGTGATCAGTTGGTCAAATCGCACAAGTAGAAAGGGTCGTCAGTTGGTCATATCTTACCCTTTTCGTCTCAATCTACTCATTTAAGGTCAGTTGGTCATATCTCCTAAGCAACTAGCCTCTACCGCCATTCAAAACTACTAAAACAAGGGTAGCTATCAATAAACTATGCATGTATACACTTAGAAATATTTATACGGAAGTAATGTAAACGCAAACAAAACAATTAAGGAATCATAACTAGGCTAGCACCAATAGGTGCTTAGCCGCTCATATTAACCATACAAATCAATTCAATATTTAATGTTACGAAATACATGAATCGAAAGTAAAGAAAAGATAAAATGCTAATGCTTATCGTAGGGGAATGATTTCTCCCTTGGAGAGAGCTCCGTATGCTCCTCTAGACCTGCCTTTGGCTTCTTCTCATGTTCTTTGGTTGTGGTGTGTGAAATGGGATGATTTGAAATGCTAGAAATCGTGGGGTATTTATAGGCTAGATCTTGGTTATGGCGTAACTAATGAAATAGTTACGCCGTTGATAACATCAAATAGTCTTGTATATTAAGTGTCAATTTCCCCTGATAATGCTTGTAATTTATATCATTTATATGGATTTATGCTTGTTTTCCATTGTTTTCCACTTTTATGTAGATTACGAGCATAGTATGCGGATTTTGAAGAAGTTACGGCGTAACTCGTCTCTCACATTATGCCGTAACTAAAGCGTGACTCAGAAAACCAACTCATTCGAAGGTTACAGCGTAACTCTCCCCTAAGACTACGACGTAACTCTATTAGGTCAAATGAGGTTCCACGCCGCTAATAACTACGCCGTAACTATTCCACCAACTACGGCGTAACCCAATTATATTGAAGATACGGCGTAACCACTAATAAGGTTACACCGTAACCAGAAGATCTAGTGCAAATAACGAAGGAATTGAAGATTACGGCGTAACTCTTATTTTAGTTATGCCGTAACACAGATCTGGCCTATAAATACCCCACGATTTCCAGCATTTCAAAGCATCACATTCCACACACCACAACTAAAGAAAACATGAAGAAGCCAAAGGCGGTCTTGAGGAGCATACGGAGCGAGTCTCCCAGGATAAATCACTTTACGATAAGCATTAGCATTTAATATGTTCTTTACTTTCGATTCATGTATTTCGTAAACTTTGAATATTGAATTGATTTGTATGGTTAATATGAGTGGCTAAGCACCTCTTGGTGCTGGCCTATTTATGATTCCTTAATTGTTTTGTTTGCGTTTATATTACTTCCTGATGAGTGTCTAAATACTCATCATTTTTATACCATTTAGACTGCAAAATCATCTGAAAACACTCAGAAACACATCAAAATGATCAAAATATCACAAATCAGTGTTTTATGTGTTTTAAATGCAAAAATATCAAAATCAGATGAAAAACATATCAAATTTGCAAAAATTGTAGTTTTAGTCCCCCAAGTTTCAAAAGTTGTCAAAAACAGTCCCTGAGCACATAATTTCAAAAGAAAAATCACCAAAGGTCCTTTTAATGTCATAAGTTGTCAAATTTAGTCCTTTGGTGAAAAATGTAAAAAGTTTTGAGAAAATTACAAATTAGTCCTTCAAGTTTCAAATTTGGCAGAAATGGCCCCTGGAAAATTGGATAATGACAGATTTGGTCCTTGTACTTTTGAAGCTTGTCAGTATTAGTCCTTGGAACATCTTTGATGAGTTGGCAGGAGTGGCCCCTCAAGTTTGGAAGAATTACAAACAAGTCCTTGTTTTATTAAAGCCTTTTAAACCTTTTTGGACCTTAAGCCAATTCTGGACCCCCTGTCATTAAACCATTTTGGACCCCTTGATATTAAACACTGCCCAGTCAAACTTTGGTCAAAAATCCCAACTGGCGCCAAAGTCTTCCCTTCCACTTGCTAGCCTGAAATCACTCAACCAAACCCATTTCTCCATCCCCCCAGCTCACACCTTGTTCCCCCCTCCTCCACCTCACTCCAAGAAACATTTATTGCTTCTCACCTCATTCACTCAACCTCAACTGCTAATGACACGTTTTGGCGCCAAAATGAATCAAACGGCTATAACTTGTCCAAGTCATCCAATGGCTATTATTATTGGTGGGAAATGCTAAAGTCAAGTGGAGAAGTAGTTTGGAAGTATAAAAAGAGCAAGAGGAAGACTTGGTGGTAGCAGCTAGTTTTCATAATTTTCCTTTAATGTCGTTTTTTTTTATCCATGTCTTAATTTAGTTTTAAATCTGTAATTTTGTATTTCTATGGTCTAAACTCAAGTTAGTGTATCATTGTAATCAGTTTTCAAGTGTTAATTTTAAGGTTTGTTTAAAAGTATTGATCTTGTGTGTACTGTTGAGATTTTCAAACTACTGTTCTCACATTTAAGCTTCCAAAATCTTAGTTCATCATTCAAATCAGCTCACTTATTCTCTATATAGCTTTTGAAAAGCTTACATTTAATCTTCAAGCAAAATTGGCTCCTAGTCAACAAAAGTCAAACAGGGACTTAATTTGAAATGGAAGCTAATATGGGTGATGCAGACTTGGTAATGGGTTGGAATAGGCTTATTTAGATTAGGTTTAGGTTTGGTTTTGAGCCTGCATGAGCTGGACACAGTTGTGAGTTCTCTTTCTCATTTTCCAATTTCAAGTCTTATTGCAGTTTCATGCTCCTCTAGTATCTGTGATCATTTGTAGTTTTAACTTGCTTATTTAGTTGTATAATGGTCATGAAAGCCTAGTTTGGTCATTAGTTCAAGCTGGATTATTAGCTAGCTTCATTTCAGTTTGCATAACATAAGCTAAAAGGGTGTTTGGCATTGCTGATTTATCTGTATTACAGGATAGTATAGTGGTGGATAATTGTTGCTCTAGTTTTGTTTAACTCATATGCAACATCATATTAGTCATAATTTTGTGCTTGCCATAATTTGCCAAAGTCAAAACTACAAACTTCCTGTCCTTTTCCACTTTGTTGGAATTTTGAAACAACCAAAGTTTGTTTTGTGTTCAAAAGTTATAAGTATAGCTTGTTTTAGTTTAATTTCATCATTATATACCATTTTCATTTCTAAATCCAGATCAAAACTCAGTTTAGTCAACTTCTCAGTTTTGATAAAAAGTCAAATGTTGAAATTCTTAGTTTTTGGCCAACAAGAGAGATTTTTCTTGAGCTCAATTCTGAGTCATTTTCACTGTAACTTGTGGTCTTAGAAAGTGCTCCTGGTCTAGTCTCTTATGTCCATTTTAGCACAATTTTATAAATTTTGTTTAAGCTCTTGATCAGCTTGTTAAAATGGTACCAAGTCCCTGCAGGCATCAGTCTGCACAGGTTTACACAGTTGTGCAGAGCTCACAAGTAGCTCTTGGGAGCTTGTCTAGAGCTAAGTTTTGGTTTACAAGCTCCTTGCCGTGTCCTCTTTAAGTTCTAGTATTTAGTTTCCAGTTTCCTACTTATTCTAGTGCTTATTTCTCTGTCTTAAGTACCCCCCCAGAACTGCTTTTTAGCAAAAGCTCATATTATCAAATCTGTGCTTTGTGCATCTCAGAGGGTTAGGCTTGTTGAAACTTGTTCCATTTGTGTTATTTTAGCTTATTATAGCTTCCTTATCAGTTAGGTGGCTTTTGGATTCCAATTGCTTATTCATGGTGTTTATTTATAAGCACTTTGAACATCAGTTTCATTTTCTTCCTAGCAACCCCATGTTTTTCCATTTTTCATAGCTTCCTAATATTATTTTAGAGTTTCCCTGAAATTTTCAGATTTTTCTAAGTTGTTTTGCTATTTTTCTTAATTTAAATTAGTTTTTAAGCATTTTTAAATAGCTTTTAAATACAAATAATTAAGAAAAGCTTCAAAAAAATAATTTTTCATTTTTCTTAAGTTAAGATAAATATAAATAGCCTAAAAAGTATTTTTCCATAATTTTCTTAGCTTAATTTGTATTTTCTAGCATTATAATTAGTTTTAAATAGTTTTAAATTAATAATAATTATATAAAAAGTCTAAAAAATATATTTTCTGTTTTAAAATTAGTTTTATTATATTTTAGATTTTTCTAAATCTTAATTTTATTTTTCTAGTCTTATTTCTTATTTTCTTTTATTTTAGAGTATTATTAAATAGTTTAAAATAGTTTTTATTTAATAATAATTATATATATAGTTTTAAAAATAATTTTCTTTTTCTATAAATTTTCTCATATCATTAGGTTTGTAAAAATGTATTTTTCATATTTTTAGGGTTAATATTGAATAAGTTTCACGTTTTTATTTGTACGTTTACGTAGTTTTTAATTTAAACGTACGTTTTTTATTTTAAACGTTCATCACTTTAAATATAGTGATAGCGTTTATTTAATATCTTTTATCTTTTTAATTTTCTTAATTTGTATTTAAGTCGCTTTAATTTATTAACTTTTTTAGTAGTGTAATATTCAATCTAATCCTTTCTGATCACTATCATTAGTGATCATTCTACCGTCTGAATCAGTTTTACACACCATTGAGTCTCCGTGGGACATAACGACCCGGGAATTCATTATATTCTCTGATCTTCATTGTATTTGTGTTTAAGCTGTTTTAAGTCTGTTTGACTTGACGGTTTAGCACAGATCACTTCCGTATAATTATTTCTAAGTGTAAGCATGCATAGTTTATTGGTAGCTACCCTTGTTTCGGTAGTTTTAAATGGCGGTAGAGGCCAATTGCCTATGAGATATGACTAACTGACCCTAGGTGAGCGGACTGAGACGAGAAGGGTAAGATATGACCAACTGAAGACCCTTTCTACTTGTGCGATTTGACCAACTGATCACCTACCTTTGGATGAACTTAAGAATTAGGGGTGAGTGTTTAAGTTGCTAACGCCCGGGCACTCACTATTATAAATCTAGCATGTAGCGGTGCTTAATGACTTGGCTTAGGGGACCAGGAACAACATGACTTATGAGTGGACACCGACTTCCCGTCGTGGTGGCATCTTTGCCGATAGGTTAGGGCTAATTGACAAAATGTTGTCCTCTCTACTTTGACCCCACCTGAAGTAATTGGAAGTAAGTAGATGTAGACATTACTAGCTAGGAGGAATAACTAGGTTAGCACCACTCTCCTCTATTGATTAAACCTTTGCCATTATTTGCTTTTATCTGCTTTAGTAGTTAACTAATTCCTTATCGAAATCATTATTAAAATCTGTGACACTTAGACTTAGTAATAATCCAACACACATAGCTCTTGGGACGACCTCGGTTTTACCAAATACTACACTACACGTTACCGGGTACACTGCCCGTTAGTGCATTAGCGTAGACCATAGGTATAACGAGACTTTATAAATATTAAAACCTGGTCAGTAAAACCTGCATCAAGTTTTTTGCGCCACTGCCGGGGAGCTATTTTTGGATTTCACATTAAGCCTATTTTTAATTTTCTTTCCTCTTAAATGTCAGGATACAAGACTTGTAGTTCGAGGCCTTTTTTGGCCACCCCATTCGATAATCCGGAGAAGTAATTTCGGACAAGGAAAGTTTACTCTCCGGTTCCTATTCACAACATCTTCTCATTTTACGAATCAGACCAGTCTGACGAAGAGCCGGAAGTCATCGATGAAAATAATCTAGATGAGTTAACTATGGAGCAGTATTTGGAGCGACCAAATGAGAATTGCCAACGAACCTTCGTACAAGATTCTAGTACTGAAAGATACTCTATTCCAGATCAATTTATTCGAGAGTTACACAAACTTAAGTTTTCTGGAGATGAAGATGAGGACGTTCAGAATCACGTAGAAGAAGTACTCTACTTATCCTCTCTTTTCAACGTCAGAGGTACCCCGAGCTATTCGGTCACCGCAAGGATTTTTCCTATAACTCTTACTAGAACTGTGAAAAGATGGTATAACAAACTCCCTAACGAATGTAAAGGAGCACGAGATAAACTAAGAAAAGAGTTCGTCCAGCAATTTTGCCCTCCTTCAAAAATGGCCAAACTTCTTGGTAAAATCTATCAGTTCGTTCAAGTTGGAGAAGAAACGCTTTACCAGGAATGGGAAAGATTTAATGAGCTACTTTATCGATGTGCCACCCATGATTTGAACAAACATCAGATCGTCTACGTCTTCTACCAGGGAATTAATGCGCTAACACGAGAACTACTCGATTCCCCGAGACCTATTCCTAGCATGACTCCTGACCAAGCCTTGGAATGTATTCAACGGATTTCTGAACATTGCTACAAATGGCATATGGATACAGGGTACGGACCAAGAGACAATTTTGATCATAAGGTAATGAAGACGATAACAAAGCAAGAATACAATTATGGGGAAATTTTTGAAAAACGAAGGTTAGAAAGGGAAGCTGAAGCATGTAGGATTGAGAAGGTTAACAGAGTGTTTGGGACCAAAACAGGGATTAATCTTGAAAAAAGATTCTTAACCACATCAAAGAATCAAGGGAACGAGACGATAGAATTGAAAAAATGATGAAGACATTTGTGGATAATACAGTCTCTTCTCTCAAAATCTACGAAGATAGGATTAAGGGATTGGAAAAAAGTGTTAGCTCATGTTCGTAAGCCATCACTGATTACCTAGCAGCGCAGGAAGAGGAAGTTGTCAACACGGTGGAAACTATCCTTAAAGAACCAACGACCTTTTCGGAGAAAGTTAAGCGACGAATCATCATGGAAAGACAATCACTTCTGGACCAAGCTTTACTGGTAAACTCCCCTATTAATGATTCCATTGAAACTAATCATGATATTCCGCAGGAATTAAGCTATTACAAGACAGTTCAGCTCAACGAAAGACGTTCAGCAGTTTTGAGAAACGAGCTACCACAAAAGGAAAAAGATCCAGGATGTTTCACTCTCCCTTGCTTGATCGGGAATCTCAATATGTGTAATGCCCTAGCTGATCTTGGAGCAAGTATTAGCATTATGCCTCATTTGATGTTCCTATGTATGGGGATTGGTAATTTGAAGCCAACCAAGATGAAAATTGAAATGGCCGATCGATCTATGCAGTCACCATTGGGCATCGTTGAAAATGTGTTAGTGAAGATTAAGAAATTCCTTTTCCTAGTAGATTTTGTGATTCTTGACATTCCGAAAGACAACAGAATACCTGTCATTTTAGGTAGACCTATGTTTACCACTGCCCATACTAAGGTGGATGTCTTTGCTGGAAAACTTACTCTTGAAGCTAATGGAGAAATTGCAACGTTCGGACCTAATGAACTTCTGGCTACTCCTCAAAAGGTATGTGCGGTTGACCTAGTAGGCAGTTTTGGTGACGCTCTAGAAGAATTTCTTAGTGGCCCCCCAGATCCTGGCGAGATTGATTCAGGGAGAGATTTTGATGTTTTTGTCAACTTCGATTAAGAGGATAATTTTGGAATTAGTACTGACGACTTCTCAAGTGACGTCGAAATGGCCCATTGGCAAGACAACTCGGTGAAGGCTTTTTTGCAAACTAACCAACCTAGATTTTATGAGGTAGGAACCCGCATACATCATAGAAACCCTTATTATATGAATATCTCATGCAAAATCGGGTTCATCAATTTCCACCCATTTATTGACACAACTTCTCCAGTCAACATCATGTCAAAAGAGTTCTACAACCGAGTTATGAAGAAAGAATTAGAATATAAGGGGAATAAATTTCTTGGGTTTGCAACTAACATCCATGTCTTCGTTGGGACTCATTCATTTTTGGTGGACTTTATGGTCTTGGACGACGTAAGCGAATTTGTGGAGTATGGACTTACCGGAGTAATTTTAGGAAAACCTTTTCAGGAAATGTCAGGGTTAGATAAAAATGAAAAAGAAGGGTTAGTATGGTTAAAAATAAACGATGACAAGACCATCTTCAAAATGCCGAGAACGATTAAGAATTTTAAAAATTGGACCAAGAGGCAGTTAAGCCAAGCCCAACCACTGCTCGATATCCGTGAGGAAGACAAAGAAAAAGGTATTGACCACCCTTACCAGAAAATCAAGAATTTCTTCTCAGGCTGATTAGAATTAGGGATGACTACAAACGAGATGAAAATTTGGTAAGTTGGATCCAACGTGGAGATTGCCATATCCACGAAATGACCAACAAGCACTGGTAACCCCGCGGCTCTGAGTCTAACTTAAAGACTCATAAATAAAGAAAAGTACTCCTTCGGGAGACAACCCAAATTATCCCTTTATTTTGTTTTATTTCCATTTCTGTAGGGTTTTGTGTTTTTAACCTTTTTTGCAGGAAACGAGGAAGTGATTGCTGCTGCAGTTTGCAGATCTGACCATAGTTACGGCCTAACTCATCTCTGTGATTACGCCATAACCAACATTTTGCAGCAGTATTTTGGACGCATTACTAATTATGGCGTATTACCATCTCAGTGGTTACGCCGTAACCACTCGCTTTGCAGCTTATGTCTGGTTTTGCCAGTTACTGCGTAACTCCCTCAAAGAGCTATGACGTAACCTTCCTCTACTTTAATTCTTTCATTTTAAAACACAATAACCTTATATTAGTATTTTTAATGAACTTTTTGGGTGTGTTCCCTGTAAACCCTCACCAGACTTCACTCGTCCACTTGGGACACCAAGTGGTTTAAAAGGCTTGTTGCATATGCTAAATGCAACCGTGATTCCTACGGAAGTGAGTTCGGTTTGTTTTTCATTTTTTTTTAAAATTATGCTTGTCGGTAGTGAGATTTAAGGGATTGAAGTTTGTTCATGATGCTTATACGAAGGCACGTCTCTTTTTCGTGGGCCTTCTTTCTTTGTGGAGCAAATTTCAGGCAAGTTATCGCTCTAATTCTACTTTTCTTTTCACCTTTATTTAAACGCTTAGTACAAAAGGGACTTTGTACAATTCAAGTGGGGGGATGGGAGTAGAATTATCTCTTGAACATTATTTTGCCCTCGTTTTTCTAGTTTATTTTGAAAAATTATGCCATTTTTAAAATTTTGACATGTTTTTCTTAACCTAACTAGATTAGACCTTAGCCGAGCACATAAAACCCTTGATATTATATGGTGAGATTAGCCTTATCCGTTTCCAATATTTTACCCCAAATCCACCAAATTATGTGTGTGCTGATAGCTTGTAAACTTTTGAACTTGGCCTTTGCATCATTTCGAGACCATAGACGAGGTATGTTGAGTTAGCTCGATGTATTATAGGATTATCACCCAAATAGCCAACCATTGTGTGTCTATCGATAAGACACCTCTACTTCTCGACCCCCATGTGAAACCCTTTTGTTGCACTCACCTTTAGTGCAAGGTACCCCTAGATACACCCATCTGAGCCATTCCTTTCATTTTGTTAACCCAATATATTATTTCGATACACCTATACACCTTAGCCTACCCTGTAGTCTTTATTTGTTATCGGGAAGTCATCATTTGCCTAAGTTCAACGTTCAAGTGGAAAGCTTCGGAAATCACGCTTTTATCGACGACATATTCCTGAAGATCATTGAAGACCCCCCCCCCCCAAATTCCCATTGTTCATCTCAAGTGGGGGGGATATTATGTTTAGTTATTATTGTTATGTTGAAAAAAAAATATGATTCGAAAAAAAAATAGTTATTATGTTATTTAGTTATTGTAAAATGCGATGTTATAAGCACTACACTATGAGCTTTATAGATATAGTATCGAGGAGGCCACGTCGGTCCATTCGAATATTGGAGTTGGTAGTTATGCCAACAGTCGGAGAAAAGTTAGTGTGCCTATCATGACGTCCTCTAATGACACATCTACCTAATTTTTCATGATCCAGTTTCTTGACTTCAAAGCTTAAACTTTGGGCGGACGGTAAGTGGTGATGACTTGGTTATAGATTTAGACTACCTGCTTGATTTTTATTTTACACCAGTTATATATCCCATGTCTTATCCTACCCTTTAGTCATGAAGCGTGTCTAGGTGATGCAGCGAGCAATCTTTGGTGTCTTGGCCATTGATTTGGTCATGTATCATTGATTTTGTCCACTTCGCCGTGACATGTTAGTAATGACGAGTCACCCCTTAACCTTTGTCTACCCATATTGCCTTCGAGAATTGTTTAGCCCTTAACTCTAGTGGTGGATATTTGTGTAACCGCCAAGCTTATGATAGAATACATGCTATGACTGTGCAATTGAGTGGTCACCCCGAAATTGACACTTAGAATAGTTGAGAGATTTGAGTGTTTTGTTCCCTTTTCGTGAGGTGTTCGGCTTTGTTTTATTCTAGCATAAGGGATTTGTAAACTTATATTTTCTAGGTTTTGGGAGATATCTTTTTAGGAATCTTTCTAATAAGGTATACTTGAGGGCAAGTAGAGTTCAAGTGGGGGGATATTTGATAACATCAAATAGTCATGTATACTAAGTGTCAATTTCCCCCGATAATGATTGTAATTTATATGATTTATATGGATTTACGCTTGTTTTTCATTGTTTTCCACTTTCAAGTAAATTACGAGCATTGGAGCTAAAGAGACGCGGAATTGGAGAAATATCAAAGATTCACCATAGTATGCTGATTTTGAAGAAGTTACGGCATAACACATCTCTCACATTACGCCATAACTAAAGCGTGACTCGGAAAACCAACTCATCAGAAGGTTACGGCGTAACTCTCCCCTAAGACTACGACGTAACTCTATTAGGTCAAATGAGGTTCCACGCCGCTGATTACTACGCCTTAACTATTCCACCAACTACGGCGTAACCCAGTTATATTGAAGATACGGCGTAACCACTTATAAGGTTATGGCGTAACCAGCAGATCATGTGCAAAGAACGAAGGAACTGAAGATTACGGCGTAACTCTTATTTTAGTTATGCCGTAACCCAGATATGGCCTATAAATACCCCATGATTTCCAGCATTTCAAAGCATCCCATTCCACACACCACAACCAAAGAACGTGGGAAGAAGCCAAAGGTAGGTCTTGAGGAGCATACGGAGCAGTCTCAAAGGGAGAAATCACTCCCCTACGATAAGCATTAGCATTTTATCTTTTCTTACTTTCGATTCATGTATTTCGTAACTTTGAATATTGAATTGATTTGTATGGTTAATATGAGCGGCTAAGCACCTCTTGGTGCTGGCCTAGTTATGATTCCTTAATTGTTTTGTTTGCATTTATATTACTTTCGTAGAATTATTTCTAAGTGTATGCATGCATAGTTTATTGGTAGCTACCCTTGTTTCGGTAGTTTTGAATGGCGGTAGAGGCCAATTGCCTAGGAGAGATGACCAACTGACCCTAGGTGAGCGGACTGAGACGGGAAGGGTAAGATATAACCAACTGAAGACCCTTTCTACTTGTGCGATTTGACCAACTGATCACCTACCGTTTGGATGAACTTAAGAATTAGGGGGTAAGTGTTTAAGTTGCTAACTCCCGGGCACTCACTATTATAAATCTAGCATGTAGCGGTACTTAATGACTTGGCTTAGGGGACCAGGAACAACAGGACTTATGAGGGGACACCTGACTTCTCCTGTGGTGGCTTCTTTGCTGACACGTTAGGGCGAATTGACCAAATGTTGTCCTCTCGACTTTGACCCCACCTGAAGTAATTGGAAGTAAGTAGACGTAGACATTACTAGCTAGGAGGAATAACTAGGTTAGCACCAGTCTCCTCTATTGATTAAACCTTTGCCTTTATTTGCTTTTATCAGTTTTAGTATTTAATTAATTCCTTATCGAAATCATTATTAAAATCTGTGACACTTAGACTTAGTAATAATCCAACACACATAGCTCTTGGGACGACCTCGGTTTTACCAAATACTACACTACACGCGACCGGGTACACTGCCCGTTAGTGCATTAGGGTAGACCATAAGTATAACGAGACTTTATAAATATTAAAACCTGGTGTCACACCCCCAAATTACCTGTTTTGCAGCGGAATGGAATTCCTGGGGATTGACTGTCATAGCATCACAGTTACAGATATATTGAACGACCTAAAGTGTCGTTTGGAAAATACATCGTTTGATTTAATAAAATAATCAGAGTTTACAAAGTATAGGTCCCAAATGAAATTAACTTGTGCGGAAATAAGTTTGTTACAATCCAAACGATGTTTTAAAAATGAATAAATCCCATGTATGACGCGTCGTCACCGACCTAATTATGATAGGTCCACATGCATGCCATGAAGTGAATGCCTTAGATACCTGAGATAAAACATGCTAAAAAGTGTCAACACAAAGGTTGAGTGAGTTCATAGAGTTTGAGTTGAAATGTAAAGCCTTTCAAAATCGTTTATGTAGCAAAGCCATTGTAAATCCACTCAGTTCCAAGTTCCGCCCATACAAAACTTGCAACCTGTGTGTTTACAACCCATTGCCAAAATATGTATAGTTTATGTTCAAATGCATGATGTCAAATGAATTCACATAACAGTATATAACTTAATCTATCAATATTCAATTGATATAACACATATGAGTGTTGTTTCAAATAATACCAAGACATTTAGTTCAATGATTATCCCAAGACCTTTAGCTCAATGAATATCCCAAGACCTTTAGCTCAATAATAATCCCAAGACCTTTAGCTCAATAATAATCCCAAGACCTTTAGTTCCATGATAATGATATAGAATATGACTAAACATTCAGTTCAGATAAACATATAGTTGCAAATAATCATGAATGTCATAAAAGTTGATGAGCATGTATCTCCCCCAAAGAGTTTAATAAAAGCATTAAAACAATTGAAAATGGGGCTATGGAACTCACCTGTTGCAAATATTATTATGACAAAAGTGGATACACCGAAATGTAGCGTGAATCTCTAAACTTGACCTATTATTAATGATATGATATGTAATAAGTCATGATGTAATGTTATGCATGCAATTCGGATGATATCTATACCACTTATGAATTTTTGAAAATAATATTTCTAGTCGAGAAATAATCTCTTAACGTCTTGACCATTTTTAAATTACTCCATATGTAATTACATTGAAATGATATCCAACGATAATCATTTAGTGATTTATTAGGAAATTATAACTTTTCGTCGTAAAATAATGTCGTTGAAATATTTCATGAAAGTGACTAAACGGCCTCGAAAAGCTAGTCGTAAAATGATGCACGTCGAGTGTTAGGAAACGAACTCAACGGTTTTGGGAAGCTTGTACCATTATCTCAAAGTTTTAGTGTTTAAGTTTTCGTCATAGAGGTTCCGATCATAGAGAAAAATATAGGTTAAGTATGGTACTTGTGTCCCAAAATATAGTTTAAGGATGGTTTTCGGCAAAAATTTAAGTGACCGTATATTATTCGTTACAACTCCGCTTGACAAGTGGTTTGACATTTTGAAAAATATGTTTGGCGAACTTACTTTTACTAGAAGACATCACTTTATAAAAAGTACTTCGTCATTGTTAAAAACGACCCTCAACATGGTCCTTGGTTGACGTAAAGTTTGTCTAATAGAAATATACTAATTTTGCTAATAGAATAAAGTTACGGCAACTTGTTTAAAATGTGAATAACTTAGTCGTTATAAGTCCGTTTTCTACGTTTTATATCCACGGAATCGTGATAACATATACTAATATATTTTTGATAAGTCGACACATTTAACAACGCTTAAGACTCATTTTTGACTCGTAAAAAGTCGAGACAGCAATGCTGAATTTTCTGGAATAAATAATTTTCGTCGTCAAACTTCAAAATAGCATAACTTCTTCGTTATAGCTCCGTTTTAACCCGTTCCGCTTTCTGCCACGCGTTTCGTTTTAAAATATATTTTCCAAATATCTAGCCCAAATTATTTTGCTTACTGTCGAAAATTCCAGAATTCAAAATATGGACAGACCCTTAATTAGACTTGTCGAAATGAGTTTTTCACGCGCCAAACCTATTCTAACCAATTCAAAACAACTCCGAAGCTATTCTAATCCTACCATACACCTTCTTAGGGTGTCATGGGTTCCTAGACATCACCAAGAGTGATAAATAATAAGGAGTAATTATAGGATGACACAAATATATATATAACCCTTATAATCAATGAAAAAGTGGTATAAACATCATATGACTTGCATGTTTTCTCAAGAATGATGAAATGAATATGACAATGAATATGAAATAAAAACATGAATATGGATGCTTACTAGTAACTTGATGAGGTTTTATGAACAAAGGTTTTTCCTAATCACCCAAGGTTTTTATTGCAAAACCTTAATAAAGAGTGAGACTAGAGTGTGAATAACTTGATTAGAAAAATTTGTGATGAATTCCTCTTGCACCCTTGGTATGGCCGGTTGAGTAGAGAAGAGAAAGAGAGAGCACTTTGATTTTTTTTTTCACTTAATGTAATTGTATTGTATGTGTTTATTAGGAGTATAGTTTATTGTATTTGTAAGATATTTAGATGAAACTTAGATGACTCACCCTTGTTTGTCGACAAGGGTGTATTGTCATTCACTTTTATTTTTTATTTTTTTTTAAATGTATAAGTATAAGTAATGTAAGTTAATTAAATATAAGTAGTAACTTGTATACACATTTGAGCATTTAGGGTAGCGTTAGCTAAAAATAAATTTTAACGGGTCAAGATAAAATATATTGAAGTCATAAAAATTATAAAAATACATTTCTTGTAAAATTTGAGTGAAATAATAATTATCGGGTTGAATTTACAAGAACCGTCGTAATTATATAAACATAACAATTTATATACGAAATAAATTGAAAACATCGGGTAAATTAATAATATAATTTTTATAGTCTTAAAATGAGTATAAAAATATATTAGAAATATTTTTGGAAGTGTTGGATCAAATGTTCAAAATAATTAATTACGCGATAGCGTTTATTTAATAGGAAAATAAACGTTTAATGAAAAATGCAAAACCATGCATGAACTAATATGATGATAATGATGCTAATGATATGTAGACTAAACCTAGTCTATATGAAATGTCCTTGATGATATGTTCATGAATTCACAGCTAAACCATTAAGGTTACGCGAATTTGATGCTCGTAAACCTAGTTTACGATAAATTATAAATGACGAAGCATGAGTAATGTTTTGAAATATGGCCTGAAAATACGAGTTGTCACATTCAGCTTCCCAAAAAAGGAATTCAGTCCCTGAATTCAGTTCGTGTTAGTCTATCGAATTTTTGAGTTTGTGATGGATAACGATGAGAGAAGACATGAAGAGATGTCGTTATGGTTATCGATGATTTAAAGCGTACAAAACATCATTGTAAAGAAAATATTGGATGAATATCCCATTAATAACACTTTGACTTTTATGAATATGTGAAAACCCTGCTTGCACTAAGACTTATAAATAACTGCTCCCAACATAACATGATCCCTCCAGAATTAGACATAGTTAGCTAGGCTATGTATAATTAAGGAACGATATCCCTCCATAATTTGACATAGTTAGCTAGACTATGTATAATTAAGGAACGATAATGTGACGTTCGGTTTAGTTGTTATAACTCTCGATGTTTACAAAGATCTAACCTTGTAAGTGATAACAAATCAGAAGGAAAAGAAAGTACGCTTAATGAGAATATTTTACAACGAGTAGTTTATCAAAAGTAGTACATCTAAAGTCATAAGATCCAATCGATGGAAGACATAAACTTAGTACAACATAGTACATAAGGAAAATTAAGGCTGTTAGTTCCGAACTTCTTAGGTCTTCGCATTGTTGAGACCATGACGAGCTTCTCCTCCTTCTAATATGTATGCATTCCCATGAGCACCTTCAACTTGTTGACCTTGGTTTTGAGGACATTGATTCCGATAGTGTCCTTGCTCCCGCATTAAGTAACATGTAACTATGGTCTTGCCTCTACAATTCACGGCATGGTGTCCTAGTTTTTGGCACTTGTAGCACTTAGCAGGCAGGACCAGTGATGATACTTACATCGATTACATAGTGGGTAGGTTCAACATAACCTCGCGCCCTATTGGTGCGGCAACATAAACCCTTGCGGTTTCTTGCCCTCTATTCTTGTTGTTGATGATGATTAGCGTTACGGTTTTGGTTGTCGTTATCATAACCTCCCCGGTCATTTTCCCATTTCCTTTTGTTGTTGCTAGTTTGGTTGTTGTTGTTGTTGCGGTTATTGTTGGTAATGTTTTCCCCTTCACAACTTGAGCCATGAGTTTTTGAGTTATCCCGATAGTTTCTTCAATTGTTTGTGGATCGGAAGAAGTTACATCTCCTTGAATACATTTGTGGAAGTCCTCCATGAAATTTTCGGTAGTTTCTCATTGTCGAAACCATTGATGGACATAGTGCAGCCAATTCTTGAAACCTCCTAATGTAGGTCTCGATGTCATAACCAACATTCACTAACTCATAAAATTCCGTTTCTAATTTCTTCACCTCCGTGCGTGGACAATACTTCTTAGTTACCAGATTCTTGAATTGAGCGTGAGCTTGTAAGCGTTTTCGATATCAATAGGTGCGCATACAATTCCACCATGACATTGCACCATCTAAGAGAGTACCAGTGGCGAACTTCACCTTGTAGTCATCTGGGCAATTGCATAGAAGAAACACAGACTCCATCTTCTCACACCATCGAACCATAGCGGTGGCTCATACATTGCCTTTGAACTTTGTAGGATCCGGTTCTTAAAGTCCTTGTATGTCCAATTTCAAACTCGGATCCTCCTGCGGCTCACGTAGCGTTAGCAAGTCTAGCGACCGGCGGCCCGGCCCGGCTACCTTTGCTCGTTCTTTCCTTAGTGCCTCGGCTATACTATCCTCTATATACCTTTGGATAGCGGTGGTGTCATTTGGTGCAGCTTTCTTCGGTGCCATAACTCTTCAAGATAAGAGGAAAGGTGAGGCGTAGCAAAGTCCTATGTTAAGAATAAGCGCTCTAAAGAGATGTGATGTGAAGTGATAAGTTTAAGGTTACTTTTCAAAATAATCGGCGGGTTCCCAAAAGATGGGTTATGAGGTGTCGTAAGTGCTTCAAATGTATGATGGTCTAGTGACTTAATGTGTGAATAACGTGTAATTCGACATGTTAGTGGTGAAACAAAGGAGTGAGAGTGACTTCGCCCTACTTAAAGGTTTATCTCGGCATTCGGCGTTATCGGTGATGAATCAGCTGATATAAAAATTGTGATAGGGAATGACAAGGCATTCTTCACATTGGAGTAGGAGGAAATGATAATAGGATGGGTATTTAAAGGCATCTATGTGACAATCGATTAGAAATGAAAGTAAATAACTTCGAAAAATATGCGTATAAACCGCATGTAAAGTGAACATGCACTTATGATGAAATGATGAGATGCTATAATGATGTAGTTATAGTCTAGGGTCAATGATGCAACCTAGTTCTCTATAGCTGAGAAGCTCTGCCTGTCTGTCACACCCCCAATTACGTTTTCGTGGAATGGAATTCACGGGGATTACTTGTCATAGCATCACATTCTGAGATATATTGAGCGACCTAAAGTGTCATTTGGAAAATACATCGTTTGATTTAATAAAATAATCAGAGTTTACAAAGTATAGGTCCCAAATGAAATTAACTTGTGCGGAAATAAGTTTGTTACAATCCAAACGATGTTTTAAAAATGAATAACTCCCATGTGTGGCCGTCGTCACCACGACCCTATGATATGTCCACATGCATGCCATGAAGTGAATGCCTTAGATACCCGAGATAAAACATGCTAAAAGTGTCAACACAAAGGTTGAGTGAGTTCATAGAGTTGAGTTGAAATGTAAAGCCTTTCAAAATCGTTTATGTAGCAAAGGCATTGTAAATCCACTTCGGTTCAAGTTCGCCCATACAAAACTTGCAACTTGTGTGTTTACAACCCATTGCCAAAATATGTATAGTTTATGTTCAAATGGATGATGTCAAATGAATTCACATAACAGTATATAACTTAATCTATCAATATTCAATTGATATAACACATATGAGTGTTGTTTCAAATAATACCAAGACATTTAGTTCAATGATTATCCCAAGACCTTTAGCTCAATGAATATCCCAAGACCTTTAGCTCAATAATAATCCCAAGACCTTTAGCTCAATAATAATCCCAAGACCTTTAGCTCAATAATAATCCCAAGACCTTTAGTTCCATGATAATGATATAGAATATGACTAAACATTCAGTTCAGATAAACATATAGTTGCAAATAATCATGAATGTCATAAAAGTTGATGAGCATGTATCTCCCCCAAAGAGTTTAATAAAAGCATTAAAACAATTGAAAATGAGGCTATGGAACTCACATTTTGCAAATATTATGATGACAAAGTGGATACACGAAATGTGGCGTGAATCTCTAAACTTGACCTATTATTAATGATATGATATGTAATAAGTCATGATGTAATGTTATGCATGCAATTAGGATGATATCTATACCACTTATGAATTTTTGAAAATAATATTTCTCGATTAAATAATCTCTTAACGTCTTGACCATTTTTAAATTACTCCATATGTAATTACATTGAAATGATATCTAACGATAATCATTTAGTGATTTATTAGGAAATTATAACTTTTAGGTAAAGTAAAATAGTTGAAATATTTCATGAAAGTGACTAAACGGCCTCGAAAAGCTAGTCGTGTAAAATGATGCGCGTCGAGTGTTAGGAAGCGAACTCAACGGTTTTGGGAAGCTTGTATCATTATCTCAAAGTTTTAGTGTTTAAGTTTTAGTCATAGAGGTTCGATCATAGAGAAAAATATAGGTTAAGTATGGTACTTGTGTCCCAAAATATAGTTTAAGGATGGTTTTCGGCAAAATTTAAGTGACCGTATATTATTCGTTACAACTCCGCTTGACAAGTGGTTTGACATTTTGAAAAATATGTTTGGCGAACTTACTTTTACTAGAAGACATCACTTTATAAAAGTACTTCGTCATTGTTAAAAACGACCCTCAACATGGTCCTTGGTTGGCGTAAGTTTGTCTAATAGAAATATACTAATTTTGCTAATAGAATAAAGTTACGACAACTTGTTTAAAATGTGAATAACTTAGTCGTTATAAGTCCATTTTTCTACGTTTTATATATCCACGGAATCGTGATAACATATACTAATATATTTTTGATAAGTCGACACATTTAACAACGCTTAAGACTCATTTTTGACTCGTAAAAGGTCGAGACAGCAATGCTGAATTTTCGGAATAAATAATTTTTAGTCGTCAAACTTCAAAATAGCATAACTTCCGTTATAGCTCGTTTTAACCCGTTCAAGCGGCCACGTTTTCGTTTTAAAATATATTTTCCAAATATCTAGCCCAAAATATTTTGCTTACTGTCGAAAATTCCAGAATTCAAAATATGGACAGACCCTTAATTAGACTTGTCGAAATGAGTTTTTCAGCGTAAACCTATTCTAACCAATTCAAAACAACTCCGAAGCTATTCTAATCCTACCATACACCTTCTTAGGGTGTCATGGGTTCCTAGACATCACCAAGAGTGATAAATAACAAGGAGTAATTATAGGATGACACAAATATATATATAACCCTTATAATCAATGAAAAAGTGGTATAAACATCATATGACTTGCATGTTTTCTCAAGAATGATGAAAAGAATATGACAATGAATATGAAATAAAAACATGAATATGGATGCTTACTAGTAACTTGATGAGGTTTTATGAACAAAGGTTTTTCCTAATCACCCAAGGTTTTTATTGCAAAACCTTAATAAAGAGTGAGACTAGAGTGTGAATAACTTGATTAGAAAAATTTGTGATGAATTCCTCTTGCACCCTGGTATGGCGGTTGAGTAGAAGAGAGAGCACTTTGATTTTATTTTCACTTAATGTAATTGTATTGTATGAGTTTATTAGGAGTATAGTTTATTGTATTTGTAAGATATTTAGATGAAACTTAGATTATTCACCCTTGTTTGTCGACAAGGGTGTATTGTCATTCACTTTTATTTATTTTTTTTAAATGTATAAGTATAAGTAATGTAAGTTAATTAAATATAAGTAGTAACTTGTATACACATTTGAGCATTTAGGGTAGCGTTAGCTAAAAATAAATTTTAACGGGTCAAGATAAAATATATTGAAGTCATAAAAATTATAAAAATACATTTCTTGTAAAATTTGAGTGAAATAATAATTATCGGGTTGAATTTACAAGAACCGTTGTAATTATATAAACATAACAATTTATATACGAAATAAATTGAAAACATCGGGTAAATTAATAATATAATTTTTATAGTCTTAAAATGAGTATAAAAATATATTAGAAATATTTTTGGAAGTGTTGGATCAAATGTTCAAAATAATTAATTACGCGATAGCGTTTATTTAATAGGAAAATAAACGTTTAATGAAAAATGCTAAACCATGCATGAACTAATATGATGATAATGATGCTAATGATATGTAGACTAAACCTAGTCTATATGAAATGTCCTTGATGATATGTTCATGAATTCACAGCTAAACCATTAAGGTTACGCGAATTTGATGCTCGTAAACCTAGTTTACGATAAATGATAAATGATGAAGCATGAGTAATGATTTGAAATATGGCCTGAAAATACGAGTTGTCACACCTGGTCAGTAAAACCTGCATCAACCATAATCAGGTTTATTGGTAGCTACCCTTTTCCAGGTTTGAAGAAGTTACGGCGTAAAACCTGCATCCAAACGGTAGCTCATCTCTCACATTCAAAACTACCGAAACAAGGGTAGCTACCAATAAATTATGCATGCATACACTTAGAAATAATTATACAGAAGTAATGTAAACGCAAACAAAACAATTAAGGATTCATAACTAGCCTAGCACCAAGAGGTGCTTAGCCGCTCATATTAACCATACAAATCAATTCAATATTTAATGTTACGAAATACATGAATCAAAAGTAATGAAAAGATAAAATGCTAATGCTTATCGTAGGGGAGTGATTTCTCCCTTAGAGATAGCTCCGTATGCTCCTCTAGACGTGCCTTTGGCTTCTTCCTACGTTCTTTGGTTGTGGTGTGTGAAATGTGATGCTTTGAAATTTTGGAAATCGTGGGGTATTATAGGCCACATCTTGGCTCTGGTAACTAATAAAATAGTTACTGGCAGTAATCATCTAATTCTTAAGTAAATTGCACTAGATCTGTTTTGAGGATTTGTGCTTTAGAAGTGGTTACGCCGTATCTTCAATAATTTCTTGGTTACGTGGTTTATGCGAGTTACAGTGGTTATCGGCAATAACCTCCATTTACCTAATATAGTTACATCATAATCTTTTGAGAGTTCTGCCGTAATCTTACGATAAGTTTGCTTTAAGTCGTAGCTTTGGTTGGTAATGTAAGAGATGAGTTGGCCGTAACTTCTTCAAAAATGAGCATACTATGATAAATCTTTAATAATTCTCCAATTCAGCGTCTCTTTAGCTCCATGCCGTAATTTACACGAAAGTGGAATATAATGAAAAACAAGCGTAAATCCATATAAATGATATAAATTACAAGCATTATCGGGGGAAATTGACACTTAATATCACGGACTATTTGATGTTATCAAATATCCCCCCACTTGAACTCTACTTGCCCTCAAGCAGACCTTATTAGAAAGATTCTTAAAAAGATATCTCCCAAAACCCTAGAAAATATAAGTTTACAAATCCCTTATGTTAGAATAAAACAAGTCAGAACACCTCACGAAATGGGAACGAAACACTCGAATCTCTCAACTATTCTAAGTGTCAATTTGATTGATCACTCAATCGCACGATCATAGCATGTATTCTATCATAAGCTTGGCGGTTACACAAATCTCCACCACTAGAGTTAAGGGCTAAACAATTTTGAAGGCAATATGGGTAGACACGACAAAGGTTAAGGGTGACTCGTCATTACTAACATGTCACGGTGAAGTGGACAAAACCAATGGTACATGACCAAATCCATGGCCAAAACACCAAAGATTGCTGTGCATCACCTAGACAGCTTCATACTAAAAGGTAGGATAAGACATTGGATATATAAATGGTGTAAAATAAAAATCAAGCAGGTAGTCTAAATCTATAACAAGTCATCGGCACTTACCGTCCTACCAAAGTTCAAGCAGTAAGAAACGGATCATGATATACTAGGTAGATGTGTCATTAGAGGACGTCATGGTGGGCACACTACCTTTTATCCAACTGTTAGCGCAATTACCAACTCAAATATTCAAATGTGACCGAGGTGGCCTCCTCGATACTAAATCTATATAAAGCTCATAACATAGTGCTTATAACATTGCACTTTACAATAAACCGAATAGCGTAACTAGTAATAATTTTTATTTATTTATTTATTATTATTATTTTTTTTCGAATCACTTTTTTTTTAAACATAAACATAATAACATAACATCCCCCCACTTGAGATGAACAATGGGACTATGGGGGGTCTTCAATGATCTTTAAGAATAATATGCGTGATTCAGAACCTTTCCACTTGAACCTTGTACTTAGGCAAATGGTGACTTCCCAATCAAAAATAAAGACTACAGGGTAGGCTAAGGTGTATAGGTGTAACGAAACAATATATTGGGTTAACAAAATGAAAGGAATGGCTCAAAAGGGTGTATCTAGGGGTATCTTGCACTAAAGGTGAGTGCAATAAAATGGTTTCACACGGGGGTCGAGAAGTCGAGGTGACTAATCGATAGACACACAATGGTAGGCTATTTGGGTGATAATCCTATAATACTGTCTTCTTAAACTGTAAAGTCCAAATACATCGAGCTAACTCAACATACCTCGTCTATGGTCTCGAAATGATGCAAAGGCCTAGTTCTAAAGTTTACAAGCTACCGGCACACTCATAATTTGGTGGATTTGGGGTAAAATATTGGATACGGATAAGGCTAATCTCACCATATAATATCTAGGGTTATATGTGCTCGGCTAAGGTCTAATCTAGTTAGGTTAAAAAAAACATGTCAAAATTTTAAAAATGGCATAATTTTTCAAAATAAACTAGAAAAACGAGGGCAGAGATAGTGGTCATGAACACCCGAAGCTCATGCATCTTCAAACCTTCTGGGGGATGTTTCGTATAAACCACATTGATTATGCTAGTTTAATCTGGGAAGACATAATGCAACACTACAGGAAGCTTGGTACCAATATTCCCTTCATTAGGATACACCAAGTTGCTAATCCACAATCTTCTCGAGGAAGCACCGGGGATATCCCATTGAGGCTGAATGATCGACATGCACTCTATGCTGAATGAGCCTACCTTAAACTATGTTAGGTTCAAAGACTCATAATCAACTAGAAAACAAGGTGCAGAACTCCTGCCCACTGCGATTACCGATGCAATCAAGGATCTTCAACCTAGACATTACAAGGAAGTTGTGCTTGCGAGAAGTTGGCTTCATGGATGAGAAGGCGACTCAATTTTCCACAGGGCTAAGAAGATGGAAGCACTACAAAGTATAAGAAAGAAATCCAAGCGAAGAGGAGTCCATTAAAATCATCCATCCTAAAATAGAACCAGAACCAGTTCAAACATCACTACAAGATGACGATTCAGAAACCGAGTCGGATGATCATGTGGCCTCCAGGAACATAAAGACGACTCATCAATCAAGAAGAAGACAGAGGACAAACCTGCTAGTCCTTCGTATGACAAATTTGATGAAAGTGTTGAGTCACTCATACCCTTTGATGAACAACACACATCTGAAAAAGGGAAGAAACCTCTCAAGGAAGAAGAAGAGGAAGATTGGGATGCGATCTTATGGCTGCGAGAAACAACTCCGAGAAAACTTCGAGCAACAAAGGATGGAAGCATCTGTAGAGTTCGCACTACAGAACTAAAGGATCTGGAGGTTCCAGTGGTGGTGTTCTCTCAACATCCGTTCCTGATCTGGTTAATCAACCCGGTAAAGGAACAGATGCCACCACCAAGTAATCTGTAGATGAAAAGCAGCAGGAGGATGAAGAAATGGTCGATCATGGAGATGATGACAAAGATACTGATGAGAGAATCACAGAGAAAGATGTTGTTAATACAAATAAGCCGTAAAAACGTCTATTTATATTTTACGATCTTCTAATGTTTTGTCGATAACAAACGTAAAATCATTTTAACAAAACAAATAAAATACGTAAATGGTTTGAGCAAATAGTTTTCTAACACACTTACGTTTTCACATAAAACACTAAAACAAGTATAAGTGATTTTATGATTTAATAATACATATGTACAACAACTAGTGTTTACATATTGGGCAAATATATACATAACTAGTATGTATTATAATGGGTAATACAATTGGGTAGAAACTTAAGTATTTGATCCATTGACCAAATACATTGAATGTAGTTGGGTACAACCCAAAGTCCATGACCCATACCCATGGAACTTGACCCATAACCCATTGCATGACATCATGCTTATGTCATATATGGATAATATCCATGACCCATGGTTTTAATACATGGCCCATAGTTTTAATCCATGAACCATGGACTAGATGCATTGCATCTTGGAGATACATTGTATCTAGTTGGATACCCATGATCCATAACCCATGACCCATGACCCAAAACCCATGGGTAAAAGGGAGCGTCCCACGGATCCCTAGTATTACCTTTGGGCGGATCCCTCAAGTGAGGATCGTGGGATAGTGGAATAGTAGATGTCTTTCTTCTATAAATAGTGAGCCATTTCTTCCTTTTGGGTTGCCACTCCCACACATACTTTCCCCAAGTATTGTAACCTTCTAACCACATATCCTAAGAATCTTTTCTATGTAGTTTGTCTTTTGTTTTTGTGTGATTCTCTAGGTTCCTCTTAAAGGCGAGATCACCACTTCTTGAAGTCGAGCAAGCTCAAGTCCATGAGTTGCCATGCTTCGTCATCATCAAGACTACTGAGGTTCTCTTGTTGATACTTCTTTCTTTCTCCATAGAAGTGTTGTGTCTAAGGCATTAGTGAAGGATCTTGAGAGTCAAGGCGAACATTAGTGAAAGGTGCTTGCGTCTGTGTCAAAAGCATTAGTGAAGAATGCTAAAGGAGTCAAGACGAAGGCATTAGTGAAAGGTGCCAAGCATTCGTGTTAAGGGCATTAGTGAAAGATGCCTAGGAGTCAAATCAAGAGGCATTAGTGAAGGATGCCAGGTTAGTATAATCGATGAGGTGCATGGTTATACAAATTGTAATAGTTTGTTCCAAGGATATTGATATCCTTGATGGTGTTGTAATAAGGAGTGGGTCTCCTTTGGGGATAGGTGTTATGTAGTGTTGGGTAGTAGTTCATCCATTGTAATAGAACTCGGTACTTAGCCTAGTTTACGGATAAAGGGTAAGCGATGTTGTGGTAGGTGTGGTTCTCTCACTGGCGAAAGAACCCGGTGGTTAGCCTAGTACCGAAGAGTAGGCTGACGTTGTGAAGCTTCTCGCCATAAGGGTTGGTGTCGTGTTGTGATTCTGAACTCGAGTAGGTGACTCGAGGTTGGATAGGGCAAGGAAGGTGTCTTTGTAGCCGAACCACTATAAATACTAGGTAATAGGTGGTTATGTGCTTCTTACTCTTTATCTTTCATTACACACTTATATATCTATCTATCAATGTCCAACATATACATCTAAATAGATTGACATAAGTCGATCTAAATAATTTAAAACAACATTTTAATTGGTAAAACTATTCAACCCCCCCTTCTAGTTTTCCTCAATTGGTATCAGAGCTTCGTTACTAAGTTTCTTAGAGTACGCTGTACTTTAAAAACTTGATACGATCCGTGTATGTTTGAAAACTTCAAAGAAGGATATCTTTTAAAACAATTTTTTTTCTCATGTTGGATATTGATAGATTATTCTAACATTTTCTTTTTAAGAAATCTTCATGCTAGGATCTCTCCAAAACCTTCATTTCTATTCAAAGAATAATGAAGTCAACTTTCATGGAAGAACCTAAAAGTAATCACAACCTACTTATTCTAAGTACAACGGATTACTTTAAAAGCTCATGAAGTATTTTTTGTTCGATGTCTTCCTGAAACCAAAATCAAGAGCATAGAGGTATGTTTACTTTTCATTAGCTAGCTTACATCTACATGAATATGTTGATACCATTTTTTTTGTTAATAATTGCTAGCCGTTTAAAAGTCTCTTTTCGCCACTTTCCTGACTTACTCATCATCCGGAATAGTATTCTTTTTTATCTCGTTAAACTAACGTCGTCGTCACAAATGCATCCTCGATAATTAATTTATCAAATCCCGTTGACCAAACACTTTTTTATTAGAAACCCCAAAACTATTTTTGTTCCATAAGCTATTTTATAACTTATTACAAAAATAATGCCAAACTTACTTTTACGTCTACAGTGGCTGGATCCCTCTAGTTGTACTAGCCGGATCCATTATACAAGGATCCGGGTGAACCGTGGGGCAGAACCAGCTATAAACTTTTCAAAACCAACCCTGCTCACTTTCCCTCTCCTCACAAAACACAAAAAATGACCCAAGAGCTGGTTTCATCTTCATAGGACTCCAAATTCTCAAGCATTCTTCTCTAGAACATCATTGTAAGTAATTACACTAAACATGTTCTAATTTTCATCATCCTCATCCTAGGGTTTATGGTTTCTCAATTTTTCTTAATCAATTGATAAAATTTGGTTTTCCAAAATTGATCATTAGTAAGGGTTTTCACATAACTAAGATTACATTGTGTTTACAACTCTGTTAATACAAATCAAAACCATAAACCCATCTCAACAAATTTTGCCTAATTGAAATATTTGTGTTTCTAGAACCAACCATGCCTAAACCACCCAACAAGACCACCATGATACCGTCCATTATCTCACCCAATACTATCGAAAAGAGGGCTTGTCAAAAACCGATCGCAAAGTCTTCAAAAGAAGGTGGGTGTGGTCGAGGTTCCTTGAAAATACCAACATTAAAAGTCAGTCAACAATCAACTTTGATTGTCTTCTTGATATTGATGAACAAATTTCTTCGGTTTTCATCTTTGAATTCTACAAAAGCGTTAGGATCATTTGAAACACCGATGATAGCATTTCAATACTTCATCATCATAATGAGAAACATCACTCTACCCTCAACACATTTGCTCAAATCCTTTGCATTCCTTGAGAAGGAATTTGTATGTACTCTCAAGATTGGGCAATATCCACTCAATCCTTTGCTCTTGATTCAAAACCAATATACCATACTCCCCTTGATGAACCCGAAATTGTTAGGACACTATTTTCAAAGTTAGAGCCGACCAATCCCATCTCAACCGAAACAAAAAGCTCATTCACCGTGATCCCTTTCAAATGGAACTCTTCGAAAGGCACCCCATTTTTAGAAAATGGGAAGAAATTCTTAGGGAAAACTCATTATCTTGGTCGGTAACAAGGATCATCCAAATGCATGTCTCACGGAATGATTTATGCCTTATTCACCAAAACCATTTAATCTAAGCATTACATGGTGAAGAGAATGGTAGGGGTATTCAAAGTTGCCAACATGGTACTTCCGTATGGTATGCTCCTAACACGACTTCGTAAGTATGTTAGTGCATTGCAACCATCTCCTATCAACGTTGATCATTTCCTTTCAGATCCGTCATGGTACCTCTTACCAACAACCCTCTAGCGGTTGGGGTCAATGGAAGGAAACCTAAGGCTCTCCCGGACTCGTCGGACGAAGAAGAAGAAGAAGAAGAAGAAGAAGTAAATGTCAACCCGAAACTAACATCGACTTGGACCCCTTTGACTACTATCAACAACTTCCAACTCTTCCAAGCGAGGCAGGTGGAATTCAAACAATTAAGGGTATGATTCAAACCTAGCTAACTACGTCAAATTAGGAAGAGGAAAAGGATTGACGAAAGTGACTTTAGGATTATGCTTGTTTTTAGACATTTGGTTTTTGTATGAATGATTATGTTTTGTTTTAGCATGCTTGTTTGTGTTATCTTGGATATTATTATTACTGCTATTATCTATGATATGATTTATGGGATAACATGTTTATGTTGTGTCACACCCCCAAATTACCTGTTTTGCAGCGGAATGGAATTCCTGGGGATTGACTGTCATAGCATCACAATCACAGTTATATTGAACGACCTAAAGTGTCATTTGAAAAGAACATCGTTTGATTTAATAAAACAATCAGAGTTTACAAAGTATAGGTCCCAAATGAAAGTTACTATGTGCGGAAAGTAAGTTTAGTACAAGTCAAACGATGTTTTAAAGTGTATAAATCCCATGTGAGAAGCGTCGTCACCGCGACTCTATGATATGTCCACATGCATGCCATGAAGTGAATGCCTTAGATACCTGAGATAAAACATGCTAAAAATGTCAACACAATGGTTGAGTGAGTTCATAGAGTTTGTGTTGAAATGTAAAGCCTTCAAAATCGTTTATGCAGCAAAGGCATTGTAAATCCACTCAGTTCCAAGTTACGCCCATACAAAACTTGCAACCTTGTGTTCACAACCACCGCCAAAAATATGTATAATTTATGTTCAAACACATGATGTCAAATGAATTCACATAATAGTGCATGACTTATGTATCAATAGTTGGACAATTATACCAAGACATTTAGTTCAATGAAAATCCCAAGACATTCAGCTCAATGATGTTCCCAAGACATTTAGCTCAATGATGTTCCCAAGACATTTAGCTCAATGATAATCCCAAGATATTCACTCAATGATAATCAAGACATTCACTCAATGATAATCCCAAGACATTTAGCTCAATGATAATCCCAAGACATTCAGCTCAATGATAATCCCAAGACATTCAGCTCAATGATAATCGTATAGAAAATTCTAAATATGAAAATATTGCTACCTCGTATGATTAAACATTCAATTGATTAAACATGTAGTTGCAAATATCATGAATGTCATAAAATAGTTGAGCATGTATCTCCCAAAAGTATTTCAAAACGATTAAAAGAGTAGGGGCTATGACTCACTTGGACAATGATGCGATGGCAAAAGTGAGTACACCGAAATGTAGCGTGAATCACTAAACTTGACCTATTATGAATGATATGATACATAATAAGTTATGATGTAATGTTATGCATGCAATTCGGATGATATTTATACCACTTATGAATTTTTGAAAACAATGCTTCTCGTCGAAAATATAATCTTTTAACGTCTTGACCATTTTTAAATTACTTTGCAAGTATTTACGTCAAAATGACATCCTACAATAGTTTCTTAATGATTTATTATGAAATTATAACTTTTATAAGAAAAATGTACTCCAATTTTGTTCTCCAAATATTTTGTTCTCCAAATCTTTTAGTTCTCCAACATTTTAGTTCTCCAAATGGTTTTAGTTCTCCAAACTTTATCAAAGTAACTAATATATTTTTGGAGGGTGAAATAATTTATAACGCCTAAGCTTCATTTTGACTCGTAAAAGTGGAAATAACATCTTTGAAATTCAGGATATATATATATTTAGTCGTCAAACTTGAAAAATTCATATCTTCTTACGTTATAGCTCCGTTTAATCCGTCCAACTGACCACGGTTTTGGTTTTAAAGTATATTTTCTAAATATCTAGGCCAAATATTTATGTCTACTGTCGGATTTTCCAGAATTTCAAAATAAGGACAGACCCTTTTCAAAGCGTGTGAAATGGGTTTTCTCATACAGCAAACCTATTCTAACCAATTCAAAACAACTCCGAAGCTATTCTAATCCTACCATACACCTTATTAAGGTGTCATGGGTTCTAACATCACCAAAGTGATATATTACAAGGGATAATTATAGGATGACTTATATATATAAAACTCTTAAAAACAATGTAAAAATGGTATAAATATCCATAAGTCTTGCATGCTTTGCTCAAAAATGATGAAATAGATATGAAATGATAATGAAAGATGTAAAATGAAAATGATATGCTTACTAGTTACTTGATGAGGTGACTAGAACAAAGGATAAAACCTAAACACTCTAGGTTTTTATTTCAAAACCTTGATTAAGAGTGTAACTAGATTGTAAAAACTTGATCTTGGAAAATTTTGATGAGCTCTTCTAACTCCTATGGATGGCCGGTTTTGGAGAGGAAGGAAACAAGAGAAACTTTTACTAACTTGAATTATTTGATTGTGTGAATGAATGAGTGAAAGTAGTTTGTGTATAAGTTTCAATATGTAAGGAAAATTTTCCACCAAACAATTAATGAGGCACCCCCGCGGTCGGCCAGGGGAAGTATTCACAAATACATTTTTTTTTTTTATTTATTATGTAAATGAATGTGTAAGAAAAATGAGGTCATATAAACATAATTTGTAACTAGTACATATATATATATGTGCAATTAGAGTAGTGTTGGCAAAAATAAATTTTAATGGATCAAAGTAAAATATGTTGAAATCATAAAAATTGTGAAATTATATTTCTTGCAAAATTTGAGTGATATAATAATTATCGTGTAGTTTTTAAGAAAAGTATCGTAATAATATAAATTTAACGATTTATATACAAAATAAATTTAAATACTAGGTCAACTCAAAATATTATTTTTTTTATAAACTAAATGTAAGTATAAAAATATATTGGGATAGTTTTTGGAAGTATCGGATTAAATGTTCAAAATAATAACTACTAGCGATAACGTTTATTTAATATAAAATTTACACGTTTAATGTGAAATGCAATGTCATGAACGAACTAACATGATGCAAATGATGTTAATGAAATGTAGCTAAACTTAGTCATATGAAATGTCCGTGATGATATGATCATGAATTGACTAAACCATTAAGGTTCTGCAATTTGAAACTCGTAAACCTAGTTTACGATAAATGATGAAATTATGAAGCATGAATTGTTTTGAGAAATGACCTGAAATTGCGAGTTGTCACATGTTGTTGTTAAGTTTAATGGTTATTAGCGTATATAGTTTGGTGCAAAATCTGCATTTCTTTTACGTGATGTTTCTGATCTGTAGTTGTCGGATCCTTAGGATTAGCCTAGACGGATCCATCCTCTAAGGGAACCGTGGGATCCGTGACAACAGATGAGCAGTACAGATTCCCATACATCAAAACAGCTCACTAAGATCACTTCACACTAGCTAAACATAAGACTTTAGAACCACCTAAGTCTCCTTCAAGCATTTGAAAGCTTCACACTCACCCATAGCTAACCTAGGATCTAATTCCAAGTGCTTTTGATTTATCAACTCATCACTACTCACCATATTTCCGCTTCAATACTCACACGTTGTTTCTCACATCTCAAAACACCTAGGTGGATATCTTTATCAATCTTAGGTAATTGTTTCTAGTCATCCTTATCTCAAAATGGGTCAAAAACTAGTTTTTCAATTCTTTTATTTTTTAAGGATTTTTCAAATTTTGTCTCAAGCTTACATCTGATCTCTATGATCATTTATTATGACTTGACACCATCAAATCTCCTAGTGACATCCTTAAACACCCATTGGTGATCATAAAGTCTCATTTTCCTTCCATAAAAGGCAATCATTAGCTACATCACTCATTGCTCTTGATCATTTAAGTACCCTTTCATTTAAGATACTTAGGAAGACTGAAACACTCAAATTGATCGTATACGTTCGACTTTAGACCTTAGAAACATCATTTTTATCCTTTCTGTCTAGCATAAAGTCTCATTTTCCCGGATCATTAGCTAGGATTAGCCTAGACGGATCCCTCATTGGAGGTAACCGTGGGATCCGTGTGACAGATTCATGTCAACTCTAGCTAAAACAATCATTTCAAGCTCACCTTGCTAACTTGAACACTCCACCTCATCTTAATCAAAGTCCCTAGACCAGTACAACTCTGAAGTTGACTCTTGTGCATGCTAATCATCACATTCCAAAGGATCTTAGTGGCTTAAGTCTTGAATGCACTTGCCAAATCCTTCCCTTTATAAGTCATCTTGTTAGAATCCTTTAGTCATCAAACACAACATAAGTCTCAGCATTTAGAAACCTGTTCCTTAGTCATTTCATCATGAGGAAAGCTCCTAGTGCTAACTCATCCACCCAAGAACCACCCAAGAAACTTGCTCGTGTTGTACACGAAATTTCCACAACCGAATCATCTCCGGTTAAACCCTCAAATGCTAGGATTTCCCCTCCACCAACTCAACTAATCAAACCAATCCCCAAGAGGATTGTTCCCACAAAAATATCATCACCAAACTCTACAATTCCTACTAAACCAAACACACCCTTTTTAACTCAACCAACATCATTGGTGCCTAGAGCCATATCATTTACCACCTCACAATCATCTCCACATTCCTACAACTTAGAGGACTTACCCCCTAGGCCTTCTCATCCTCCACCATTACCGACACACTCTTCACTAGAGAAGATTGTACAACAAAACCAAGGTGTTGAATCAACACTTGAACCGATGTCCATCTCTCCATTTCCCTCTAATGGTCCATTTTGGATTATGAGGAGACATCAAAGTCAACCACCCGAACACATGGAAGTTGACACTTCCCTACCTCCACCATCAACCCTTGTTGAGCCACCATTTAATGTGCCTCCACCAATCCCTCCTTCATTTGAGGATCCCCAACCTTCTTCACTTGAACCTCCACATCAAGTCGGTCAATCTTTACCACCACCTTTTCAAAACCATGACAAGGATTGCTATCATTGTCAACATGTTGAAGGGTTGATACATGAACTACGTGAGGAGTAACATTTCATGTTTTATCACCTCCTCGAACGTTTCGATGAGGTCAACAAACCCAAACAACCATGAGCCTAAGGATTAAAATGGTGTCCTAGTCTCAAACTTAACTTAGATCATTTAGGAACTCCATTTCATGATTAATCATCTTCTTAAAAGATTGGACCAAATCAACAAGTCTACTCATCCTTAGACTCAAGCACATTGTTGCTTCTTAAGTTTTGGTTACTTATTTGTATTACATAGCTAAGTCATTCTCTTATTTTTTTAGAGATTTGTTGATTATCTCTTATGTTCTATTGAATGATAGTTTATATGCCATATTGCTTTGAGTATATGTTTGTTGCTTGAATAAATATCTCACTTTGATGATAACATTATTTGTTACATCACCATTGCTGAAATTTGTTAACAGATAGACGGATCCCTGAACTTTTCCTACACGGATCCCTCCAAGGAGGGAACCGTGGGATCCGTGTAACAGAAGACCAATTTTCTACTAACTTGAGTCTAATTTGCAGGAAATTATGCACTATATACTTGTTTTCTAACCTTTGTTTTGTAGATTTTCAAAATATACATGAAGACTTTGACACCCTAAGCTTGGGGGAGCTTTGTGTCAAACCATACATTGCAAAACCATTTGCAATATAATCCTCATATGGATTACATTTCGCCACGTCCCCTTGCAAAGTTGCAATCATCAAGGGGGAGCATTATCGTCACTAAGACGAAACCAATTGCAAACATAGTTGCAATGCATTAGCTTAATAGTTTTTATTTACTTGACGCCCTCACAAAGGGATGGACTCGTCAAGGAAGAGTTAAGACGAGAACTCTTCCCGTCACTTGCTCTCTATATTTCTTTTCTTTACATGTTTTTCCTAAAACATTATGTTAGTTTCTTCTCGATGCTCTTTTTGTTTCAACAAAAAAGGGGGAGAAGAGAGTAAAAACTCCAATTCGAACTTTTACGAATTTTAGTTTTTCTTTAAAATAATTTTATGTTTTGTCATCAACAAAAAGGGTGTTGGAATCACTCCTAAACTAGATTACAAGTGTTAGTAATTAATATTGTAATAGTTAGCTTAATTAGGCTTTTATGTTAGTACTTAAGGCAAGGCTTATGTAGAAATCCCATAAGCCTTGGCCCAAGCCCAATAAGTAAAGGAAGGCAGCTTGAGTGTTGCCCTAACTCTTTCCCTATAAATACCTTTGTAACTCTCATTTGAGAGTTGGTTGTTAACTTTTCTATTTCACTCTAAGCATAAACCTTTCATTATTATTCATTCGTGTGTTTGGTTAATTGTTCATCCGATCTTCTCTTCTTATTTCTTCATATTGATGTTTGTGTTACAAACATGGTGACCTAACAGTGGTATCATTCGACATTTAGTTGGGTGAAACTTTAAAAGCTTTAAATTTTTCACTTTAAAACTCAAGATTCTTGTACATTAAAGGTTATTTGGTGATAAAGTTTAAGTTTTTGGCAAAAATTTTGAAACTTTACGTGTATTTCATTGTTTTTTAGCTTGGTTTGATACGTGTCGTGCTTTCTACGCGTAAGGGTAAAAAGAGTTTTTGATCATCAAGTTTTACACTTTTGTGTTATTTTGGTGATATTGAAGCTTTTTCATCATAAAAATCTGGTTTAGAAACAGTTTTGGGAAGAAATCTCAGTTTTGGCAAAATTTGGTAATTCTTACGCATAAGTAAACCCTAGTTTTACGCGTAAGATTTTCTAGGCTTGATCTTCAGTGCTAATTGGTTTACTCAGTGTTTTCTTGCTTGGATAAGCCTGAAAACACTTCGACTTTGGATATCTTTTACACTGGAATAAGTGTAACGGATTTTTGGGCAAAACCCTAGTTTTACGCCTAAGCTAAAACTTACGCGTAGAATCTTTACGCCTAAGCATTTTCTTACGCCTAAGCCTTGACTTACGCATAAGCAAATCTTACGCATAAGCATTCTACTACTAAGCTTTTGGATTACGCATAAGCTAAGGTTTCCTTAATCCTACGCGTAAGCTAATCCTACGCGTAAGCTCTATTCTTACGCGTAAGTTGGTGTTTTTACGCATAAGGAATTTTTTTTTGCCTAAGCTGGTTTTCTACGCATAAGGATTCTTCATCAACAAAGTTTCATTCGACTATAAAGATCCATCATCAATACAAGTTTCAAGATGTCTCAACCACTATACTCTAGCTACTTCCCTCATGTGTATCCTCAACAACAACAACAACAACTCCATCAACAACAATTTTATCAACAACTACAACAACAACTTCAACAACAAATTCCTCAAGGAGCAATTCAACCACAAATGATTCAACCACCCCCTAGTCTTCAAGTACAACCCTACACAAACTTTCAAAATCAACATCCATCTAGGAATACTATGAAAGAACCGTCTTGGTTTGCAAAGATGTGTGAAGCTTTAAGTAGCCAACAATCCATTCATGAGGCTGGATCACTTGATAGACCTCCAATGCTCACTCCCGGAAACTATGATCAATGGGTGATAAGGTTCTTTAGGTTCTGTGATCTAAAGAAGCCACATGGAAAGTTCTTGAAGAAGGTCATCCTTGAAGGTCCATTTCAGATGCCTACTGTCACTGTACCCGAAGATCCAAATGCTAATCCACCAAGAGGTGATGTCACCAACATTGTCAGTCTTACTGAACTTACTACTGATCAACTTCTACACTTTGAAGCCGATGAATTGGCAATGCAATACATCCTTTTAGGATTACCCAATCCGATACTTCGAAGTGTTGATGCTCAAAAGACTGCTAAAGCAATGTGGGAGCATATTCATCTTCTCATGGAAGGCACAGAACTCAATCAAGAAGACATGGAATCCAAATCTACTTGGCTTATAAACACTTCATGATTGAACCAGGGGAGACATTAGAGTCATATCATCATCGATTCTCTGATATCATCAACATCTTGGAAAAACATAACATCATTATGCCAAGAATTGCAGTCAATACTAAGTTCCTGAGTAGTCTTGGTCCTGATTGGGAAAAGTATGTCATTTTCATCTGTCAAGCGAAGAATCTTCATCATGCTACATACGGATTGTTGTACGACTACTTGAAGCCCCACCAAAAGGAAGTTGACAAAGAAAGGGTTATCCGTGGACTCCCTATTTCACCTTCACTTCCGGATAATCAAACTCTTGCTTTGTGGGCTCAAACGTGTTATCCTCAATTCCCTAATTTACAAACTATCTTCACAAATCCTCCACCACCAACTACAACAATCACACCATATGATCCATCACAGCACCAATCTCAAGAAACTCAATTGGTTCCATACAACAACAATAATTATCAAGCACTTTACAGTGAATCTAATGAGGATACAGAAGCTTTTGATGCATTGCAACAAGGGTTTGTCATGATTGCTAGACCTTTCGGCCAATATTCAAACAAATCCAACAATCGCATTCGTACCTCATCAAACACAAGGAATCAGGCTGTTGTTAACAATGGACGTGTTGAAGTTCAGAATCATGGTAATGTTCGTCAGATGGGCGGTGATCAAGGGTTTAATCCAATGGGAAGGAATAACATGGGTGCTCCACAACAACAAAGGGCTTAAGTGGTTGAACACGGTAATGCTCAGAATGAGGTTAATGGTATTCGTTGCTATAACTGTAATGAGAAGGGTTCATCTGGCTAATGCATGCCCAAATCCGAGAACAAGAGGCAGCACTTATCACAAAGAGGCTTTACTCTTGGCTCTTAAGGATGAAGCTGGTGGAACTCTTACCAACAACTAACATAGCTTCATGGCAAATGCAGATTTTGATGATGATATGGAGGACTTGCAGGCTAATGCAGTAGTGATGCTAATGGCTAACATGCACGAACTCCACATGAGTGATACAGGCCCAGTGTATGACACTGACGGCTTGTCTTAGGTACCGGATCAAACTATATTCATTAATGATCTGATATCTCCGCCAACATCTGCATCCGACGAGGATCAGAGTGTTCAACATGAGCCGTCTACATCTCTTTCCGATGAAAATCAAATAGATCCCGTAGTTATATTTGACGATCAAGATGACCTCATGGTTAATACTGATAATCAAGTTGACTTCGTGGTTATATTTGAGGATCTAAATAATGATCATGTTGAGACTCACGTTGAACAAGCTGAACTTTCGTCTAATCCAGATCTTGAGCTCATGACCTTACTTAAAGACCAAGAATCTCGAATGGAAATATGCAAAGACATCAATAAGCAATTAAAAGAAAAAAAATGCACTGCTGACTAAGGATAATGAATGCTTAAAATATCAACTCAACATTTTTCAAACACAAGAAAAACGTGAAAAAGGTTTTGAAGTCGCTTTTGCTAAATCCTACCAAAACGAAAAATCATTGGAACAACAGATACGTGATCTAGTTGCATCTAAGAATGCTTTCTTGTCTCAAATAGAACAACTGAATTATGATCATAAACAACAACTTAACGCTCTCACTTCGGAAACTCAAAAAGCCAAGTCTGAGTTGTTAACTTGTCAAAAACAGTTATGTGAGTACAAAAAGCATTCAAAGAAACAAATAGATGACTATCTTGAAGAAATTGTCGACTTACAAAATGATGACGTACTCTCCGATCAGGTCGAAGGACCCCCCTTCGGCCTCAGTCGACATTGCATTACGAAGACCCAAGTCTTTCTTCATAAGTCATTGGTGGCGTAAAACCATTCATCATTGACATGGTTACCAGTTGGGAATTCGCCAGCCGATGGCCTATGCCCTTCGGTGTCTTCTCTTGAAGATGCCAAGACAAAGAAGAACCTCGACTTGGTCTTCCCCTACGTTCCCACTATTTTCTTAGCTTTCCCGCCAAGTCCGAGATAGTGGGGATGAAGCCCAGCGGTTACCACAAATCAGGGGACGCCCCCCATGATCTCCTAAACGTGTGCTAACACTCTCCAAGCTATTTTCATCACCTATAAATAAGTTGGACGAGTCATTTCAATGGTATGTTCAGTCCACACAGTATTTCACATACTTCATATTATTTACAACGCATATCATATACTTACTCTCACGCTGGAGGTGGTTCGCAGGGCCCAACCCCTGCGCAATCACTTAACAAAGTGTCTACTATTTCTTATTGCAGATTTGCTACAAGTTTGGCGCAAGCATATCACCCCTCATACCCTTCGATCACCATCGAAGGCCTGGTCGTACGAATTATTGTACAATCAGTGGCGCCATCTGTGGGACCCGCTAATATTGGTCTCGTTACTCCAAACTTACACCCAGTCGATCACTCTCACTAGTTTTTCGGCATGAATCAAGGAAGAGAAGATACACCCCCTCCGGGGTTCTCGACCTTGACACCAATCCCAGCCAATGACCCTAACAACCTTCCCAACATAACCGCATCCACCTTTACAACACGATCTCACCTTGAAATAACTCCCAACAACCACGCCTCAACCTCGGCTAACCCTGAACCAGTAATCAGCCCAGTGTTTGTCGAAGCTAATATCGAAGCTTTAGAATCTTTACTAAGGGCTCGAAGGAGGCAAGTTCGGAATGTGGAGATGCGTAGGGAGTTAGAATACTCAAGTGATGAGTATGACGAAGAATTGGAAATGGAGGTTAGGCCCTTGGCTCCTGAGGCTACACGCTCAGTGCTAAGGATAGGGTCTCAGAAGGCCTAGTGGAAGGTCGGTTGGTTTTGAAGATATTCCGGAGAGGGCTCCTACTAGAAGGGAAGGCACAATAGAAGGCTCCAATGGAAGGAGTCAACGAAGGGTTACTAAGGAGGTTAATTTGCCACCACTCTTGGCTCACACTGGGAAGAACGAGGCGGGGTTCCGTTACCGCCTTACGCATCCGTGAAGGAAATCCATCTCAAATAAATGGGGGGAGGAAATCTTCCTCCTCATGGTATGTACCCTCCTTTCCAGGCTCAATCTTACCCTCAAGGGGTCTACCCCCCGCCTAACGGGCAGGTTAACAACCCTAGTTTTACTCAACCGTACGATAGAATGCCCTACGGGCAACCTATGGTATATCCTTCGTACCCTGTATACCTACTGCTTATCCTCAATATGTTAACCAAAACCCTGTTGGAATACCTCCGAACCATAACCCATACAATGCTACCCCTACCTACATGCCACCTTATAACGCATTGGAGCCCATGGGCTCACAACACACCTTCGTAAGATGGATAGAAGACTACCCTTTTCCCGATGGGTTGAAAATGCCCGCACATATTGGTACTTATGATGGAAAAGGGGATCCGGATAACTTTTACACCGTTCGAAGGGGATATTAGAATGCAGAAGTGGGTTATGCCTGTTGCTTGCCACATGTTTTCATACACCCTGCGAGACTCCGCTCGTATATGGTGGAATGGGCAAAAACCAGGAAGCATTGTGAATTTGGATGATCTCAATGCCAAGTTTAGATCACATTTCAGCCAACAGAAAAAGTTTACAAGGACGCACCTAACAGTGCACAACATCAGCGAAGGAAAACGAGAGTACCGGGCTTTCATTACCAGATACACGATGACACCTTGCGGATAATAGGCTTGCACGAGACCAACGCATCTCAGGTTTCGGCACGCGCCCTACGGAACAGTTTGGTTGAATTCCTCTCCAGCGATCTTCCGCAACCTATAAGGGTTTGGTGGAGAAGGCTTACACCTGGATCGAAGCAAAAGAAGTGTCTACCAACGGGGCCCCAGTCGAAAATAAAGAAAGTCACAGCAAAGCCCCGAAGCATCCTTCGTGGGAAGGGTCAAAGAATAGACACAAAAATAGGGACAGGTTTACACCGTACCACAAAAATATCAACCATGGGCTCTTGGCTAATCTGTACAAATCTCCAAGGGAGATACTTGCTACGGAAAAGGCTGCGAAGACCTTTGATCCTCCTCCTCATTTGGCAAACAGGGGAAGGCCCAGATATACTTCCAAATTCTGCTACTTCCATGACGATTACGGACACGACACCAACAATTGTAGAGAGCTCAAGAAACAGAAGAAGAGGCCGTCGAGTCGGCCAATTGGTACATTTGGTGAAGGGTATAAAAGGCAAAGGTCTCCGACACTCGGTTGGGAAAGATACCACACATGTCGAAGCACCCATCCTCATGGTATACAAGGATGACTCTGGTTTAAAAAGGAAAGAAGTGGAGGAAGCATTATGTGGAGTAGGAGATGTCACTTTTCCTTCAATCACAAGGAAAGTTCTTTCAAATAACCCCGTGGTCATCAAGGTCTTGATCTTCAACAGAGAAAGTAAACAGGGCACCTAGACTGCGATAGCTCCTTTGAAGTAATCTACAAATCTTTGTTTTCTAAAGCTCAAGCCTTCGATAAGGTCGAAGAGAGTAGATTCGAAGGTACCCATGGTAGGGTTCTCAGGGACTCAGCCCTTGGGAGAAGTCCCTCTAGAGGTTACGATTGGAAAGGAAGTCTAAAAGAACAGAAACTATGGTTTTCACGATCGTAAGGTCTGAATCTCCCTATAACCTATTGATAGGGAGAATGGCAATGTAGAAGATGGGCATCGTGGTCTCCACCATACATGCCGCGATCAAATTCCAAATACCCTTCGGCATAGGGACGGTTTTCTCCAGCTATAACGTGAAAAGCCTACGGAAGTAGGCAAAAGGATCAAACAGGTGTTGGAAGAGTCTCCGAAGGATGTTCTCGGTTATACTGTGGCGAAGAACGCATTGTAGTGAATGATCTCTATCGATCGAGACGGTTATAATCGGGCAGCTCTAACCTCCTTTAAAGCGAGAATGGAAAGGTACTACGTGCTAATGCAGATGTCTTATGGACCTACTCGACATGAAGGGGGTCCCCAGAACTCTCACTATAGGCGGTAAGCCCTCCGACAAACACAAGCTCAATGAGTTCAAGCATATTGAACCCATCAAGCAAAAGCGTCGGCCACGGCTCTCAAAGAAGTGCCGCTACATGCAAAGAAGTAGATGAGCTTGTATCAGCAGGCATACTCAGAGAGGTGAAGTATCAAACTTAGGTGGCCAATCCGGTGATGGACAAGAAGCATGATGGAGGATGGAGAATGTGCGTGGACTTCACAGAAATTAACAAAGCCTGCTGAAGGACGCTATCCTCTACAAGAAATTGATTGGAAAGTGGAATCCTTGTTAGGGTTTCGTGAAGTGTTTTTAGGCGCTTATAAGGGTTACCATCAGATACAAATGGCGGAAGAGGATGAAGAAAAGACGACCTTTTACAGGGAAAGGCGTTTATTGCTACAAAATATGCCTTTTGGTTTGAAAAATGCAGGTGCCACACATAGCGTTTAGTGGACAAAGCCTTCCACAAGCAGATATGAAGGAATGCGGGCGTGCGTAGACGATATGGTCATCAAGAGTAGAACAAAGAGGAAGACATGCTCTCCGTCATCAAGGAAACCGACCAACTTAGCCATCAACATGAAGTTAAATCCCAAATGCTCCTTGGTGTGGAAGAAGGACAATTTTGGGGCATCGATCACCAAGCAAGGTATTAAGTCAATCCTTCAGGTTAAGGCCATCACGGATTTGACCTCCTAAGTCCCTAAAGGAAGTGCAAAGTCTGCGACGGAAAACTAGCGACCCTCAGGTTCTTATCGAAGGGTGCAGACAGATCTTTTCCGTTCTTCAAAACACTCAAAGGATGCACGGACAAAAATGCGTTCCAGTGGAGTATAGATGTAGAAGTAGCTTTCCAAAACCTCAAGGATTTCATGGCTATTCTACCTACGCTTACCGCCCCAATCAAAGGCGAAGTGTTGTTTATGTATATCGCAGCCTCCTTCGAAAGCCTCAGCGCTGTGTTATTGGCGAAAGGGAGAGAAGCAAATCCCTATCTACTTCGTCGTGAGGTTTCTCTGAGGAGTGAGCTAAATTATCCATCATTGGAGAAGCTAATTTTGGCCTTGGTCCATCTTTGCGAGGCGCGAAGGTACTTCCAAGCTCACCCCATAACCGTACTTACGACAAACCAATTAGCGGATACCTTTGAAGCGGAGAAACTGGAAGGATAGCTAAATGGGCTATCGAGCTAGGAGAGCACGAAATTGAATACAAGGGTAGAAACTCGGTCAAAGGGCAAATATTGGCAGACTTCATAGCAGAAACACCCTCCGAACAAAACATGACACAAAGGTTCTGCTGAAAAGAAACTTGATAAGGCGTCGAAGGGTGGAAGATTTACAGCAGAGAGCCTCCGCTCAAGCGGTTCTGGCGCAGGTCTTATGCTTGTTGATCCCAAAGGGAAGGAGTACACTTATACACTCCATTTTGAATTCGATGCTACGAACAATGAAGCGGAATACGAAGCCTAGCTAGCTGGCCTCCGATTGGCGAAAGACATGGAGGTAGAAGACTTGGCTATATTCATTGACTCACAACTGGTTGCCAACCAGATAAAAGGCTCCTACGAGGCAAGACAACCTGTGATCAAGCAATACCTGGATAAGGCCAAAGAAATGCTCGAAGGGTTCACATACTACAACATAGAGCATGTTGGAGAAACAAAACAAGAAGGACGCCGCCTTAGCAGCATCAATGACATTTGCTCATTTAACTAAAGAAGTTCTAGTCGAAGTGTTGGCAGATAGGTCCATCGTCCGAAAAGAGGTGTCTGACGTAATCAGGAGGACTTCGATGGATGGCTCCAGAGAATATCTAATAAGTGGTATACTGCCGGATGATCAGAAGATAGCTCGAAAGGTCCGCATCAAAGCACCGCAGTATAGAATCATGGGAAATTATATATACAAAAGATCCTTTCTATCCCCATGGCTTTGTTGTGTAGGACCTAGGCAAGCTGCCAACATCATTCAAGAAGTGCATGAAGGATCCTGTAGACTTCATGCAGGGCCACGCTCCGTTGTTTCCAAAATCATGAGGGTTGGATATTACTGGCCTAGATGCACAGGGACGCTGTCGAAATCATTCAGAAGTGTGAAGCCTGTCAAGTTCACTCAAGGGTCCCAAGGCTACCAAAACAAGATATGACTTCCGTGACATCCGTATGGCCCTTCAGCCAATGGGGGGATAGACATCGTAGGTCCCCTGCCAATTTCTCCTGGAGGAGTAAAATTCTTGGTTGTAGCCATCGACTACTTTACTAAATGGGTGGAAGCAAAGCCTTTGGCATCCATCACAGGCAGGCACATTGAAAAGTTTGTATGGGAGCATATTATCTGTCGGTTCGGAGTACCTCATGTCATCATTTCAGATAATGGGAAGCAGTTCGCCGAAGGGGTATTCCCAGTGTTTGCAGAGGCCTGAATATCAAACAATCTTTCACTTCCGTTTACCATCCTCAAGGTAACGGACAAGTGGAAGTTACTAACAGAGACATCATACAAGGAATAGAACGAAGGCTGGGATACAGTGGTTAGATGAACTACCTCAAGTACTTTGGGCTCATAGAACGCATACAAAGTCAAGTCACTGAGAGACACCTTTTAGCGGACATATGAGGAAGTGACATCCCTTCGGAAGTGAGAGTCAAACAGAAGGGGTCATGAACTTCGAGCAACAGATAATGAAGAAAGACTCCGTAGTAACCTGGACCTACTTGAAGAACGAAGGGAAATAGCCTCAATCAGAGAAGCTATCCACAAGTAAAAGATTGAAAGGTACTACAACAGTAGGGTTCGGCCTTCGACCTTTAAACTAGGGGAATACGTCCTCCTACTCAACAGCGCAAGTAAGGCTGAATACCAAGGTAAACTAGGATCTACATGGGAAGGGCCCTACGTTATTAAGGAAGCATATGGAAATGGAGCCTACAAGCTGGAAACTTTGGATGGAGACGCTATTGATAGAACCTGGAATGGCACTACCCTTCGTAAGTTCTATTTATGAAACTTACAATGTCTAAGGACATTCTTTATTTTTGCTTTCAATCAATGTATTTGCATTCTTCTCACTTAGGGAAAGAAGCATTAATGGTAGGCGTCTAGTATTTGTTTCTTAAATTGATGTAATCCTCCCTAGCCAGTTAATGATATAACACATTTCCCTCAAATCTCTTGTTTTGATTCAATACAACAAAGATTTGCCCACCAAGTCGCTTTATAAGTTTCAATGTCGAAGGGATGTTCAAAGACTAAATAACATGTCTTGCTCATATGCATAACATCCATCTCAACTTCACATTAACTTTCCTATATGGCCTTAAGGTATTTAAAGCTTCTTGCCCAAAGGATCAAGATGGAGTGGGTCGCGACCCTCTGTCAGCAGTCAAATTATACGATTGCTAATATTCTTGGTGAAGTAACTACACACAATGAGGCAATGCATCTACCATACGCCATTAGGTTTTTAAAAATATTTTTCTGCGTAAAATAAAGAAAAAGAATCACACATGGCAAAATTCAAGCCCTAGTGGCTTTAATGTAGATTATTGACTAGTTTAACTAGTCTAAACAGGCCGTAGCCTTAAATGATCCAACCAAACAAAATATTGTCTTAGGTCGTAGCCGACACACCACATGTTAATTGTTTCATCAGGCACGAAGCCTGGAAAGGAACATAGACAAATTGTTTTAAAACAGGGTACATACCACCCTGGGGGTCAAATTACAACCACATGGTTGCCTTCATCAAACTTTGGAATGAGTGGAATCAGCTAAACCTGGGGAGGAAACCTTGGGTGACGGAGTATTCTTGGAGGAAGACGAAGGCTAGACTTTCCTTGGCTTCTTGGCCAGGTCCTCAATAGGCCGGATCCTTAATCACATCTGCAAGGAAGCGAACTCTAGATCAGTTAATTGATTACCTGCATCATCATACTCTTTCTCAGAGTTGCCACTGTAGTAAGGAACTTTCTCAACTTCACAGGTTCCCCAGTCTTAGCTCTCCTCAAAGTGGTACACTTGCCATGGAAAATGGCATTCACCGTTCCCAATTGCAATCCCTACATCATCGCTATGGTAAAGTTCCATATCAATGTAGGGGATCACCTTGGTTACCAAGTCCACCCTTTCCTTCTTGGCATCTTCAGACGAAGGTTTAACCCCATCTACCTTTTCTCTGAGCTTGATCTCTTGGTCGGCAACTTCGTTCTCTCTCTTGTTCCAAGGCCTCCCACACTTGGATGAAAGAGATATCTTTCTTTATAGCCTACGACCATTGAGCCTTGACGGATTCGACCTGTTTATTCACTTCACTCGTTGCCATTGACCTTTGAGCTTTTCATTCTCCGCTGAGATCTTACACTAAGGGTTTCTTGTCAAAATCTTCCAAGGCATCCTCACACTTCTTCTCCAAGTCTACATACCGATCCCTAGCCATCTCCTTCTCAACATAACATCCATCTCTTCTCGAGCTTTGGTGACTGACCGCGGGCGTTACTTATCCTAGCATTGAGTTGGTTATCTAGCATGCCTTTCGAACATAACTTTTGTCATGAAGGTCGTGGCAGCCTTTCTATGGACATGTTATCCATCACCCCTTCCATTTGGGTGGGATTACATGACTCATAAAGTGGTGACAAAGGAGAGGGAAGTTCTTTCATGTATCGGAGGATCACGCAACATATGTAAACTTGTTAATATATTATAATTGGTACCTAATTTTTGTTCACGGTAAGTAACATTACCATGGATATCATCCCACTGGGCCACTCCGATGGGCAGTTCCACGACCCTACCACGGGCACTCTTTTTAGGGTAGTTCGAGAGGGAGGAGTAGGTAGGATGAGCTTCCTTTAGTCGAGACTTCAGACTTTCACGGCACCTCACCGCCCGACCCTCTCTGCACCTATCTTAGGAGGGTCCTCGATGGCTCTTGTCCTCCGGAGGCTGGTTCGGTCGAGAGTCGACAATATTTTCCACAAGTTGATCTTCCACATCTGTGGGTTCCTTTGATGGAGGAGCAGATGATATAGGCTCGATAGGCCGGGCTTCCACATCATTATTATTTATGGACAGATGGGGAGCCCAGCACCATGCTGTCTCTTGGGGATTCTTTGGAAGAAAGCTTACCTCCTTCGCACCACCAGCCACCACAAAGTTCCTGACGACATCTCACGCACAAAGGAGCAAATAAGATAAATATCAGAAAGATAAGTTTTTATTTCTTATTTTAATCAAAAAAGTACATACTTTCTCCATCACAAATAATCTCAGGTACCAAAGGAGACCCTCCCATCTTCGACAATGCCGACCATGAAAAGAATTGCTTCGAGGTGTTTGGCAATTAGGTTGGATGATGAGCAACAATGATACAAAGGGTTTCTTCTCCGGTATAGGGCAAGGGATCGTTCAACCTTTTTTGGTCAAATTGAGGTTTAACAATGCAGTATCTGGGAGGGATAATGGTGTTGGATATAAAAGAATTTGCCTTTCAAGTTCCTTATGTTCGTAAAGGCTATCTATCGGAATGGGCACATCTTTCACCTCTCGGCCAATTCAACCAATCTCCTCACGGGTATAGATTGAGAAAACCCCTAAGCACAGTCCAAGGATGGTTCGAACCCATAAGCTTTGCACATCATGATGAATGTCGTAAGCTTGCTAGGCCAAGGGTTGAACCTAGAAATGTGTACCTTATAGTACCGAGAGAATTCTAAGATCATAGGATGCAAGGGTATCCTAAGATTGGAGGTGGTGAATGCATGGGTATCTGAGCCTACATAGTTTTAGGTGCATCAAATATCCCTTGATTTCTACTAGGTAGCATGATTTTATGTTCCTTTGGCGTCGGCGAGGAATGCTTTAAGCTCCTCCCTTGTTAATGTGCAACCTTGTTGCTTGATTATAAATTTTTTATTGGTCGACATTGAGCCTTCTAAAATCCACAATGCGTATTTGAAATACAGATATGAAGGAGCACTTTACCTTGTTTGATCGAAAGCTTGCTTGGAAGAGGTTTTAGTAGGTGAAAAAACTTGGGTGAGAGATAAAACTATATTAGGGTTTTACTATTTTTTACATTTTATATACCTACTGATAAATCTCACCCTACTGCGTGTCGGACTTATCCCTTTACTACGGATTTCAAACCATTTTTTAAATTTTGAAATGATGTTTACTTTAAGAGTAGTTAGGATTGGTTTTGCATTAATTACGGTCAATAACTACAAGACTTTTCATCTTCGTTCGTTTATTGTGTGAAGAGGAGGTTTCGTTCTTATTTCTGAGTCGTAAGCAATATTTCTTGTTCGTACATATCACTTTCGACTGGGGGCTTGATGGCGTACCCTCCGATCAATGAAGGACCCCCTTGGTCTCGGTCGAAATTGCATTACTTAAGACCCAAGTCTTTCTTCATAAGTCATTGGTGGCGTAAAACCATTCATCATTGACATGGTTACCGGTTGGAATTCGCCCGGTAGAAGGCCTATGCCCTTGATTCTTCTCTTGAAGATGCCAAGACAAAGAAGAACCTTGACTTGGTCTTCCCCACATTCCCCACTATTTCCTTAGCTTTCCCGCCAAGTCCGAGATAGTGGGGATGAAGCCTAGGTTACCACAAATCGGGGATGCCCCCATGATCTCCTAAACGTGTGCTAACACTCTCCAAGCTATTTCATCACCTATAAATAGGTTGGACGAGTCATTTCAATGGTATGTTCAGGTCCTGCACAGTATTTCACATACTTCATATTATTTACAAGCGCATATCATATACATACTCTCACGGAGGAGGTAGTTCTCGAGGGCCCAACCCTGCTTGCTGATCACTTAGAAGTGTCTACTATTCTTATTGCAGATTGGCTAGAAGTTTGGCGCAAGCATATCACCCCTCATACCCTTCGATCGCCATCGAAGGCCTGGTCGTACGAATTATTGTACAATCACAAAACAAAATCAAGGAGTTTCGAAATGTTTTTTATAAACATGGTGAGTCAATCACAACTATTCAAAAGTTTACTTTTAAACCAAATCAAAATGGATATGGATCGAATCTTGCTGATTACAAACCTAAGTTTTCAAACAGAGCATTCAAACCAAATCTTCAAGTTTCAGATCTGAGAACAATTGATGATTCCATTATGATTTGTTGTTGAATATAATCGCATGGAGGAATTAGATGCAGAGAGACGAAGTCGGTCAAAATGGAAAATGTTGTTTATAACAAACCATTTAACTATTCAAAAGTTACTTTAGGTCACACAAGAGATTTTTCTAACACACCTTGGGTTATCACACCTACACGAGTCTTCTAATGAGGGTCCTATTCCAATCTTGCACAAATTAATGGTCCTTTACCTTCACCGGTGAAATAAAGCCATTAGCTGAACAATGAAAAGTTATAAAATATTTTGAAACATTCTTATCGGACATCAAACTTTTGGGACGTGAAATTGAAATGAGTTCAAAATAAAAGTTGAACATTTTCAATCGCCTCAAGCATGAGCCCAAAGAGATATTTTTCAAAAAAGAATTTTACCACATGTCCGAAATTTGAAAATGTGTGCAATATATTGGGAAAGGGATTTTCACAAGGAACTTGGACTTATGAAAAGAGTTTTCAAACAAAGCAAAATCGATTTCAAATACTAAGCGTAAAAAGAAAATGTTGAGAAAAGATGTTGATCGACTCTTGGAAGATGTTATATGTGCTGATATTAATAATGTTGTTTTATTACATTCATTTGCATATGCATTTGATTATATCTCTGATTATGTTGATTCCGTTGCAAATGTTGAGAATCACGATGCGTGTCACAAATCAAGTGTTTAAAGGTTGAAAATGGCGATTGTTAACGAGCTTTCAAGCGCAAAACGTCGTCTTCAATGGTGTCAAAAGATTGTCAAAATAGAGAACACGCTTTGCAAAACAAAATCAACCAGGTTGCATACAAAACTCTTAATCCAAAACTTGAGCAACTAGATGATGGCAACGTGTCTTTGAAGTGTCAAATTTCAAAATATGAACAAGAAATTTCAAAAGTTAAAAAGGAATGTGGTGTCATATTTTATTTACTCAAAAGACTTCGTGCTCAGCGTCAAAGATGTTGATGATCATCTTGCATATACCAAAGATGTTTTACGATGAGATGGACTTACTCGCTCACGAAAATCTAGATTAATCCATTATCTAAAAGCGTAATGGTGAAACTTAAGCAAGATAGGAATAGCAACACGGTGATGTAGCACACCTACCAATTCAAAATGAATCTAGAACATCTAATGACAAACCACAAGAAACTAATGTGCTTCCCTCTACTAAAACAGGAATATTTGCCTCTTTTCCCAACAAGCGCACTTCCGCGACCTAGGAGCAATACAAGGAAGAATAGGAAGTTGCGGCGTAAGAAAAGAACAATAAAGACCTCACAGAGAGAAGAACACCTTAGGACTTTGAATAAAACTCAAGTTGCACCCACTTTAGATATTGCGTCCGACAAATGTAATGGAAAAAGTGATGTAACGAATGCTGAACCTTTAAGTACTTTAAATGTTAAGTTTTAAGCTTCTTGTGTTAGTTCTTGGTAAAAGTATGTTTTCTGGATGTCATGACAAATGTGTTGCTAAGACTATTTTATCTCATAAGCGGAACAATAGAAAATGGAATACCTCTAGGCCCACTAATGCTTCTAAGTCTGTACTAGGTAAACCGCCTTCTAGTGCTCATGCTATTAACATTGATGTACCCTTAGAACCCATTTCACCTCCTAGGAAGAACTTATCACCTAGTGCATTCACAAAAACCAAAGCTAAGACTACTTGGAGAAGGCAGAAATGGTTACATAATACACTTGGCTTTACATGGATACCTAAAATCATAAACAGGTGTGTTTCACCTATCAACATCGGAACCCTCTAACTCTTGGGTTCCACATCTACTTCTATTACATCATGTGTATGTGTGTAATGCAGGTGTCTGAATCATCCTGGGTTGTTGATAGCGGATGTTCCCAACACATGACAGGCAATCTTAAACTGTTATCAAACTTTATTGCAAAGTTCATAGGCACCTGTCGGTCGGGAATGATCACTTCGCAGCAATCATGGGCTACGGAGATTACATCAATGGGAACATCGAAATTAGCCGAGTTTATTATGTGGAAGGTCTCGGTCACAATCTCTTTTTAGTCGGTCAATTTTGTGATGGAGATTTGGAAGTTTCTTTTAGGGAGAGAACTTGTTTCATTCAGTGATTTACAAGGCGATCTTATATGCGGTCAACGCACATCAAGTCTTTACATAATCTCAATGCAAGACATGATTGCTTCTTCTCCCATCTGTCTACTTTCTAAGGCAAAATCTACAAAATCGGCTATGGCACGTCTCTCACATCTAAACTTTCAAACCATAACCAATCTTGCACGATACAAACTTGTTGAAGGTCTCCCAAGTTTTTGGTATTCTAAAGATCACCTATGCTCGACTTGTGAATAAGGAAAAGCACTCGTGCTCACTTTCCTTCAAAGGTGGAACCTGACTCACAACATGTGTTTCATCTTATTCACATGGATTTGTGTGGCCCAATCGCGGCGTCGACGATTAATGGCGCTACATATTGGTAATTGTAGATGACTACTCAAGATGGACTTGGGTTTATTTTCTTTGAAGTAAAGATCAAGCTTCATAGATGATCATCACCTTTCTCACAAAAATTCAAGTTCACTCGGAACACAGTCGGACAAATCGAGCGACGGAAGCTGAATTTGTGAATCAAACTCTTCGTGCATATTATGAGAAAGTGGGAGTTGAGCATCAAACATCAATTGCATGAACACCGGAACAAAACGGAGTTGTTGAAAACAAAGCTGCGGTAGTGGAAGCCGCAAGAACGATGTTGATAAATGCAAAACTTCTAGATTACTTGTGGGCTGAATCCATGTCAACTGCATGCTACACTCAGAATCGTTCAATGATTACCTTACGCAACAAAACACCTTATGAGGATTATCCACAACCGTAAACCAAATCTCAAACACTGTATTGGGATCCCTTTGTTATCGAATAATGATCATGACTTTGGTAAGCTCAAAGCCAAAGCTGACATTGAAGTCTTTGTTGGATATTGTGAAAACTCTAAGGGTTACCGGATCTGGAATCGTCGTACAAGGGAGATTATGGAAACAACTCATACAAATTTCGATGAGCTTACTAAGATGGCTTGTGAGCATAACAGCTTGGAACCGGGACATAACCGTCTAAACTTCCCCCAAACCCCATCATCAGTTGAACCAAGCCTCCAGCTTACTCGTCAACAAATGGAACAGCTATTTGCTCCTTTGTTTAGTGATGATATTGATCAACGTGCTCCAGATGTATCAACTGTTTCCATTTGCTCAACGTAATCCACATACATTACACGAAACAACAACTATTGAAGAAGCACCTCCAATGACTCTACTACAGCAATTTGAACAAACCGCATCCAATGGCCCGAACCGGTGATGATTTTCTAAACCAAGAAGTACCACAACCTACTGATTTTTGATCCAAATGCATTCTTCAATCCGTTTGCTAATGAAGCTGCCACCCGATGTTGCGAATCATCTACAAGCCATTTGAATCCTCCAAATGCTGTATGTATATCAACATCAACCCTCCACACATCGTTGGACTAAAGACCATCTTCTTGCGAACATCATTGGAAACCCGAATCAACCAGTCGTAACTAGACAACGCCTTCAGACTGACGGTGAACATTTCATTTATGCACTTACCATTTGTCAATCTGAACCCAAAAACATTAAAGAATCAATGACTTACGCCTTCAGACTGACGGGCACACAATTTCATCAGTTATGAAACTTGAATGACAATCCAAGAAAGAATGTAAGTTCACCCATCATGGACACTTTTTCAAAACTGATGAAAAAACATTTTGAAATGTCCATGATGGGTGAACTTACATTCTTTCTTGGATTGCAAGTTCATCAATCACCCCGTGGTATTTTCCTAAGTCACTCCAAATATGCTCTTGAAATTTTAAACAAACATGGAATGAACACGTGATACCTATGCCACACCAATGGCACAAACCAAGCGGATCTTTGATTTGCATGGGAAATTGGTTGACCCTACCAAATACCGTATTATTGGGTCTCATGTATCTAACGACGATAGGCGACATTGTATTTGTTGTATATCATTGCTCCCGTTATCAGTCAAGACCAACTAAAACTTACCTCTTTGAGGCTAAAAGAATCCTCCGATACATCAAGGGAACCATTAACTTGGTGTTGGGAATTCTACTAAATAAGAATTAGCGAGTGATCTGATTTTGACGGATTCTATTTGAAGTCTTTGGATTCTGGCGAGAAGTGATTATCTTGAAGTAGTAAAACCAGCGTAGCTTTGTTTATGGATATAGATATTAAGCGTATTTTATAGTTAGTTAGGATATGCATGAGTTTTATTAGGAAGTGATAATGCATATCTCTTTTAGTTTTATGAATATACGTTTCTTGTGAAACTGTTTAGGGTTCCTTATCTATAAAAGGAACACATTAATATGTATGATGTACGAGTTTGGAAAACAAGTTTTAGTTTTATTAAAATATCCATAGAGGATTAAAGTATTCTTAGTAATCTGTGTTCTTACTTTTGTTTGATACCGCTTTAGAATACAAGTAATAGAGACTTTCTATTAGTGTGTTTGTGATTACATAAACATTACTAACGATCCACGAGCGCTCAAAGATCTATCAAGGTCTAAGGTTCAACAAGTGGTATCAGAGCCTCGGGAGAGTCTCTATGATACTAAGAACATCCTTTTCTTTACACCCTCACAACCAAAACAACCATATCAATGCCTGGGTCAGACTATGGAACAGAAGTTACTAACAATCAAAACACCATATCTTTGCATCAACTCAATCTCACAAATAGCAATGCAAAGTTACTATACCTCAAGAAGGAGGAGTATGAATTGTGGGCTATGAAGATGCAGAATTGGATCACCAATATTGATTAGAATCTTTGGGAAGTTATCCGTAAGGGTAACTGACTTGAAGAAGTGCATCAAATGATCTTGTGGTTTAATACCGTCGTTGGTCCCAAAACTGCTGAAGAGATACTAGTTGTTCAGAGAGAGAATAAAGTTAGAACTATTCTCCTTTAGGATATACCAGATGATCACATGGGTGACTTTCACTACATGGAGGATGCTAAGGACATCTGGATGGCAATCAAGGCTAGGTTTGGTGGGAGCGATGAGTCAAGAGGATGATGAAATCAATCTTGAAACATCGGTTCAAGAATTCCAAATCGAGGAAGAAGGTATCCAGGGATATGACAGGTTCCATAGGATTTTGAGTCAATTGAATCGGATGAAGGCCAGGCCGGACCATGAGGATTGCAATTCAAAGTTCTTACGATCGTTACCTCCATCTTGGTTGCAAGTAAGCATTGCACTCAAAGCTAAAGGTGGGCTTGATATGCTCACTTTTGATGATCTCTACAGAGACTTAAAACTCTTGAGCGACGATGGTCCTTTCGTTCATCCACTCCTACTCACTTTCGACTTTTGTTAGCACCTCCTCAATAAGATGACTTATGCTCCAGCCCAATTTCCTCGGCATCATCATACTATATCACCACTACATCAAATACTCAACCTAAATCGGTGGTGTATTGGAAGATATACTTCACACTCTTTGTTGGCGATGACAATGTCAACAACTAAGGATTTTGAATAGGTGGATCCACTTGATATGGAAGATGAACTTGAAGTGGCAGTGGCCATGCTCTCAGTGAACATCAAGAAGTTTGAGAGTAAGTGGGAGAAAGTTTGGTTTCGAGGAAGAGATCAACAGGATTTGACATAAGGAAAGTTAAGTGCTATACTTGTGGTCAGATGGGTCACTTCTCAAGAGAATGCAAGGATAGGAAGGTGATGAGGAGGTTGATATCTTCCTATCAAGCGAGAATCAAATGAGGCGGAACTTCCAAAATTTGGATCCTCCAAAGCATTGGTTTCGGATGACCATGTCAGGCGGAAAGCGCCTTAAACTGATAATGTGTGAGGATCCTTCCATTTCCAAATATAATGAATTATATCTCGAGGTCAGGTTGAGATCTCCGGATTCGGTCTCGAGCGTCTTGAGAAAGAAAAGTGTAGTTTGAGAAAACCCGCCTAGTTGAGAGGACTGTAATTTTCATGAGCAAATTCCAAGATAGTTTCCTCTGAAGACTTGTCATTTAATTCTTTGCAAAATAATGTCTTTAATTCTGTTAAAAACAATTATGTTAATGTTTGTGGTTTGAATGCTTTTGCATGTAATGAAACATCTTTCAATTTGAATAAATATTCTAACAAGAAGAAATGTTTTGCTTGTGGAAGTAAATTTCATTTGATTAAGGATTGTAATTTTCATGAGCAAAGAATGGGTGTATGTGCTAGTCAAAAGAAACCTAGACCAATGTGGAAAAATGTTAATGATATACCATCTTTTGTTCCACAAGCAACTCATAAAACCAGCAAACACAATTCTGGTTGGAGAAGATCTGTTGCTAGACCATATGTGAGACCAACTAGTTCATATTTTCAAAATGGTTATTGGTCTGGATGTTTTGACTCTATGTATGTGGGAAAGGGATATTGGGATACAGCTGTGAAGCCTCAGCAGGTTGTTCTTGGACTCAAAAGGGACCTAATTTTCAAAGGAGGCCCAGGAACAATGGTGGATCTTATACATCTACATGGCCTAAATCTTATGATCCACAAAGCAGGCTCAAGTCAGTGATGACTTGAGCCTCCATAGTGTACTAATATTTTGTATATTTTTTTGTTGTTGTTGTAGGATCATCCTCTGAAGAGTAAAGATGTAGGCATTGTAGATAGTGGTTGTTCCAGAAGCATGTCAGGAAACAAAGAGAAGATGCATAATTTTGTACCCATAGAAGGAGGAGGCAATGTGACTTTTGGTGGAGGAGATGGTAGAATCACTAGGAAAGGCACCGTCAAAACACCTCATTTGGATTTTGAGAATGTGTACTATGCAAAGGAACTGCAACATTTCAACTTATTCTCAGTATCACAAATTTGTGACACCAAGAACAAAGTATTATTCTCTGAGGATGAATGTCTTGTGCTCTCTAAAGACTTCACACTTCCAGAAGATACATCCATTCTGCTAAGAGTTCCCAGAAGCCACAATTTATACACATTCAATTTGAATGATGTTCAACCAGAAGGTGATCTAACATGTTTGGTGGCTAAAGCATCCCTGGATGAGTCTACAAAATGGCATAGAAGTATGGCTCATGTGAACTTCAAGACCATTAACAAGCTTTCTAAACTTGGTCTAGTTTAAGGACTTCCTTCCAAAGTCTTCACCAATGAACACAATTATGTTGCCTGCAACAAAGGAAAACTTACAGAGCCTCATACAAAGCCATTACAGCTGTGAGCACTATCTCAAAACCTCTTCAGTTGTTGCATATGGATCTCTTTGGTCCAACCCAAATCAGGAGTATTGATCACAAGTACTTCTCGCTGGTAATCACTTGATGACTATAGCAGGTTTTGTAGGGTATTATTTTTTAGAACTAAAGATGAAACATCTCAAATTTTAAAAGAGTTCATTACCCTTGTTGAAAACCAGCTAAACAAAAAGGTTAAAGGTATTAGGTGTGATAATGGGACAGAGTTCAAAAATGTTGTATTAATAGAACTCTGTAAGTCTAAAGGGATAAAAAGGGACTATAGCAATCCAAGAACCCCACAACAAAAGGGGATTAATGAACGAAAGAATAGAACCTTAATAGAGGCAGCAAGATCCATGCTTGCAGACTCTAAATTACCCACTATGTTCTGGATTGAAGCAGTTAGCACTGCTTGTTATGTTACGAGCAGAGTATCTATTACTAGACCTCATTTCAAGACACCTTATCAACTTCTCATTTGGGAAAGTTCCGGATATTCATTACCTCAAACCTTTTGGATGTCAAGTGACCATTTTGAACACTAGTGATCCACTAGGAAAATTTGATGAGAAAGCTGATGAGGGGTATATTGTGGGTTATTCAAATTTCATAGTAAAGCTTATAGGGTATACAATTTAAATGCTAAAAGATTGAGGAGACTCTTAACACTTGAGATACCTAGAAGATAAACCTAATGTTCGGGTCAAGGTCATGTTTGGTCCTTTATCTAGATTACTTGATTAGTTGGGTTATACTAGATATGTTGCTAACCAATATGCGTGTCACAAGAGTCTCCTACTGACAATGCAGGTACCTTGGATGATGACTCAGATAGTGAGTTTGAGCATGATGAACAACCAATTGTTGAACCTTCTTTTTCCCCTAACCATTTTGCAGGTGATAGTTCTAAAGTAACTTCTGATGAGCATGGAGATGAGTCACACTATGCAGAGGACCTTGCTAGACTCAAAAAGCAAGAGCATGCACCATCTAGAAGCTTGAGGCTTGGTGTGGAGTTTGTAAGAGATGATGAGGCACTAATCAGACAATCAGCATAGCAATCAGTGGAAATCATGATTCTCCTAACAGTTCTTCTGTTTCTCCTAACATCACCAAATCTGCTGACAGCCCTGCTGCATCTACTCCCATTTCTACTAGTGTGTCAATAGACATTGAAGAACCATATACACGATTTCCAAGTCCTTCAGATCTTGGTAATCACCAAACCAAAGCTGGAATCTTCACCTCACCTTCCTATGACAGTGATTTTGAACCAATTGTGACCAACCTTGACACCACAATTGATGTCAACCCCCTTTGCTACAAAAGGATCAACATTGCTCATCCTCAATCAAATGTTATTGGTGATCCTCAAGCACCTGTTCGAACTAGAAGTATTGTGACAAGTTCGAAGTATGGTCAAGTTGCTTTTCTTTCCTATGTCTCAAACCAGCAAATGGACAATCACACAGACTTTAAGCATTGTATGCTTGCTTTCTTTCTTTCTCAAGTGGAACCAACCAAGTGTTACTCAAGCTCTTGAAGATTCAAGTTGGCTTGAAGCAATGCAAGATGAGATGAAACAATTCAAGAATCGGCAGGTTTAGATCTTTGGTACCACTACCGATGGGAAGATTGCAATTGGGACAAAATGGATTTTGAAGAATAAAAGAGATGCACGGGGTATTGTGGTTAAAAACAAAGAAAGATTAGTGGCTCAGGGGTTTAGGCAAGAGGAAGGAATTGATTATGATGAAGTTTTTGCACCTGTAGCTAGAGTTGAGGCCATTAGAATCTTCTTGGCCTATGCATCCTATATGGGGTTCATGGTATATCAGATGGATGTGAAAGGTGCTTTCAGTATGGTGAGATTGAAGAAGAAGTATATGTCACTCAACCCAAAGGATTTGAAGACCCAGATCATCCAAATCATGTATACAAGGTTGTAAAAGCTCTCTATGGACTACATCAGGCACCAAGAGCATGGTATGCTAGGCTATCTGCTTTTCTGTTGAAGCATGGTTACAGAAGAGGTGCCATTGACAAAACACTCTTCCTAAAGAAGAATTTCAGAGACATCATTCGTGTGCAAGTTTATGTAGATGACATTATCTTTGGCTCCACTAAAGAAGCTTGGTGCAGGGTGTTTGAGGAGTTGATGAAGGGAGAGTTTCAGATGAGTGCTATAGGGGAGCTTACTTTCTTTTTAGGTCTACAAGTTATGCAGAAACCTGATGGTATTTTTATCAGTCAGGATAAATATGTGAGACATTTTGAAGAAGTTTGATATGGAAAATGTCAGGAACGCCACTACACCTTATGAAGCTCCAAAACCAAAGAACAATCTTGAACCAAATCCTGCTGTGAATGTTCACTTATACCGATCCATGATTGGTTCATTGATGTATTTGACAGCTTCTAGGCTTGACATTACATTTCCTGTGAGTGCTGGTTCTAGACATCAGGTCACTCCACTTACTTCCCACTTGAATGTAGTCAAGAAGATCTTCAAGTACCTAAAAGGCCAACCCAATGTAGGTCTTTGGTACCTAAAAGAGTCTCCTTTTATGTTGGAAGCATATAGTGATAGTGATTATGCTGGTGCGAATCTGGATAGGAGATCCACAACTGGAGGTTGCCAATTTCTTGGAAGAAGATTGATTTCTTGGCAATGCAAGAAACAAACTATTGTTGCTACCTTATCTACTGAAGCAGTAGTATGTTTTGCGCACCAAATTGTTGTGGTCGGTACTATGGATACAAAATCAGATTCTTTGGATTATGGGTTTAATTTCATGAACACCACAATCATTATTGATAATCAAAGTACCATATGCATAGTTAAAAATCTAGTTTTTCATAATAGAACTAAGCATATTGAGATCAGGCACCATTTTATAAGAGATGCATATGAAAAACATTTAATAAAGGTGCTTAAGATTCACACAGATGATAATGTGGCAGATTTATTGACTAAAGCTTTTGATGGACCCAGGTTTCAACACCTAGTTGTTCATATTGGGATGCTTAACCCTTAACTGCAAAGTTTGAGGGGAGGCATAGGCCTCAGGGGAGGCATATGCCTTATGGGAGGATTGTAGTTGTCTATCTTGTAAATTTTGTAGATTATTGTTTATATTTTTGTTTGCTAACACTAACCAGCTAATGATCTTTAAGTTTTGTATGTTTTGGTTTGGTTTGTTTGCTACTTTGTGTCTGTTTTGCAGAATGCCTTTATGAGCAGTTACAAATCTTAAGTTGAAGTTCACCAAGTTTGATTAAATGGGAATATGGTCATGTAAGCTCAAAGCTTGTTTCTACTTAAGGAAAGATCAAGTGATAATCTTTGAGATGTTGTTCATTAAGTCAAGAAACAATTTACAGCTTACAATCAACTTCAAATGAAACTAAAGACCATCCCTATACAAAATCTACCAAACATAGTCTAGTTCCTATCATCTATTACAAAAGTTGGTGGATATACATGACCAGTACGATGAAGGAGCTGAAGATGAAAATAGAATGGATGGATTGATGAAAACGACGATTTTGATAGTGAAAACTTTGCTGCACAAATGGTGGCTATTGGACAACAAAAGAAGAAAGCTGCAGCTGCAAAGAGAAAAGCTATTGCTACACAAAAGGCTAAAGCTAAGAGGGAGAAACCACAGACTGCAGCACAGAAGAAAGCTTATATGAGAAATGTGGTGTATAATCAGTACTCTTTGCTCTATATCAATCTGGTTTGACAAGGAAGCAAGTATGGGCTTTATCTGAATCTGACTTGACTAGTATGTATCATAAGATTATGAAGCATATTGCACCAACTTCTCAATTCAAAAGGATTGCTGGTGGTATGGATGCTCCAAAAGCCAAAATACCCAAGACAGTTGAGATTGTGACTTCTTTTGCTGATAATAGAGACGCCGTTGAGCACTCATCTTGTTTACGCTAGGAACCTCTTGAAGGTGTACATTCTACTGAGAAAGTACAATCTGCTGACCCTATTGTTGTTTCTCCTGAAGCTTCATTCAGTGCTGCTGATACATCTATGGATCCAAAGGGGACTACTAGCACTATCGAGCATGATATTATTCCTTCTTCTGCATCTGCTGAACAAGAAGGAGCAGACATGGTTAGGAGAGCTGAATAAGAAGCTCTAGAGGCTAAAAGCGTCGAGAAGAGCTTGATAAATTGTATGCAATGGGTGGTTCTGTTCCAATTCCCTCTGTTTCTACCTCTTCTATTCCTACTGAAGATGCCTCTTGTGCATCTGAGAAGGTACATTCTTCTTTTTCTATGGGCATTTATGTACCTGGTAGGAGGGGGAAAAGGATGTCCAAAAGGAGACACATTGCCATCAGGAGATCTGTGAGATTAGCTGGGAAGAAGGCCTCTGGAGTTCATAAATCTCATAAGGGTGGTTCTTCTAAGCATTTGGACCTCAAGGCTCCTGATACAACATTTATTCAAGTGGGTTCTTTTGCAACTTTTCTTGAGGGTTCTTATAGTGTGTTGACAAAATGGACATTGACTGATGGACAGTTTAACACCATATATAGGATAGATAACTCTTCTAAGCAGTTTACTTTCTTGAAAGACATGCTTCATTTGGTGGATTGGCAAGATTTGATTACTCTCCATGGCCTTGTCACACAGTTTTATGCCACTCATACACCACAGGGTTCTGGTTTGTACTTATTGGGAGATCTTCAAGTTCTTTTTGATTCTCAGTCTCCAACTGGTAAAGGGTATTCAATTTGGAAGAATTCACATAAGTGGAAGGTTGATACTTGGAGATTTTACCCTATCCCAAATGTGCATGTTGTGGAGACAAAGTGTGGAATTTCTGTATGTATGTTTTCTGATCAGCATTATCCTTTGTCCATTAAACTGCTGAAACGTATGCTTATAATGAAATTGGAAGTTCCTCCTGATCCAGTGGGGAATGATATGACCCATGCTGAACAATTGATTGGGTTGCTCAAGTTCAAGCTTCTGCAACACCAAGCTTCTACTTGATTCTGGTATCTTGTATCACTTCTTTCTTTCTTTAATTCTTATCATTTCTTTCTTTGTTTAATTCTTAAAAAAAAAGACTTTGTATATTCTTTGTTTGTCTCACTTCTTTCTTTCAAGTTTGTTGTATATAACTCTGTTGATGGTTCTCAACTCACCAGATGTGGCTTAAGTACATCAAAGAGTTGGCTAGTCCAAAGGGTACAGCTTTGGTAAAGACACATCAAATCTGTTGATAGCTGTAATGGTTTGCTCAAAACCATAAGGTATGCAACTCACCCATGCTTAATTGCTGAGGGTTGTATGGTCATCAATTCACCATGGCTTATACCTTTTTGGTATCCAATAATTGGCTAGCCCACAAGTATATGGCTTGTGGTAAAGGCAGTGGAATACCATATTTGGTAATCAATTCACCAAAGGTGATTCTTTCACCTAAGAATTGGCTAGTCCTGAGCAAACGGCTACAGGTAAAGACATTTCAAATCCATTTATAGCTGCTGATTTGCTATAAATCAGATTGTTATCAGTGTACCATAGTTTTCGAACTTAAACATTTGGCTACAATAGTAGTAATGGCTATTGGTAAAGAGACATCAAATCCATTATTTTCAATGATTCACATCTCACATGAGTTAACACACCTGGATGTGATGAGAATAGTATGAAACTAATCTGTTTTGATGTACACTTTGTCATTTGTTGCTGCAAAGATCTGAAGTTTCACAGTTTTGCCATCATAGAGATGTGGTTGTTTTGTCTCTTTGTTGCTGATGTTCGAATTCAATCCTCTTGTTCTACAGTGTTAAAGATCTATCAAGATCTTGAACTTAACCATATCAAATTCAAGATTAGGGGAGGATTGTTGGGAATTCTACTAAATAAGAACTGAGTGATATCTTGTTGGCGGATTCTGCTGAAGTCTTTGGATTTCTGCTGAAGAAGTGATTATCTTGGAAGTAGTAAAACCATTAGCTTGTTTACTCGGATATAGATATTCCGCGTATTTTATAGTTAGTTAGGATATGCATGAGTTTTATTAGGAAGTGATAATGCATATCTCTTTTAGTTTTATGAATATACGTTTATTGTGAAACGGTTTAGGGTTCCGTATCTATAAAAGGAACACATTAATATGTATGATGTACGAGTTTGAAAAACAAGTTTTAGTTTTATTAAAAGATCCATAGAGGATCAAAGTATTCTTAGTAATCTGTGTTCTTACTTGTGTTTGACTTCCGCTTTAGAATACAACTAATAGAGACTTTCTATTAGTGTGTTTGTGATTACATAAACATTACTAACGATCCACGAGCGCTCAAAGATCTATCAAGGTCTAAGGTTCAACACTTGGGAATCTGGTATCCGAAGGATTCTGGTTTTGAACTAATAGCTTTTTCAGACGTTGATCACGCAGGTTGCTTAGATTCACGGAAAAGTAATTCAGGAGCTCTACAATTTCTTGGTGATAAACTGATGTCATGGCAATCGAGGAAGCGAGGATTGTACATCGTTGTCCTCAACCGAAGCAGAATATGTAGCCATGTCGTCGTGTTGTGCTCAAGTCATTTGGATGAGAACACAACTCAAGGACTATGGTTACATATTTGTGAATCCCGATATCTGCGACAATCGAAGTGCTATTGCGATCTCGTGCAACTCGTTCAACATTCAAATTAAAGCACATCGATCTTCGATATCATTTCATCAAGGAGCATGTGGAAAAGGGTGCCGTTGAATTATATTTTGTAGGTGCCGAATACCAATGGCGAGATCTTCTCACCAAAGCCTTAGCTCCCTGCTAGGTTTCTTGAGTTGGTCCATGGATTGGTATGCGTGTTTGACTCCAGAGGAACTGGATGAACTTTTAAAATAATCTTAAAACCAGTCAAACACCAAAACATCTTATGTAAATACTTTTCAAATACAAAAATATAAAATTTACAAAATTCAAAAATATTCTCCTATCTAAATTTCTTTCAACATGGCAAGTACAAATCTTCCGTCAACACTTTTCTCTTTCAAAATTCAGTATTTTTTCGATCAAGTGTTGAGGGGGAGAAAGTAAATATTTTCTGCTTCATAAAACCTTGTACTTGTATGTTACCTTATTCCGGTTGTTTCTTTGATTATGGTGGTCATATTTCTGGATCATTGACACTCCCCGGAATCAAATTTGTAAAATTTCATTATTTCTTAAGTCAAGGGGAAGTGTCATCAAGTTTCTTTCCAAAACATCTTGCTTTATGTAACCAAAATGGAACTTATGGGCTGTGGATGAAAATGGTTGAGGTGGAGGGACAAATGTTGTCAAAAGTTCAAACTAATTTTAACAAAACTCTTCACCAAACTTTTCAAATCATTTAATACTTACATTAAATTTTCTCAACCAGTCATCCCACACATAAGATTAAATCTTCAAAACCGGGCTTTAGACTTCAAATTTGTAAGTGGTTATTGATTCTAGGTGATATACTAAACAAAGGTTTTGATTTTTTTTAAAATCCATCGGTTAGATTTGTCCCTAGGCATGATTTCATGTTCTACGCATAAGCGTATGAACATGTAATCATGTTTGGGTATTTGGTGTTGAAATGAGTATGTTTAAATGTTGATATAATCATTCTTAAACCATTTTTCAAATTTAAGGTTCATACGCATGAATTGGAGGTTTTCTTATGTGAGTGTTTCTGGTCAATTAGATGGTTGTGTTATGTTTGTTACATGCTTAATTAATCAAAACCAGTCACAAATCATACCCAGAAACATCAATTCTGTGAAAATTAAGAATTAGGGTTTATACTCATATGAATTGGGTATTATTGATTCAAGAGGTTTTAGATGTTATAACTTGTTGCAACACTATCATATAACTTCTAAAGTATCCCAGAAAACATTTGGTGTCATTCCTATGACTAAATTCCTTACTCGTAAAAGTTTTAATAATTAGGGTTTAGACTTACGCATAAACTGTTTTTGGACTAAATTCATGTGAAAATTAAAGGGGATTGAATATATGTTAATGAATGTGTTATGATGAATTTGTTTCAGGTTATTACGCGTGAATAATTCAGAATCAAGGTTAACCATGGACTCCTATGCATAAGGATTACCTTACGTGTAGAAAGTTATTCGTAGGAGTAATCTTAGGCGTAACCTTTATGCGTAAGGTTCTACATGGAACTACGCGTATCCTGTGAAGGATATGCGTAAACTTGAGTCTTACGCATAAGGTTCACTCTTACGAGTAAACCTTACGCGTAAGCTCCAACATACGCTTATGCGTAAGCCTTATGCTAAGGGCTCTTTTCCTACGCGTAAAATTTCTTACGCGTAAGTCAAGTTCCTACGCATAAGCTTATGCCTACGCGTATGGTCTATTGTTTACGCATAAGCTTGCAATTCCTACGCTTAAGCCTAATTTTAACCATAATTATGAATTGTTACGCGTACAAACTTGTAAATAAATAAATCATAACGTCACGAATCTAAAATGTCACTAATAAGCTTAAATGGTTAATATGTTGTGAAAATAAGTGAAAATTTGGACTTTAAAACTCAAAATTAATAAATTCACGAAACTTATCATGACTACTTTCGACTATTGTACAAACAAGTGACGTTGGACTCGTAACATTCATCAACATAACATATTCAATAATTGGACAATAAAATCAACTATTGACTAACATAATGTCTTTCGATATGTTGGTTCTTTTGGCTCAATATCTTTCAGATCACAATATGGACGTCCAAATGGAAAACGTTGATGCACCAAATGTTCTCACTATGGAAGACATCTTCCCCAAAGGTTACACAATGAAGATTGGGAAGAACAATCTCAAAGTCGATTTTGATAACTTCACGTGTTCTGAGTCTTCTTTTCAAATTGCTGTGGATATTCTAAATACTCATCCTTACAATAACATGCTCACTAATTCTACAACTGTGCCGGTGATTTATGTTCACCAATTCTTGCACACCATGCAAAAGGTCAAAGGTCAAGATGCTGTGACAGTAACACTTAACGATAAACAAGTCACCATCACTCCAGCTGACTTAAGGGCTATTCTCCTTCTTCCAAACATTCAGCCTGCTGAATATATTGCTTCTCCTTCGGAAGAGCTCACTCTCCAGTTCATGGTCGACATCGGCTATGATGAAGCTGCTGGGATCATCACAAAACACTCGTCAGTTGATCTTAAGAACATCCCCCAGCCATGGAGAACCCTCTACATCATGGTTGCCAAATCAGTATCTGGACGTGATAGTGGTTTTGAGCATCCTAAGCTCATGGAACTACAAATATTTTGGGGCATGGTCAACATGAAACACATCGAATTTGTAGCTCTGGTCTGGGATGACATGATGTCTTATCTTAAAAAGCCTCTCACCAAGATCCCTTATATCAGATACACAAAACAGTTGATCCAAAGGATTCTAGGGAATAATCCAGATATTCCCTTGAGACTTGATGACCCCAACCATCACTCAGTGTTGCTTGAGCCCACACTCAATGTTGTCAGATTTAAGGACTCAACAATGAAGAAACAAGGTGCGGATGCAGTTGCCTTCTTCTGCTACTATCAAGGGACTTCAATGCGTACAAGCGATATCTGGAGGCAGTTGAATCGGGCAAAGTGGGGTTCGTTGATGAAAAGTCTTCTTGCACACACTTAGGAAGACCGGGGAAGCGATCTTTGGAAGTATTGCGAGCGAGAGTGCGAAAGTATCCAAAGAGGACTCACACCCCGAAAAGAAGTTCCATCAAAGGGTGCCATCCCTATTCCCAAACCAGAACCACAAGCGATGGGCGAGGACATGGAGGATCTTGAAGCGGATGAAGAGGTTATCTACTCGAGAATCGCCACGAGATGATACACTAACGGTTGAAAAACCTCTAAGTCCCAAGTTAAAGGGAAAACTCGGTGCAAGAACAGGAAAAGCGAAAGCTCGGATGAAGAGCCACGGATGAAGCCAAAGATTGAGAAAGACGAAGAATCTCCGACTACAACATGTTGCTCCGGGAATTTAATCGTGAACAAACAAGAGGCCACAGTGATTCAAGTAGTGGTGGACTAACAATATCAATTGTGATGTGGTTAATCAACAGATAAGCAATGGTGCCACCGCCAGGAATCCACGAGCAACGGCAACAATCATATGAAGTTCCGTTCACTTTTGAGCAAGAAGAGGAACCAGAAAAGGATGAGAAGATCAGGAATGAAGATATTGCACGAGCTGACAAGGAAAGAATTGAAGAGGAAGCTCGAGCAAATAAAGAAGCTAGGGTTAAGGCAGAAGAAAAGGCTAAAGCTGAGAAGGAAGCCGATGCTTATCTTCTAGATAGTCCCATACGTAGCAAGGAACAAACCTCTGAGCCACCAAAGGACCTTGAGGCTCCTCATGAATCATCATCGTCAGACTCATCTTCTCATTCTTCACCACCACCATCCAAAGCCACCACCAGATCCGCATCCAAATCGGTAAAACCCGACCGATACTTGGATATCACGTGCAAAGACAAAATTGTCAAGGTCGTGAGCAAGTAAGGAAGAAAGCGTGGTCAACAAGCTGAATCAACTAGTACAGAGTTAACATTCTTCAGGGGCGTGATAAACGAGTTTTCGGATGAAGAGGACGATGCAGCATTTCTAAGCGAGAGATATTCAAAGGGAAATGGACAAGACGATCAGAGAAAATACTCACAAGTTTCTCATCGACATCGTCCCTGGGGTGACAAGAGAGATGTTCACGGACAAATTTATCCAAATCTCATGCAATTGGTCAAGCAAACAATGCAATCTACTCCTTTAGCAATGCAAATCAATCCAATTGAGCTGCATTGTCTCGATGCGAGAATTGATTTCCGGACTTGTTCTACAAAGCGTCTAAATGATGCGCGCGTTTACTTCGATGAAGCTAAACTTTTTGAGGCATTGCTGGATTTTCAACTCAAAACTCCATGCAAAGCGGCAATGAAAAGGCTAAGCGTCAAGAGGCGATGATGATGCGGATAAGGATTAGAAGCGAAGAAGAAAAATGACGATTCATCTACTATGCCTCCACCACCCCAAAGGACCTCCACCCAAAGAAGTTCTCCAAGCGGTCTCCTTTCTTTGATAAACCTCGGGACTCTAAGTCACCACAAACAGAGAAAACGGTGATCACTTTGAATACACGTTGGTGGCGATGAAGAAAAATTCTGAGCCCGACAACAACCTACTTCTTCTACAACAACGAAAGCCATAATCATCATGAAGCCAAATAAGAAGAAGACCGATGTTGTCTCATGGCTAGATGAAGATGACATAGAAGAATATGACTGGTTTTCTAAACTCGTTGATGCTACCCCTCTGTTACCGGAAGGTCAAGAAATGGTAGATGGTCGCACAATGGAGCATGTGAAGCTTATACAGGAAAATTTCAAAGTGAAGAAAATGACCAAAGCGAGTTGGCGAATCAAGAATGATGCATTTCAACTACTTAAAGACGGCTCGAGCGATTGCAATTGAAGTCGAATATCATCTCGATAACATTGCACGAGCCATGTCTAACAACATTTATTGGCTCAATCTTGAATCAAACATAGACTTCACCAGACAAGATAAAGCTCATACTACTACCTTATCGGACCAAACCTCTACCTACCATTGGCCGACCGGATCAACCCAAGATTCCGTGCAGCTATTTCTTCAACAACGACACTGGTTTCTTCTACCAGCGATGTCTCCAAGAAATACGCTACATCACTCACATTCCCTTTCCCGGCAGCAATCTACTCTAATAACATAGCCATCGAGGAAGAAGCCACACACATGTTTGCTGACAAAGTGGAAAAGCATGACCTCGATGCACTATATGGGATTCATCATTGGCCAAAATGACAAAGAATCTACTACAAAAGCTGCCAGGTTCTAAAGTCAAAAAAGGAAGTGTTCAGTGAAAAACGGATCGTTGCAATTCAGCATGTTACTCTATCGTCGAAGTGGGACTATACATTCCTAAAGAAAATAGTGGTCAAACGACAAGACGAAGAGGAATATGAAAAACAGATTTTCTGAGATTGTCGCTAAATGACATTGAAGATATGTATCTTGCCAAGGTATAGAGACGAATGCGACATTTCTCTACAACTATCCAACGCGAGTACATCAAGTCATTGATCATATTCATCCGAAGCATCGTGATCCAGCGTGTAGAAGATATTCAACTTGGTAGAATGAAGTATCGAGCGTGTTAATCTCACAAAACCCTGCTTGTCCTTCCGACATAAACCAACTTGCTCAGTACACCCTTATCAGCAAACCATTTAGGGTAGTCTACCGAAGTGAACTACACCACAATTGCTTCATGGCGTGCAAAGAGCTTCATAAGTTTAGGGATCACACATTAAAGAAGGTTCGGGACGGGCTAGCATACAGGTTAAAGGAGATCCATGACGGCATAGGGTCACCTAAGAGATGGAATTCGAGGGATAGGAGGGATGTAAAGAAGATCATCACTCGGATTGATGAAAGGTTGTTCAGACGGGATCAGATAAGAACGTTGGAGAGTTTCGTAGGTGGTCATCCAAGCATATCTCTCACAGGCTACCAACATCCAGAACGCATTCCTGGAGTTATTGCTAGAATACCTGATACTCCTGGTACCCTTTGATCTGTTTCTCTTATCATTATTTGGATGTGTGTTTTTTATCTGACTATGGCTTGTGCACACATAACAGTGTACAACCCGTACTTGTAATGAAAGGACTCTGTAGTACGCCTTAGTGCCACAATCCTTATAAAAGAAGCGAAAGCTTCTTACTTTTGAGTAAAACTAATCAAAACTTTCATTTTCAAAGTTTTGCTCAAAAGAACAAGTACTTCCCCTTATGATTTTCAAAACCTCAAAAGTTAATATCACTTATTGAGGGGGAGTATTTGATTAAAACTTTGTTCACAAATTGTTCTTCATGAAATTCTTCCCACAAAACTCAAAATGGACATATTCGATAACAAAATTTAGTCAAAAATAACATTTATATGCCATTTTTGAGGGGGAGAAAAATTATGTGATATGAAATATGTTGTGAATTGCTATTGAACCGTCGTGCGAAAGACTTAACCAATGAATTGACGAGATCTTAAATGTTAGTAACTCGAAGAGACTTGTCCGGGACGGGTAATAATTTCAAACTAGTTCGCTAGTGATGTAAACGTGTCTCGCAAAGGACTTGTCCTAGTAGAATGTACCATTCGAGAAACTCTTGGTAGACGTGAACCTTGATGGGTCAAACCTCCTCTCCAAGGAGTGTTTACAACTTCAAGTGACCTAGTCGGTGATGTAACCGTGTCTCATGGGAATTGTCTATCTTGAGTTGATCAATTCAAAGTGCGCCGCTCTTCTCTCATCGTGCGATTTCACACAAAATACTTAAGCAGCGTGTGGAGGGGAGTATTTCGCAAAATACAAAACTCTTTCAGTGGTACAAAATGTTTTTTAATCATAACCACTTTGAGAAATTTTTCATGAAAATGGTTTTACGGCAACATAGGTTAGTCATGGAGTTATAAGGTGACTAAGGTTAGGAATAACCATCCTATGATCCGCCATATCCGGAGGGATCTACCCAAGGACACCACCAATAGTTGAATTTAGAAGTCCTTATGTATGATTATAAAAAGGAGAAAATGAGAATCGGAGAAAGAAGGAGTTGAAGAATTAAAAAAAAAGTAATTAAAAGGGTGAAAACAAATAGCCCTCCAGATTATTCAACTTAGGGCAGACACGGGGTTCAATTCATATGCTACTGGTTGTCACTAGATGACACCGGTATTGAAGATTAAGAGTCGTCATGGACCCAGTGACGCATGCACTAAACCTTCTTAGCCACTCAAGTTTCTCTCAACAGAAGCTTGTTTTATTCTCACTGGGAACCCTACGTAAACTATCGGCTCTCTCTTAGAGATTGATGGTATTGAAGAAGGAGACCCTCTCCCTAGTCTCCGCTCAAGAAAAACCAAAGCGCACTATTGAGTCTAGAGCCATAAGATTCATCAAAAGATCTCTTAGGTACACTTGACAATTCATCGCTTGTCATTCAACAATAAGAACAAAAGTGATACATTATCGAGTCCTTCACAGATCTTAGCAATCTTTCGAGAACATTTATGAGAGGTTCACAAATGTGATCCTCAGTGATTGAATGGAATCTCATGCCAGGGTCAACATCAAACACCGACGGTAGAGGTCACTTAAGAACTCCTTGTGGGTTACGCTTGGGTAGGTCTCAAGCGGTCTGCCCAAGGTCGGGTGGATGCTTCATTGTACCTCATCGACTCACCTGAACTGTAGGTGTACTTGATATTCTCGCAAGTTATCTCACTTTTGGGAATCCGTTCAGAACAAACAGCCTTAGTGAGAATTAGAGAACGTGTTTTCACACTATGCATTCGTTAACACACTCGAAGTTCAAACTTGTAAGTGTTGGATTATTTCTAACCCATGTTTTATGTTTTCTTCTTATCGATGCTTTGGTGGAAAAGATCGTGCAGATTCTTCACATGCTCGTACCAATAACAACACTAATTGAAGTTCTCTCAAAAGGCAACACAAAGTCAGAATGATTCTTCATCAAAGTCAAAGAATCTACAAAGTTTAAAGACAAAGATAACTACATAAGTACTGAAAATTCAATGTTAAAGAGCGTGTGAGAATGTTGGAGAAAGACGTGGAGACACTGGAGAAACAAAGCAGATCTAATGCAGATAACGACAACATACTATCACAACCACCACAAAGAACAAAGATCAAAGAACAAAGAAAATGAAGACGTCAAAGCAGAATACTTCAAAAGAAACAAGATCCCTACACTTGGGAGATTGTTCGAACCAAGACAATTCTTCTCACAAGAAAGAAGAATGTCAGAAGACGTCAAAGCAACTATTACATCGGCACCTACAATGTTTTTTCACTCTAATCATTAATCACCAACACTTAGGGGGAGATTTTTGGAATCACTCCTAAACTAGATTACAAGTGTTAGTAATTAATGTTGTAATAGTTAGCTTAATTAGGGTTTTATGTTAGTACTTAAGGCAAGGCTTATGTAGAAAGCCTATAAGCCTTGGCCCAAGCCCAATAAGTAAAGGAAGGGAGCTTGAGTGTTGCCCTATCTCCTTCCCTATAAATACCTTTGTAACTCTCATTTGAGAGTTGGTTGTTGACTTTTCTATTTCACTCTAAGCATAAACCTTTCATTATTATTCATTCGTGTGTTTGGTTAAGTGTTCATCCGATCTTCTCTTCTTATTTCTTCATATTGATGCATGTGTTACAAACATGGTGACCTAACAAAGGGGGAGATTCTTAATACAAATAAGCCGTAAAAACGTTTATTTATATTTTACGATCATCTAATGTTTTGTCGATAACAAACGTAAAATTATTTTAACGAAACAAATAAAATACGTAAATGGTTTGAGCCAATAGTTTTCTAACACACTTATGTTTTCACATAAAACACTAAAACAAGTATAAGTGATTTTATAATTTAATAATACATATGTACAACAACTAGTGTTTACATATTGGGCAAATATATACATAACTAGTATGTATTATAATGGGTAATACAATTGGGTAGAAACTTAAGTATTTGACCCATTGACCAAATACATTGAATGTAGTTTGGTACAACCCAAAGTCCATGACCCATACCCATGGAACTTGACCATAACCTATTGCATGACATCATGCTTATGTCATATATGGATAATATCCATGACCCATGGTTTTAATCCATGGCCCATAGTTTTAATCAATGAACCATGGACTAGATGCATTACATCTTGTAGATACATTGTATCTAGTTGGATACCCATGATCCATAACCCATGACCCATGACCCAAAACCCATGGGCAAAAGGGAGCGTCCCACGGATCCCCAGTATTACACTGGACGGATCTCTCAAGTGAGGGATCTGTGGGATCCGTGGAACAGTAGATGTTTTTCTTCTATAAATAGTGAGTCATTTCTTCCTTTTGGGTTGCCACTCCCACACATACTTTCCCCAAGTATTGTAACCTTCTAACCACATATCCTAAGGATCTTTTCTATGTAGTTTGTCTTTTGTTTTTGTGTGATTCTCTAGGTTCCTCTTAAAGGCGAGATCACCACTTCTTGATGTCGAGCAAGCTCAAGTCCATGAGTTGCCATGCTTCGTCATCATCAAGACTACTGAGGTTCTCTTGTTGATACTTCTTTCTTCCTCCATAGAAGTGTTGTGTCCAAGGCATTAGTGAAGGATGCTGAAAGAGTCAAGATGAAAGCATTAGCGAAAGGTGCTTAACGTCCGTGTCAAAAGCATTAGTGAATAATGCTAAAGGAGTCAAGACGAAGGCATTAGTGAAAGGTGCCAAGCGTTCGTGTCAAGGGAATTAGTGAAAGATGCCTAGGAGTCAAATCAAGTGGCATTAGTGAAGGATGCCAAGGTCGTATAATCGATGAGGTGCATCGTTATACAAATAATAATAGTTTGTTTCCAAGGATATTGATATCTTTGATGGTGTTGTAATAAGGAGTGGGTCTCCTTTGGGGATAGGTGTTGTGTAGTGTTGGGTAGTAGTTCCTCCATTGTAATGGAACTCGGTACTTAGCCTAGTACCGGATAAAGGGTAGGCGATGTTGTGGTAGGTGTGGTTCTCCTTGGTGAAAGAACCTGGTGGTTAGCCTAGTACCGGAAAAAGAGTTAGCGACGTTGTGAAGGCTTCTCCGCCATAAGGAGTTGGTGTTGTGTAGTGATTACGAACTCTCAAGTAGGTGACTTGGGGAGTGGAGTAGGTCAAGGAAGGTGTCCTTGTAGCCGAACCACTATAAATACTCGTGTCGTGGTTATGTGCTTCTTACTCTTTATCTTTCATTACACACTTATATATCTATCTATCAATGTCCAACATACAAATCTAAATAGATTGACATAAGTCGATCTAAATATTTTAAAATAAAGTTTTAATTGGTAAAACTATTCAACCCCCCTTTCTAGTTTTCCTCAGATGTTTTGGAAGCAGAAAAGGAAAGGGCTGCAGAAGAAGCTGCTAAGAAGGCTGAAGATGATCGCATTAGAAGGGAAACCAACGCCTATATTCTAAACAGCTCTGAACACAACCCTGAGCAATCTTCATAACCACCCCTTGAAACCTCCAAAGCCGAATCATCTTCTCACTCATCACCACCACCATCAAAAGAAACAACAAAATCATCTACCAAATCAATCAAGAAGAAAGCCAATACTTGGGCATCTCGCACCAAAGCTAAGATCCAGAAAGCATTGCTTCAATCTAGAAAACGCAAACAAAGTCTTCAGGAAACAAGATTAAACATGCTAGCTGACAAGGTCATCGAGCTTTCCCAGCAAATGGACCAGTTCGAAGGAGAAAGAGAACAGATCAAGGCATTTCTCACCCAGGATGTCCAAGGAGAAATGAACGAACAAATTCAGAACTACACTCATCACTTTCTTCTCAACATGGTTCCTGGCGTCACAAAAGAAATGTTCAAGAATCAGTTCTACCCAACACTAAAAACACTGGTCAAGCAGATGATTACAACAACACATGTGGTCATGCAAACCCGACCAGTACAGCCTCTAGTTGTCATCGAAGCTGATTTGATCTCACAGTTGGTGCTTCAGATGTCTCCTCGTGCTCTGAACTTCACACCAGAAGAATCTAAGCTATATGAGACACTTCTAGCACATCAACTAAGAACATCATGCATGGAAGCTACTGGTCTGGATAAGAAACCATGAGATGATGATGACAAGGATCAAGACCCGAATACCAAACGTCAAAAGAAGACCGGCGGGTCATCATCATCCATGCCACCACCACCTCCTAAGACCAATACTACACCCACAAGACAAGCTGCTCAACGACCTCCCTCATTTGAGAAACCTCGGGATGCATATTCTCCACCACCATAGCAGAAAACCAGTGATCATTTCACTTATACCGGTGGTGAGGGTCATAACATTCCTGAGCCCCAACAACAACCATCACCTCAACCAGAATCATCCTCAAGAGCCAAGAAGAAGAAGCACGGTTCTGTCTTCTCATGGTTGGATGAAGACTACACTGAGGAATATGAATGGTTTAGCAAATTGGTTGATGCTACACCCAGAATGCCTGAAGGCCAAGAACCGATAGACGGTCGAACAATGGAGCAGGTAAAGATTATCCAAGATGAGTTCAAGGTAAAAAAGATGACGAAACGGGAGCTGCGCAGGATAAAGACCGATGCATTCAACTTGTTGAAAGACAGAGCCTGAAGTACAATAGAGGTCGAATAACGACCTAGAGTTTCTTCAACACGGCAGTAGCATAAGCAAGAAATATGTTACCTCGCTCACCTTCAACATTCCAGTTGCAGTATTATCTAACAACATAGCTATTGAAGAAGATGCCACCAAATTGTACGTTGACAATGTGGTGGAGTACGACATTGATGCTAAATATGGCATTCATCATTGCCAGCAAGGAGTAAACTATACTACAAGAGCTGTCAAGTACAATGGTCAAACAAGGAGGTGAAGAATGAGAAGAGAATAGTTGATGTGATGGGAATAAAACTAGAAACTAAGTGGGGATACTCATTCTTGTCCAAGATCAAGGTCAAAAGACAAGATGAATAAGAGTATGATTTCACTGAGGCCGATTTCTCGAGATTGTCACTCAACGACATCGAAGACATGTATCTCACAAAGGTACAAGGAAGGATGCGACAATTCTCAACAGAGATTCAACTTCAGCTCATCATTGCCCTGCTAATCTTCATTCGCAGAAAAGTCATTCAAGAACGTGTTGAAGATCTAAAAATTGGGGTCGAATCTTACCAGAAGAAGATTAATCCAACAAAACCGCTGATGCACTTTCCCGAACTCAATCAACAAGCTCAGTACACTATCATGCATAAACCAAAGTTTGGAATCGTCTACCACAGTGAACATCATCACACATGTTTCATGGCATTCGACGAGATCCATAAGTTTTGTGATGCAATGTTAAAGATGGTTCGAGACGGGTTAGCTTATCGGTTAAAGGATATTGAAGCTGGCATTGGTTCAAAGAAGAGATGGAATTCAGAAGAACGCAAGGAAGCTCGCAGGTTTATAACCAGGTTGGATGAAAGGTTGTTCCACCGGGATCAAATGAGAAGGTTGGAAAGCTATGTGGGCGGACGACAAAGCTTTCTTATCTTGACGTTCCAACTTGAAGATAAAGTCCCAGGTTGTGTGTAATCGTTGGGTACTCTTTCAAACACTCTTGACTGTATTTTGATATTTGATTCATTTATTCATTATCGTTTGTACATAAATAGCAGTGTACAACCCAATCTTGTACTGAAAGGACCCTGTGGTATGCATCAATGCCACAATCCTTATAAAATGAGCGAAAGCTTCTTACTTTTGAGTAAAATTATTCAAATCTTTTCAATATTTTCAAAATTTTGCTCAAAAGAACAAGTACTCTCTCTCGTGTTTCTAAAACCTCAAAAGTTAATATCACTTGTTGAGGGGGTGTATTTGCAAACTAAAATTGTTCTTATCAACGTTCTTTGTGGAAATCTTCCCGCAAAACTCGAAATGGTCATATTCGATATCAAAATTTCATCAAAAATAACATTAATATGCCATTTTTTAGGGGGAGAAAAATTGTGTGATATAAATATGTTGGATTGTGAATGAATCTAAGTGTGCATAGACTTAACCCATGAATTGACGAGCTCTAAAATGTCATAAATCGAAAAGACTTGTCCGGGACGCGTAATAATTTCAAACTAGTTCGCTAGTGATGTAAACGTGTCTTGCAAAGGGTTAGTCTTAGTAGAATGTACCATTCGAGAAACTCTTGGTAGACATAAACCTTGACGGGTCTAACATCCTCACCAAGGAGTGTTTACAACTTCAAGCTGACCTAGTCAGTGATGTAACCGTGTCTCACGGGGAATTGTCTATCTTGAGTCGATCAATTCAAAAGTGCGCGCTCAACCTTCACTGCGCAGATTTCAGTCAAAGCTCATAAGCACATGTGGAGGGGGAGTACTTCTGATAATGTAAAACTCTCGAAGTGTTACAAACACGTTTTCATTCATAAACACTTTGAGAAATTTTCATGAAAATGGTTTTATGGCAACATAGGATAGTCATGGAGTTATAAGGTGACTAAGTTTAGGAATAAACGTCCTATGATCCGCCAGAGCCGGAGGGATCTACCCAAGGACATCACCAATAGTTAGTATTTAGAAGTCCTTAGGTATGATTGAAAAAGGAGAAAATGAGAATCGGAGAAAGAAGGAGTTGAAGAATTAAAAAAAAGCTAAAGAAAAGGGTGAAAAGAAATAGCCCCTCAAATTATTCAACTTAGGGCAGACACCGAGTTCAATTCATATGCTATTGGATGTCCCAAGATGACACCGGTATTGAAGACAAAGTCGTCATGGACCTAGTGACGTAATGCACTAAATTTTCTTAACCACTCAAGTTCTCTCAAAAGAGCTTGTTTCATTCTCACTAGGAACCCTACGTAATATATCGACTTTCTCTTAGATATTGTTGGTATTGAAGAAGGAGACCCTTTCCCTAGTCTTTACTTAGGAAAACCAAAGCGCACTATTGAGTCTAGAGCCACGAGATTCATCTAAAGATCTCTTAGGAACACTTGACTTTTCATCACTTGTCGTTCAACAATAAGAACGCAAGTGAAACATGATGAGTTTATGATATATGAAATACAATAAAACATATAGACACCACAGAGTACACAGCGGAAGACTTAGGATCATAACAAATAAATAATTAACTGAAGAATGCGTAAAATACCTCTTGCAATTGGTAGATATCTTCAATGGATGTGACAAAATGGTTTAACGAGTTATCCCTTACCGTTTTATAACTCAAACCAGTTGGTGTAAGAATAGTGTCTTACTACCATGTTCTTGTACACACGAATTAACAAACGAATTAAATGATTGCTAGATCTACAAAACTTTGTTTTAGAAAAACAAAACCAAACACCCTAAAGGGTATTGTGGCCGATTATTTGCAAGAGAAAGAACAAAGAAAACTTAGGTTAATGTGTGTGCACAAAAGCTATGAAAACCATTAACCCTAGCCTTTGTATATATAGTGTATAAAATCTTTGGGAATAAGTTAGGGTTTTGGTTGTGTAAAACACCCCTATGGCCGGCCATAGTATGCCCCAAGGGATACCCGAATCTTTTCCTTTTTAGGATTTTACACTACTAGTCCTTCTCTTTACATTTAACGGTCGTTAGTTATTTTTCGTTAAATACTTAACGATCGTTAGTCGAGTTTTGTATAATAATTAATCGTAATCAATTAACATTAATTATTAACTTTAATTGTCATTCGTAATGTGTGCAATCCCGTGGTCACAAGTTCGAATCCGGACATTCACGTATTTATAAATATATACATTTCAACAAATGTATCCTCCCACTCTGGATATGTTTACAAACGTAAAATGACATTGGTTAGTGTCTAGCAACACGCCAATGCCCCGGTTACAACTCGTGTATGATTTTCTCGGAGAAAACCAAGTTTGATGATTCATCATCATATTCATCCTTTTGTTTCTAATACCATGTTAATAAGAATATGGATCTTACTCATTTCTTAATTAACTATTCTTTTTCTCGCTTTATGTGATTGATCAAGATTACCAATTCTTCTGAACATATTCGAGAAGACCTTGGGCATGGCCATGCAAACATCTTAACAACCCTACAAGGGGCCCAGCAGATATACTTCAAAATAAATTTGAAGGAAACAAATCATGTTTTGACTACAAGCAGAATTCATAAATTTTGCAACACTTCTGAAAACAACCCTTATAACTACGACACGATAGCGTTAGATTGCTTCAGAGAAATGCACTACATCTATGAAATATCTCACGGTATCTCAAGTCAGAGGATAAATATTCATGATGTACTTAATGACTAAGATCCATAAAGTATCATCATGTGGGTGGGATAAGTCCTATACTCAATCCATTGAATATCATCCGAAATTAGTCATGCTACGCATCAATATACTTTCAAGTATATTCTAACTAATACTCAGATTTGTCTTAATTCAATATCATTCCCATGTTATCGATTGACAACGGACTATTTAGAATAACTTAAGTTATTCAAGGATTTAAACATGCAAATACAGGACACAATATTATAAATGAAATTAAACGTATACCGTACTTTAATTCATTATAAATAATAATTGTTTAACATCCTTTATCCAAATACTAAATATATCAATGCATAATAATACTTAGTTAATGAATTTTTGGCTCAAGTCATGATAATCATACTTGTTGACAGGGCATAATTTCAACTAACTTTGATCTATAGGAATTTTGAGAATACTCATTTCAAGAATTCAATAAGTGAATTTCTTGTATGTGTTTACACATATCTTGATATTGTCAAATCATTCCATAAGGTGCGTGACAACCTGAACCACCCTTTTATGATAATCATCTTTCAAAACTTTAAAGTTTAAAGTATTCTTTATTCTTTAATGTATAATGCAACTATGCTCTTAGTTGAGCATAATTAGTCAGCATGGTCATCATCAAGGATACCGTGACTAGAATTGAGTGTCGTCTCAATTATTCTAGCATCATTGTGTACAACCAACAATATGCTCTTTAAACATCCGTAAACTTTGAACAGTTATAGTGTAATGTTGGTGCCTACCAAAACTCAAGTTTGTCGGCAATGACAATTATGAAACAATTGCCATATTTTCATCCATAGAATCTAGGAGCATTTCCAGACTGTGGAATGTGATTCTAAATCCAAACATATTCCTTTAAAATATTTATTACACTAACAACTTTCAATGTTGTCAAATCATCATGTAATCAAGCATTACACAACAATCTTACAACATGATGTACATGATGAATCTTTAAGTTAGACTTTAAGATCTCATTATATATATTCATCTTGTTCTATTAGACTCATTTATTTTTACCGCATATGTTTATAGTAATAAACATATATTCCAAGGTTGTATGTCTTATTTCCAAATCTTACAAACGAAGTTTCATTCCCATCTAAAACTTAATTTAGGTGGAATGTAGTTGCCCATACAACATTTAAGATTTAAGAAAATAAAAAATAATACTCCCACTAGCTTTCAGGAATACTCATGAGCTATCTCATTTTATTTATTAAATCAAAACTTGAATTTAATATTAAACATAAGAGTCATTTCCTAGATGCATGCATATATTCATTCATGGATTCTTGCAGTTTGTACATATTCAAAGATTATTTGAATTCATGAAACTACTTTGTATTACTTGTCGTCCTCGCAAAAGTAATTCCACGATAAAGAGTTTTGATATTCATTGTCAAAATTTCATATTAATGAAACTATGTATGACAATTATAATCTTTATACTTCTATTTAATGTATCTAGAGAAGAATATTCAATCATAGTTAATTGTTTAAGTATGATTAATATTATTATCACTAGACATACAATCAAGGTTCTAAAAGGCGTGAGGCGTGGCAAGGCGGCATAGCCACGCCTCAAGCCTTACAAGCCTTTGTGAAGCCTTTGCGTTTCATAAAGTGCTTAAGGCAAAAAATATTTATAGATTTATGTATTTATAATTTTGTATCATTTTTAAGAGCAATTTCAATAACTAAAGCCCTAATCCCAAATAACCAGCCCAATATGAGGCCAAAATAGGAATTAAGTTTTGAAATAACGAGGCCCAAGAAGGAAATAGCCCAAATACTAGAAAAAATTAAATTAATAATTAATATGCCCAAATACAAAATAGCCCAAACACAAAATAGCCCAAAAAGTGAAAAAAACATCTAAACGCTTCAAAAAATGGCGCCACGCTTTGCGCCTTTGCCCGCTATTTCACGCTATTTCCAAGCCACGCCTAAAACCAACGCTAAGGTCTGTTTCGTAACGTAGAGGTCACGCCTCACGCCTAGGCGACGCCTTTGCGGCGCCAAGGCGCGCCTTTTAGAACACTGCATACAATAAATACGTGTACATTATTGTCCATATGATTTCTACACAAAGATTTAAACCTCTAGGGTTTCCATCCTTTGAAGAAACTCATTTTCACTATTAAGATAAACCAAGTATCTAAAGTTGATTATCTTTATGGACAGCATCTCAACATTCATAGTATGACTGATTTACCACAATTCAACATTTGGTAAATTTATCATTATGATTAACAGGCTTTACCATGATCTTGTAACTCATATTCCTCAGCATATTAAATATCTGAGATATCCTTACGGATCTATGAATGACAATTCCATCATATTGAGGTCTATCATTTACATGTTTAACCCCATCAGGATATTTGCTAGTGCATTTTAGAAGATTATGTATTTTGTAATTTAATCTTTCAAGATCTAAACAAAACTCCCACTTGCCTTTAACAATTTAAAGATTACCTTTAAATAGTTTAGCAAGTAGAGCAACAATACATTGTTCTCTTTTGGGACATTACAAAACACATTGACAGTTCCTGACATTAGTTTGTTACAACTCACTTTACAAGTAGTTTAACAAATTCAGAACTTCATTTATAAGACTTAATGTGATTCATCATATTCCATAAACAAATGGTGTCTTATCAATCTTCTAGGTTGAAGTCTTATTGAGTATATTCAATCTATACTCAATCTACTAACCTTGATAACTTTTTGGAAGAAACTATAGCTATCTTGAATCAAACAGCGTCAATAGATTTTGATTCTTCTAACTGAACATACCATAAAACTATGGTATTTCCTTAGAATTAATATTGTAGGATAATCTAACAATATTTTAAGATAACCATCTACTCTTTGGCTTACCTATTTACCAACAAAGTAAAACTTAATGGTACAATAGAATTACCAAGTCAATTGCATGTATTATAACACAAGTATTCTTGACCAAGTCAAAAGGCATAACAGTTATAATCCCACTATACGTTATAAGTCATTGATCAACTCATTGACTTCATGCATATGTCTTAAAACATAGCAAGTTAACGTCTTACTTTATATTGTAAGGCTTGTATTAAAAGACTTCATGTTTGTGACTTTACAAAATCATAAACATTTATAATTAAAGTAATTATGAACACCACCTCGGGTTTCAATTAATATTTCAAGTTAATATTTACTACATATATTTAAGTCATTCAACGAATACTTAAATTCAAAGTAGTATTAGATTACTTCATTTAATTATGTCATTCCATGAAAAGTTCAACGTAAGAAATTGCAAAATCATTCATGCTCGTTCTCACGACACGCGGGATATTTTACCTTGGCTATAATCTAGTTCACGTTCTCATGTAACATAAATTGTAACTACAAGTGTTTCTTAAATATTGAATGACATAAATATTTAAAATAAAGTAGTCTTTGTTATCATCTTGACACATGTTCTTAATAGGGAAATCATACATATTTAAATGTATACTTCCTATTAGAACGTTATTCTCTTATTTTACAGTCAAGAGAATCCATTTAAATTATACTAATATGTGCTGTACCTTGCACACACTAAAGATTTCTCCCACTTGTGCATGGAACAACATCATGTAGCATATAAACAACACGATACACGTTCGTTTATTAATATGATTTGTGTCATAGATATAACTAGTAGATATAGGACTATATTGATTAATAAGGAAACGTACATGACAATCCTTAAAAAAAACATAAGTGCCTACATTTGGAAAGTAATTATCTACATGATATTCAAGAGATAATTTGAATTACTACACAGCAAATAAGGCTTGTAGCTCCCATTGAATTAGAAATCATTTCAACAACTTCTTATTCAGTAATGCAACACAAATGCTCCCACTGAATTTGACAACATTATAAGTGTTTCATAACCGTGAAAACAACTTGCTTGTTTTTTACTTTCCTACACCTTTGAAGAACCATACGTAATCATTACTAAGGTACTAAAAGGTGTATTATACTATATGAATGATGGGTTATCCATCAATGTTATTAACTCGAAAAATTGGGTATGCAATTTCCTTAACTTTGTGCCTACCATGCCCATAAAGGTATGTAGCACCTTTGAAGGTTAAAGCAAAACAAATAGATAAATAATGCTAGTTTGCCTTTTACCAATTTTCACGGTAAATAGTCTAACTTCTAATTTAGTAACTCATATACATGTTTTCCAGTTAACCAACATTCATGTTGTTACAAAAGGATTCATTCACCAAATGAGGGTAATGAAATATTTATGGAAAATATGATGTGCAATTCATTGTTATGAGTTACATTAGAATTTAGACAATTCAAATGTTCCTATTATACCTTTCTCATTCATGAAAAGGAATAGGATTGAGTCTCATGATTTTCCCATGGAAAAGAGACTTCGTTTGTCTTTTCGGTAAATTATTCTCGATCAAACATTTGTTTGAAAGCAGAATTGATCAATTTACTAATCAAAGACTAAACCATGTTTACGGTTAAATGTTGCATTTATACATTCAAAAGAATTACAAAATTCAATTTTAGTATTTTCGATAATTAACATTTTCAAGAAAATTAAATACCCATGGTTCATAAACATATAACCATTTAATTTTCATTGAAAACTATGATCCAAATTGACATATTTTCATCACATCAGTTGATCTGCTAGTAATGAAAGTATTCAAAATGGTACGAGTCGAACCTCAATTGCCAATTTTCAAATTGCAACTCCTAGATTTATGGGATTTACATTTAGCCAATTTCAATTGCCATGTAAACATGTTTTATCCCCATCTTATGCCTTGAGTTGCAAGTTCTCACCGCAAAAACTCAATTAAGTTGTCCAATTTAAGAAACTGCAAAATCATCCATGCCCGTTCTCACGTCACGTGGATATTTTACCCTTTGATTACGATCTAAATCACGTTCTCACGCAAATAAAAATTAATCTCAGGTGTTTCCGTTTCATTGGATGGCATACAACTTGAATTAAGGGTAATAAATCTGATTTTGGTGTCAAATCAAATATGTACTAAGATGTCATGCATTCATCTTCGTAGCATAAGGTTTTATTAAAACAGTCATATCTTTGTTTTAATGTTTAAGCTTTTCATCATCAAACTTTAATCGAGATATTGGTTACACCAATTAAAGAATTACCTTTAATTACCACTATATCCTACTGCTGCATGAGTCATAAGACCCAAGTTATTCGGATAATTACCTCAAAAGTGCCGCGTAGAATTTAAGGTCAATTCACCCTTAAGATTTTATGCACATTATATAGGAATACTTGGTAGCTCCATTAAGACGCACAAACGAGCGGAGAATTAGGTCACAAGCATATTTCATACCCTCATCTTTAGGTCACAATTTAATGCGTACCAACCTTATACCCATCACACAGTTTGTCATTAATGGGTGAGCCGTTCTAACTATTTTGTGCAAAAATCAATCAATTAAACGATTATGATTACTATGCTTAAAAATACATGTTTCACCATTGTTTAGGCTCAGCTTTATTTTCTTATAAAAATACCCTTATTACACATAACAAACAAGCAAGTATTTAAAAAAAATAAACATATAAACAATGAATGCATAACATAATAATAAGTCATGCATATCAAATAGCCACATGCAAACCTTTTGATAAATCTTATTAATAATCAATTCTAGATCTGACAATATGTATATGTTTAATTAAGACTTTTACCCATTTTCTAATTTATGTACAAGGTGAGCCACATGCATTGATTCATCGACAAGTAAGTCAAAATTAAACATATACCACATAGCACATAATTGATTAAATAATAATAATTAAGGTCTTCCCCAATTTTAGATCTATCATAATATTTAGTGTATATCACTTAACGAAGTAGAACATACAATAAAACAGATCCATGATAAAACATGCAGGTAATTATCATGGATATAAATCACACTTAACAATTAATGCAATTAAACAGAGTTACGCAATACACATAAAATTGCATGCATCCTAGGGTTTCTAATCCAATTAAAACTCAAGTTTACAAAATCCTAATTAGGGCACCAAAAACAGCCCCCAAAAATTATGGTTTAGGTTTTGCAAACCCTAGATCTACGCATACAAATAATAACACAATCATGTTTATTTTATTTATGCGTTTCAGTAATTAATTACTTGTTATACAAGGCTCATGATGCCACTGATGAGTTTATGATATATGAAATACAATAAAACATATAGACACCACAGAGTACACAGCGGAAGACTTAGGATCATAACAAATAAATAATTAACTGAAGAATGCGTAACATACCTCTTGCAATTGGTAGATCTCTTCAATGGATGTGACAAAATGGTTTAACGAGTTATCCCTTACCGTTTTATAGCTCAGACCAGTTGGTATAAGAATAGTGTCTTACTACCACGTTCTTGTACACACGAATTAACAAACGAATTAAATGATTGCTAGATCTACAAAACTTTGTTTTAGAAAAACAAAACCAAACACCCTAAAGGGTATTGTGGCCGATTATTTGCAAGAGAAAGAACAAAGAAAACTTAGGTTAATGTGTGTGCACAAAAGCTATGAAAACCATTAACCCTAGCCTTTGTATATATAGTGTATAAAATCTTTGGGAACAAGTTAGGGTTTTGGTTGTGTAAAACACCCCTATGGCCGGCCATAGCATGCCCCAAGGGATACCCGAATCTTTTCCTTTTTAATATTTTACACTACTAGTCCTTCTCTTTACATTTAACGGTCGTTAGTTATTTTTCGTTAAATACTTAACGATCGTTAGTCGAGTTTTGTATAATAATTAATCGTAATCAATTAACATTAATTATTAACTTTAATTCTGATTCGTAATGTGTGCAATCCCGTGGTCACGAGTTCGAATCCGGACATTCACGTATTTATAAATATATACATTTCCAACAGCTCCCACTTGGATATGTTTACAAACGTGAAATGACATTGGTTAGCGTCAGCAACACGCCAATGCCCCGATTTACAACTCGTGTATGATTTTCTCGAGAAAAACCAAGTTTCGATGATTCATCATCATATTCATCCTTTTGTTTCTAATACCATGTTAATAAGAATATGGATCTTACTCATTTCTTAATTAACTATTCTGTTTCTCGCTTTATGTGATTGATCAAGATTACCAATTCTTCTGAACATATTCCAGAAGACCTTGGGCATGGCCATGTAAATATCTTGACAACCCTACGAGGGGCCCAAAGAAGTATATATACTTCAAAATAAATTTGAAGGAAACAAATCTTGTTTTGACTACGAGCAGAATTCATAAATTTCGCATAACACTTCAAAAACAACCCTTATAACTACCGCTACGATAGCGCTTTGCTTCACGTAAATGCACTAAATCCATGAAATATCTCTGGTATCTCAAGTCAGAGGATAAATATTCATGATGTACTTAATGACTAAGATCCATAAAGTATCATCATATGGGTGAGATAAGTCATATACTCAATCCATTGAATATCATCTGAAATTAGTCATGCTACGCATCAATATACTTTCAAGTATATTCTAACTAATACTCAGATTTGTCTTAATTCAATATCATTCACATGTTATTGATTGACAACGGACTATTTAGAATAACTTAAGTTATTCAAGGATTTAAACATGCAAATACAGGACACAATATTATAAATGAAATTAAACGTATACCGTACTTTAATTCATTATAAATAACAATTGTTTAACATCCTTTATCCAAATACTAAATATATCAATGCATAATAATACTTAGTTAATGAATTTTTGCCTCAAGTCATGATAATCATACTTGTTGACAGGGCATAATTTCAACTAACTTTGATCTATAGGAATTTTGAGAATACTCATTTCAAGAATTCAATAAGTGAATTTCTTGTATGTGTTTACACATATCTTGATATTGTCAAATCATTCCATAAGGTGCGTGACAACCTGAACCACCCTTTTATGACAATCATCTTTCAAAACTTTAAAGTTTAAAGTATTCTTTATTCTTTAATGTATAATGCAACTATGCTCTTAGTTGAGCATAATTAGTCAGCATGATCATCATCAAGGATACCGTGACTAGAATTGAGTGTCATCTCAATTATTCTAGCATCATTGTGTACAACCAACAATATGCTCTTTAAACATCCGTAGAACTTTGAACAGCTTATAGTGTAATGTTGGTGCCTACCAAAACTCAAGTTTGTCGGCAATGACAATTATGAAACAATTGCCATATTTTCATCCATAGAATCTAGGAGCATCTCCAGACTGTGGAATGTGATTCTAAATCCAAACATATTCCTTTAAAATATTTATTACACTAACAACTTTCAATGTTGTCAAATCATCATGTAATCAAGCATTACACAACAATCTTATAACATGATGTACATGATGAATCTTTAAGTTAGACTTTAAGATCTCATTATATATATTCATCTTGTTCTATTAGACTCATTTATTTTTACCGCATATGTTTATAGTAATAAACATATATTCCAAGGTTGTATGTCTTATTTCCAAATCTTACAAACGAAGTTTCATTCCTATCTAAAACTTAATTTAGGTGGAATGTAGTTGCCCATACAACATTTAAGATTTAAGAAAATAAAAAATAATACTCCCACTAGCTTTCAGGAATACTCATGAGCTATCTCATTTTATTTTTTAAATCAAAACTTGAATTTAATATTAAACATAAGAGTCATTTCCTAGATGCATGCATATATCCATTCATGGATTCTATACATATTCAAAGATTATTTGAATTATAAAACTACTTTGTATTACTTGTCGTCCTCGCTTAAAGTAATTACGACAAGAGTTTTGATATTCATTGTCAAAATTTCATATTAATGAAACTATGTATGACAATTATAATCTTTATACTTCTATTTAATGTATCTAGAGAAGAATATTCAATCATAGTTAATTGCTTAAGTATGATTAATATTATTATCACTAGACATACAATAAATACGTGTCCATTATTGTCCATATAATTTCTACACAAAGATTTAAACCTCTAGGGTTTCCATCCTTTGAAGAAACTCATTTTCACTATTAAGATAAACCAAGTATCTAAAGTTGATTATCTTTATGGACAAAGATCTCAACATTCATAGTATGATTGATTTACCACAATTCAACATTTGGTAAATTTATCATTATGATTAACAGGCTTTACCATGATCCTCAGAACTCATATTCCTCAGCATATTATCACTAAATACTTAATTTGTTTGTTAGAAATTAGGGTTAAGGTGTGATGATAATCTTAGTTATTTGACTTAATCGTGTTTAATCCACTTTCCAAATAAAGTATTTCGACCCTTATTTCCTACGTTACACGAAATTTCTATTGTGATACGACAATCAAAGCATTCTGTTTCTAGACACATAATACAAAGTAAAACAAAGAGAATTAGTTGTTTTTCATAAGTGTTAAGTGAGACCAAACATTTGTTATTAAACATATGGTAGTTATACAAGCAGTAGGATCCTAACAGTCATGATTGCTGGCTAACAATTGTGTCGGTTGGTTTTGATGGGAAAACGAGTAACTTATTTAGAGCACCAAATATCATTTGGGTCGGGGCACTACCCAGACCCCAGCGAGGGGCGGCTTCTCTTCGATCCCTGCCCGCTCACTTGGGACCCCAACAAGGGGCGTGGCCCCTTGACTCCTGCGTGTTTGTTGTGGTTGAAACACATTAGCTCAAACGAATGTACACTCCACACTTCCTTTACTCGTATATGTGCTTAATATGAAATCACATTCGTCTCAAATATATCACAATTACCCAATATAGCTTATGACACTGAAATCACCAATAATTTGTACCAACTAAATCAGAATATACTCGTTGCTTGTTTGTAATTCCTTTTTTTAATCGTGTCTGGTTTCTTAATAGACAACATTATTAATTTTATGTGGTTTGGGTTTTTAGTATATAACAGGTTAACTCCAACTCTTGTTGCACTCACCAGTCGATGTTACAGTCAAAATGACATAACTTAATCCCAATATCCCTAGGCAAGGAAGGTGAAGCTTCTTTTGAACGTGAGACTTTAATTTATATGGATTGTGCCCCTTGTTACCGCCATAACAAAAATTTTGGGACATTTATGTGTTTACTACCCCAAAAAAATTATGAATACTAATTGTAACAAAGGGCTGCCAGTGCCAGCTGACCAAGGGACCATTATATCGCGCATACATGACATGCTAACAATTTGGTTTTGTACCGTGGCGTCTTGTGTATTTGGTTCTAACCAGAACATGACATTTTACGTATTTAGTTCCAAAATCACAATTATATTTGCTTACTTTGTTATTTCCGTTTTTTTTTGAAAATTAAGGAACACGTTAAACCCAGAAAACAATAAAACAAAGGAGCATATTATGCAGAAAAAGCTCCAAGGTATATTACTATGAAATCAAGAAAATACGTTACAACCCAAATACGTGAATAAACTATATGTTTATTGTTACATCATAATTAGGCTACAGTTTCCATGAGAAAAAGAGAAGAAATGGCATTGATACAAAAATGGGAAACACATGGAATCAAAGAGAAGTGTTTTCAAACATGTACTAGATTGCAGTTGTACAAAACCCCAAAAACAGACACATCGTTTCAAAGAATCGAAAATAGACACACAATGACATATAGGATGTACCCTATAATAATCGCAGGCTACGAGAAGACCTCGTTGTTTGGTGTTATTCAGATTCGAATGACTACAACTTGATTTGTTAAATCAAATTCTTTATTCGTGGACTACTAAAAATATTTTCTTTATTGTTTATACTGTTTTTTCCTTATTCAAAGAAAAAAAACATGTGAGTTTTTACATGTTCACCCTATTTAATAAGGACTTCTTAACTTAGATTTACACGACTTGATCGAATTATATGCATGACCGTTTTTGATCATTTTTCTGGTCGCCTCCAAGATGTATACCTAATAATTTTGAACCTAAAACTTGTGAGAAAACTAAAAGGCCAAACCATTAAGCCAAATTGGTGATGGCATTTGTCCTTATTCAATGTAACTTTTCTAAATCTTCTTTTTTAGTTGGGTTTTAACATTAATGAAGATGTTGATATAAGGGACGATGCGACTATTTAAAAAAGATGCGTCCGGACACACATATTTTATTTAAAAAGTGTATTTTTTTGTAGATGGGACGTCTTTTCGTATAATCCTTTTGTGTGTCTTTTTTGATACATGTTAGAAAAATCCTTTTTAGTTTTACATAGGTCATATTGATAGTGTATAACTAAAAGAACTAAGATCATCTCATGTTAAAGACAACATGATAGGTCACATTGTGTAATTTTGGAGGTGAGAACAGATATGTGTGTTGTGAATTTTTATTAAAAGTTGATCCATTTTATATTTATCTTTTTATGTAATTGAATAACATGACCTATTATTTTGATATAAGTATGAGAAGGTCTCATTTCAACCTTTTAGACATTCTCGTTCCATAATAGAATTATACTCCGTCTTATCTTACTTATATAAGACGGGTAAGGATTCGGGAAAAAAAATTAAAAAGAGAAAATGAGAAGTAACTATAATCGCATATTTAGATACGTCACAATTAGTTTCGAAAATGATTTTGAAGTGAAAACGATGCAAAGTAGCATTAGCAACAAATTTGACCCGAAGAGGATGAAAAATACATAGGATTCATCCAACTTGATAAAATGCATCAAATATATGTATATACATCTAATTTTTAGCTAGAAAATATATTATGATGTATTTAAAAGATTAGAGACACATTTAATTCAAATTGATGCATCTCTAATGTGTATTCATAGTTATTTTTCATCATTTTTATTTTAAAGATTCTTCTCATTTGATCTTTAGTCATATATAAACAAGCATAATCTTAAAAAGTTTACCTGATACAATAACATATACTGATTGTTCAACACTTAAATGCCTAAGAACAATTAAATAAAAAAAAACATTACTTTCGAATTTGTATTAGTTTACTTTTATATTTGAGTAAACTCCAAAATACATCTTTGCGTTTACCCCATTTCAAACCATATATCAAATTCTCAAAAATTTAGACATACACATCCTTTCGTTAATCAAAGTTAACCACCATACATCCCTCTGTTTATTTCAAGACAAACGGTGCAAATTATTTTTCTGTTATCTTCTAACGCGAGAGAAAATATTTGCATCGTTAGTCTCTCCGTCAATGTTTTTTGCACCGTTAGTTCTAAACAGTTTTTTGAAATAAATGAAAAAGGTGTGCGGATCGAACTTGGGTCTTTTGCCTCACAAAAAAATGCCTCAACGCGTCCAGTTGTGTAAACATACCATTTCATATTTGTTTTAACCTTTTTTCGTTGGATTTAATATCCGTTTTATACGTTTTGGTCCATTTTTATACGTTTTCATCCGTTTTTATATGTTTTCGTCTGTCTTTATTCGTTTTTATACGTTTTGTCCGTTCTTATAAGTTTTCTCCATTTTTATATATTTATATACATTTTCATATGTTTTCGTCAGTTTTCATACGTTTTTGTCCATTTTATACGTTTTCGTCCGCATTTATACGTTTTCATCCAGTTTATCCGTTTTAATATGTTTCATCCGTTCTTATACGTTTCATACATTTTCGTCTATTTTTATATGTTTCGTCCGTTTTTATACGTTTCGTCCGTTTTTATACGTTTTCATCCGTTTTTGTCCATTTTTATATATTTTCATCTGTTTCAATATGTTTTCGTCCGTTTTTGTCTGTTTTATACCTTTTCGTTCGTTTTAATACGTTTTCGTCCATTTTAATACTTCTTCGTCCGTTTTTGTATGTTTTTATTCGTTTTCATACACTTTTGTCTATTTTTATATGTTTTCTTCTGTTTTCTTACGTTATCTTACGTTTTCATCCGTTTTTGTCTGTTTCTATACGTTTTCATCCTTCTTTCTTTTGTTTTATACGTTTTTGTACGTATGAAAACGGATAAAAATGGTTGATAACGGATAAAAACGGACGAAAATATATAAAAACGGATGAAAACGTTTAAAACGGACAAAAACGTAAGAAAGCGTATAAAACTGATAAACGTATGAACACGTAATAATAACGGACGAGAGAGTTTGAAAACGGATGAAAACAGATAAAAACGTATTAAAAACGAACGAAAACGTATAAAAACACATGAAAACGTATAAAAACGGACAAAAACGTGTAAAAATGGACTAAAATGTATGAAAACATAAGGAAACGGGCGAAAACGTATAAACACAGATAAAAGTATATGAAAACGTATAAAAACTTATAAAACATACGAATATGTTATTGATGTCGATCATCATATCCTTTATTAATTATGTCAACATTTACTCTTAAAATACATGAGATTTTACCCTTTTACATAAATTCAGTATGGTAAAGAGTTCACAAAATCACATAAATATAACACTTTATTTCAAATTATTTTATTTATTTATTTATTTACCAGGGGAGGGGAATAGCTACAAATTACAATACAAATAAAAATAGATCGATATACAAGTAAGATTACAAATTAATACTCAATCTTAATACTGTATCAATAGGATTAGGCCATTTTGAACGCATAATAACAATTTAACATTGCTTGTCGAAAGATCCTCGTCATTCGCAAATTTATTGTCATGACCGAAAAACTTTGTTCGCCCAAAAATTTAATCACATATTTGTCGTCACCGTATGAGCTTCAACTTCCCTCCTGAGATTAAATTAACAAAAATTATTGAAGTATATTTCTTACCCTCTTGCTCCTTGATCTATGCATGTATTCTCTCAAATGCTGAGATTAAAACAAAATAAAAAATAAAATTGCCTAACCATTACTGTTATATTACTTAGGAAACAAATTGACATCTACGTATCAGTATTCATGATCAGTAACCATAGAAACAACTTCCTAAACTACAATAGTGTATGAAGGAGTTTGTAAACAACAAGAACCAGTGCTCAATATCAAGTATGGAAAAAACTTTAATGAAATTATTTTATCATGTGGTAAGATATTAAACTATTAAACTCTTGCAAAGTTTGATGTTTTGAAAGAGCACTATATCCTTCTCCTCTTCTTACTGTACCAATTAGTGTGCTTACCTTAAATAATGTGTTGAACATAAACGGGAAACAAGTGGAATCAAAAGATTATTAACAGGATTCTGAGAACATAAATGGGAAACACATGGAATCAAAGACAAGTGCTTTTTAACATGTACTTCTGAAAATCCTACTAAATCCAAAGGTGACACTTGCATCAAAAAAATTATAGATTTTTAAGAATCCAAAGCAGGCCTACTTTGTGCAAGTGTTTTGTCATCCAGTGAGATGTGACTTACCATACAAGCAACTGTTTGTAAAGTGTAAGCTGCAGATATGATATAATAAAGTTTTGATCAAACCGTATAACTCGCGATACACACTGTATAAGCCTGTGATGCACTCAATCATTGGATACCCTCTCTATAAGAGTAGGGGTGGCAATTCTCGACACGACACGATAAACGACACGAACCCGACACGAAGTTAAACAGGTTTGGGTTGAGGATAAACAGGTTTGGGTCAAAACGGTCAACCCTCTAACCCGTTTAATAAACGGGTAGTGTTTGGGTTGAGTAAGTATTAAACAGGTCAACCCGTGAACCCGTTTAAATATATAAGATCTTAAAAATAAAATATATAACTTGGTTTTTATGTTGGATGTGGATTAAATATATTTTGTTATTTACTTAGTATGAGTGAATTATAATTTTATACCTTAGATATCATGAAAATTGATGCTTATAATTTTGAAAATTGTCGCATAGTTATTTGTATGTTATTCTTATCATATTTTAGATCCTTATATCATTTTTAGCATTAAACTAGTTAAATCGACAAACAACCAGCTTTATTCACTGCTTGACCTATTTACTTAAATGGGTTAAACGAGTCACAAATAGGTTACACGTGTTATGCATGTGTGGGTTAGGGTTGAGTTTCTTGACACGATTAATAAATGGGTCGTGTTTGGGTTAATGCTATGCTAACCCGCCAACACGCGAACCCGAATAAGTTAACACGAACACGACTCGATTGCTACCCCTATATAAGAGGATTCTTTATAGGAGGATGTGAATAACTTGTCCCTAATTATGCAAGGTATATATTAATCATTCATCGTACAACTAACTACAGTAGGAAACTACTATACTTGGGAATAATCTTTACCCATTAAAACCATTTTTTTCCATCATTGTAAATGTTATATTAATGGTTAGTTGAAACTTGAAAGATTGGTTTGTACCCCATGACTTTTAGAGACTACTGTTTGAGTGACGACAGTATAGTATAATACGAATAAGACCGACTGTTTGGGGCTCCTCTATACTTCATGCTTAAGTGCTCAAGCTAACGGCACGGGGCATGTTTCATGTGTGTATCCGCTCTCCATGGACGGGAAGGTATCGAACACGTGTTGGAATTATATAACATGATTACTTATAAATTTTAGCAGGGTATTCGCGCGATGCGACGGCGGATACCTTGTGACTAAATTTTCCTGTGAACAAATGTTAATTTGTTTTGATCTGCTGAATTTCAGATTTATGTTTTAAAAGCTTAATTAGATTGTAAATTGTAGTTAAAGAGTTGTATATTTTGGTGAATGGGTGAATTAAATTGTGTATTAATTGTATGTGTTGAATAGTGTATTTTTATTTTTATTTGTATTTGTACACCGTACTTAAGTAGTTGTATATATTGGTGATGAGATGTATTAATTATATGTATGTAAGAAATAGTACTTGCTTAAAATCAATTGTGCTTTATATAGTTGTACATTATGTTTTATAAATAGTATTTACTTAAATTCTAATTTAGAAAATCTTAAATTCATAAATCAAAGAGAGGGTCATCCCTCCATTATAAGTAGTATAGATAAATAATAAACATTAAAGTAAACATGCGAAAGCGTAAAGAACATATAATGAATAATTAATTAACTAAAACATTATAAGTATGCGTACCTTTGCAAAACAAGAATCAACTTCAAGCAATTCTTTAATCAATAACCCTAATTAGGGTTTATAAGGATTACACGAATTACCCCTTACCAATTTTGCATTTCAATCCAAGATACAATCAATAGTGTGATTGTATCACGTTCTTTTACACACGTACTATAACGAATTAAAGTAATGCTAGTTAAAGGAAAACACAAAACAATTTGTTTTAACAAAACAAAAGTCGAAACCCTTATTACTAAGGGTGTTCGGCGGAGTTTAAGAACAAGAGGAGAGAAACCAAAAACCAAGATTAGTTGTATGTACAAGAGTTGTGAACAATGAATCATTGGTTTTGTATTTATAGGATTAGAAAACTTAGGGAACAAGTTAGTTTGGGTTTGGGTTTCCCCTCACCCTTGGCCGGTCGATCCTCAACCCACAAGGGGTTCTAGATCCTTCTTGTTCTCTAAATAATCCATATACAATACTTTCCTTTTATTCGTCTAACGATCGTTAGTCATTATTCCGTTAAATACTAATGGTCGTTATGTTTTGTGTTTATTTAATAGAGTAATTACTATAACATTTTATATTTAATTATTAATCTTTAATTCTCATACGTAAAGTGTGCAATCCCATGATCTCGAGTTCGATCCTAACACACGACTACTAATTTATGTCCATAAAACTAACAGCTCCCACTTGGACATATCTTAATAGTGTAATGACATCGGTTAGCGTCTATCAATACGCCGATGCCGCTAGTACAACTCGAGTAAGGTCTCTTAGAAAAACCTTTTAATGATTCATAATTATTGTTATCCTTTTGTTTCTAATATCATGTTAAATAAAGATATGGATCTAAGCCATTCTTTATTTAATTATTTTGTTTCTCGTTATTAGTGATTGAGCAAGATTACCAAATCTTCTGAACATATTCAGAGAAGATCTTGGGCGTGGCCACGCAAACATCTTGTCAATCCTACGAGGGGCCCAACAATATTAAACTCCAAAATAAATTTGAATGAACAAATTCTATCTTGACTACAAGAATAACACACAAACTTTGCAACACTTCTGAAAACAACCCTGATGACTACCAGTTACGTTTAGTGTTAAGTTGTTTCACAGAAATGCACTACATTCATGACACTTATCTGGTATCTCAAGTCTGAGGATAACTATTCATGATTTACTTAATAACAATATCCATAAAGTAAAATCATGTAGTTGTGATAAGTCCTATATTCAATTCATTGAATATCATCTGAAATTGATATGCAACACATCAATATACATTCAAGTATATTCTACCAAGTCACTCAGATTTGTCTTAGTTTAATTATATTCTCATATCATTAATTGACAACGGACGATTTAGAATAACTAAGTTATTCACGGATTAAACATGCAAATATAGGATACAATATATTATAAAATCAAACATACCAAGTATTTGATTTATTATAATAATTGTTTACATCCTTTATCCAAATACTAAATAAATAAATGCTTAAAAATTCTAGTTGATGAATTATGCCTCAAGTAATGACAATCATACTTGTTGACAAGGCATAAATCAACCAACTTGATCTATCGTAATTTTGAGAATACTTATTTCAAGAATTCAATTAGTGAAGTTTTTGTATGTGTGCATTTAACAATCCACATAATAATTCATAAAGTGTGTGACATCCTTTACCACCAATTTATGACAATTAAACTTTCAAACATTTTTAAAGTTTTAAAGTATTCTTATTTTTTAATGTATAATGCAACTGTGCTCTTAAATAGCAGAACTAGTTCTCATGGCCATTAATAAGGATGAAATCCTACCATGACTAGTATTGAGTGTCATCTCAATTAAATCAGCATCATTAAACAATAATATGTTTTTTTTAAATCCGTAAAATTTAATATATATTGTGTAATGTTTGTAGCTGATGACAATTTGCACAACAATTGACATATTGTTAATCAATAGAATCTATGAGCAATTTCAGGCTGAGGAATGTAATTCCAAGTCCAAACATATTCTATTAGAATATTCATTACACAAGTTATCTAATAACTTTTAGTTTGATATCAATGTTGTCAAATCATCTTTCATTCAAGTATTATACAACAATTTTAATACACAACATGATGTACATGATGAATCTACAAGTCAAACTCAGATTTCATTCATGTTTTATCTTGTCAAAAGATATGTATCCAAGGTGATATGTTTTAATTCTTAAATCTTACAAGTGATGTTTTATTCCAAACTAAGACTTAACATTTAACTTAAATGGAATGTTACTTCCTATATGTTATACAACATGTATGATTTTAGAAAATAAACATAATACTCTCACTAGCTTTCAAGAATACTTAAAACTTATCTTATTTCAATTATAAATCAAAACTTAGATTTAAAAATTAAACATAAGAATAATCTCCTAGATGCATGCATTATCCATTCATGGATTATTACACTTTATACACTTCCAAAGATTATTTGAATTCATAAACTCCTTTTGATTAATTACCGTCCTCGCACAAGTAATCTCTCAAGAAAGAGTTTTTATATTTCATTGCCAATTTCATTAAATATGACAATCATAATATTTATATATTTAATGTGTTTAGAAAAGAATATTCAATCACAGTTAATTGCTTAAGTGTGATCAATAATCTTGTCAAAAGACATGCTTTAAATATGTGTACAACATTGTCCATATGATTTCTACACAGAAATTCAAACCACTAGGGTTTTTCATCTCTTTGAAGAAACTCATTTTCATTCTCTAGTCTAACTATTAAGATAAACTAAATTTCCAAAATTGATTATCTTTATGTACAACATCTTTAATATTCATAGTATGATTATTTTACCCAATTCAATATTTGGTAATACATCATAATGATTATAAGGTTTACCATAATCTTGTAACTCATATTTCTCAGCATATAAATCAAATATCTGAGATATCCTTGCAGATCTATAAATGAAAATTTCATCATCTTGAGGTTAACATTTCATGTTTAGCCTCATCATGATATTTACTAGTGTATTTTAAAAGATTATGTATCTTGTAATTTTATCTTTCAAGATAAAACTCCCACTTGCCTTTAGTAATTTAGAGACTATCTATAAATATTTAGCAAGTAGAGCAAAAATACATTGTTCTCTTTTTTGGGACTTTACAAATACACATTGACATTTCCTGACTCTTGTTTGTTAATAATCACTCTTCATAAGAAGTTTAAGAATTCAGAACTTTAATTTTGAAACTTAATGTGATTCATCACATTCCATAATAAAATGATGTTTTATTAATCTTCTAGGTTTGAGTCTGGTTGAGCATATCCAATTCATACTCAATTTTTAACCTTGATTATTTTTAAGAAGGAAATTATAGTTATCTTGAATCAAACAAATCAAATAGAGTTTGATTCTCCTAACTGAACATACCATTAGCTTGTGGTATTTCATTAGAATTAATATTCCACAAAAGTGTAGATTGGCGGGAACACCCTGATCCCGGATGCCTTTTGGCACCAGCCATTGTCCACCCCACAAGGAATAGCTCCGGCAACTCTCCTGGCCTAGTGGGGCACCAACTGGAGTGAGCACGAGCCAAGACTCGGACCCCTGAGCTCTTATTCCACAAAGTCTCTCCAGTGTGCTCATAGGTTTTGCGGAGATGGGTACCTATATGTAGCTAATGCTAAGGATGAGACTTGAACCTGAATCTATTGACTCAAACACAAGTGCTCCAACCATTGGACTAATGCTATTAGAATTAATATTGTAAGACAATCTAACAATATGTAAAATAAACATATTCCTTTTGGCTTACCAATTTACCAACTAAGCCAACTTAATGGTATAATAGACTTTTCAAGCCAATTGCATTCTTTATAACATAAGTACTCTTTGACCAAGTCACTTTATATCCATGTCTCATCAAGAAAACATAAGGTGTTATAATCTCATTATACGTTATAAATCATTAATAAACTCAATGACTTCTTGTATATGTCTTAATTAAAAAAACATAACAAGTTAACGTATTACTTTATTATAAGTCTTAAAAGACTTCATGTTTATATCTTTATAATGAAACATAAACATGTTTAACTAAAGTAATTATGAACACCACCTCTTGGTTTCAATAGTAATTCCAAGTTAATTTATTACTTCACAATAATGTAGGACTACATTATTTCTTCATTTATTTATGTCATTCCAAAATTACATAAATATATAAATTGAAGTAGTATTAGATTACTTTATTTATTTATGTCATTCCAATAATACATAAATATTTAGTTTGAAGTAGTCTTATATATCATCTTGACACATGTTCTAAATACTTGCCTAATTTAGAAACTGTAAATTTATTCCAGATACGATCTCATGTAACATGGAGATTTACCTTATCGTTGCAATCTAGCTAAGCTCTCAAATAACGTAAATTGTAACACCAAGTGTTTCTTGGATTAGATGTGTATAAGTCATATTAGAACATTAGTCTCTTACCTTGCAGTAAAGAGAATCCATTAAATCATATTTCTATGTATTGTACCTTGCACACAATATAGATTTCTCCCACTTGTGCATGGAACAATATCATGTAGCAAATAAACAACACGACATATGTTTGTTTATGTGATCAATATGATTGTGTCATTGATATTAGCATAACTAGTAGATGTAGAACCACTTCATTGTCTAGTAAGGAAATGTACATGACTATCCTTAAAAACATAAGTGTCTACAAGTGGAAAGTAATTATCTTAAGAATTTCTTGAGTTAATGTAGATTACTACTAAGATGACAAAGCTTGTAGCCCCCACTGAATTAGAGATTATTACAATAATTCCTTATTCAGTAATAAGAACACAATGCTCCCACTGGATTTGACAACATTGTAAGTGTTTCATTAACCAGTGAAATAAAATAGTGTGTTATTTACTTCCCTACACCTTTGAGAAAGTTCATACATAACAATTACTTATGTACTAAAAGAGTGTATTCTACTATGTAGATGATGAATTATCCATAAATGCTATTAACTTGAAAATTGGGCATGTAATTTCTTCCTTAATAGGTCTACCATTCCAACAATTGTATGTAGTACCTTTTGTTGATCCCAGTTGAGCAAACGATCTAATATAGAAACTGACTTTAGAATAACAACTTATTAAGTATTATGCGGAATTTAACACTTAACCTTAAGAAGAAGAACAGTTAACATTCAACACCTCAATATTATTTATTAATACGAATACTCTTACAGTATTAGGGTTTCGCAACCTTGAAGTGTATCGACTTTAGATATAAGACTTACATACTTCTAATCTAACCTAGGACCTCCTTTTATATGCCAAGGAGTCCTATACATTATACAATACGTAACCTACAAGATAAATATCTTTTCCATAGTTATCTAAAACAATAAACAACCGACTATACAAAACACTAGCAGTAGTTACAATATATCATCCGTGGTTACACATTACTACTAGCAGCGGTTATCTTCATCCGTGGTTACACTCTTCTGTCCGTGGTTCTATCAAGCCTGTCCGTGGTTCCAATACTTAAAGTAATTCTTGATGCAAGGAACCTAAAACCCAACAATCCTCCCCTAAACTTGATACATTCCAAAAGAATTCTCAAGTTTCCTTTAAGCTCAAAACATCTGAAATGGAGGATGTAGCCAAACACTTACTAGCCTTAAGTATATTCTCATATTTCAGTAACAAATCGTAAGCTTGACCATCATAAGGTACTAACATCTTGATATAACCAGGCTTCAACATCTCGAGCAATTATTCTGGATGCTTATTCAGGTTGAGGATAATCACCTTCTACAAGCATATGAATAACCTTTCCAAGAAATCAAAACATGAACTCCACAAGTTTGATATAAAACCATCTAGTAACTTGACCATTGTAGAGTCCTTGCCATTCAGATTCATCATGAGTAGGTTCAAATAGAATCTTCAAATGATGATAAACCAACCTCTCATGATAATCATTTGGATGTACTTCACCAAACTTGTTCTTGTAAAGTATCCAAAGATTTATCAAATCATCTCTATCAAAATAATGAAGCATTTGTGAAAATTTATTATACTCAGAAACTTCATTGTTGAGTCTTTTAATTTTCCAAACACCTTCACTTCCATCATTAAGCTTAAACTCATAAGAAATGATTTGATTTTCATTATCAACAACTTTCAATCTTTTTAAATCAGATGACTCTGAACCTCTCGATTTCTCTTCCTTTTACTTAGCATCCACTCATCATGCTTCTTTATCCACTCTTCTTCCTTCTCAGAATTCATTGGACAGAAATCATCTACATTAATCCTCATACATCTCTCATAAATTTCCAAAATTCTTTCATATGAACATTTACTAAGATTATCAAAACATAAATGCCCTGAATTCTTAATAATTTTCATCAATATATTCCTCATCTGAGCCATAGTAGGAGGTTTCTTTCTTATAACTTGTTTCTTTGTTTTGCTAACCTTCCTTGCCCATTCATTCATCAATCTAGCTTTCTCCTCATCATCCAGAAATTCCCATTCTTGTGCAAGAAACTCATCAAGAATTTGTAGAAGCTTGAAGATAGTTTTTCAGTTATACCATATAGCTAACCATTTCTCACTAGCTTCCTCCTCATCTTTCTTTCTTTTATCCAAAGTCGCTTGTTCTTCAAAGAACCATATTCTTTACAAACTCATCATCAAAAGCTTCTTGTTCTGCTCTAGTTTTAAACTTCAACTCTTGTACTGCAATACCTTTACCCTTTCCAACATCAGATTGAATCACCTTCTTCTTCAATGGTTCACCAATAACTAAAGTTCTTTCTCCGGGTTTGAGTTTAGGTGGTTTGAACAGATAAAGCAGGTGCAATGATTGGTGTAGTAATAGATGATGTTTTGCTCAGATTAATCAATGTACTTGCAGCTTCTTTCTCTACTTCTTTAGGCTTAGATGGTAATATAGAGAGAGTTGTTACAATAGTGGAAGTGGTTATAATAGCAGTGGGTATGATTGTTGAAGGTATAGTTGTAATGTTTATAGTTGCTATGTTCAGCATAAAGATCGGTGGTTAGAAGTGTACTAACCATGGTTTCAGACATACCATCCGTGTTTGTGTTCAGTATTACATCTTCTACAACCTTCTTCACATTTTCAAGAACTGCCTCATTTCCATCTTTATCAAATACCACAAATGTTTGATCTCCACTATCAACATCTTCGTCCATAGATATATTAACATCCTCCCCTGAATTCTTGCCTTCACTCCTCCCCTGTTTGGATACATCCTTCATATTCAGAGCTGGAAAGGAGTTCAGCTTCTGTTTCCTTAGCTTCCTCAAAGCAAAGCAAGCCCAGTGCCTTTTTATCTTCTCCAAAACCAAAACCCTGTGCTTCAAGCGCCGAATATCCTTTTCATGAAACCCAACCAATTCCTTGAGATTAGAGATCGTCTCCTCCATCTTGGTACATTTGGCCGTCAGTTCATTTAAGCGTTCAAGAATATCCTCCCCACTTCGACTTGTGTGAACTGGTCCGAGAGGTGGTTCATTGGAAAAGTCAAGTATGTACAAACTCGAATCCGTCAATTCATGTTCACTCATCACTTCGAGTGTGTTAATCGCTCCGAGAGGTGAATCTTTGGATATAGAAAATATAGCATCAGACCGAGCCCGAACATCTATGCACTGTTATAGCCAAGTGGCTAGGGATTCTCCACTGTGCTAAGTTCCAAGGAACTCTCCACATTAGGAGTTGCCAATGGTTGGGTCTTAATTATGTTTCCACTATCCCCATCGCATCTAAGCATGAATCGGGAAGTGGAAGCCCTTCCAATCATGTCACCTTCACCACTGCGTGATGCCTCATGAGCAACACCACTAGCACTAGCCTGAGGAAGCTTAGTGCCCTTCTTTCTCCTAGTCCATACAATAGGTGTAGTAACAGTGGTTGGAGGTGTACTTTCAGTGATTTGAGTTGGAGTATCAAGACCTTCATCAAAATCAGGAGCAGTAGGCACAATAAGCATGTGAGGAAATAAAGGAACATCTCTAATTTGTACATTCTGTGGCTGATTCCTCATATGCGCAAAAACCTTAGGAAGCATATGATGTACTTCATACTCTCTAGTATGTTCAATAGGATTAACAATTTGATGTGCTACAATTAGTTGAACAAACCGAGGATACAAATAGTATTTACCCTTCTTCCTAATGTTTTGTACTAACCCCTCATAAATCATCCTAGACCAATTAAACTTCCTTCCCTCAGATAAACAAATAATAGCAGTAGCAATTTTTGAAGGAAAGTCATTAAAACCTGTGGTCTTATTACTCATACACATCAACAAGGTGTGAATCAAAAACTTCCATTGTTGTGAAAAGAAACTCTTAAAGAATTGGACCTTGTCACCTCTATGTGTATACCCTAATCTCTCTAAACCAGCAACAATCTCAACATCTGAAAGATTGTCAACCCCATCAAGATCATCAAACGCAAAACTTCTAATGATATCCTCGATAACAGAAATAACATGCTCATCTACTTGAGCGAAACATCTCCACACCATCAACCGTTGCAAGTGTAGCATTCTTCCAGAATTGATGTATGTAGGCTTTAAGAATGGTGGGTGTAACAGTTAAAGCATAATGAATAGGACTGTGAACTAAGAAATCAATCATCTGATGAAACCCCTCAGATCGAGCATTCTTGGTGAGAATGGCAACTAAGTTATGAGAAGTGGAATACTTTTCAGCCATTTTGATTTAGAAAAATAATGATGTGAGTTGATGAATTATGCAAAGAAAGTGATTAGGTTAAGGTTGAGCGCCAATTGGAAGTGGTTTGAGAATAAAAAAATGATCCGTCCGTGATTTGGGGAGAGTGATATAGATTCGCTAATGTTACCAAACAGCCCCTGTACTATCCAAACTAGACTCCATGCTATCCGCGGTTCCAGAAAGACTATCCGTGGTTACAAATGACCATCAGCAGATACATGAGATCAATTCTTCCAAATGACCAAGAGATATAGCAAGTAAATCAGCTCCTTATTCACCCAAACCTTCATACCAAGTAAAACAAAAACAACACAGAGTAGAAAGTTGTTGTCAGTGGTTAGGAAGAGCTAAAAGTGGTTCTAAAAGACCTATCCGTGGTTTGAGCAGTAAGTCAATATGGTCAACTTCTAGAACTAATATTAGTCCAACTCCCAAAAATCTCATTAACTTCTCAACCACATTAAACTCGCCTGTATTTACTTCCATAACCCTAAACCTCACTTATAAAAAGAACCCAATTCTTTCATAATGCACACACCAATCAATATCAAAACCCTAATTTCTTCAAAATCTCCAATCAACTGCAATCACAATGTGGAACCCTAGTTGGAATAAACCAGAAGTAGTCAATCTAACATCCTCCTCATCCTCTTCATCATCAAGTGAAGAAGATAACCCATGGCAATTCTACCTCCCTCCACAAGAAACAAGACCAGTAAAATCTCCATTTCTTCCATCATCCGAAGATGATAGTGTGGTGAATCCAAGTAATGCATCTAAGGACTCTGATGATTCCTCAAAGAAGAGATCTTCATACTCCCAACCTTCAACATCTCAACCCCAAACAAGACCACGAGCAAGAAACCCACCACTTCCAAAAGACAGAGAGGTGGTTCTTGGTCTTCAAGTACCAAGTTATGGTGCTTCTTCACACATCGTAAAGGGGAAGGGAAAAAGGAAAATGGAATGATGCTGTTTGGTGATATGACTATGTCCTTCGTGCTTCATCTAATGTGGTCATCGTCATCATCAACGTTTTCATCAATCCATCCTTTCCATTTTGATCCTTAGCATCCTCGTCATAGTAGTCATGCATCTCCAGCCATTGTGATAGAAGGAATGGGTGGTTATGCAAGACTTCACGAACGCAGATCCAAAGATCTAGTGTGAAAGATGTGAGCGATCATGCATATCCAACATCCTGTTAGATGTTGGAATAGATGAGATGAACTAGATTAGTAGATCATGTATAGCTCTGTTCTTGTAGTTACATTTGATGTTGATTGTACTGTAAGTGTAAGCGCTTTCTAATGAATGAATGAACACTTTGCATCACTACTGCTTTTACTTCTATAATGATCATTCTTGTAATCGAAAAATGGTTAGTGAAAACAGACAACTAGCAATGGTTTGAACCAAACTATCAGTAGTTAGAAACAAACTATCAGTGGATAGAAACAAAAATAGCAAAACTAAGATTACATAATAACAGTGCAGTACATATACAAACCGGTACAAAACAATTTGAGAATTTAGAGATTAATCATTCCAATACTAACAACAAGATACTGATACCTCCCCACATCAAAAGCTTTGGTGAGAAGATCAGCAACATTGAAATCAGTATGGATTTTACCATTTGAATCAACCTTTTCTCATTACAATCTCTAATAAAATGATGTCTGATCTCAATATGTTTAGTTCTAGAATGTAAACAGATTTTTAATGATGCATATTGTCTGTTATTATCAATGTAAATCTTAGTATGCATAAAATTGTACCCAAAGTCCAGCAATTGATTTTGAATCCATAAAACTTGACCACAGCAACTAGCGGCGCCACATACTCAGTCACGGTTGTAGAATTTGCACAATAGTTTGCTTTTTACCTTTGCCATGAAATAAGTCTTCTTCCCAAAACTGACATCCTCCAGTTGTAGATTTCCTATCCAAACTAGCACCAGCATAGTCACTATCTGTGTAGGCCACCAAGTCAAAAGGAGAATCCTTTGAGTACCAAAGGCCCAATTTAGGATGACCCTTAAGATACCTAAAAATTCTCTTAACAGCATTCATGTGTGATGAATTAGGTGACTTGAAATCTTGCACACACACATACCGAGAACATTATATCTGGCCTAGATGCAGTGAGATACATCAAAGATCCAATCATGGACTGTACAACTTCTCGATCAACTCTTGTACTTCCATCATCAGTAGTAAGGGTTTCGAGTTTCCATTGGTGTACTAGCACTTTTCACATCCTGAAACCCAAACTTCTTCAAAACATCCGCTACATACTTGTCTTGACTAATGAAGATACCATCACCCTTTGTTGAACCTCAGAGCCCCAAAAAGAAAGTGAGTTCTCCCATAGAACTCATCTGAAACTTATCATGCATAAGCTTCTCAAAATCTTTGCATAGCTCTTTATTGGTTGAGCCAATGATGATGTCATCTACATAAACTTAAACCAAGTAAAATATCATCTTTGTGCTTTCTTATGAACAAAGTTTTATCAATTAGTCCTCTTTTAAACCCATTGTCCATCAAATAAGTGGACAGACACTCATACCATGCCCTAGGAGCTTAATGCAAACCATACATAGCTTCCTCACCTCAGACCTTGTCGATGATCGGGATCTTCAAAACCAGGAGGTTGACAGACATAAACCTCCTCATCAATTGTGCCATACAGAAATGCACTTTTAACATCCATTTGATACACCACAAAGGTTTTAAATGAAGCATAAGCTAAAAACAATCTAATAGCCTCAATTCTTGCAACTGGAGCAAATACTTCATCATAATCCAAGCCTTCCGTTTGTGTGTATCCTTGAGCAACCAACCTTGACTTGTTCCTCACAACAATACCTCTTTCATCCCTTTTGTTTTTGAACACCCATTTTGTCCCAATGGGCCTCTTACCATTTGGAAGTTCTACCAATGTCCAAACCTCTTGAAGTTTGAACTGAAGAAGCTCCTCTTGCATTGATTCTACCCAGCCTTCTTCAGATAATGCTTCTTCAACTCTCTTTGGTTCCTTTTGAGTCAGAAAACAAGCAAACAGCAATTTTGCAGATCTTTATGACTGTTTCTTTTGTGAAGAGATCTTGCAAAGAACCCATGTTCGGAAAGGGTTACGTGTTTTAACCTTGCTTCTTGTTTGAACTGGAGTATTCAAATTTCCAAGTATTTGTTCCTTGGGATGAATCTTGTGTATCCTTGTGGAGGTAACAGGACTTTCATGAATGACATGTTCCAAATTAGTTAAATAAGCATTAAAGAAATCATCCATGTCTTCATCATCAGTAGGAGTATCAATTTCAATCAAAGAAGGCATATCAGGATCATGTGGATACTCCTCTTCACCATGTAATGGCTTTGCATGTGGTCCATAGAAAGTACTACTATCGCATTCTTACACGGATTTCACTTGTAATGATAGTGGTAGAAGATGTTGGCTTAGCAGTGGTTGTATTAACTCTATCCGTGCTTATGTTTGGCTTATCCGTGCTTGCAGGCTGCTTTTTCTTCTTTTCAATTTCTTCTACCAACACCGAATTATCTTTCAATAACTCATCCTTATCTTGATGATGATCACTATTGCCTCCAATATTCAAGACATCATCATCAATGGGACCTTGCTTATCAATGATGGGTGAGACAGAACTAGCTTTCCACTTTTTAAACAAATAGAACTCTTGAGGAGAATCAGCTTCCTTAGAAATTGCTTCTTCACCAGAATTCTTTTGAGTAACTGCATCAACATTAGTGGAAGTTCCTGCAATGATAGGCTCATAATTCATAGATTTTGTTAGCATATCAATGTTAAACGACCGGTCGGTCCTTTGGTCTCAACACTAGGAGTCTTTTCACTGAATTGAACATGTAGATTCTTTTCAACAATTCTAGTCCTCCTATTGTATACTCTAAAGGCTTTACTATTTGATGAATAGCCTAAAAAGTATCCATCATCTGCTTTTTCTTGAAACTTGCCTAGATAGTCTATGGTATTCAAGATAGTAACAGGACACCCAAAAGGTTTTAGAAATGCAATCATTGGCATCCTATCATGTAACAAACATAGGGGGTCTTGTTATGAGGCTTCACTACCTTACTCCTATTCTGCACATAACATGCAAGGTCGAACAGCCGACCAAAAGGTAGTTGGTAACTTAGACTCAGACAACATAGTCCTAGCAACCTCAATTAGTGTTCTATTTTTCCTTTCAGCCACACCATTTTGTTGTGGTGTTCTAGCAACACTAAACTGTCTTTCTATACCTTTATCTACACAGAACTGATTCATCACAGATTCTTAAACTCGTTCCATTATCACATCTGATTATCTTTACTTTATGATTCACTAGATTTTCTATCTTAATAATGAAACTCTTGAGAACTTCACTAGTTTCACTCTTAGCAACCAAAAAGTAAACCCAAGAAAATCTACTATAATCATCAGTGATAACTAGGCAATACCGCTTATGGTTCAAACTCTTGACAAAAGTAGGTCCAAATAAGTCCATATGAAGCATAAACAGTGGTTGTGAAATGGTGTTGACAGTTTTGGACTTACAAGAAGTTCTATGTTGTTTTCCTTTTTGACAAGCCACACACAGTTCCTTACACTCAAAACCTTAGAAGGTAACCCTCTCACTAAGTTCCCTTTAACCACTTTATTGATTGTTTTGTAATTGAGGTGACCTAATCTTCTATGCCATAACTTAGACTCATCCAGAGATGCTTTAGCAAATAAACAAGTTAAGGACCTATTAGGAATTACATCTTTAAGATCAAAACAATATATATTTTCCTTCCTAGGTACCCTAAGTTGTATAAACTTCTCATCGGGCATCTTAAACTCAGGAGACAACACCACACACTCATTTTCACCAAAAGTACCCAGTTTTTCTTATCACACATTTGAGAAACACTGAATAAATTGTACTTTAGTCCCTGTACCAAGTAGACTTTTCAAAGTCCAAATTTCGTTCGATTGTGCCTCTTCCAAGTATCTTTCCTCCCTTTGGATCATTGCCAAATGCCACATATCCTCCATCAAAAGGTTCAAAATCTTCCGATTGCTCCCATCCCAAGTCATGTGCCCAGAGCAACCACTATCAAAAACTCCTTTGTCTTTTAGCTCATCTTGTAGATTGCCCTGCACATGAAATTAAACAAGTTAGTTCCTTTGTGGACCCAAGCCAATACTGACTTGGGTCTGCCCTTTGCATCAATATAATCAAATTTGGTTAGGTCCATTGATGCACAATTGACATGATGTAAAACCTTGGTCTTAGGTTTCCATTGCCAACTGGCTGAGGCCTTAACAAAGATAAAATGATTCCCAACCATCGTAGACAGTTATCACCTTTGGAATTTTTAAAACTTCTTTGTTATCTGTGGTGATTTTTGGCTTATCATTGGTTTGATTTTGCTTAGCCGTGTTTACACTTTGCTTAGCAGTGGTTGGGACCCATTTGGGAGAAGCAGTTACAATTGATTTTGTATTCCCATTCCTCATTAACACCGCTTTAGGAATCATGTTTCTGTTAGGATGAGGGTTTGTTTTCTTTGAAAAGTTTTGGTGATTTACCCTCTTCCAATGATTCCAAACTTGTGGTCTGATTACATTTTATTACAATTCTCTCTGTAATGCTCAAAACTACCACATATAAAACAAGCCTTTTTAAAACATTGAAACGCATCACCTAATCTGTTAGAAATTAAACCATTTAAGCTTCTTTGATTACCCCTAGGTTTATATTGTGGCATCTGGTTCCTAGGTATTTCCCTGTACTCTACTACTTTCTTGGTAACTTTAGCTCCAAATCTAGGTACAAAATTAGCTTGTCTAGTATCAACTTTCTTAATAGGTTCTAACTTTTCAGGTTGTGTTGATACTTTACTATCTTCCTCGAATCGATTCCCAATCTTCAATGATGGGAGCATCGAGGACATATCGAACTTATCTTAGGTGTTTCAGTCTTACTTATTCCTTCAACAGGTTTGTTAAACTGAATTCACTACTAAATGACAGTTCTTTAGCAGGTGGTGCATGTTGCATAAGAGTAGGTGGTGGCATATTGTTGTATCCTATCCCAGAACCCTTTTTCATTAGATGACTCTCTATAGATTTATGAACTAGATCTGAAGCAAATTGTGTTTTAGCTACCCTAACAACATGTTTTTCTTTTTCATCTAGGCCCTTTTGTTTTTTCATGCTCGCTAGTTCAAGTTTCTCTTTAAGCATTTTAATCTCTCTATTTTTAAGATCAATTTCACCACCTATTATATTGATCTTTTCTACATACTCAAATTCACATTTAATACAAGATCTAAGCTTCTCTTCCACACTCTCTAGACCAACCCTATAACCTAAGTTATCCATAGTTAGTCTTTCCACTTTTCCTCATACTTTCAGTGATAGCTTTTTGAGATTCTAAGTTATCATTACATGATTTAAAAGAGCAAGTATACTCATTAGATACCTCCAGTGAACGAAGATGAAGCATAAGCCATAAGAGCAAAGTTATGCTCTTTTGAAGCTTCACTAGCAAGAAAAGTTTCATTTGGTCCTTCTTCAACTGATCACTCAATCATAATCACCAAGACCATCTTGAGCCACCAATGCGAGAAGAAGGAGCGATTTCTTCAGTGATCTTCTTAACACCTTCAATCCTCTTTGGAGCTCGACATTCCCTTGCAAAGTGACCCTTCTTCTTGCAGTTAAAGCACTCCATCTTGCTTTTGTCGAACCCTCCTCTCCTTTGACCATCATACTTAACTTGTCTTCCAGTCCTCCTCAAAAACTTCCTTGCTTGGAGAGTTAACATTGCCATTTGCCATTGAAGATTAATCTCTTCTAGATCATCAGGATCAATTTGATCCGGATCTTGATTCAACACAGTAACACTAGTAGTTAAATCAGCCAGAAAAGCACAAATTGCACCATCACCTACATTATCACTAACAAGTGGTATTGTTTGCAATAGCCGTGGATATACCATAGGCAGCAGTGGATACCTCATGTGAGCTCTTGTGATTAGTGGAGACAAAAGCAATGTTTGGATTAGCAGTAGATGAATTAGCAAAGTTATTCTCGTGACTCATAAACCTTCAAGTTGTTGAAGAGATTATCCAAAGTCATCGTAGGAAAGTCCTCCTTATTCCTCCACACAATTGTATGAATAGCCCATTAAGATGATAGACTCCTAATGAACTTCAAATTAATATCTTCTTGAAGAACCTTATAATCTACAGACTTCGGTTGGCTAATAAGTTTTTGAAGTCTATTGTATGTGCCATCAATCTTTTCTCCACTGAGAGCGGTGAAGGTTTCAAATTGATGCTTGAGCATATTCATCCTGGACTTCTTGGTAGCTTCATTGCCAGAAACCGTGTCTCAAGAGCATCCGGTAACTCTTTAGCAGATTCATATTGCTCAAAATCCAAAGCATAATCATTGGGTATTCCCATGGAGAGAATACTGTGAGCCTTGATCTCCAGCTTTCTCTTAGCCTTATCAATTTCACTAACAATGGCAATTTCTTTTGCCATCCTCACCTTCTTAGGAAGAGTGTCTCCCTTTTCAACGACATCCCAGAGAGCATAGTCAATCATGCGAATGTATTGCCTCATTCGCATTCTCCAGATTTGATACTCACTATGCTTGAGCATGGGTACTGAAGCATCACCATGTGAGTTTCACGAGACATCTTATCTTCTTTGAACAAAACTTAACTTAACCTCTTCTTGATTAGTTTTCTAGATCACAAGCTCCGATACCACTTGTTGATCCCAGTTGAGCAAGCGATCTAATATAGAAACTGACTTAGAATAACAACTTATTAAGTATTATGCGAATTTAACACTTAACCTTAAGAAGAAGAACAGTTAACATTCAACACCTCAAGATTATTTATTAATACTGAATACTTTACTAGATTAGGGTTTCGCAACCTTGAAGTGTATCGACTTTAGATATAAGACTTACATACTTCTAATCTAACCTAGGACCTCCTTTTATATGCCAAGGAGTCCTATACATTATACAATACGTAACCTACAAGATAAATATCTTTTCCATATTTATCTAAAACAATAAACTAACCGACTATACAAAACACTAGCAGTAGTTACAATATATCATCCGTGGCTACACATTACTACTAGCGCGGTTATTCATCCGTTAGTTACACTCTTCTGTCCGTGGTTCTATCAAGCCTGTCCGTGGTTCCAGTACTTAAAGTAATTCTTGATGCAAGGAACCTAAAACCCAACACCTTTAAATGGTCAAAGCACAAGAACTAAAAAAATTATGCTAGTTTGCCTTTTACCAATTTTGCGATAATCAGTCTAGCTTCTAATTTAATAACTTAGAAAATGTGCAATTTTCTTAACTATTAAAATTTGCTTATGAGTTATGTATTTTGAAATTTAGACAATTCTAATTTTCCTATCATACCTTTCTCATTCATGAAAAAGAATAGGATTGAATCTCACTCTTTCTTATGAAAAGGGGACTAGGTTTATTCTTTTAGTAAAGCTGACTCTACCAAAAACCTTTACAGGTGTAGAATTTACGTATACAAGAATAACCCACGTTTACGGTTTAATGTTGCATTAATACATTTAAAGAATTAGCAAAATTCAATTTTAGTATTTCCGATAATTAAAGTTTTCAAGAAAATAAAATACCCAAGGAAATATTCATATAACCATAGAATTTTCTCGAAAACTAGGATCCAAATTATCATAGTTTCATTACATCAGTTGATCTGCTAGCAATGAAAGCACATAATAAGGTAATCTGTTGAAAAATAATTGGCAAAACTTTTCTAATTCATAGATCATTATGGGATTTGTATTATCAAATAATATTGCAATATAAACATGTTTTATCCCCAACTCATGTCTTGAGTTCAGGTCTCACTTACTACGCAATTTAAGTCGTCTAATTTAACAAACTGCAAATGTGTCCAGTTGAGGTCTGACTCAACATGAAGATTTACCTTTCTATCACAATCTCTCCAAGTTCTCACATGACGTAAATTGCAACTTCAAGTGTTCCTTTAACTAGATGGCACTAATGTTTTGTCGATAACAAACGTAAAATCATTTTAACGAAACAAATAAAATACGTAAATAGTTTGAGCCAATAGTTTGCTAACACACTTACATTTTCATATAAAACACTAAACAAGTAATAGTGTTTACATTTTATAGAAATGCATATGTATAACAACTAGTGTTTACATAATAGGTATACATATATATATATATATATATATATATATATATATATATATATATATATATATATATATATATATATATATATATATATATATATATATATATATATATATATATATATATATATAGGTATTGGTTCATTTGAAAAATTGATCTCGGTAGAAAAGTGAAAGAAGTGATCTCAACCATTAGATCTCCCTCCATCCCTTCCCTTTTTGCACCAAACTGAGGGACCCAATTGTAACTTATTAAATTATCCAAGGTTTAGTATGTAATATTTTCAAGGATCATATATAATGCCTAAATTTTTTCATTTTTTTCTTTTCTTTCTTTTTCTCTGGTTTCTCTCTCGTGACTTCTCATTTTTTCCACAAAAAAACACGCTTTACTTTCTTTCAAAATTTTCCCAGTGATTATTGATTATAATCTCCACACAATCAAATTAACAAACACGATCTGTTATAGATTCAATAATCATCTTGTTCTAAGGCATTAAATCGCCAGTCAAAGTAAGTTTTAAGACCTTTTTTGATTATAATTTTGTTACACTTTTTATCAAAGATTGAATATAAAGCTTAGGGCGTTTGTTACAGTTTTATTTGCACATATTAGTGTTTGTTATGAGACAGTTTTTTTTTGTTTGAAGAAATTTGCTTCGGTAATCATCATCTTTGCATGTAATTGTACCACTTTTAAGAGTTTATTGACATGATTCATTGTTTATAATAGTTATTTGTGATGAAATTGAGAAATAAATATATGGAAAACATGTTTACAAAAAACTGCACATCAAGTGTTTGATAAAATGTCTGAATTGGATTTTGCAACTGCGATGCACTAATTTACAATAAGATTTTGACGAAAAACACTCGGTAAGACAATTGTATCGACTTCAGGTTTGTTGCTACTGTATGTATCACCACGTGAGCATAACATTTGCTATTACACATATAATTGTTTGTTTATTATGATGACTAGCTCTGACAATAAAGTTGGTTTCATGGTTGCATTTTGTACTTTCTTGCAACAATCTATCAAGAGCAAATGAAAGTTCCAAGTGTAGAATATAAGATCACAACCTTCTCTTATATGTTACGGTTTAAATCAATGGTTATAAGATATTGCTACATGCAACTTATTGGCTCTTTATAGTTCTATATTGCAATCTAATGCTTAAAGTTTGTTTTAATTTATGTTTGTAAGCTTCGACAGTGCCTAAATATTTGTCAATCTACTGTTGATCAGGCAAGTTATCATCAATAGTCACTGGCAAAATATATTAATTGAAACTTTATTTCTCACGCGTGTTGGTGATTCTATCAGATCAAGAGTTTAGCTAATTTGAAGAGAGTCATGCAGACGCTTTTATTTTGTTTAGTAATTGAACCAAGGGACTACAAGGGGTAAATCTGTTATTATTCGATTAATTTGGTTGTTAATCTTAAAAGTTTTCAAGTTTTTTTTTTTCCTAACATAAAAATTAATTTGGTTTTGTTTTAGACGCTTTTATTTTGTTTAGAATGATTGTTATGCATTATATTTTAAGGTACTCATTTCTTTTGATTTCATCTATATTATTATCCTAGGTCATCAACGTAACACTTTGTTATCCGAAGCAGCATATGATTTCTTGCTTTTGCCTTTTTACATGATAGTTGCCGCTTGATGCCAATAGGTTCTTGCTGATAAATTACCTGAAGTCGTTGATTATAAGACCCAAACTACAAACAGATGCACTAAATACCTCAAATGGATGCACTAAAGTACAAACGGATGTACTAAAAAATTACCTCAAAATTTTCAAAGGATCTTGGAAGTTTGGAACATGCGCCAAAGGTAAGCTATTTGGAGTTTTAAGAAGTTCTTATAAGAGAGCTATGCTGGATTTTCGTTAAGTTTGATGATGTTGATTATTTTTGTCAGTGCAACTGAAATTATTGGTAGAGAAAATGCAAGTGATTACCGTAGGATTGTCTACAGTGATTTGGGAAAAACAATTTGCCCAAAAAGAGGGACGTGTATCAAAAACATTCTTGAATTGAAGACAATCAGTTAATCACATAGGCTTACTTATCTAGTTACTTATCATTTATCATGAGTACTCAGAGGAACAAAAACTTGTGATTACAACAGTTGTTAAACACTTATATCATTATTCAAATATTGAATGAGTTAACTGTTTAAATTACCCATGTTGTTCAATCAAATTTAACACTAATGACCCATGTCAAAAAAGTACCCTCCATATGTGGATCAACAAAGTAACAACTTGCAACAAAGATTAGAGTAGAGCTCATAGGCAAAAGTATTAAAACAAAAGTAATATGATTTCATATAAGATTAGGCTACAAATCTCAACTTAGTCCAAAAAAATTAAACGAATGCCCTAATGTACTACAAACTGATGCACTAGAGTACATCAAACAGATGCACTGAAATACAAACAGATGCACCAGAATATATTTATGGTTCAAATATGTTTCACACTAAATATAAAATACATGCATTAGGATTACAGATTATTTTCCTATACCACCATGTATACAAAGAATTTTATTCTCAATAAGCATTGCAAGTGGAAGATGATTAAACAATGAATACCATAACTGTCACTATTGTTCTAAATTTCAAATATTTTTTGAAACAATGTTTTGCATATTGTACGTATAGTAGAGCACAAACCTGACTGGTAAGTTTATGTGATGTGAATCTAGTCATTTGAGCAGGAATACAGCGATGCTACGGATTAAATGCTGCTACGAGTATTTGAAGATTTTGGAAGGTATATGATGCACTTGTTGTTAACCAACTGATACCCTGAATTAGTTAGTGTGATGCATTACTTTATACACTATGATGCATTAATTTGATGCACTTTAGACTTTGGTTTTTCTACTATCTAGTTTTTCTACTTTGGACTTCGGTTTTTTTTCCTATCTGTTCAATCGATAACAAAAACTGCAAATAGAACAAAGAATACTTGACTACTAATCATATACCATCTCAATCTAAATATATGAATTTAGAACAATAATGACATAATAATAAGAACATTACTAAATAATTGATGCAATAAAGTACCTCAAACGGATGCCCTACTATGATACAAACGGATGCACTCAATTACATCAAACGGATGCACTAGAATATGTTTATGGTTAAAATGCGTTTCATACTGAATATAAAAATATACGCGTTAGGATTACAGATTATTGATCTTCATATACCATCTTGCATACAAATATTTTTCTTCTCAATAAGCGTTGCAATTGGAAGATGGTTAAATAACTAATTGAACCGCATCCATGACCAGATCCCATCATTCTCACCCTATAGAGCAGAAATTGCCAGTAAGAAAATTAATCAATGAACGATAAAGTTTCAAAAGTCAAAATGGGTCAATTCGGTATGCTTAATACTAGATTAACTAAAAGAATTTCAAAAATTGTAACAATACTACCACATCCGCTAAACATACACAACGAAAAAACTGATGTTTTGCTACATACCATTATTTCAATGAATTCAAGATGGAAACCAAAGAGGGCATTTATATCAACAGCCTCATGATTCGCACATATCAAGTGAACATTCTCGAGATACTGAATCTGAAAAACAAGAATGGGAAAGGTGTGAGGCTTCAATATGACACAAGATCAGCATGTCAGTAGTTGAAATAAAACCTTACATTTAGAGCAAGAAGCACTTAGGTATGTAAAACATATGAACTAAAGTACGTCAAAAGGATGCACTAAATTATTCCATACAGATGCCTTATTATTTCAATACAATATTCCATACAGATGCCTTATTGTTTTAATACATATGCATTAAACAAAAAATTGATGCCCTAATACAATATTAAAACAATTGCATTAAACAAACAAACAAACAAATTGATGCTCTATTAGTTTTGAAACAGATGCTATGTTTCATGATACCGTTATTCACTAGTCAAACAATCAAACAAACATATGACTTAAATATTTCAGTACGCTATTATCTAACAAACAAATGTTCTTTAGATGAAACTTTGATGCACTAATCAAACATACAAAGGCTCAAACAGATTTTAGTGTTTGACGGATTAATCGTATTGTCTAATTATAATCAATTGGATGCAGTAATGTGTCACATGATGCACAAATAAAAAATAATGATTCCCTAATACAATATTAATAATGCATTCATGGGTGTGTTTGGCAATACACTGCTAAAGAAACAGTAAGCATATTATAAGTGATTATGCCCCTTATGGGAACTAGATGATGGCATTCAATCTAGATCTACAGATGCTATGTTTAGCCCACAGCCGGTTTCCGAACTCATAGCAAGAGAAAAACAGCATAACCGTGTTCTCACTTTACCAAATTCAGCAGAATTTGCTAACCCAACCTATCATCACAAACATGTTTGAACACAGCTTTTAGGATTTCTAAATCCAGTATATGTAATAACTCTGTAAGTATGGGCTTAGTGGTCCTAACACTTTCTGCATGCCAATGGAAGCCGTCGATATCTGTAACTTGCCACTGGAATGGGAGAAAAACATGAGCTGTAACTATGAATTGGTCTCCAACCCACCAGAGATAAAATATGAAAGTCATGTGCAATAATTATAATGTTTTAATCAGTTTAAAAGCTTCCGAATTCTAGACTGGTTATAAGTAGCTGACCTAAGTCAAACAATTATGCGACTGCTTCAATTTAAGCAGGAAGCTAAAATTAAGAGTATTTCCTTTAGTCATCTCTTACAAATAAAAACTATATGATTAAACATAATATCCTGCAGCTAAGATCAGACTACTCACTTTTAAGGACTACGTGAACTAGAAATTGTTTTAAAAGAATATCTCCACCGGAACTGTTTAACAAGTTTTTCGGTTGGTGCAAAACTGCAAATAGTAAATAAATAGAAAAGTTCACATGGTTTTACAACAATTCTTAACACTGAACCAGTTGAGATTGGATTATAAAGATAAGGCAAGTAATTTGAAGATTGCAGTTTTGTCTTAAACAGCCATGCAACTCTAATACTTGATCATTTTGTGAAGGGTATGTTTGTCTCGAGCCAAAGTATTTTTCCATTGATGCACTAAATATACAAATAAACCATTTTATATGGAAGTAAGCTGAATTTACCCCTCTCTAATTGTACATGACTACCCGAACAGGACCAACTAATTACGGTCGGACAAGTCAAGAGGTGCCTAAAAAAGGTATTTTGTAGCTCTAACACTATTGGTTTGATTCACTAATCACACATAACATATGACTCATTCATACAAACAGCTGCTTTATCACATACGGATGCCCTAATTATACGAACAGGTGCCTTAACTTATAACGATATTATTTAACCATGCATTAACTAATTACGATAGTAACAGATGCCTTAACTTATTATACTAACAGATGCTCTAACAAATGATCATACGTATGCTTTAACAGATGTCGTAATGTTTAGATGCCCTGATCATATTGGTGATGCAATGATCATTCATATAGATGGTCTAACACTTTTTTTTGGTGCACCAAACACATAATACAGATGCCTCATTCATACATACGTTGCTCTATCACTACAGATGCTGCAACAATACATTTGATGCCCTATTATCCTAATAGATGCCTTAACTAATTACTACTCTATAACAGATGCCTTAACTAGTCATATAGATGCTCTAATAAATGATCATACGTATTCTTTTACAGATGTCGTAATGGTGATCACTACAGATGATGCAACAATACATTTGATGCTCTAATTATGCTAACAGATGCCTTAACTAATTAATATAACAGATGCCTTAACTAGTCATATAGACGGTCTAAGAAATGATCATACGTGTGCTTTAACTGATGCTGCAATGGTGATGCACTGATCATACTTGTACATATGGTGATGCACTGACCCAAGTTCTAAAGATGCACTAAACAAACATGTCAAATGGATGCAACAATACATTTGATGCTTTAATTTTGCAAAAAGTGTATTACAGTGTTTAGGATTGCATTTTGAGGCAAATTGTCTAAGAAAAATGTTTTCTTAGATGCCACATGGTTGAGACATGTGAAAAGGATGGTTTAGACATGTTTTCTTAGACGCCAATTTGCATACGCAATCCCAAACACCCCGATTTAGAGCTGACTTAGTGTAGTGATTTATTAGTGAGAGTTGTTGAACTTCCACATGGTTTTTATCAAGTGGTCCAGTAGCATAAAATTATATTACAATTAAAAAGTTATAGTAGTAAAAATTCAGTCATATCTATCAAAAGGAAAGTTAAGAGCTCGCAACCAAATCAGTATTTGAAAATGAAAAATGAATACGGAAGTACTATCAAGAACATACCCAATCCCAAGAATTCTTATTGTTGGGTTCATTGAAAGATGCGTATATTGCTGAAGTTTCTGTCACACCAGATCAGCAGTTCCGAAAAGCAATCCCAACCGCTCATTTATCAATATAGAATACGCGCCTTATATCTACAGGCTTCAGGCTTGGGAATGCAATCCCATATCTACAACAAATAACATGTTATCATAAGTGTCAAGTCATGTTATTTCTTAAGGTTAACAAGACAATAAAATAAGTTACCTTATGGATATCTTTCCTCAATTCTGATTCAAGCCAGATTTTGTTACTTTACACAAAGTACAAATATTTCCATTTTACAAAAGTTATACCTTTGTTTAATCACGTATGACAAACATTAAAGTTGTTTTACGTGGACCAAATAGACAGAACATAGCCTGCAAACAACCATAATATTAGAAAGAGTATATAGACCATAATATTTCAAGTCCTCAGCACTATACACTAGAGCATTTGAAAAGCTAGAAAGAGGGCGTCAACGAAGACATCACCAACAACATCTAAACCCAAACCCCTCTCATTTGAAAATAACACGGAAACTTCTAAGTCCTTATTAGTAATTCTTTTAAACATATACACCCATGCCTTAATATGTTTGATGATGCACTAATCTTACTTACAGAATGCTCTAATATGTTCAGTGATGCACCAAACATATAAAGAGATGCCCAAGTATTTTCAACGATGCACTAAACATACAAATGGATGCCCTAATATGACCAACAATGCACTGAACATAAAAATTGATACACTAAATACATACAATGATGCCTTAATATATCTAATGATGCACTAATCATACCTACTGATGCTCTAACATGTTCAATGATGCACTAAACCTGCAAACCTTTAAACTGATGTAGCAACTACAAACACAGATGCACTAAAACAACCTGAAGCCCTAACGTGTAATCGATCTGCAAATTTACACATAGATGTCCTAATATGTCATATCCTACAATAATAAACACATATGCTGTAAATTAGTGCATCGCATTTATAATAATCTTACTTAGACATTTTATCAAACACATAGTGTGCAACTTTAATAAACACACTTTTTATGCATTTTTTCGTCAAATTTATTATAAATAATTAAACATTCAATTGCTTAAATTATTCAGTTTATATAAATTATATAATTAAAATGTTATATATAATTAACTAACCTGAAGAAGATCATTGATGATGTAGCGTTTGTAATTGAACAACACATGACCAGCGGTGGTGTGGCGCGGCGGATGCACGACGGAAGACGGTGGCAACGGTGGTGGTGGCGATGGTAAGTCATCTCATCATACAAATAGATTGGGTCATCTCACTGTTTGGCGTCGGTGTGACGGTGGCGGTGTAAAGATTGAAGCGGTGGTTGCACAACGGAAGACGGTGGGGATAGTGGTTGTGGTGACGGTGGTCTTGATGAGTCGTCATCTACAGCGTATATGTTTTGATAATGAAAGTGAAAGTGACTATCTCTTTGATATTCCCTCTTTGTTTATTGTTTTTAATTTTTACCCTAAACTTTCAAGTGTTTACATAATCTACCCTTGTAACTTTTTTTCTCACTTTTTTATCTAATTATACTTTTCTCTAGATCCGGACTATATATATATATATATATATATATATATATATATATATATATATATATATATATATATATATATATATATATATATATATATATACATTCTTAGTATATATTGGAATGGGTAATATAATGGGTAAGAATCTAAGTACTTGACCCATTAACTAGATACATTGAATATAGTTGGGTAAAACCCAAAGTCCATGACCCATACCCATGAAGCATGATCCATAACCCATGACACATTGCATGACAACATGCATGAAGTCATATTGGGCATTATCCATAACCCATGGAGCTAACCCATGACCCATTGACTAGATGTGTTGCATCTTCTAGATACATTGTATCTATTTGGATACCCATGATCTAAAGTCCATAACCCATGACTCATGATCAATGACCCATAACCCATTTAGGAGGAACGTCCTACGGATCCCCAGGAATACACTCGATGTATCCCTCATGTAAGGGATCCGTGGGATCCGGGGAACAGTAGTTAATTTTTGCCTATAAATAGTGAGCCATTTCTTCATTGTAACTCACCCCTTTTACACATACTTTCTCCTAGTATTGTAAACTCTCTAACGTCAGATCCAAAGGATCTTTTTATGTAGTTTTGTGTTTGTGTGATTCTCTAGGTTCCTCTTAAAGGCGAGATCACCACATGTTGAAGTCGAGCAAGCTCAAGTCCATGAGTTGCCAAGCTTCATCATCATCAAGACTACTGAAGTTCTCTTGTTGATAGTTCTTTCTCCCTCCATAGAAGTGTAGTGTTGATGGCATTAGTGAAAGGTGCCCAAAGTCCGAGTCGATGGCATTAGTGAATGGTGCCGAAGGTTCGTGTAGAAGGCATTAGTGAAACGTGCTGAAGGTTCGTGTCAAAGGCATTAGTGAAGGGTGTCGAAGGATCGTGTGAAAGGCATTAGTGAAAGGTGCCATGGGTGTACATTCGATATGGTGCATCGATGTACAAAGTAGATTAGTTTGGATCAAAAAATATTGATATCCTTGTTGATGTTGTAATAAGGAGTGGATCTCCTTTGGGATAGGTGTTGTGTAGTGTTGGGTAGTAGTTCCTCCTTTGTAATGGAACTCGGTATCTAGCCTTGTACCGGATAAAGTGTAGGGGACATTGTGATAGGTTTAGATCTACCTCGTGGAAGAACCCCGTGTCTAGCCTTATACCGGATAAAGAGTAGGCGACGTTGTGAAGGCTTCTCCGCCACAAGGAGCTTGTGTTGTGTAGTGATTACGAACTCTCGAGTAGGTGACTCGGGGAGTGGAGTAGGGCAAGGAAGGTGTCCTTGTAGCCGAACCACTATAAATACTCGCGTTGTGGTTTTGTGCTCCTTACTCTTTATCTTTTCATTACCTATTTATATACTTATCTATCAACATCCAACACACACATCTAATAGATTGACATAAGTTTATCTAAATAGTTTAAAACGAAGTTTTAATCGGTAAAACTATTCAACCTCCCCTTCTAGTTTTCCACAATTGGTACCAGAGCTTCGTTACCAAGTTTCTTAGAGTATATTGTACTTTTAAAACTTGATACGATCCGTGTATGATTGAAAAATACAAAGAAGGCTTTTTACAAAAACAAACACCATGTCTTAAAAACACTTTTGTAGGATGTTGATTGAATGACAATATCAATTAATTTTTTTTACGAAATGCACTAACCTTTCTTGTCATTTTGTTTAGTTAAGCTCATCTTAGTCAAGCCATAAGAATTCCTTGGTAACAAGATTACCTTTTCTAAAAAGGTATCTTAAACTACCAACTAGATCTCGAAAGAACCGGAGTTGTCTATTGACATTTTTTGTCAAAAGTAAGGACACTCAAATTTGCTTTAAAGGTATGATTCTCTTAAAACTTATCTCTAAACAACATTAGCTTAGAATAAATATGCTTGCATTAAAACCTTTATGGTTATATTAAATTTTTTTTCTCTTAGTTTTATTTTATCCTTTAGTAATATACGTGGCTTCATTAGGAAACCTTCTTGCATACGTTTTTCCCTTCCGTGTAAAATCTAGGTTTATAAATATGTGTTATCTTAACCTAAATATCAAATCTTCCTAATAATAAAAAAAAAACACAAATCTCAAAAATTCGTCCTTCCCCATAAAACCCCTTCCGCCTGTTCCTCAACCACCAAACCCCATTTTTTCAAATCTTCCACTTTCAAAATACCTCTCATTCAAACTTCATCCTCTTCCTCATCCCTTTTCGAATCAAAACCAAGGTAGAATCTCATCATCATGGTTTATATCGCCTTTGTGATCATCGTCTTGACACTCATCGCTCTCGTGTATCCCATGATCAAGTTTTCTCATGGAAACATGTACTTTGTGTTGTTAATCTACATTTGTATCATATATCCAATCCTTTGTATTGCTCTTAGCATTGAAATGAAATACTACTAATGTCTTAGTTTATCCCGTTTATTTCTCATAATGTGTTTGTCATTTTTTTTCTTTTTGTTCGTATTTTTAAACTTGACATACTTTCGAAATCTTCAATGCATGCTTAAGTAGTAAATATTGGTTAAAGAAACACACTTCTTTTTATAAACCTAAAAGTTGCAAGAACCAATTTTAAGTCAAGATCATTTTCTGTCTCTCTGCAGATCCACGGATCCCTAGTGTTTAACTAGCCGGATCCCTTTTAAAAGGGAACCGGGAGAACCGTGGAACTGGGGAACAGAAGCTCATGCAACATAAAAACCACTTCATAAAAACTTACCATAAAAGGAAAAACCCTACTAGATAGTTAGAACACAAGTAAGTTAATTGTATTTGTTAATAAAAATAAGGGTAATCAATAAAAACATTAGGAGATTATTTTCACCTATCAAGTGTCCTCCTTCTTGATGCATCATCTTATCTTAACTGACTCATGTTAATTATTTATTTCACTTCCATAGGTCTCATCATGACTCATGAGTATGAATTCGACTTTCAACTTACTTGTGTCTACATTCCTAATATATCTCTTGAGCCTAACACACCTGGCAATCATATCTGTGGGTTCAATAATCTCGAAACTCATTGCTTCCATGAAGGATGTGTTGTTGACTAACCTCTACTATACCAAGAAGGTATAAATACCTCATTCCGCAACATAGGACTTGAAGGTCTTCTCGGAATTAATGAGAAAATTTGTCCGCGGCTTGTGTTGGAATTCTTCCATCAAGTAGAACTCGTTCTTAACGAGGATCGCTCTCTATCACTATGGTTTTGGATAAAAAACCAAAAGTTTGTCTTAACTCTTGGGCAATTCGCTCAAATTCTTCGAATTCCAAATCATGGACAATGTGCCTTCACTGAAGATTGGTCTCTTGATTCTCTCTTCAACTACCATGAAGAAAACAGTCCATATTGTTCACACATACCCTCCCCTCAAGAATTAACCCACATGTTATGCACTCCTCGATCCAATTACTCAAATCCAAACATAATCTATACACGTGATATCTGAGATGATCTCAAACCTCTCGCTGTCATTCCACGTGAAAATGTTTGGAGTCTTAGGGGAGATCAAGAGATTCTTCCCGCTTGTGCTCACATAATGTATTGTCTCCTAACCCAAAAACCATACAATCTCGCCTATTTCTTCGCAAGACAAATTGTAAACTTTCAAGGCAACAAGAACAAAGGAATGTTCCTAACACGCCTTCATCATCATATCATGTACTTTCATCCTCAATTTCAAAGTCCCTTATATGTACTTGTAAACAAAATGATGGAACCTTTGAACACATCTCACATCACGACATTTTTCGTCCCTGAATCCGCAAATACTCATCATCCATTTGACGATCCATCAAACAAAAACGCTCAAGAAACCTAGTCTCTTCTCCAAATAGATTCAATCCTTAGGATTCATCTTTTATCCTTGTTATCTTGCTTATATAGATGTTTAACTCCTTTAGAAATCACTGGTTTATTATACGACACATAGTGCAAAACCTACACATTTGTCTGTGAAGCTATTGTTGTGCAGTAGCCGGATCCCTGGGCTATAACTAGCCGGATCCCTAATATGAAGGATCCGTGGGATCCGGGCAAACAGAAGTAGATTTTCAGACCTCCACACATCAAACCATTCCTCTAGATCACATCATACTAGCTAAACATGATTCATTAGGATCACTTAAGTCTTCCTCAAGCTCAGTAGGTCTCACACTCACTCATAGATAACTTAGGATCATTTTCAAGGTGTTGTTGATTTATCATTTCACCAAAACTCACCATATTTCTGCTCCAATACTCACACATCATTTCTTTTATCTCAAAACCATTAGTTTGATATTTCTCTCAATGTTAGCAAATTGATTTTAGTCATCCTTACCTCAAAATGGGCCAAAAACTAGTTTTTTATTTCTTATGATTTTTAAGGAATTTTCCAAATTTTTCTTAAGTTATTGATCGGTGCTAAACAGTCAAGCCTTAAAAGACTAAAAACTGCTCAAACACTGATGCAATTAAGATCAGAGGAGTACAGTGTTTCCCGGGTCGTTAAGTCCCACGGAGACTCAATGGTGCGTATAACACTGATTCAGACGATAGAATGATCACTAATGATAGCGATCAGAAAGGATTTGGACAGGATAATTACACTACTGAAAAAGGTAATAAATTAAAGCGACTTAAATGCAAATTAAGAAAATTAAAAAGATAAAAGATATTAAATAAACGCTATCACTATATTTAAAGTGATGAACGTTTAAAACCTAAAACTTACGTTTAAATTAAAAATAACGTAAACGTACAAAATAAAACGTGAAACTTACACAATATAAACCCTAAAAATATGAAAAATACATTTTTACAATCCTAATGATATAAGAAACTTTATAGAAAAGGAAAATTATTTTTATAACTATTTATCTAATTATTATTAATTAAAAACTATTTTAAACTATTTAATAATACTCTAAAAGAAAATATGAAATAAGACTAGAAAAATAAAGTTAAGACTTAGAAAAATCTAAAATATGATAAAACTAATTTTAAAACTAAAAATATATTTTTTTGACTTTTTATGTATTTATTATTAATTTAAAACTATTTAAAACTAATTAAAATTATTAAAAGTACCAAATAAAAGGAGAAAAATAGGGAAAAATACTTTTTAAGATTTTTATATTTATCTAAACTTAAGAAAAATGAAAAATTATTTTTTTGGAACTTTTTCTTAATTATTTGTATTTAAAGCTAATTAAAAATACTTAAAAACTAGTTTAAATTAAGAAAAATAGCAAATAAGCTTAGAAAAATATGAAAATTTCAGGAAAACTCTAAAATAATATATAGAAGCTAGGAAAAATAGAAAAACAAGGGGTTGTGTGGAGGATATTGAAACTGATGAGAAAGAGCTTATGAAATAAGCACTTGGAATAAGCTAGATGAGCACAACAAGCACCAAACTGAAACAAAGGCTTAAATAAGCTAAAAGGACTTAAAGGCAACTAGAATCAACAAGCTACACCCTCTGGATACAAGCTATTACAGATTTGATGTTAATGAGCTTATGGCCAAAAAATTGGGGTACCCACTTGCAGCCACAAATTAAGCAATCCAATAAGCTAGAAATCAGAAACAAAATCTTGCAACTAATACTAGACCTGGTTGAGATTAATTGTGCCAAAAATCAGACAATGAAAAGCTCTAATAAGCCCTGTGCATAAGCTGCACTTTCTGAGAAAAACTCTCAGTGACTGCTGACAGTGGACAGGGGAGAATGGTCCAAGTTCAAGAGCTTGTTTGAAGCTTATAGAAAAATGACAAAAATCCACAAAAATAACAACAAGAAACTAGACCAAGAAAACTTTTAGAATCAACAAGTCACACTTGAAATGACCTAGAAATGAGTGAACTAAAAATCTTCCTAGATGGGCTCAAACTGAGATTTTACAAATTGACTTTTTGAAGAAAAAGTGAAAAGTTGACTTATCTGGATTTTGATCATGATTTATGAACTGAAAATGACATTACTTGATGAAATAACACTAATGAAAGCTATGCCTATGTATTTTAAACATGAAATGAGCTTTTGAGTTGGTAAAAACCCCAACAGTGAGCTGCTAAGCCCTTTGAAATGGGATTTTGACTTTTGAGCTTAAAAGACACAAGGTTATGACTCAAGTGAGCATGAAATGGCTACATACACATGAACTAAAAGGGACCTACCCCTGCAATAACCTGAAAGACAGTTGGCCTAGCAATTCCAAACACCCCTTTGAAACACTGATATGAACTTAAAACAAGAATCCCACTGAATTAACTAATTCCAATGATCAAACAGAGTTCATATAACCTAATTGTAGCTATGTAAACACAATAGAATCAGTTATGACCACAGATGCATAAACAACCATAATATGTAAATGACTAGAAAGCTAAAATTTAGATACTCACTTACATGAATCCAGCTGGTGTGCAGCTTAAAACCAAAACCAAACCTGACCTAAACTAATCTATTCCAACCCATTTTCATCCTCTGCAACAACAGAATCCATCTCCATATCCATATGAAGCTCAGAGTTGACTTCTGTTGACCATGTAACACATTTGCTTAAAAATGAATATTGAGCTTACAAGAAACTAAGATAAGCTTAAATAAACTTGGTTAAGCTTAAAAATAAGCTATTAACAACTTGGACAAGAGAGTTTTAAACTGAAAATTTCAACAGTAGCCTTGAACACATAAAATGATGTTAAACTTTGAATTACACCTTAACACTGGATTACAACTTATAAAGCAACTTAGTTTGATTCATAAAAACAGAAATTACAACAACATGACTTGAATTAAAACATTTAAGTAAGAAACGACATTAAAGAAAAAAAGTAAAAACTAGCTACCCCCCAAACTGCTTCTTTCTTCCTCTTTTTATACCCCAAGTGATTCTCTCTCCTGTTCTGAACATATCCCACTTGAATTCTGAGCAATTGGTTGACTTTGTTGAGTTTTGGCCAAAAATTCAATTTTGGCGGGAATGAGGTGTTTTAACAGTGAGGTTGAGTGAAAGGTAATAGTGAGGCAATTAATGATCTTTGGAGTGAGGTGAGGAGGGGGGAGACAGGGTGTGAGCTGGGGGAATGGTTTGGTTGAGTGTAGCAGGGCTAGGTGAAGAAGAAAGGAGGAAAAGGCGCGGGTCTGTTGGTTTGACCATTTGGGTTTGACCAGGGCAGGGTAATAATAAAGGGGGTTCAAATGGTTCTTTGACAGGGAGTCATAATAGGCTTAAGGGTCCAAAATTGGTTTAAAGAGTTTTAAATATAAGGACCTAAATTGTAACTTCTGAAAACTGAGGGGCCTAATCTGCCAATCTTGCAAAGTTGTTCCAAGGACCATTAATGACAAGTTTCAAAAGTACAGGGACCAAATCTGCATTTTCCAATTTTCCGGGGGCCATTTCTGCCAAATTTCAAACTTGAAGGACCATTTTGCAATTTTCTCAAAACTTTTTATATTTTTCACCAAAGGACTAAATTTGACAACTTATGATTTTAAAAGGACCTTTGGTGATTTTTCTTTTGAAATTTTGTGCTCAGGGACTGTTTTTGACAATTTTTGAAACTTGGGGGACTAAAACTGCAATTTTTGCAAATTTGATATGTTTTTCATCTGATTTTGATATTTTTGTATTTAAAACACATAAAACACTGATTTGTGATATTTTAATCATTTTGATGCGTTTCTGAGTGTTTTCAGATGATTTTGCAGTTTAAAAGGTATAAAAATGATGAGTATTTAGACACTCATCAATCCCCCACACTGAGATATTGCTAGTCCCTAGCAATGATTTGAGAAAAACTAATGGATTTGAATCTCTTTACCAAAAGCCATTACTTCTGGAGTAGCCAAATGTTTCAGTTCAAGTAAGAACCATGGTACACCGATAACCATGTGATTTTGAGCAAACCACCAGCTTTCAACGGATTTGATGTGTCTTTACCAGAAGCCGTACCCTTCTGGACTAGCCAACTCTTAGATAAATTATCAATATTATCTTTGGTGAGCTGATTACCAATTATGGTTTTTCCACTGCCTTTACCACAAGCCATAACCTTGCGGGCTAGCCAACTCTTCACTTTTTAGGATATGGTGAGTTGAGAACCATACAATTTTGGGCAAATTGCAAGCCATATAAATGGATTTGAGAAATCTTTACCAAGAGCCGTTTGCTCTGGATTAGCCAATCCTTTTGTCTTACAGACATGGCGGACTGATAACCAAATGAGTAAGTGTAAAACACTTACTCCAAAAAAAAATTTTGGCCAAAAACGGGGGAATCGGGTAGATAATATATGAAATTCGTGAGAATTCCCCCCCACACTTAGAAATGAATATTGCCCTCAATATTCAAAGTACCGGCGGTTATGCCGAAACAAAGAACGTAAAAGGGAAATATTACGGCCATTATTTTAGAAAGAAGATTTTTTTTTTTTTTTTTTTTTTTTTAAACATGTGGGCAACCCCCCCACACTAGGGTGGTAGAAAATAGAAAGAAGACAGAAATATGGGTGAAAACCCATATGGCATGCTACTGTTTTTGATTCCCGAGTCGCTAGCTTGACTCGACCCCGAATTCATTGGTTCATGGGGAAGCAAAGTGGAATAGACAATCTCCATCGGACTTTCATTCAAGATGTTTGGATAAACATTCGAAGCACGTGAAAGTTCCACACCGATGAGATAAAGAGAAACAGACCCGGCTCACAGATTATAAATGAAAATGCCTGGGTCAAAGATAGTGTCCTCACTCCCGAAGGAGTGAAGAAGAGAAGAAGTCACATCATATGTGAGGAATGGAAGAAAGATGTTGATAACAATCAAGATCCATTCTTCATCCTCACATGTGGACATATCGGGAGGAAGGGTGAAGGTAGTATCATCAATAAGCAAACTCTTATGATAGAGTATACCTTCCTCCGAGCCAATATCATCCTCAAGATCAAAATAGAAATGATCATATTCCGGAGGAGATATGTCATGAGAGAGTTCACCGGAGAACTCTTCATGAAGAGAATCATTGGAAAAAGCCTCAAGCTCGGGCTTGTCCAATGTAGAGTCACTATCCACAACGGGGATAGGAGATGAAGCTGACTTAGCACAAAATGATTCGATCTTAGAAACGAGGAGATTTATATTGAACAATTGTTCACGAAGTATCTCGTCCTCAATTTCCAGATCATCAGAATCTCTCACTTCCTCTAAGCTAACTAGCTCAGAAGGCATCTCCTCGACATAATCGATGTCTCCAAAGGATAAAGAATCGTCAAACGAAGTACAATCGTTATCAGAATCGGAGAACATCTCGACATGATCATATGGAATGTCAAGAGGAGGAGAAGAATCATCATTAAGAGGCTCATCACACATATTGCCGGAGATAACCTCGGACTCACTTGGGATTGGAACAAGGCTCTCAACACTAGACGATTCCATTTCTGGAATAGTGCTAAGAGGCTCGTCCCCCATTATGAGAGAGTCTTTGGGAGCTTCGGGTGTGATTTCAGTTGACAAGCTCTCATAATATTCTCTCATCTGAATGGAATCCTCTTCATCATCGAAAATGAAAGTCTTGCGATATTGGGCTGGTGTAGCATTATAAACCTCGTCATCGGTGGCTTGACAATCGTAAAAAGGATGGGGACCACCACACATATCACATCTTTCGGTAACGGAATCAACGGGCTCTGATTTTTGCTTCATGCATCGAATATCATCAGCAAGCTCAGCCATCTCAATCGGTTTGTTTCTAGATGTCGGAACTTTCGATTTGTTATCGATGATAATCAATATATCCCTCGGGGTACGATACAAGATATTGCCACCGGCGGCTGTATTGAGTGAATCTTGATCGGTTTGCATTAAAGCATTGTAGAATATATCGATCTGGAATAATTCCGAGAAACCATGATGTGGGCATTTCCAGAGGAGATCTTTGAATCTTTCCCATGCCTCACCAAAACTTTCATCACAACGCTGTTGGAAATTCGTAATTTCGTTCCTAAGATTTATCATTTTAGAATAAGGAAAGAAACGATTTACAAATTTTGAAACGAGATCCTCCCAAGTAGTGATCGATCGAGGGGGTTCTTTATCGAGCCAATTCCGGGCTACCCCCTCGAGAGAAAATGAGAATAACATCAACTTAATTGTGTCACGAGGAACATCCTTATATTTGACAGTTGAAATTAATCTATCAAACCATCGGATGTGAGCATAGGGATCGTTCCTCTCGAAACCATAGAATGGATTTGACATGATTAGTTGAATTAAACCGGTTTGTATCTCGAAATTTACGGAAGGAATCTCCGGTACAACGATAGCATCTTCGTAACCCTCGGCGGGTACTTGGAGCATTTCCAATATCGTACGCGTGTCCGCCATTAGAATTAAACATATAGAGGGATAAGAGAAAAGAATTATCGGGTATAGAGGATAAGGAATGGAGAATTAAACAGATTAGAGGATAAAGGAATGAAGAATTAAACAGATTAGAGGGTAAAGGATGAATATTTTTGGATTTTTGAAAAATATGCTATAAAAACAAAGAATGAAAATATTTTTGGCGTTAGAAACACTTCAGGAAAAGTGTTAATGAACTTTTTGGATTTTTGAAAACTTTACAAAAAAATTTTTACAAAAGATGGGGTATGTGCAAGAGTGGGTCTGAAAAAGGCTAAACACACGCTAAAGCCTCCCCGGCAGCGGCGCCAAAATTTGATCGGTGCTAAACAGTCAAGCCTTAAAAGACTAAAAACTGCTCAAACACTGATGCAATTAAGATCAGAGGAGTACAGTGTTTCCCGGGTCGTTAAGTCCCACGGAGACTCAATGGTGCGTATAACACTGATTCAGACGATAGAATGATCACTAATGATAGCGATCAGAAAGGATTTTGACAGGATAATTACACTACTGAAAAAGGTAATAAATTAAAGCGACTTAAATGCAAATTAAGAAAATTAAAAAGATAAAAGATATTAAATAAACGCTATCACTATATTTAAAGTGATGAACGTTTAAAACCTAAAACTTACGTTTAAATTAAAAATAACGTAAACGTACAAAATAAAACGTGAAACTTACACAATATAAACCCTAAAAATATGAAAAATACATTTTTACAAACCTAATGATATAAGAAAATTTATAGAAAAGGAAAATTATTTTTATAACTATTTATCTAATTATTATTAATTAAAAACTATTTTAAACTATTTAATAATACTCTAAAAGAAAATATGAAATAAGACTAGAAAAATAAAGTTAAGACTTAGAAAAATCTAAAATATGATAAAACTAATTTTAAAACTAAAAATATATTTTTTAGACTTTTTATGTATTTATTATTAATTTAAAACTATTTAAAACTAATTAAAATTATTAAAAGTACCAAATAAAAGGAGAAAAATAGGGAAAAATACTTTTTAAGATTTTTATATTTATCTAAACTTAAGAAAAATGAAAAATTATTTTTTTGGAACTTTTTCTTAATTATTTGTATTTAAAGCTAATTAAAAATACTTAAAAACTAGTTTAAATTAAGAAAAATAGCAAATAAGCTTAGAAAAATATGAAAATTTCAGGAAAACTCTAAAATAATATATAGAAGCTAGGAAAAATAGAAAAACAAGGGGTTGTGTGGAGGATATTGAAACTGATGAGAAAGAGCTTATGAAATAAGCACTTGGAATAAGCTAGATGAGCACAACAAGCACCAAACTGAAACAAAGGCTTAAATAAGCTAAAAGGACTTAAAGGCAACTAGAATCAACAAGCTACACCCTCTGGATACAAGCTATTACAGATTTGATGTTAATGAGCTTATGGCCAAAAACAGTGACTGGGGTACCCACTTGCAGCCACAAATTAAGCAATCCAATAAGCTAGAAATCAGAAACAAAATCTTGCAACTAATACTAGACCTGGTTGAGATTAATTGTGCCAAAAATCAGACAATGAAAAGCTCTAATAAGCCCTGTGCATAAGCTGCACTTTCTGAGAAAAACTCTCAGTGACTGCTGACAGTGGACAGGGGAGAATGGTCCAAGTTCAAGAGCTTGTTTGAAGCTTATAGAAAAATGACAAAAATCCACAAAAATAACAACAAGAAACTAGACCAAGAAAACTTTTAGAATCAACAAGTCACACTTGAAATGACCTAGAAATGAGTGAACTAAAAATCTTCCTAGATGGGCTCAAACTGAGATTTTACAAATTGACTTTTTGAAGAAAAAGTGAAAAGTTGACTTATCTGGATTTTGATCATGATTTATGAACTGAAAATGACATTACTTGATGAAATAACACTAATGAAAGCTATGCCTATGTATTTTAAACATGAAATGAGCTTTTGAGTTGGTAAAAACCCCAACAGTGAGCTGCTAAGCCCTTTGAAATGGGATTTTGACTTTTGAGCTTAAAAGACACAAGGTTATGACTCAAGTGAGCATGAAATGGCTACATACACATGAACTAAAAGGGACCTACCCCTGCAATAACCTGAAAGACAGTTGGCCTAGCAATTCCAAACACCCCTTTGAAACACTGATATGAACTTAAAACAAGAATCCCACTGAATTAACTAATTCCAATGATCAAACAGAGTTCATATAACCTAATTGTAGCTATGTAAACACAATAGAATCAGTTATGACCACAGATGCATAAACAACCATAATATGTAAATGACTAGAAAGCTAAAATTAGATACTCACTTACATGAATCCAGCTGGTGTGCAGCTTAAAACCAAAACCAAACCTGACCTAAACTAATCTATTCCAACCCATTTTCATCCTCTGCAACAACAGAATCCATCTCCATATCCATATGAAGCTCAGAGTTGACTTCTGTTGACCATGTAACACATTTGCTTAAAAATGAATATTGAGCTTACAAGAAACTAAGATAAGCTTAAATAAACTTGGTTAAGCTTAAAAATAAGCTATTAACAACTTGGACAAGAGAGTTTTAAACTGAAAATTTCAACAGTAGCCTTGAACACATAAAATGATGTTAAACTTTGAATTACACCTTAACACTGGATTACAACTTATAAAGCAACTTAGTTTGATTCATAAAAACAGAAATTACAACAACATGACTTGAATTAAAACATTTAAGTAAGAAACGACATTAAAGAAAAAAGTAAAAACTAGCTACCCCCAAACTGCTTCTTTTCTTCCTCTTTTTATACCCCAAGTGATTCTCTCTCCTGTTCTGAACATATCCCACTTGAATTCTGAGCAATTGGTTGACTTTGTTGAGTTTTGGCCAAAAATTCAATTTTGGCGGGAATGAGGTGTTTTAACAGTGAGGTTGAGTGAAAGGTAATAGTGAGGCAATTAATGATCTTTGGAGTGAGGTGAGGAGGGGGGAGGCAGGGGTGTGGTTGGGGAATGGTTTGGTTGAGTGTAGCAGGGCTAGGTGAAGAAGAAAGGAGGAAAAGGCGCGGGTCTGTTGGTTTGACCATTTGGGTTTGACCAGGGCAGGGTAATAATAAAGGGGGTTCAAATGGTTCTTTGACAGGGAGTCATAATAGGCTTAAGGGTCCAAAATTGGTTTAAAGAGTTTTAAATATAAGGACCTAAATTGTAACTTCTGAAAACTGAGGGGCCTAATCTGCCAATCTTGCAAAGTTGTTCCAAGGACCATTAATGACAAGTTTCAAAAGTACAGGGACCAAATCTGCATTTTCCAATTTTCCGGGGGCATTTCGCCAAATTTCAAACTTGAAGGACCATTTTGCAATTTTCTCAAAACTTTTTATATTTTTCACCAAAGGACTAAATTTGACAACTTATGATTTTAAAAGGACCTTTGGTGATTTTTCTTTTGAAATTTTGTGCTCAGGGACTGTTTTTGACAATTTTTGAAACTTGGGGGACTAAAACTGCAATTTTTGCAAATTTGATATGTTTTTCATCTGATTTTGATATTTTTGTATTTAAAACACATAAAACACTGATTTGTGATATTTTAATCATTTTGATGCGTTTCTGAGTGTTTTCAGATGATTTTGCAGTTTAAAAGGTATAAAAATGATGAGTATTTAGACACTCATCAGTTATCATCTGATCTCTAGGATCATTTAACTCCACTTGACACTCTCAAATTTCTTAGTGTCATCTTTGATCACCCATTGGTACTCATAAAGTCCAATTTCTTTCCATAAAAGGCAATCATTAGCTACCATTAATCATTTCTTTTGATCATTGAACATCCTTTTCATTTAAGACACCTAAGAAGACTGAAACACTCAAGATGTATAGGTACTAGACCTTACAAAACATCATTTTCCTTTTTCTTGGATGCTGAGAGCCGGATCCCTAGGTTAGCCTAGACGGATCCCTCATTGGAGGGAACCGTGGGAACCAGCTGGCAGAATAAGATAATCCTAGCTAAAACAATCATTTCAAGCTTCTCTTGCTAACTTGAACACTCCATCTTGTCTTAATTGACTTCCTTGATCAGTGCAACTCTAAAGTTGACTCTTGTACATGCAAATCATTGCATTTTGAAGGATTCTAGTAGTTTAAGCTTTGAATTCACTTACTAATTCCTTTCCTTTATAAACCACCTTGTTAGTGCTTCTAAGTCACCATCTACAACTGCATTCTCAGCAACTAGAAACCTTTATCTAACCCTTTATTTTATCATCATGAGGAAAGCTCCTAGTGCCAACTCCTCCACCAAGAACCACCCAAGAAACTTGCTCGTGTTGTTCACTAAATTTCTTCAACCAAATCATCACCGTTAAATCCACAAACGCTAGGATTTCCCCTCCACCAACTCAACCAATCAAACCAATCCCTAAAAGGATTGTTCCCACAAAACTACCATTGCCAAACACTACTATACCTCCTAAACCAAACACCCCTATTTCCACTAAACCATCACCATTAGTGCCTAGAGCCATATTATTCACCACTCCACTTTCATCTCCATACCTCTACACCTTAGAGGACTTACCTTCTAGGCCATCTCATCCTCCACCATTGCCAACTTTCTCCTCATTAGAGAGAATAACGCAACAACAAAACCATGGTGTTGAAACAACACTAGCACCGGTATCCTTTTCTCCATCACCCTCGAATAGTCCCTTTTGGCTTATGAGGAATCATCAAAGTCAACCACCCGATCACATGGAAGTAGATACCTCTCTACCACCGTCCTCCACACACATTCCACCACCATCACCCTTAGTTGATCCACCTCCTAATGTACCTCCACAAATCCCTCCTTCCTTTGAGAATCCTCAACCTTCCTCATACAACCTTCTATCTCAAACCATTCCATTTCTACCACCACCATTTCCAAGACATGACAAAGATTGTTATCATTGTCAACATGTTGAAGGTTTAGTACATGAACTATGTGAAGAGCTACGTTTCATGTGTTATCACCTCCTTGAACGTTTCGATGAGGTCAACAAAACTAAATGTTGGGTCTATTATAGATTTGATAATACAAAACAAAAAGAATGAAACATGAAGGACTAAAAGTGACAAGAAGGGAAACTACAAAAGATGGAGAATTTGGAAGATTCTAGAAGATATGCTTAAAAGAATATTTAGTTTCCTAATTGTATTGTTTCCTAATTGTATTATGATTCCTCTTGTAAACCCTAGATGTCTCTAGTATATAAAGAGACATAGGGTCATTAGTTTTAGTACGTACATAAAAGATGTAGACGTCTAAAGGTGTGTGTGTGTGGGAACCTAGGCGTAGGGATTGGGAAAACGCCTAGGGTTTAGTGGTTTAGTTAGTTAGTGTTAAAGATCAAGTCTTTGATCTTTATTATTGTTTAGTTAGAGATGGTGAATGAAAAACCTTGTTCATAATAATATTGATTCTATGTTTGAATATTCCGCTTTCGTTATTAAGAGCTTTAAACGATCTTCACATGTGGTATCAGAGCCTGGGGCTCGTGATATCTAGGATTACAAGGTTTGTCGAAGAAGAAGGAAGAAAAAAAATTCGTATTTAAAAATTTTCGTAACTCACTGCAGGTCAGTTCTCAAGAAGCACTGTTTTGTAACGATCATAACTTGTTCGTTAACCGTCGGATCGTAACGAAATTTTAGGTGGATGTTCTCTATATATCAATCTAACTTTCCACCGAATGGATCTTCGATCTGAGCTTTCAATCAAAAGATATTCACTGTCGAAGTTGGCTGCTGAAGGGATTTTCAGAAAATCAATTATAAGTTATTTGGAGATATTCGAGTGTGGTGCGGTGTATATGTGTTACGGTGGTCTGGATCTTTGATTGGTCAAGATAAATCAAGTGGGTCACGTTATATCTTTGTTTGTTTGTTGTTAGTCATCTGATATAATGGTTGCTACAAGTTATGATCACGTGGCATGATGTTTGTTTTATATTATTTATGCGCTGGTCCAAGAATTGATGTGAAGGTGATTGGATAATATTCGGATGGTGGGATATATCTTTGTGCTGATCGATCATATAAAGGGACCCACACGAGACAACAGGCTACTTGCTACTTATTCAAAGTACTGCTTCACTCGAAAGTACTGTTAAATTTTAAAGTACTGTTGTTCAGAAAACGAAAATACTGTTGGAGTTTTTTACAAAAAGTCTTTCTGAATTGAAATCTTTGCTCTTGGACACGAAAGTACTGCTCATTAGGATGAAAGTACTGATCATTGGATCAAAGTACTGCTTGGATGCAAAGTACTGTTTGGTGTTTTCAAAGTACTGCTGATTTTCAAAGTACTGTTATATTAAAGTACTGCTTCTCATATGATTTTCGATTTAAGGGGAAGTCGAGCATAATGGTTATGGATTTTTGGCTGACACACACACAGAATGGTTGTTTGGTTCACACACACAGGAAGAAATTTATGTTCTTAAAAGATTTAAAAGGCTCGTATTTGATTTATTGAAGAATTGATTACGAAGAGGATTATTTATCATTTATTTGAAGGTGAAGTGGAATTACTTGGTTTGTGTTCTTATTATATAAGACTTGCAAAATCTAGTTTTCATAGGTCAAGAGGGTGGATGGATGAAGACCTAGTAAACTATCACTTAAAGGAGTTACATTGTAGTGCTCAGTGTCTCATACTAGTTGAGGATTCTTGTCAAGGGATTGCGGTCTACTTATATTTGATGGGTATAAGTATGGAGTTCAGTGGATAGTACAGATTTAAGACACAAGTTTGAGAAATTCTACTTCTTCATCAAGTTTGTTATATTTGGTTTTCTTCACAAGTGATCATTACAAGGAGCTTACCGATTTGAAGAATCAAGAATATGGTTAATATATGAGTTTTTAAGGGAAGCTTATTGTTAAATGTTTAACCATCTACATGCATCACTCAAGGGGAAGTGTTTGATTTTTACTACTGTTGATCATTATTACTACTGCTAGTTGGAGTTTTCTACTGTTTTGGATCCATTTTTCTTATGATGCGTAATGGTGGGTGATTTGAAGCATTGGAAGTCTTAGATTGGAAGTATGATATTGGTTCGTGGTTGTCAAGATCATTATTTGCATACGTTCCCTATTTGGATAATAACAAAAAGGGGAATAGATGTTTGAGTGGCATGGCATGGATTAAGGGGAAGACAAAGGAAGACATACTTGTTTCATTCATGGTGAGATCCCTGATCTCAACTTCTGCTACTTCGTCTAGGGAAGTTCGTACAAGAATCGTGTTTGTTTTGTCATCATCAAATAGGGGAAGATTGTTGGGTCTATTATAGATTTGATAATACAAAACAAAAAGAATGAAACATGAAGGACTAAAAGTGACAAGAAGGGAAACTACAAAAGATGGAGAATTTGGAAGATTCTAGAAGATATGCTTAAAAGAATATTTAGTTTCCTAATTGTATTGTTTCCTAATTGTATTATGATTCCTCTTGTAAACCCTAGATGTCTCTAGTATATAAAGAGACATAGGGTCATTAGTTTTAGTACATTACATAAAATATGTAGGCGTCTAAAGGTGTGTGTGTGTGTGGGAACCTAGCGTAGGGATTGGGAAAGCGCTAGGGTTTAGTGGTTTATTTAGTTAGTGTTAAAGATCAAGTCTTTGATCTTTATTATTGTTTAGTTAGTTTATGATAATGAAAAACCTTGTTCATTATAACGTTAATTCTTATTGAATATTCCGCTTTCGTTATTATGTGTTCCTAGATATAATATTAGACCTCGTCTAAGAGCTTTCAACGATCTTCACACTAAACACTCCTAAGCTTAAGGATTCAAGTGATGTCCTAGTCTTAAGCTTAACTTAGATGACTTAGGAATCATACTTCATGTTTTTGTCATTCTCTTAGTTTTAGAGATATGTATATCATTTCTCGTATGTTTTATTGAATGAAATTACATGTTATATGCCATATTGTCTTGAGAATATGTTTGATGACTTTATACATAACTCATTTTAATTCTTGACATCACATTTTACATCTACATTGCTGTCACAAGTATGCAGGAAGACAGATCCCTGACTTTTACCTACACGGATCCCTCCCAGGGAGGAACCGTGGGATCCGTGCAACAGAAAACTTTTTATTACTAACTTGAGTCTCATTTGCTGGAAATTATACATCATACACTTGTTTTCTAACCTTTGTTTTGTAGATTTTCAATATACACATAGACTTTGACACCCTAAACTAGGGGGAGCTTCTTGTCAAAGCAACACATTGCAAAAATGATTGCAATACTTTCACATAGGAGTACATTACTACTTGACGTCCTCCTCTCAAAGGAGCACTCATCAAGGGGGAGCATGTTCGTCAAAAAGACGAAACCTTTTGCAAACATAATTGCAAAATACTCGCTTAGTCCTCCTAATTACTTGACACCCTCACAAAGGGAAGCACCAGTAAAGGGGGAGCTAAGACGAGAATCCTTCTCTTCTCTTACTCTCTATTTTTCATATTATTGCTCTTTACACGTTTTTATTAAACACAATGTGTTACTTTCTTTTCGACGCTCTTTTTGTTTCGACAAAAAGGGGGAGAAGAGAGTAAAAACTTCAGTTCAAACTTTTAAGAATTTTAATTTTTCGTTAAAATAATATTATGTTTTGTCATCAACAAAAAGGGGGAGATTGTTAATACAAATAAGCCGTAAAAACGTTTATTTATATTTTACGATCTTCTAATGTTTTGTCGACAACAAACGTAAAATCATTTTAACAAAACAAATAAAATACGTAAATAGTTTGAGCCAATAGTTTGCTAACACACTTACATTTTTATATAAAACACTAAACAAGTAATAGTGTTTACATTTTATAGAAATGCATATGTATAACAACTAGTGTTTACATAATGGGTATATATTCTTAGTATATATTGGAATGGGTAATATAATGGGTAAGAATCTAAGTACTTGACTCATTAACTAGATACATTGAATATAGTTGGGTAAAACCCAAAGTACATGACCCATACCCATGAAGCATGATCCACAACCCATGACCCATTGCATGAAGTCATATTAGGCATTATCCATAACCCATGGAGCTAACCCATGATCCATTGACTAGATGCGTTGCATCTTCTAGATACATTATATCTATTTGGATACCCATGATCTAAAGTCCATAACCCATGACCCATGATCAATGACCCATGATCAATGACCCATAACCCATTTAGGAGGAGCGTCCTACGGATCCCCAGGAATACACTAGACGGATCCCTCATGTAAGGGATCCGTGGGATCCGGGGAACAGTAGTTAAATTTGCCTATAAATAGTGAGCCATTTCTTCATTGTAACTCACCCCTATTACATATACTTTATCCTAGTATTGTAAACTCTCTAACGTCAGATCCAAAGGATCTTTCTATGTAGTTTTGTTTTTGTGTAATTCTCTAGGTTCCTCTTAAAGGCGAGATCACCACCTCTTGAAGTCGAGCAAGCTCAAGTCCATGAGTTGCCAAGCTTCGTCATCATCAAGACTACTGAAGTTCTCTTGTTGATAGTTCTTTCTCCCTCCATAGAAGTGTAGTGTTGATGGAATTAGTGAAAGGTGCCCAAAGTCCGAGTCGAAGGCATTAGTGAATGGTGCCAAAGGTTCGTGTATAAGGCATTAGTGAAAGGTGCCGAAGGTTCATGTCAAATGCATTAGTGAAGGGTGCCGAAGGATCGTGTCAAAGACATTAGTGAAAGGTGCCATGGGTGTACATTCGATATGGTAAACCGATGTACAAAGTAGATTAGTTTGGATCAAAGGATATTGATATCTTTGTTGATGTTGTAATAAGGAGTGGATCTCCTTTGGGATAGGTGTTGTATAGTGTTGGGTAGTAGTTCCTCCTTTGTAATGGAACTCGGTATCTAGCCTTGTATCGGATAAAGTGTAGGCGACGTTGTGATAGGTTTGGATCTCCTCGTGGAAAAACCCGGTGTCTAGCCTTGTACCGTATAAAGAGTAGGCGACGTTGTGAAGGCTTCTCAGCCACAAGGAGCTTGTGTTATGTAGTGATTACGAACTCTCGAGTAGGTGACTCGGGGAGTGGAGTACAGCAAGCAATGTGTCCTTGTAGCCGAACCACTATAAATATTCGCGTTGTGGTTTTGTGCTCCTTACTCTTTATCTTTGCATTACCTATTTATATACTTATCTGTCAACATCCAACACACATCTAATAGATTGACATAAGTTAATCAAAATAGTTTAAAACGAAGTTTTAATCGGTAAAACTATTCAACCCCCCCTCTTCTAGTTTTCCACAATGTTTATATAAAAAAATAGAGTATTCCATCAATTGAGTAAAACATTTCATATAAACAAGTAAAATATGTAAGTAAAACGAGCATGTATCTTCCCGAAAGGTTTATATAATAGTTAAATGATAGAAAGTGGGGCTAGGAACTCACAGTAAGTTAATGATGTTAAGTGTATAACGAAATAGATGGATATGCCAGGAAAAACCTCCACGTGTAACCTAAAATATGATGTTGCGTCTTAGGTTTTGGAATAATGATGTGAAAATATAAAGGAGCCTATATAAGTCATTATATTGATCGTGATGTTGTACATGGTAGTTTGTAGTGATCGTGTATGTCGTTTATAGAAACGGTTTAGTTTATGAAACGTGTTTAGTTAAATATTGTACCACTGATCGGGCTATCATAATTCAGAGGTCGTGTAGTAAACGTATGAGGAGTTAGGACACTTTAAATTGTAAATCCAACAACTCGTCGATACGTTCACCCCGAAGATGCCCCTCACATGAAATTCCCTACTAACATGTTACTTTAATAGAAAAACGTATAATTTATATGTATGTTTATAATCATATAAGTTAAAACTGACACAAGCTTTATGAAATCAGTTTAGTCATATTCTGTTAACGGGTTTTAATCAATTTTGGTGTTTCACTCAAGTTATAAGAGTTACAAGTTATGATAATGGGTCAAAACCGGTTTTCATATATCTCGTTAATTATGAAAAACAATATTCCGAAGGTCAAAAAAACTATGAAGTGTTATCAACATGTTGTTTGTTATATTTTTATGACGTATGTTAAGCTTGGTAAGTCACCAAGCTCGGAAAAGAAAATGTTTTATTGCGACTAACTTTTGGAAAAAAGAACTTTTGGGTCAAAACAGTCCTTGTTGGTTTCAGTGGTGAACAGCCCTTGTTTTACACTTTTAGGCTTAAATTATCGCGTGGTCTTTAATAAAACATCATTTCGGACAACTTTCGTGCTTTATACTTAAGCTAGTTCAGACCAGAAAGGGTTCAAAATTTCGTTTTAAAATCATGTCAGTGTTTGTTTTACCCAGCACCTATTTTTCTTTTAGTACACTTTAACTAGCCGAAACTTTTGATTCACAAGTCCGTTTTAGTTGATTCGAAGGGCTACGGTTTTGTTTTGATCTCCGCTATAACTATATGGTTTTATTTAAGGTCATAGGTTTATAGTTTTGCTACAATAACTAGCATAAGATACTTGTTTCACTAGTTTTGATTATATAAGGTCATATGCAAGTTTAACTTGTGTTTTAAAACTTTGTACAGCATGGAATCAATATAACAAGTATATATAGCATATAACAAGTAAGAAAACCAACGAGTGATGAGGATGATGATCTTTCTTATAAGTTTTGGCTTTTCGAAAAGGAAACCAAGAACAAGGACAAGGACTAGAACATTTTTCCATAATTTAGAATCCTTCAACACTTCTTATGAAGCCTTTGGACTTGTGCAAGGCCTTGGATAACTTGTGTAGTTTTACTTTCACCAATTGGATCACCAAAAATAATGCTAGGACTTGGTAGAGCTTGCAAGGTTCTTCAATATTGTTGTAATACTTGAAGATTGAAATCAAAAGATGAATGTTTGGTGTTGGTGTGAAGTAGGTGACACAAGAGAGAAGGAAAGAGAGTTATATAAGCTTTATTGACTAGCAAAGGAGGTGATAAGTGTGATGACTTATCATACTTGCTAGTTAAGTAAAATAGGTGTCGTGATCTTATGTTTAGATTGAACACAATTAGTCCAAGTGTCTTAGTGATTCATTTGTATGAATCACTAGATGATGAGTTGGTATATGAGATATTTCTCATATACTTGGTAGCTAAGGTTGAATTTATATGAGGACATATGCTTGTAACATGTCATTAAGACTTAGATGGTGTTTGTTTTTTAAGAGGCTCTTAATCTGAATCTGAACCGCACATTTGAATCTGAATCTGAACCGCACATCTGAATCTGAATCTGAGGCGTAAATGTCTGAATCTGACCGCATCTGAACGGGAAAAAAAACTCATGCTTGAACTGCACATTTGCTTGCTGGTACTAAAAAAAATTTGGTTATTTTTGTGTCAACAAGAGGCAACAAGACACCCCTCATAAGTCTAGACCATTAAGATCTTACTACCTCTGACCGCGTCTGAACGAAAAAAAAAAACGGTTTGAACGGCCAAAATGTTTGGCCGCGTCTGAACGGTTCAGATTCAGAGGCTGTTAAGAGCCTTTTTTTTTTAAACAAACACCCCCTTAGTGATTAAGTTTAAGGTTATAGGAAGACATGTGTATGATAGCTTATCACCAAGACACAATTTTCTTGGTGATTCATCACATAAATCGCCTACCTAGAGTGGGGATAGATTTTTGAGTTTTCTTGTATAACGCTTGAGTTGCGGGGTGTAGTTTGCTCCCGTTGATTGTTAACGTTTAGTAATTGAATTACAAAACTTAAAATCGGGTGAAGTAAAAATATGAGATTTATGGGAATGTTATAATTAATTAATACACTCTATCTTATTATATTAATTGAGTGATAAGTTTCATGGAATGTGTGAACGTTGTTGAAACCTAAAAAAGACGTAGGTTTAACGTACGTAAAACGTAAATCGTACGGGGTTTCCATAAAAATGGAAAAATGAAAATGTAACTCGAAAAAATACTTACGAAATGAAATTGACTGCTTAAATCATGTAGACTGTAAATAGTCTATTTGTTGGTTACAAGTTAAGTGTTTGTTTGTCTTTGTTTGTGATTAACTAATTTTGTTTCTCGTAAAAATAAATTTACTTGAAATGAAATATGTAGATGACGTAATAACTAAAATAGTGACGTCATAATTTTGAGAAAGGTTACAGACTACAGTCAACAGCAGCTGAGGTCGATCCTTGCGAATTAGCAGCAAAGGCTTATCCTTTCTTCTTTTTCTTGTCTCGTCCAATAGGTCGAACCTCCTAAACATCGACTTCTTTTGAATCACCTGCTTCGTCGTTCAGATCCAAACCAAAATGTGTTGAGTCACATGCTTCTTGTGAGGTGGTTTTCGATGTCCTCGATTTTTTGGAACCACTTGATTTGGTTTTTAAAAAATGTGGCATTTCTGATTTTCCATTTTGGGTGGTCCTTCACAATCTTTCAGCACTCAACCAGTGTGAAGGGCGCATTGTAAGTAACACGACACTGTTTATGTGCTAAATCCATATAGTTCTCTTCATTTGCACCACTCTGTGGCCTTGGTCTCCTTATTCTAAATCTAAGCAAATTGAGAAAATTTAGGACGAAGCCTACTTTTCCATTTGGAGTTGCATGCATTGTATGAATGTTCCTGCTCCTTCAATTCATTCGCAATGTATCCAGTTACATCCTTCCAAAACCCATTACACTTTCTAGCATTTGCTTTAGCGTTATTCTCGGACACGTGTACCCAAGCTTTACACAAAGCTATCTCTTCCTCTTCGGTCAATGGTTCACAATCCCCTTTGTCAGTTTTTCTGGATTGATTCGGCCTTTTTAATTATTTCCTTTTGACGGGCGCCGCGACTACATTGACGAGAGAGTTAGAACGAATGGGTTGGGATGAACCTTCTGAAGCTTGAGCCGAAAAGGGATGAAAAGGATTAGAACCGGCGCCCCATAACGGCTCGAGATCGTCATCATCAAGATTAAAAGGCGGGATTGGAGATAAAGAATGTTGGTTATACGGTGGTGATACCATATATGGACAATGCATTTGATTTTGTGCTTGTTGGTTATAAAATTGAGTCGAATACAAATTAGGTGGGTAAATTTGATTTGTGATGAAGGCATTGATTGGTGACCGAAATTAATAGGTGGTTATTGGCCGAGTATAATGAAATTTGGATTGGTTGTTATCGGAATGTGTCGGGATTTCAGTGCTTTGTTTTGGGGGTTGTGTGAGACATTGTTTTTAGTTTGTAGAATGGAGAAGAGAGGTATGAAAAAATGAAGAAGATGAGTGGGGTTTTATAGAGTAAATAATTGAGGTTTAAAAAAAAGTTTTTTTTTTTTTTTTTTTTTAATGTGCAATGTACTAAAAAAATAATGGGAGTTGTGCTCGTTTAACCGTTTGGCATGTAAACCGAATAACTGAATTGGTTGGTGGCAATGTTCTAAAAGGCGTAAGGCGTGGCGTGGAGGCATAGCCACGCCTCAAGCCTCTGAGCCTTTGCGAAGCCTTGGCGTTTCATAAGGCGTGCTTAAGGCGGCAAAACAATATTTATAGATTTATGTATTTATAATTTTGTATTATTTTTTAAGAGCAATTTCAATAACTAAAGTCTCAATCCCAAATAGCCAGGCCCAAATACGAGGCCCAAGTAGGAATTAAGTTTTTGAAATACTTGAGGCCCAAGAAGGAAATGGCCCAAATACTAGAAATTCAAGCCCAAATTCGTAAATCCCCTAAATTCTTCTAAAAAAGGCGTCACGCCTTACCAAAAGACGCGCCTTTTCACGCCTTTTCGCGCCTTATTCCACGCCTTTTCACACGACGCCTAGACCTCGGCGCTTGCTCCATTTCGTAGCGCCGAGGCCACGCCTCGCGCCTTGGCGGCGCCATGGCGCGCCTTTTAGAACACTGGTTGGTGGGACGCAGTGAAGCTCGGTTGAACTAAAGGGGCGACGCGTTCATCAAATCGGTTTTGGGGAGAGAACTGGTCACCGTTACAATTAAGGTCACCGTTACAATTAAGCTTAGTTATATATCCATCCTTTTAGACTTAGGCGTCCAATCATAATTATTCGTAAGTGATTATGTAATGAAAGAGCCAAACAACATTTTTTATTTTTATTTTTTTTATTTATTTTTTTATTTTTATTTTTTTAGGGAGCAAACTTTTATTTGAAAGCGTCAAGTTTGTCATCATTCGAAGCAAGCTTTTAGTTGCAAAACTGAAGAAAATATATGAATATGATGGAGACATTTTCTAGAATCTTCATAATATTTCCTACTGATAATTACTTTTTAGAAAACAATGATTTTAAAACTGTTAATATCCTAAAGATATTATTAGTCACAGAATTAGAGGCCGTTTAGTTTGTTTTCTTAAATCATAATGATTGTGAGTATAGATATAAGTTGGAATGACAATGAGTATATCATTTTCAGCATTATTGTCTGGATTGATTATATTGGTTTGGGTATCATCATCTTCATCATCCTTATTTATTGCAAAATATGAAAAAGAATCAAAACATAAAAACGTATGATCTTCGATCATAATAAAAAAACATGTTAAGAAATACTACCTCCGTCTCAAATTATAAGTCCAGTTTGATTTTTTGACTCAAACTTTGACTTTAAATATTTTTGTTTGTATTACATAATACTTGATGCAAAATATATAAATGGATTGTGTTTTAAGTGTATTTTCATTTGATATAATTTTCATCAAGTGTTATATAATACAAACGAAAATATTTAAGGTCAAAAAGTCAAATTGAACTTAAATTTTGAGACGGATGAAGTAGCCTTTTGAAAAGGACAACATGTTTAAGAGATACGGTATAGAGCATATCAAATTTTATTAATTGAAGAAAATATAGTGACCTGGAAAGCAAGAAAGGGATATATGAGTGAAGATGACTAATTATTTTGTAAAGTAAATATTTTGATGGATCAAAAGATGGCAACGTCCTTTCCTGATAAAGTTGGTGGGCTAATGAGTTCTTTTCATCAGTAATTTACATCAGTTTTTTTTTTTCTTTTTTTTTTTTCTTTTTTTTACAACTTTCCTTTAATTACTGCTACATTTTCTCTTTTTTTTATTAACTTTTTTTTTTTTAAATATCCAAAAAAATACAAATACTTAGTTACAGCAAATAAACAATACTTTCTTTCTCTTGAAATAACAAAGGTCTCTGGTTCTTTTCTTTTTTTTTTTTTTTTCGCGCATTCTCACTCGATGAAAGGTGTGGTCAGATGTTTTCCCTCTCTTGAAATATCCAAAAAATACAAATACTCAGTTACAACAAATAAACAATACTTTCTCTCTCTTGAAATAATAAGTTCTTCTTTTTGTTCTTTCATGCTAAGGGTGAAGTGTGTGGTCAGATGTTTTCCCTCGTCACATAAACTTTTTATCTTTCCAAAACATTTTCTTTCAACTTTCTTTAAATCATTTTATCATCTTCCTTCTTTTCCATTAATTTTTGTTATTTAAAAATACCTTAATACACACAACACTACTCACAACAACCAATAATAAAAATTTATCTCCTCAAAATCAACACTCTCTCTATTTTGTTTCGGGGTTCAAGTCTTGCTTTAAAAATATTTTGGGTTTTGCCGAAAGAAACCGGGTGGTGATTCCTGCAGGAAAAAGAAAAAATTATAGGTCATGTGCATTAACATTTACCCACACCCTATACGCTGACAAAAGTGAGGTAATTTTCAGGGTCCCGTAATAGAAAGCCCTTTTCCCTCCTTGTTTCCTGCCAACACCTTTGACCCTTACCTTACGAGGAATTCTTTATATTTTGGCATCCTCAAACCCATTTACACATACCATGCATAAAGTCATAAACAATCATTGTCATTCCCATTTTTCTAAATCTATACCCCATTCCAAACACACTTTTAGCACAAGTTTTACATATCTCAATTATTCTCCTTAAAATAATGATTTTCAAAGTGGAGTTAAAATCAAATGAGAAATATAATTAAAATAAGATGAATGGGAAGAAACTACATTCACAAATTTAAAATTGACCTATAAAAATATATGCATCTCTCAATTATTTCTCTTTCCTTATTAAAAATAGGTTGCGTTATTAGTACCCCTCCTGGCTCATATGTTTTGTACTTTTAACCAACTCACCTCATTTGATCACCTGTTTACAGTACGATACGGTTTTTTTTATCAGTTTATGTTCTTTACTTTTTTATTGAGTAAATTGCATAAACCGTCCCTGAATATTGACCAAATTGCATATTTCGTCCCAACCATTACAAAGTGCAGAAAGCATCCCTGTGGGAAACCTTTGAGCAAATTTTCGTCCCTGGTTGAGACGAAAATTGCATGTTTCGAAAGTGCCAAATTGCATGATTCATCCCAATCAGGGACGAAAATTTACTCAAAAGTTTCCCACATGGACAATTTCAGTACTTTCGAAATGATTGGGACGAAACATGCAATTTGAGCAAAGTTCAAAAATGATTTATGCAATTAACTCTTTTTTTTTATTAGATTTCTTCCTTTTCAAAGTGTATATTTGTTTTATAGCGGTTACACAACTTACATGAAAAGATAGTAAAAGTGAAGTTCACAAATTATTGTGATATTCGTGGAAAGAATTTTGATCTTTTTAGTAAAGTAAAAAAAAATGTTTAGTATACAACTAATACATGTTGTCCTTTTGTTGATTCATCAAATAGTAGCGTACATAAAAAAGAAAAGAAAATAGAATAGTGAAGCACATATAAAGCGAAATGAGTAAATTGCATTTTTAGTCCTTAAAGTATGATCAAATTGCAGGTTTCGTCCTTAATATTTTGAAAATGCAGCGATAGTCCCCATTTTGAATGTTTTGCTTTTGGTCTCTAAATTGCAAATTTAGTCCCTAAAACTTTGAAGTTTCCGATGCGTGTTTGAGCCTTAAATTGCAGATTAAGGACCAAACATGCAGCAAAACCTTTAAAATAAAGACTATCACTGCACTTTCGAAACATTATGGACGAAACCTGCATTTTGGCTATATCTTAGGGACCAAAAATGCAATTTACTCATGCGAAAATTTTATTGGATAGGATAAAATGAGCTCAAGGCTGGTACCGATAGGATAAAATGAGCTCAAGGCTGGTACCGACTCGACTCTTAAATATTCAGTACACATGGTCAAGGCCTTGCAGACTATTCGAAGAGCCTAGACGTACGATATCTTTGAGTGTTCTTCACCCAAGTCTACAACGATCTTTGCGTACGATTGCACATCCGGAGCTTGAAAATTCTTCTCACGTACAGAATTTAATTAGATTTGGTCATAACCAACCAAATTAGCACAGCTTGTAAAAATGGTAATGCATGAACATTGTGTAAATTAGCACAAGCTTGTAACCATAGCTTTTGGCTCACTAGTACAATAGTTAAAAACGTTTATTGCAGGGAACTGAATCTAAATATCTAAGTACAACCGTCAAAAATACAATAGGCATCGATAGGTTGATCTACAATGTCATCTCGACGAAATTTTTGGCTAACAAAATCCAGTATATAAAACTTACAAAACCCCAAAACTAAACGAATGCAGCTTCTTCAGTCAAGAGGATGAAATACATCTTTCAAAACATTTAAAGACAAGGCGTTCACCATCACAAAATATAGCATGTTACAGAAAAACAAAGTGTGAATAAACCAATACATTCTCTTCAACAAGCAAGGCCTCATAGAATCAAACCCAGACACAGCCAATTCTTTGTAGATAATCAGGAAAAAAAGATACAAAATTCTTGTACACTTGATTCGCTCTTTTTTTCAAGACATGGATGCAAGATAAGGTACCCGATTAGTTCCACGGGCCATCTTAATTCTTATCTATTGTTGGGTTTTTGGCTCATCTGAGTTCGTATCAGGCTCATTAGTTTCAGTATTTGCCGCAACTGTTTGGATAGCATCAGCCTCAATGTTGCTTTCTGGCGCAGCAGGAATTTCCATCGGGGCTTGTACACTAACTTCAGTAGCATCAATTTGTTGGCTTTGGCTTAAATCTGCATCTTTATCATTTACAATATGTAATGTTTCTGAGGGACCATCCACCTGTCCGATAGAAGAATCATCATTCACTTTGACCACAACTACTGAGTCCCCTTGGCCTGTCTGGTTGGTCATTTCGCTGGACTCAGTGATCTGATTTGCTTCCTCGACCTGCTCACGAACCTGTTGCTCTGATTCAGGTTCTGCCATTTTTGTATCTTCTCTACTGGCTGCAGCAGCCGCCTCAGCCTGCTTTTGGGCAGCTTCTTGTGCTATTGCTTCTTGTCTGTACTTCTCCATCAGATTGCAGATCCTTTCTTGCTCTATGAGAAGATCACCATAGCGATTCTGTAGAGTTTTCTCTAATTCTTTTTGCTTTTGTACATCTTCCCAGATACCATTGATACGATTTGAAGCTGCCAACTGCTCTTGTCTTTTTAATGCTTGGAAGCACTCATATTCTGTTCCAGCTGTGTCCATCTGCTTGAAGGTTGCCTCTACTTGTGACCAGATTTTAGCAGCCCGCATCTGAAAGTAATAACCATTAGTAAATATTAGTTTTAAAAAGTTCTGAACATGATTAGCAAGCTTGGTTAAATTTTCTAACTTCATTGGGTTGGTTTTCCAATTTCTACTTCTAGATAACATGAAATTTAACATGGCGAATAATCATTTATCGGTTAAAAAAAAGAAGTCCAAGGGCGGCGACATAATACACCTCATTGAAATTCCAACTTCTTAGAAAGAAGAATTTTTAGTTACCCTAAAAAAACAAAAAGGAAGTTTGCAACAAAGCTTAAAGGCAGAGGTCGGAAGTTTGACCCACTTACTTATAAATGGGTCGATTTTGGTTGTGTTTTTATCTTAGATCGACCAAATGGGACAAATCAAAGAAAAAGTTGCCTATAAGCGAAAACTACAACCGAGATGAAGCAGCTGATAGTTGCCCAAAGTCTATTTAAAGCATACTACTTGATCGCCATATTGAAACATTTAGATTATAATTCTCGTATTATAATGTTTTTATATTTATAATCAACTAACTGATTATCTTTAGAAAAATCAAAATTGGAGAAATCACTGGTCAAACAACCTGACAAGTCCCATTACAACCCGTATTAAAAACTGACTTGCTTCAACTTATAACCTGATCCGTATTCACTTCAATAAAGAAAACAAGTAACCTAGGAAGCACGGACACGGCAAAAACCTCGGCGTGGCAGTGTCGGACACGGACACGCCTCGGACACGGCTCGGACACGTGTCCGACACGCACGTGCCGTGTCCCACGTGCTGTTTGGGCCGGACACGGATTTGGACACGTCTGGACACGGATTTGGACACGGTCAAAATCGATCAATCTACCCGAGACCTTTATCACAAGATCTTAAAGCCATAAGTATTCTCCTTGTGTTCTTCGAAGATGAAACAAGAAAGATTAATGCTCGGTTGTACTTGTGTTTGTGTTGATTCGATTGGATAGATGTTTTAGGTGTTCAGTTATGATTGATGAAATCGAAATATGTTAACTGAGTTTGATGATGATGATGATGATGATGATGATGAGATGAGCTTTTGACTGCTAGATGAGTTTGGAGAGTTTAGAGAAGTATTGGTAGGGAATGCTTAGAGATATGTGTTTAGGGTTATGAGAAATGACTAGTAATTAGGGTTATCTCAACTTTAATACCGGGTATTTCATTTGATTGGACCGGGTATTCATCTGTTAAGATGGGCTGGATTGCTATCAAAATCAGGAACGGGCTTGTTTGTTTATTAATGATCCGACTATTGGTTTTGGCCTGACATGAGTTGCTGCATATTGATCACCTTTAATATATAAAATAAATATTTAATTCCCGTGTCCACGCCGTGTCGGTGTCCTATATTTTTAGATTTTGCCGTATCGCCGTGTCCGTGTCCGTGCAACCTAGCAACTAAAAAGGAGAGTTACCAAAAACTGGAAATTTTTGTTTTACCTGATATCCATTCATATGAAGTTTTATCTTTTGCTCGAGGCGTACCGCCTTCTTTGTATCATCGTCCATTCTCTTCTTCACAGTATCAAACTCTTTCTGGAATGCAGTTAGTTTCTCGGCGTTACTAGCTACACTAGAGAGACCATAAGCCTCACGGGTTGGAAAGTACATAATGTCATTAAGACATGTCTTGTGTGCTTCAACAAACTCATCAATATCTTCATCTTCATGGCCCATTGTCACACGCAAAACTTTTGCCTCTTCTTTAATCAATTGATCAGCCTGTAAAATCCAAAAATCACAGTTCTAGGTTAATTTGCATATGATGTAAGTAACTTTTATAACTGATGATTTAGATCACATCCAAACTATTGAAATTCAAAGCATGCGAGTAGTAGATTAAAGTTCATAATAGTTCAATTACATTACACGATCCAAACAGTGATTCTGAATCGAACAGCCTATTGAGAAGAAAAGCACATTAAAATGCAGCTTTAATTTGTTGCATGTAGTTGGTTGGAACTGAGTAGCTGCAGAACTGCAGATATTGTGCCATTTAAACCCAAGAATGTCTCTTGAGTATATTTAGTTACTGAATTTACATATGAGCAGATGCAATGGTAAAGGTAATTTCCTAAAAGCGAAAAAAGTTGCTATAATATCTAAGATTCCAGATTATATGCAAACTTAGGTCACTTACAATCTTATGATGGAGATATTACTATATTAGATATCTACGAGTGATCTAGTTTCCTTAGTTTCTTGTCCATGCATTGTAAATAGATAGAGGATCATTACCTCAGGAGTTGATACACAAAAATATAAAACATACGCATACAAGTATACATGTATGTTTACCTTTATACAATCATAAATATTGTGACTGCCTATACGTATTGTATGCATTCGTGGTTCATATCTAATCGTGTACACGTAAACCAGTATATGCACATGTTATACAGATATGCACATCAATCTGTATGTGTCTCTACGACTCAAAGTATACATATTTTAATCTAGAATATGGATTATGCACTATGTATGCATGTATACACACGCTCAACATGTAATGGCACTATTGAAGCATCAGATTCATCAACTTTGAAAAGCGGACAAATTTTACTTCATGTTTATTGATGAATTATAATACAAAATTACGTTTAGCTCAAGACCAAGTTTTTGCTAATTCCTAAATTCTAGAAAATCAACAAATACTACCAGAGTCAAATAAAATCAGGTTAAGTAAGCAAAGTAAGCAAAGTAAGCAAATAGTGATAAGATGCATGTTCCTATCCGGAAGAAAAAAGTGTGCGACTCTAAACTTGACATCCTAATGCATCTAATTCTGACCATAACTACTGTACCTAAAGATGAAAAAGATGAAAAAACCTCGAAATGATAACCAAGGACATGGATAAATATTAATTTCTTCTAAGTTCTATATTTGCATTACTTAGATGTTTGGTCTGAGTTATAGCGTAGGGTATATAAAACAAATCATTTTATGTAGAGGTGGCAAATGGGTCGGGTCGGGTCGGTTTGGGTCATGGGTCAAATGGTTTATGGGTCAAATAGGTCATGGGTCAAACGGGTCATAGTATAAGAATGGGTTGAATGGGTCATGGGTCAAACGGGTTGGGTCGGGTCGACTCGTTACATTTCCACCAGTAATCATGCTACTATAGTCCGTTTTTACGTTTTGTTTTTTTTACGTTTTCGTCGTTTTTTTACGTTTTCGTCCGTCTTTTTACGTTTTCATCCGTTTTTGCGCGTTTACGTCCGTTTTTTTACGTTTTCGTCCGTTTTTTTACGTTTTCGTCCGTTTTTGCGCGTTTTCATCCGTTTTTGCGCGTTTTCATCCGTTTTTGCGCGTTTTCATCCGTTATTTTTCGTTTTTGCGCGTTTTTTTACGTTTTCATCCGTTTTTGCGCGTTTTCCTCCTTTTTTTTTACGTTTTCATCCGTTTTAGCGCGTTTTCGTCCTTTCTTACGTTTTCGTCCGTTTTTGAGCATTTTTTTACGTTTTCATCCGTTTTTGCTCGTTTTCGTCCGTTACGTTGTTTTTTTACGTTTTTTTTTACGTTTTCACGTTTTTTTTTTTTCCGTTTTCACGTTTTCGTCGGTTTTACGTTTAATGTTTTAGCGTTTTTGTACGTTTTACGTTTTCGTCCGTTTTTGCCGTTTTTAGTCCCGTTTTGCGTTTTGTCCGTTTTATGTTTTAACCTGCGTTTTTTGGCGTTTTCTTCCATATTACCGTTTTACGGCCGTTTTCACGTTTTCGTTTTTGCGCGCGCGTTTTAGGTCCGTTTTTCACGTTTTCGTCGATTTTTCATTTCGTGTCCGGTTTTTCGTTTTCGGCGTTTTCTCGTTTTCCGTCCGTTTTTTGCGGCGTTTTCGTCCTTTTACGTTTTGTCCGTTTTTGCGCGTTTTCGTCTGTTTTTTTACGTTTTTGTCTTTTTTTAAGTTTTCGTCCATTTTTTTACGTTTTCGGCCGTTTTTTTCGTTTTTGTCCTTATTTTTTCCGTTTTCGTCCGTTTTGCACGTTTTCGTCCGGTTTTTACGTTTTTTTTCGTTTTTTCGCGTTTTCATCCGTTTTCCGTTTTGTCCGTAAAATGAGCAGCAAACTGGTGAAGCACTAAGCTGAATAGCGTAAAACGAAAAAATAAAAAACGGCAAATATGGACAAAAAGCGCAAAAAGCGAGCGTAAAAACTGACGAAACACGGGCAGCGGCATAAGGATGGCGCGTAAAATAATGGTCGGCGTAGCGAATGTAAAGCGGTTATGCGAAAAAGTTGCGAGACAGCAGCAGGGCGAAAGCAGCAAAACGGCGAGGGCAGCGGGCGAAGCATAAAAATTGATGAAAACGGCTCATTGACGGGCGTAAAAACGAAGGCGTAAAAATGGATAGCGTAAGACAAAAGCGTAACGGACAAAATGTAAGCGGGCAGCAACGCGACGAAAACACGGCTTTCTGGTAAATAAACCCAGCGATATACTCGGGCAAGCGGAAAAAGCACTTAAAAAGCAGCAGCGTAAATGGCGTAAAGGAAGGCCGAAAAGCGCCGAAAAACGGACGCTTAGCAGCGACGGGGCCAGCGTAAAAAGCGGACAAAAGCACGTAAAAGCGGACGGAAAGCGCGCAAAAGCGGGGCCAGCGAAAAAGCAGCAGCGCCGAAAGCGAAAGCGTAAAACTTGGCCAGCAGTAAAACTACGGACGAAAACGCATAAAAGCAGTTAAAAGCGTTAAAACGGACGAGCGTTTAAAGCGGCTAGCAGTAAAAATATGGCAGCAGCGCCAAAAAGGATGAAAATGTTGAAAGCCCGGCGAACAAAATATAAAAGCGTTATAAAACATAAAAAACACGACATCTAATGATGGTTGAGTTATCATCCGGCCATTAAGTGACCCATTGACCCATTTGTTGACCCATTCGACCTATTTGTTGATTTACATAAGTCCATATGTTGACCCATTTGACATTTCTTTGCAAATGGGGTAACCCAATCCAACCCATAAGTTGTTATTTTTGACCCATAGCAACCCATTTTTCTCTAAATGGGTTGTGATTGCCACCTCTAATTTTATGCATATTTGTTTGAATATTACCTCCTTGAGTTCATCCTCATCAAATTCATCTATTACAGGAACCTGGAGAGATTTCCCACGCTTGTTTCCTTTCTTTTTCTCCTTCTCCAGCTTCTCATCAAGAGGATACTTTGCGTTATCATGTTCAAGTAAAGACAAAAGCTCCTTCCGAATCATCTCATCAGCCTGTTCAATCAAAGTAGGTGGAACAAAAGAGCTCTTATCTTCGTCAGCTTTTATTAGAGATTTCTTTATCAGGTCCACTGAGCCAATAGGAGGTCTCGGGAGCTCCCTTTGCAGTACTTTTGATCTTTTTTTAAGCAGAGCTTGCAGCCTCGCTTCTTCCTCGGCCTTCTCCCGAGCAATTCTGTCAGACATATCCTCTTCCATCTTCTCCTCTGGTTCTTCATCATCTTCAGGAACTGGTTGGACAGTTATCAGATACTCATTTTTGGGCTGTGGAAGACCAGTCAAACCCGAACGCAAATTGCGTCTCATATCAGCTTGCCTGGCACGCTCGAGTTTAGCACTATCACGCATTTCCATCTCTTCATTAATGTGAAGCTCATCCCTTATGGGGGTTCCTTTAGGAGTGACCCCGAACGACTGACCGTCTCTTGGTGTCATTCCGATTCTAGGTGTCAAACCAGTCAAACCAGATGCACCAGGAGTGGACATTACAGACGGTGTTAACATATGATTTGGTGTTTGAATCTCATTTTTCTTTGGTGTGACCCCTGAAAAATCAGAAGGGTGCAAATCAGGATTTTCACCCCCAAGTAATGGTGTCTGAGATAGTCTTAACCTGGCCTGATTCTCAGCTTCCATCATAATAGCATCTTGCTTCCCGGCTGGTGTTCTCTGAGGGGTTCTTAGTGGGGTCATTCCATGGCGGGGTGTTTGTGTATAATCAGCAAGGAGAGCACGTGTGGCACCACTGCCTTCTGAAAGTTCCTCACTTAAAGCAGGAAGACCAAATTTCGCAATGTGTTCTAATTCATAATCTGGAATTTGCGGTGTTGGGAGATTCATTTTTGGCCTTTTTCTAACGGTTTCCGGATCATTCATTTTGTTTGCTTGCAGTATTGCTGATGGAGCATCCTGCCTTTGTGCAATTTTGTTCCTTGCAACATCTTGTTTTCTCAATCGAGCTTCCTTATCAGCCCTCCGTTCACCTTCTAGCTCTTCAATGGTGGTCGGGAATTTGGGTTGCTCAACAATGGAACTCTCATCAGTCACATCATAAAAACCGGGTGGTGGTCTCTTTTCAAAGGGAATCTCAGCATTGTAGTCAATGCCCTTCCTCTTCCTCTTTCTATGCCTGTTATCTATCCCAGCTGCCTTCAGTTCTCTCCTTTTCTGCAAAGAAGCAAGCCTTCTAGCCTCTTCAAGCTGCTTTTCACGGGCCTTTCTCTTTGCCTTTTTCCCTCTAGTATTTGCTAAACGAGCCCGTGCTTCTGAAAGCATCTCCTTTTCATCTTCATCCATGTCAACTGGATCAGGGCGAGCGGGCTTTGACTCGGGGTTTGGATCAATTTCTCCCGGACGCAACTTTCTCGGATCATCACCGGGCTCGTAATTTTCATCCTTAGCACAAGCTGCGTCGAGGAGTTTCTCATAACGCTCTAGGCATTGAGATGGAGTACGGCCAACAATTGGAGCGATTGTTCTCCATTGTGTCGGCATAAGCTTAGCAAGATGAAGCAACTTTTCATCTTCTTCTCTGGTCCACTCGGTCTGCAAAAGTTTGAGAAAGAAGTAAGAATTTGTCATGAAAGAACTTCAGTATTGCAAAATATCTAAACAATAGCATAAACGTAAGCAAAACACAAAAAATAAACTTCATAGCATTAAACTCTCAACTAATACAATGAATAAATAATTATTCACTAATATGCTATTTCCAGGTTAGTAAATTGCAGCCCAGTTAGACAAGTTAAAAGACAACAGGAAGATAAACTAGTTTGTGAAATCCATAAGTAGCAGATAGTATTGACAGTAATACTCGTACTTGCAAGCATGTCATACACATACAACACTAGCCTAATAAAGAGAGCATGGTTACATGGAGCATAAGCGCATCGCATTCCTAGACATAATCTAATGTATGTTATTTCCGCTTCTGCTCATTTTGTAAAAAATTAAACATATACCCAAAATCATATTCATCAAATGAAGTTTGCACGTTACTACAAAATACCTACAATTGTCTGAGCCCATCAAAATCAGTCTTGATTTATTCAATGTAGCAAAATTGCTATGTTAGTATGAAAGAGAGTTTATCCCTACAATCTACATTGACCCTAATCCATCCAAACAGTAGTAATTGGTATGCAATTACTATTGGATATCTACAGCAAAAACAAAGTTTCTTCCGCAAAAACATTTTTCAACTTGAATGTTAATATCCATAACTCTTCTATTCCATCTCTCTTAATTATTCAATTACTGTAAAAGTACTCACGCGTCATTTTTTAAGAAAAAACATGATAAAAAACAGTATATTCTAAAAATACCACTCAGCCTGCTGTGTTTATTCAGAATGGCATAAAAATACAAGGTCATCAATAAACCTAGCAACCTGTTAGATGTTAACAACTTAACATACGGAGATCAATAACAAATGCATTCCTCAAAGTCACACATTAACTCGACATCACATATCCCATAAAACTAATTTTGTTTTAAAATAACTTTCCTTAAATAATTATTCCAACCCATAAAACATGTAAACGAATGACATTTTCCCTATTCAGATTTAAGGTTACGCGGGGAGGAGATATACTCGGTAGGGTGAGCACGGTCCGGCTATATCAGTTCCCTTTTTTTCGGTTTTTAGTTTCCGTCGGTTATATCCGTCCGTTCGGTTTTTGGTTTGGTTTTGTTCAACCCTACACGCCCTAACTGAGATATCTCCATGACCAGTTCCGACTATTTCCCTAGCCCACCACTAAATGTAAACCTATATTCGCCTAATTTCGGATAAACCTAACTTCACAACTTCTAAAACCAACATTATTCGTTACACATATTAAATCCATGTCCCATAACACTAGCATTGTTTTAAAACAATTTTCATTAAACAATACTTTCAACCCACAAACAGTGTAAACATATGATGTTTTTCCCTATTCAGGTTACCGCGAGTCTTTGACTTAAGTTTCTAGATTAGCGTAATTTCAAGTTATACATATGTTTCACAACTATGAGCCAACAATGTTAGTTAACTTATCATATACTAAAACAAACACTTAGTCATACAAATTATCCGAAACGAGTAAACGGATGATGTTTTTCCCTATTCATTGTACGCAGACTAACCGAAGTATCGTATATTCGCGTAACTTCTAATCAACAACAAAATAGACAAATTCAATAAATCTATTAAATTAATAATACCTTTTTAATAGAAGGATCAAGCCACTCATACCAACGAGCCTTACACTGCTTAGCAGATTTACGAACAAGCAAAGAGGAGATCCTGGCCCACTGATTCTTTCCATATTTCATAACAGCAGCTTTCAGGATCTCATCTTCGGTGTTCTTCCAAACACCACCTTTTATCATTATCCTCATCTTTACTAACTAATTATTTTTATCAAATCGATTGGTTTTTTTATGAAGAACAAACCCTAATTTTAAAAGATGGTGATGGTGATGGTAATGGTTTCGTCAGAGACGATTGTTTTGATTTGGGGGTTTTGGTGGGAGTGAGGGTTTGTTGTTGTTTCGATTGATTGATGGATGGGCTTTTTAAAGGGAGGCTTGTTGGCGGCCCAGATTTATGGACGATTTGTGATGTTGTCGGTTTGGTTATTGGTGTTTTGAGTCCAAAACTAATAAGCTTTGTCTCTTCACCACCGTTTTAAGGGGTGCTTCTTAAATTAATTGGTTTGGAGTAGGGGTGAGCATCGGGTCAAACTCGACTCAAATCCATAAAAATAGACCCGACCTGAAAATCGAAAAAAGAAAAAAGCTCAAACCGATAACCGAACCGAGAAATAGATATCAAAACCGAATCGGACTAAAACCGACAAAAATGAAATAAATATCCAAAACTGAAACCGAACCGAAAAAGGTCGATTCGGTCTGATTTCGGTAGGTTTGTCAGTTCGGGTCGCTTTTCGGATGGATTTGCTCAGCCATAGTTTGGAGTGTCTATAGGTTTTTAGGGCCTTTCAAATAAGAGAAAATAAATGTTTAGGCTCACTCATTAAGTTGAAAAGAAACACCCCGTTAGTGTAATAAGACAACTAACTTCATCACTCAAATATACCCACTTATACACTAAGAGCACTCCCAATCCTAACACTATAACACCAATAACACGCGTCCCGCGGCGCATCACTTAACATTTAACATTAATCCCCAAAAACACCCACATAACATCCCGATAACATCAATAACATTTCATATTTTCAATTTCAACCCCTAAACTAAAACAAACAATTCATTTATTAAACTAAAAACAAACACTTCATTAAAATTAAAACAAATTACAATACGAGATTAAAAAAAAAAAAAACAGCGAAATAAAAAAACGTTACAACAAATTAAAATGACGAGAATAGGATCTACTGCGGCGAGGTTTCAAGTTATATTTTTGATGATTCACGATCTTTTCGTAATTGATCCACTCCACGACCATTGGATCTTGCCCTTCAATAGGCGTCATCAAAAACTTTATCTCTTCCAACCTTGTTATTGTGAGATCTTTTCTGCTTGGCCCGTCTGCCGCCGAGGAGACTTCTCGTTTCAAGCGATACTGTTTACATAGTTTCGGTGAAATAAGTTGGCGAGCTCGTTCTCCATTGCTTGTTCCCCGGTACTTGTTGTAGTCTCGGATCTTGCTTTCTTGGTAGCGTTTCTTTTCCATAGGCGAGGTTGTTCATCATGACCAAACAAAGCCTCGTTTGTTTGGGTTGGGACCGCCGGTTAAATCAAACTGGCGGCGTCCCATTTCTTTTAATGCGCCGAAACCTCAGCGTCGCCGAGTCCAAACGGTGCTCCTTTGGATTCCTCACGATACCATTGCTTTGCGTTTCATCACATCAGCTCACTTTCCGCTTGCGTTGCTCCCGTTGCGCCGTATGTAACAGCGTTGAACTTTGTGATATATCGTTCAACGTTTTCCATTTGCTTGACATCATGTCCTGGTGCGTACCGTTGAAAGTTGTTTTATTGAACTCATTTCTGACCCGAATACCAGCGTATCTACGGGTTGGCACTTTCCAACTTTGGATCCCGAACAGCTATGTAACACCTTGCAAGTAATGCTTCCTCTGCTTGAAGTTCAGCGATGCGACAACCTCCTCTTCATCGAGAATCAATTGGTTCGGGCTGGGGTCTTTGGATTTCTTTGATTTTCGCTTAATAGACCTTTTCCTTTTTTTGGAGGCGTGGGTGTCTCCGGCAACATCTTGTGTTTCAGTTTGTGATTGTTGTAATTGTTGTGTGAATTGTAGGTTTTGAAAGTTGGAGTTTAAGGTGTTTTGTTGGTTTGTTGTTTATATATCTGAGAAATGTTTGTGTTGTTGCCACATTTCTTGGCTCAGGCGCCTAGTGGGTTGGGGTTTGAAGAGATGAACCGCGTTGGGTTAGATGATGAACCGGGTTTGAGGATTCCACCACCGGCGAGAAGATTGAAGAAACTATCGCCGTTGCGCCTCGACATTGTTTTTTTTTGCAGTTAATCGAAGTTGAAAGATTGAGAGTATTGAGAGGATTTAGTAATGGAAGTGTGGAAAAAAATGGTGTTTTAATTGTGTATTTATAGTGGTAAAAAGGTTTTAATTTTTTTTTTTTTTTTATAAAACTAGCCGTTAGGGTGGTTTTGAAAAAATTTTAAAATTACTAGTAGCGTTCACAGGTGAAATGAAATTTTTGACTTTTATTTTTTTTTTTCTGCTTCTTGCTTAGCGTTCCACGTGAACGCAAAGGGACCAGGCGTTAAACAATAACACTTCCAAGGGTTAACGCTTGCTAAAAAGCGTTATTGGTACGAATGCTTGGTACGTTAACATGGGAGTCTCTAGGCCTTGTTTACTAAAATAAGTGGTGTGGAAGGATGTGGGCCCATGTCTATATCAACCACTTATTCAAGACACATTCATTTTTGTGAGCCTCCCCAATAAGTATTAAGGGATGGGCCCACTTATTAAGAGGTAATAAGAGAAAAAATAAACACCCCCTAATATACCTTACATAAACAAAAGAGTAAATTACACCGTTCGTCCTTGTGGTTTGCGTTGACCGCAGGAATTCTTCCTTTGACCAAAAAGTTGCCCGTCCATCCTTAAGTGGCAAACGTTATGTTAGTCCACTCCACTAGCGAGCCCACTAACTTGGTCGTTAAGTCTTGTTAACTAGGTATAATCGTCATTTCAACACCATAAGGATGAGCGGTGTAGTTTACATTTTTGTCCGTTTTTACGTTTTGTACGTTTTTGTCCGTTTTCTTACTCGTTTTTCACGTTTTCTTCGCGTTTATTCGTTTCGTCTGTTTTCTTCGTTTTGTCCATTTTTTTATGTTTCCGTTTTTTTCTACTTTCTCTCGTTTTTACGTTTGTCGTTTAGTCCATTTTCTTACGTTTTCATCCGTTTTTATCCGTTTTTCATTCGTTTTTATACGTTTTTGTCCGTTTTAATACGTTTTTCTTACGTTTTACTCTGTTTTTTTTACGTTTTCATCCATTTTCTTACGTTTTCGTCCATTTTCTTACGTTTTTGTCTGTTTTTCTTACGTTTTACTCTGTTTTTTTACGTTTTCGTCAGTTTTTTTTACATTTTCGTTCATTTTCTTACGTTTTCGTCTATTTTTTTACGTTTTTGTCTGTTTTTTTTACGTTTTCGTCCGTTTTCATCCATTTTCTTACGTTTTCGTCTGTTTTCTTACGTTTTACTTCGTTTTTTTACGTTTTCATAGGTTTTTTTACGTTTTCGTCCGTTTTCTTACGTTTTCGTCCGTCTTTTTATGCTTTCTTCATTTTTTCTTACGTTTTACTCTGTTTTTTACGTTTTCGTCTTTTTTTTTACGTTTACGTCCGTTTTATTAAGTTTTAAATTCGTTTTTACGTTTTCATCGTTTCTTACATAAAAAACAGGCGAAACTTGTAAAGCGTTAGAAAAAAGGAAGAAAACAAAAAAGGGACAGCGTAAGAAAACGCAACGTAGAAAACGGTAAAATCGTAAAAACGGTAAAATGTAAGCAAAATTGCTGAAACAGGCGAATATGCGGCGATGTAAAAAATGAGGCCGAGCGTTAAAACGGCGAGAAAATGTAAAAAGCTGATGGCGTTAAAAATGGTAAAGCGTGAAAAGCAGATAAAGCGTAAAACGAACTGGCGTAAACAGAAAAGTGAAAAACGTAAAAAGACGGGGGCGTGAAAAGGACAAAACGCAAAAAAGGCGGCGTAAAAGTAAAGAAAAACTGGAATAAAAGCAAAAACGTATAAAGCGGATGAAAGCGGATGAAAACGGGCGAAAACGAGTAAAGCGTAAAGTTGAAAACATAAAAATGGACGTAAGAAAAGCAACGTAAATAACGTAAGTAAGAAAGCGGGGAAGGCGTTAAAAGCGAAAAAGTTAAAAGTAAGCGTAAAGAAAACGGACGAAAACGTAAGAAAACGGACGAAAATGTATGAAAACGGACGAAAACGGAAAAAAACGGACAAAAAGTGTAAACTACACCGTTCGTCCTTATGGTGTTGAAATGGCGACTACTAACCACCGAGTTAACAAGACTTACGACCGTTAGTGGGCTCCGTTAGAGGGAGGCTAATGGCATAACGTTTGCCACTTAAGGATGGGCGGTTTTTGAAACGTCAAAGGCGGCTTCTGCGGTCAACGCAAACCACAAGGGCGAACGGTGTAATTTACTCTAAACAAAATAACAACTCACATAACTCAATATAAGCCCACAAACCTTTCCTCACGACTCGATCTTGCAATCGACCGAGTCCTCCATTTTTATCCTTCGATCGCGCGTGCTATGTGGTGAGTGTAGTGGGGTTGGGCGCGTCTTGCATGTGCCAGCAAGGACCGAGACCGAGTTTTGGATAGCCTATTACGACTGGTGTTACTTACATATACAATGTTTTAGAGAGTGTTTAGCATTGCTTGTTTTAGAGAGTGTTAAGCAGAAAAGAAATGTTGCATACTTTTTTTTATCCAAACGCTTCCCGCTTTTCTGATTTAAAAAAAACATAACAACAATTTTTCAATAGTAAGTTGGTACCTTCTTTTATTGAAGCGCATTTTTTTTATTTTTTATTTTTTTCTGAAATCATGTTTGACCTTATAGTTTTAAAATTTAATACAAAAGATAAAAGTTTGATATACATTTTTACTTAAAGAATTTTAGATAAGTTTTTTACATGTTCTTATCGAAAATTTTGCTAATTCTATTTATATAACACATTATAGATTCCATTAGATCAATTGTATATGTCATTCTTATGTTTAACTAACTTAAAAATATGTAACAAATGAGGGAAATTTGTCATTTTACATGTCATTTAAGTAAGCAAAATTTGCCAAACATAAAAAGATTGCTTATCTACTTATTTTTAATCAAAATCATATCCAAACAATCTATTCGTAAGCACTTATTTTTATTCAGCATAAAAGCACTTTTTAAACTGGAAAATCCAGCAATCCGAGACACCCTTTTATTGGATATTCTCGTAAAATTTGAAATTGAATGTGATTGGTTGATGATGTTTGGAATATGTTATTTTATCATAATTGAAATACACGGATACCCGTGAGCAAATATAGATGTACTTGCAACACTACAAACAAGTCTCTAGAAAACATAAGGAGTATAGTTTAATGGCCAATTAATTATTGTTATACCTCGTTTGATAATAGCTCATTTGCATGAAGCAAAAAGATATGATTAAATCAATAATATTATGCAACAAAGTAGCAATATTCAATGTGCTCGGTTTAATAAACAAGTAGTCTGCTGCCACACATTTTATGGGTTTTTCTACACCATCTATATGTGACTTGATTATCTTATATCCAAAGACCCCAACAACACATGAAAAACAGTTCCTATTAACTATCTTGGAGACAATCATGCATCCACCTCGTAAACCAATCAAATGTGGTTTTGACGTTCCTCTAAAAACCGGTTTTATCATATAGAAAAACCATTATATTTTGTAAATTATTCATCCATCCCATAATCGATGTAGATTTGGGTTTATGAAGGATACCTATGCAACTCCTCCAAAATAGTACTACCTCCGTCCCAAAATTACTGTCCCTTTTTGACTTTTTCGGTCTTTACTTTTCAACTTTGACCTTAAGTACTTTTTTTTATATTACATAATACTTTATACAAAATATATGAACGGATTAAGTTGTAAATGTTTTTTTCATTTGGTACAATTTTTATCAAAATTTGTATAACACAAATAAAAATATTTATAATCAAAGTTGAGAAAGAAAGACCGAAAAAGTCAATAGGGGACAATAAATTTGGGACGGAGGGAGTAATTGCCAACTCTAAGAACTATAACATAAGAATAATTTATATTTAATCATCCAAGACTTAATACCAATAAAAATACATTGGAATGGATTACTTTAACATTGTTAATATTTAATTACTTGTTCGTCTTTTTATTCTATTAATGATCCATTTGTTAGCAGTGTGTCGATCTCGATGGTTGTGAATTAGCTTTGATTTTCTTAAATGAGTTAACAAGTGGTAAGTGTTATTGTCGAAGTATTTTTTTGTGGGTTGTCGCAGTTATCTTTCAGCCTTAGGAATAAGCCTTCTAGATACCTGCTAAGATGAACAACGTTAGTCGCCACGGGTGTTATCAGGGACCGACTCTGGCGTAAGAGTAAGTGTGTGTGTTTACTTAGAAAGGTTTAGTATAAATGTGGTGTGAGAAAAATGATACCTTTGCCTCCAACTACTGTATGCGTATTATTTACCTACTACGATGTCATTATCCAGTCGAGAGCCGTTGTACTTTATGGGACCACTGGTGTCGTCGGGGCCGTGACGTCCGCTTCCTGGCGCTCTCGATGTACTTTCGACATTCGGAGAATGAGACAATTGTGTCGAGCAAGGTGCCAAAGGTACTGTCGGTCAACTTCGCCCCGGCGGTACCTGCGGCGGAGTGTCTAGGAGAGCCTTTCGGTGGTGTTTCAGCGTCTTTTCGATTACCGACCGAAGGGCCATATCGTCGTCATGTCCCCAGTATCATGTTATTTGTTTTTGACAAGTGATGTGATACTTAATCTAGTCGTTCTTGAGAACCATTCAGTGGATTGGCGACTTTGGCCAGCGGGCACTCTTAGGACAACGAGCCCGGGCCCATTCGATTGAGCGGGTTAAAATATTTTACCGAAAATCGTGGGGTTTTGCCACGTGGCGGGCCGTCGTGGTGGACGGTTTAGATTCATCGCGTCGACATCTGACGATAGGGCGTTTACGTGTCCCCTTTTGGCCTATATAAAGCGTTTTCACCTCATTGGTAATTTCCACTTTTACTTTTCGATCTCTTCGTCCTCTGTTTGGCAAACCTTTCGGCAGTTCAGTGAGTTTCATCCCGTTATTCCTCCGTTGTTTTCGTTCGCCTTCTTGTCAATATCCATGGCCTCGGTTCGTAGCACCCTCCGGCGTCGGCCCCAAATCTGATATGCATGTGTATTCTTCCATGCTATCCGAAGGGGAACTTGAACATATTATTAGTGAGTATGGTATTCAGCCGAATACATCCCCGTTTACCTCCCGCGGAGTTTACTATGAACAACCTTCCCATGATGCCATCGGACTTTATAGCAGTATTTTGCATTTTCAGGGTCCGAGTTCCCTTTTCTACATTTCTTTTGAGCGTGATCCAATACTTTAAGGTGCACATTTCTCAATTGGTACCCGGATTGAGCAGTTTATGTTTGAGATCTATTGCCGGAAGAAATTGAGCCGCGTGAATTTGTTCGGGTTTTCTATACTTTGAATAGCGGGGACATTGGTTTTCCTTCCAGAGGAGGACTGGAGGAGAGTCTCGTCCGCGTCTTTTTAAGGAAACATGTTCAAGTCTAAAGAACTGGAAGGATAGCTTTTTCTTGATTGGCCAGGAGGGCTATCCCACGATGCCATGCCGTGGAGGCATCGGTTCAACGTTTCGGATAGTGTACCATTTGGGCCGGGGTGATGTTAGGAGGTTGTGTGAAGGGGTAGTTGAGCTCCGACCGGTTCATTAGGACTTTTGTTTGAGTGGGTTGACTAGAATTTGGAAGCACCCCTGGTTTCGCGTGGAGTTCAAGGATATTGACAAGAATGGCAATGCGGCGTCCTAAGTAGTTTTTACTTTTCTTGGGTGACCCTTTACTCTTTCCTCACTTTATTGTAGTTATCACCATGTCTCGTGTATCTTGAAGGGTGGGCGAGGGGTCAGGTTCAGGTAGGGGCGCTTGGATTGAATAAAGGGGAAGAATTCCTCAACATATAACTCATTGAGGGGGCGATCAACACTGTTCTGGTGAGTAGGCTCCAGGATTGTGAGAGAGGTACTCCAAGTGTTAAAGCCAAAGAAAAGAAAGAGGCGGTAGGAGAAAAGGCCTACTTGGTGGGCCTCCGTCATTGTTGAAGAGCGGTGTCTCCTTCTATTGAAGTCTTTGTCGGTCAGGAAGAAGATTCTCGGGGCCTTCGCTCCGATTTCCCCATAAATACATTGAGGCGGATGATAGGTGGATGAGGCCGAGGCGAGATATCGAGGGTGATCAAGAGGGAGGATCTCTTCAGAGGAGGGATCTTTGTCGCGAGAATCCTCCGATTCTCGAGGAATCTACTCAACCGTTCAAAGGTATGTCCCCACTTTTTCGTTTGCATGTTATCGTTCTTTATTTCCGACTTCATTTTCTGCGAGGGTTGAAGGCGGGGTTTCGAGGTGAATGCGGAGGCTTCCTAAGCGGCGGCGGGACCTTACACGAAGATTATTCAGGAGGTATCCATAGATCCTCGATCTCTTCCTTGCTCTTTTGTTATTTATTATTATTTATTTTTATTTTTGTTTGTTTAGCAGGTTTGTTTTGGGCCGAAGGGGTTGCGGGGAACTTTTCATCCCATTTGGGGTTTAACGGCCACACGAGCCTAAATACGCAGACCCTCTGTAGAGATATGATGGATAACCTTATTTATTATTTCCGAACAAGATGATGAGGGTGTGACGAAGGGGCTTTATATAGGGGGTGGTTTGGTGTGCCGCCGGCTCCCTCGAGATTCTGCGAAGTCTTCAAGCGGTTTGGCGATTGAGCGAATCTCATTATCGGAACTGCCCCGAGCCCATTCTGCTTGCTCCGGACTTGAGCCATTGCTTTCCGAGGACCCGCTAGCCTTCATTCCCAAGCTGCTATCAATGAGAAATGCTAACGTGATTACGGGCCCCGGGGAGGTTCACCAAGCTTGCGAGCAAAAGGAAGGGGATTTGAAGCGCTGGAGGGTTTGGAGGTTGTGATGTTTTGAAAGCTAAGGAAGTGCGGAAGGCGAGGCAGCCGAGGATCAGGTCATTGAGGAGGTCGTTGGAGAAGAAAAATTGGACTAGAAGTCACGAGGAGAGAGGCCTCGGATTTGAGAAAGAATATGCAAGAAGTTGCCATCAAGCTGGTCGGGGAGGAGATCTTGCGTTTTCAATTATGTTAAAGAGTTGATCCTGGTGATTATTGAGGTTCTGAGGGTAGTAAGGAGTACCCATTGGAGCTGGGGCGATTTCAACTGCTACGCGATTGATTAATTTGGTTGGGTGAGGTCGGGAGGCGTTAGAGGAAGAGGTGGAAAGGATGCGTTGCGAAACCGAACGATTTTGATATAGAGGCGTCGGGGGATTTACCAAGGTGTATGATACGATGTTCACGAGCTACCCATATATAGAAAAAAAGCGATCCTATCATCTCCCTTTGGATTTGATGAACACTTCCTTCGAGGGAGCGGGGCTACCGGAGCGGCACCAGGATCTTAGCTTTACCTTGCTTTGTAGACTTTTACGATGTTGACAATGTTTCCCCACATGCATCTTTGGG
>OU343222.1:133946555-133961730 GCA_910596185.1 Chrysanthemum makinoi
GTGACTAGCCACATAATCCCCATTTATCTGATTAGCCACCAACTTAGAGTCTACCCGGACCTCAAGGCTACGGACCTGCATACTCTCCGCCATCCTTAGCCCTGCCAGTAGGGCTTCGTATTCGGCCTCGTTATTAGTGCTGTCGAATTCAAGCCGGATGGCATAAGTGAACTCCATTCCCTCTGGATTGATTAGTACAAGACCGCTCGGAGCCTTTATATTGGATGCTCCGTCCGTATACAAAAGCCATTTCTCCTCCTCCTTCTCTTCATCGCTGGTGATTGAAGTACTTGTCGTTGCTTTCTCCGATGGGAGCTTCCGACAGGAAGTCTGCTAACACTTGACCTTTGATTGCGTTCCGGGGCTCGTAGGTTATGTTGTATGTACCCCCCTCCCCGAGTACTTAGCCAACTTCCCGGACGCTTCCGGCTTGTTGAGGATCTGCTTTATTGGTTGGTCCGTGATTACCTTTATAGGGTGTGCTTCGAAGTATCTCGGAGCCTTCTAACATGTGCAAAAACACAGTGCTAGTTTCTCGATCGGGGAGTAGTCCTCTCGGCTTCGTTGAGTGTTTCGACTTACATAAGGACTGGTAATTGTCTTCCCTTTCTTTCTGTGAGGAGAACCGCGCTGACCGCTTCCTCCGCGGCCGCTAGATACACGTACAGTGTTTCCTTTGTCGTTGGTGTTGTTAGTGAGGGAAGATCCGTTATCAACTTTTTCATCTCTTGGAATGCCGACTCTGCCTCTTCTGTCCACCGATACTCCTCCTTATTCTCCTTAGTAATGTTTTTGAGTGTTTGAAGAATGGTAAGGATCTTTCGCTGAACGAGCCAAGAAACGATTGAGGCCGCCAATTTGCGCTGAGGCTCTGCATTTCTTTGAGGGTCTTCGGCGATTTCATGTCCATTATTGCCTTCGTCTTCTTTGGGTTTGCCCGAATTCCTTCTGAAGTTACCATATACCCTAGGAATTTTCCTTCCTCCATTACGAAGGAGCATTTTTTAGGATTTAACTTCATGTTGATTTTCCGAAGGTTATCGAATGTCTTCGCTATGTCCGCTAGCATTCCCTGCTCTTCCCTGCTCTTGATGACCATGTCGTCCACATATGCCTCGAGGTTCCTCCCTATCTATGATTGAAAAGCGGAGTCTATCATCCGTTGATAGGTGGCTCCGGCATTCTTCAAGCCGAATGGCATCTTGGTGTAACAGTAGGTTCCTTGCTCAGTGTAGAACGCTGTTTTTTCTTCGTCTTCCCTTGCCATCTGCACCTGGTGATACCCTTTATAAGCATCCAAGAAACATTTGTATTTATACCCCATAACCGACTCGATCTTCCAGTCGATCTCCGGTAAGGGGTAATAGTCTTTTGGACAGGCGGAATTGATGTTCTTGAAGTCAATACACATACGCCAGCTTCCATCACACTTCTTTACCAGAACAGGGTTGGATATCCAGGTAGGGTATTTCACCGGCCTGACAATGCCAGCCTTGACCCATTCTTCTACTTCCTTTGTGACTGCCTGGCTCCGATCCGCCGCCAACATTCGGCGTTTTTGACATACCGGATCTATTGAAGGGTTGGCATTCAGAGTGTGCTCAATGATCCCTCTGGGGACTCCCGTCATATCCGCTGGCTCCATGCGAATATGCGAGTTCCTTTGTAACAGTTCTTTGAGGCGCCTTTTGCCCTCAACGGATAGCGCACCTCCTATCGTTACTGCTTGTTCGGGGAAGGCTGGGTTGATCGCCACTTCCTCCGTTAGACCCACCTCTCCTGTGCCTGTTTCTTCCTTATCTTGCTTCGGAACAGTAGTCTGCAATCTTTCCAATCTCCTACATTCTGAAATGATGATGGAGCGAGTGACCAACGTGGCAATTCCTTGAGGGGTTGGGAATTTCATCATGGAATGGACCGTAGAAGGTATGGCTCGCAGGATCTTCAATCCGGTCCTTCCTAAGATAACATTATATGGTGACGGTGCCCGAATGACTGTGAACTTCATCCTGACCTTCCTGTACAACCCCTAATCTCCGAATGACACATCTAATTCGATTTTCCCCAGTGGACGAGTCACCTGTCCGGCAAACCCTAGCAGATCTGTCTGCGTTTGTTTCATTCGAGCCCTTACTTCCGGAGGCAAGTTGTTGAAGTAGTGTTCGAACATTACCTCCACCGAAGCTCCTTCATCTACAAAGACTCTCCTGACTAGGTATCCTTCCATTGTGGCTTCAACTATGAGAGGGTCGTCCGATACGTCCCCATAGGGGAGAGGAGGGAATGTTATGGGGACATTCTATAACAACCCGTAAAATTCCAGATTATTTTAATAATATTTATCGTGTCAGAAAGTTTAAATCAATTATTTTCCGACAAAATGCCAGTATCTAAAGTATAAAAACGAGAGGTCATTTCGTTCCTTTAGAAATAAGACACCGCACTTACATTACTTGCCCACAAAGTATCTGTGAAATTTATTATTGTCCAAGTTAAAATTTAAGCATACATAAGCTTAACACATCAGTTATTTCGCACTACAGTGCAGGTAGCAAACAAAACTAAAAATAAATACTGAGATAAGAGAAAAATACATTTTTATCAATCACTAATAATTTATGAAAGAAAACAAAAGGTTATCTCGTGAATTTAGGAAGCCACGGCACCGCACGCAGACCGACACCAAATTAATAACGTCAACATTATAATCAAAACCCAACGTAATAAACATATCATATTATTACGCTTAAGAAATCGTCTCTGAAAATACAATTTCTATATTTTCGGTACGGGAATTTACGTTTACTCGAGGATTCAACAAAACCGGGTACCATTTATACAGTATTAACAATAAAAAAAGAGAAATACAAAATACTACTCCTAGCCACCCACGTATTTACTTCTTTTTCTTTTCTTCTTCACCTTTCCCTTTTCTACTTCTATCCAAAACCAGGAAACAAGAAAGGTTCCTGCTCCCCTTCCTCTTCAGTCACCATGATCCATCACCACATATTTCAGCCACATAATCTACTCTAAGGGAACACTAGCTCGGCTGAGAATCGAGATGAATCCATGTAGAATGCCACGCTACAACCAAGAAGAGAAAGAGGACACAAGGCTTCCTTAATGTACATCTATATATAGTGTCAACCCTTGAAGCAGGTTCATCCACTCATCACGACACAAAAATAATTAGGGTTCTTAATAATTTGGGTTCCTATAAACCAAAGGGCTTCTTGAAATTGGAAGAGGGGTTTTGTTTCTCATGGTCTACATAGCGCGATTCAAGTCTCAATTTGTTATAAGTCATCCTAGCTCGTGCCCGGTTGGAGTTTTTGGTGTCTATACCCACTCGACCCATTTTGGGATTATTGTAAGCATTGTTGTTTGTTATACCTTTAATCCATTTCAATTGTATTTGAACTTGTTATTCTATATTTTTCCTCCGATCGGTATAGTGTATGAAACATGATAACCAACTATTGGTATAAATAAAATAGTTCAAGTTAAACAAGAAGAACCAAGCTTAATGTTGTTGTTGTTGCTACTGTCGTGAAACAAAAAGAGAAAAACAGATATTGTGTGGTTTAATAATTTTGCTAATTGAGTTGTTGTTAGTATTATGATGTCAAACTAATAAAACGTAAGAATCTATTTTGTTAAACACGGCTCACGTTAATTTTGGTTTATATGATAATTGATCAGAGTGCTTATTTTGGTCTCGGCTTAAGATTCTTTTTGGCTTATTGTTCGGCTTGTTTAGTTTTGGGTATATTCAAGTGTCTAGTTCTTCTAGTTTTCGACTTACTTTTACTCACCAATTGATGTCTGGACTGAGGTAGAAATTCCTCTCGAAGGGTGTTGATTTTTACTTGTTTTGTATGGGACTATCACAACCCCTAGACCCTTAAGGGTGTAATTATGTCGAGCTAGTCACTCGAGTCGGGTTGTACCCGATACACGAGAGCCCAAGGCTAAGTCATAAACCATATGTGCCCTCAAGATTTATGTCATCGTGTCTTGATCCATGGTTTCATTGCTAGAAATTGTCTCAGCTGTTAATTGCTTTCGGTGTACCAAGATAACACCCAAGGGTGTTTGTTTATGGTTTCGTGTCACAAAGGAGAGATACCCGAAGAGTGTTGACACTCTCGTTGTCACAAGGTGGTCATGTTAGTTTCACGTATATGGTATATAAACAAAATAATATGGTCTTTGAGGTCTAGTGTCTATACGATTTCTTTTTCCTCATTCCCATTCTACGAAGCAACTTAAACAAAAACTCACAAGAGATTCTCGAATCATTTTCTCTCAATTTTTGGTCGTGTCTTCCATTCCAAATCAATGTTGTTGCTGCTCGTTAAGATGAGTTGCTGTGGTGATTCGTGGTGGCGTTAAAGGGTTTGCTTTGCTGTGGGTTTATTCGACTGAGATCGTACATGCCCTCTTATTCTGTCTCGTTATTCAAGGTGCACCATCATTTTTCTTTTGCCACAATCTTTTACACGACAAAACCATGAACTAAAGTCCAATAATATGAACATGCCTTTATATATGATACAAACCTTTGACACGTATTGTTTTTGTTGCTTAATGGGGTTACAAGAATGCTAAACCAATCCTTGTCATATAAAATATTTATATAGCGATCATTAAAATATTCGTTTCGTTTAATAAAGGATCATATGAGGAGTTGATAAGTACTTTTCACGTGCAAATAATACACGACCACATAATTACCTTTGTTTCGTTAAAAAAAGGAAGGTTCACTCAAACAAACACCTTATAAATCAACTAACGAGGATATAAATTGTAAATTAACTTTAGAAATCGTTGATTTACATTTCGTAAGTTAATTATTTAGATTTAATGGAACTTCTTTCGATTATATAACTTATTCGAACAAAATAAAAGAAATTACCTTTCTATATAAAACTTTGACATCTAGTCGAGTCATACCCTATTTTGCCGAGATATGTATATATAAACTTATCAGTCTATTTGTATACATGGGTCATATCCAACTTTCGTCAAAATATAATTAACTTGTTATATTTCATAATAACCAATATGACTTATTATATTTTTTATATAATAACCATCAATGAGGAGATTTATTTATAACTTACACCATCAAATTATTTAAATACAAATGTATTAAGTAAGGCTATTACTTAAATAATTGGATACTCTTATGATAACCATTAAATGTGATACATAGAGATATTTGAACATGTATGAACATTAGATATATACCCTTGAAATAATGATCTCATAATCCATTAATGTCTAAAATCTTATACAATTATTTCCGTGTATCATCATTCGGTTATCATCAAACCGAAGTCTTGTTCAACCTTGATATCTTTTCTGCGTGTACCCTTCTAAGTATTATCATTTGGTCATCATTGAACCAAAGTCGGAATTCTTTCCTTGAGATTTCTCCCATGTCATCCTTCCTAAGCCGAGATCCACCCAAGTCTTTGTAAATTGTTCTAAGATACATAATGCCACATAAGCAACAACAACAACAACAACAAAAACATTTAAAATCTATAAAGATTAGTTAAACTTTATCGAGTCTTAAACATAAAGACTAAATTGTCGTATTAATTAGGTTGCGTGTCGGATCCGTGCACTATCACTCCTTGATTTAATTCCATTCAGACTTCATATTGCACATGGCCAAGGTGAGTTTCATAGCCCCTACTTTTAACTGCTTTATACTTGTTTTGGGGGAAGATACATGCTCATTTTACTTGTGCATTCCATGCATACTATGCTTTTACATGTTTAAAGTTTTCATCATACATAGATGTTTTATGGAGCATACCAAAATGTTTGACCTAGAATATAAGCAGCTTAGCCTAAGTCCTTAGATCCCAAATTGGCCTCTTCATGAACCGTCAATTCCTGCTGGGAAGCGCGAATGTTATAAATAGATCTATTGAGGGTGACACCTCTGTTCGGTTGACCCCGCTTGGGTCAAGGCGAAACATATAACATGTCGGGACCGAGTGTATCGGGATAAACACTCGCCATGGGCTCACTAATTGTATGACTTCCTTGTGCATACAGAAACTGTCGTAGCTTCGGTTGCATGAACTTAGTGCTAGCGTAATACATTCAATATATGACATTATATTCGTTGTAATGTACATATACCCTACTTATGTCACACTAATGAAATCTCTTTTATGAAATCCTTTTATGAATTGAAACTATAAACTCTATGACATTATGCAAGACGTAATGATCATCAACAACCAAATTTGAAACAATGTACTGAATCTCTTTTTATATAAACCTATGAACTCACCAGCGTAAGCTGACCCCTTTTAGCATGTATCTTCAGGTTTGAAGTGATAGCTTATCTTTGGAGGCGCAAGGCAAGGGCATGGCATGGTCATAGATGACTCTGATTTATGTATTGGGACCACTCGTTTATAATGGGCCATTTTCCGCATCAAATCAAAAATGTAAACATTGTTTTTAAGAAATGAATAAAAGTTATTTATAAAAATCCGTTGTTCTATGCTTATGTTGTGATACCAATTTAGTAGCACCCCAATACACGTATGCTTCCGCGGAGTCATTTTTGGGGGTGTTACAGATTGGCATCAGAGCCTAGGTTATAGAGAACTGGGTATATTTTTAAAACCTAGACTATAACCACTTTGACAAAAACTAAAACCTATGACCGACACGTGCCTGCCTGCCAAGCCGATGCCTCACTTATGATCCTGTTGAGATCATACTTGATAAGATACATGTTTTATCACTGCTCACCTAGTTTCATTATAGGTTATAATTATTTTTCCCTATACGTATACTTACGTATCACATCACTACACCTTTCTCTCGCATAAAGAGAATTATTGTTCTAATCCTTCAAGACAACCTTTAAAAGTATTGTGACATATTACTAGCGTAACTAAGCTAAGTATTTCAAAATTCATTGAACCTCGGTTGAATTTAGACTGATCACCTATATTCAACCAGGGACAGTGGGACATAGCCTGATCACCTATGTCCGACTCAGAGGTGAATTTTGCAGTACTTAGGATAGTTATAATAGCTTTATGTCTAGAGAGAAGATGATAATATTTTGATAAACATGTAACATTTCAATAACCACACATTGACGGTTACCCTGAAGCCACTCACTGGCGTCACACTACCCTAATCACAAGCCACTCATCGGCATACACTAATCACAAGCCACTCATCGGCATACCCTAATCACAAGCCACTCATCGGCATACACTAATCACAAGCCACTCACCGACATACCCTAAACATAAACCACTCACTGGCATTCCCTAATCACAAACCACTCACCGGCATTCCTTAATCACAAGTCACTCACTGACATTCCTTAATCACAAGCTACTCACTGGCATTCCTTAGTCATAAACCACTCACTGGCATCACCCTATCATAAGCCACTCGCTGGCGTCACAATATTTCTTAATCATAAGCCACTCACTGGCGTTATACTACTTCTTAATCATAAACTTTATAATTTCATATCACAATCGGGTTATGTTATAGTCACACCTACCCCACACCTTACACCCCATGAACAAATCAACCCATTTTAGGAGCAACCTTTCAATAGCACCTATGAGAAAAATTCTCTAATGGGAATAGGCAACAAAAGAACAATAAACCTTTGGAAAAATCTAGAAAGACACGACAAATGACCTATAATCCCATAAAACTTGAAAAATTTACATTGAAAATTTGATACCTAAAAACTCCACCCACCTTCTAAGAATAACCGTGCCTACCTTGTTACTCTCCTACAAACAAAAGAGTTACCATACAAACTATTTTCGATTATCCCTCAAACCATTATAAACAAAATACTTCATGAAACACTTCATGAATCATTCCACAAACCAAATTACCACCTTACCATTTTACCATAAAATAAACTACAATCCTATCCATACCTTACCAAAATAAAGTATTCCTTAATACTTTGAAAGGTATTCCAGAACCACTCTATTGGTTACTTATTTCCTCGAAATGTGTTTTAAGTTAATACCCCATAAACAGAAATGATCAATGTCCTCCTTGATAGTTAAGCCTGACCTTAGGATGTATCCTACACCTCTACCTAAAACCATAGATAACCATGAGGTTCATCAACTATTAAACCTCCAATTCTACCCAACTTAGACAACTAAACCTTACTCGTAGCCATGGGTAAATGTGATATCTTGATACACATTCTTACTACAATAAAATTCCCAAATTTGAGGATTACTCTTTAAAATCCAACAATAATACTTTCCAAATCCCTCGTAAAATGAGACAAAATACTCATACACTAAAAGTTTCGCAAAACTTCCTTATACATCCCATAACTAAGAATCGGTTTTAAAATCTTTTAAAAATGTGTCATTTTTACATGTTATCGATTTTGAAATCTGGTCTTAGTAAAACTTGTATAAACATTTACTCAAAAGAAAATTCGAAAACAAATGTTTCTTCACCCATTAAAGAAGAAAACACACAAACCCATAACGAACTTTAAGAATCAACCTATATACTTTGGAATCATGAAACACCAGAAATGGGTACGTTTTGATAAGACCTTGAGAAGTTAGAAGTGCCCACACTAACAAAACAGTGAAACCTTATAACATCAAGAATTAGAGCTTTCACCCAATGAACCTACCCCAGAAAAATCATGACTCCTCAGATAGGGGATGTGCTCCTGGCACAACACCTAGGTACCCATACCCGAAAAGGAAACCCTAGGATAACCTAGGGAACATTCAAAACTTGTTCTAAATACCATCACCTCATTCCCGACACCCTATCGGATAACGTAAACTGAGATCCGGGACGGATCTCCTGTAAGGTGGGTAGACTATAACAACCCGTAAAATTTCGGATTATTTTAATAATATTTATCGTGTCAGAAAGTTTAAATCAATTATTTTCCGACAAAATGCCAGTATCTAAAGTATAAAAACGAGAGGTCATTTCGTTCCTTTAGAAATAAGACACCGCACTTACAATACTTGCCCACAAAGTATCGTGAAATTTATTATTGTCCAAGTTAAAATTTAAGCATACATAAGCTTAATTCATCAGTTATTTCGCACACTACCAGCTGCGGTAGCAAACAAAACTAAAAAAAAATTGAGATAAGAGAAAAATACATTTTTATCAATCACTAATAATTTATGAAAGAAAACAAAAGGTTATCTCGTGAATTTAGGAAGCCACGGCACCGCACGCAGGACCACACCAAATTAATAACGGCAAACATTATAATCAAAACCCAACGTAATAAACATATCATATTATTACGCTTAAGAAATCGTCTCCGAAAATATAATTTCTATATTTTTCGGTACGGGAATTACGTTTACTCGAGGATTCAACAAAACACGGGGTACCATTTATACAGTATTAACAATAAAAAGAGAAATACAAAATACTACTCCTAGCCACCCACGTATTTACTTCTTTTTCCTTTCTTCTTCACCTTTCCTTTTTCTACTTCTATCCAAAACCAGGAAACAAGAAAGGTTCCTGCTCCCCTTCCTCTTCAGTCACCATGATCCATCACCACATATTTCAGCCACATAACCTACCCTAAAGGGACACTAGCTCGGCTGAGAATCGAGATGAATCCATGTAGAATGCCAGCTACAACCAGAAGAGAAAGAGGACACAAGGCTTCCTTAATGTACATCTATATATAGTGTCAACCCTTGAAGCAGGTTCATCCACTCATCACGACACAAAAATAATTAGGGTTCTTAATAATTTGGGTTCCTATAAACCAAAGGGCTTCTTGAAATTGGAAGAGGGGTTTTGTTTCTCATGGTCTACTTAGCGCGATTCAAGTCTCAATTTGTTATAAGTCATCCTAGCTCGTGCCCGGTTGGAATTTTTGGTGTCTATACCCACTCGACCCATTTTGGGATTATTGTAAGCATTGTTGTTTGTTATACCTTTAATCCATTTCAATTGTATTTGAACTTGTTATTCTATATTTTTCCTCCGATCGGTATAGTGTATGAAAGATGATAACCAACTATTGGTATAAATAAAATAGTTCAAGTTAAACAAGAAAAACCAAGCTTAATGTTGTTGTTGTTGCTACTGTCGTGAAGCAAAAAGAGAAAAACAGATATTGTGTGGTTTAATAATTTTGCTAATTGAGTTGTTGTTAGTATTATGATGTCAAACTAATAAAACGTAAGAATCGATTTTGTTAAACACGGCTCACGTTAATTTTGGTTTATATGATAATTGATCAGAGTGCTTATTTTGGTCTCGGCTTAAGATTCTTTTTGGCTTTATTCTTTGCTTGTTTAGTTTTGGGTATATTCAAGTGTCTAGTTCTTCTAGTTTTCGACTTACTTTTACTCACCAATTGTTGTCTGGACTGAGGTAGAAACCCCTCTCGAAGGGTGTTGATTTTTACTTGTTTTGTATGGGACTATCACAACCCCTAGACCCTTAAGGGTGTAATTATGTCGAGCTAGTCACTCGAGTCGGGTTGTACCCGATACACAAGAGCCCAAGGCTAAGTCATAAACCATATGTGCCCTCAAGATTTATGTCATCGTGTCTTGATCCATGGTTTCATTGCTAGAAATTGTCTCAGCTGTTAATTGCTTTCAGTGTACCAAGATAACACCCAAGGGTGTTTGTTTATGGTTTCGTGTCACAAAGGAGAGATACCCGAAGAGTGTTGACACTCTCGTTGTCACAAGGTGGTCAAGTTAGTTTCACGTATATGGTATATAAACAAAATAATATGGTCTTTGAGGTCTAGTGTCTATACGATTTATTTTTCCTCATTCCCATTCTACGAAGCAACTTAAACAAAAACTCACAAGAGATTCTCGAATCATTTTCTCTCAATTTTTGGTCATGTCTTCCATTCCAAATCAATGTTGTTGCTGCTCGTTAAGATGAGTGCTGTGGTGATTCGTGGTGGCGTTAAAGGGTTTGCTTGCGTGGGTTTATTCGACTGAGATCGTTCATGCCCTCTTATTATGTCTCGTTATTCAAGGTGCACCATCATTTTTCTTTTGCCACAATCTTTTACACGACAAAACCATGAACTAAAGTCCAATAATATGAACATGCCTTTATATATGATACAAACCTTTGACACGTATTGTTTTTGTTGCTTAATGGGGTTACAAGAATGCTAAACCAATCCTTGTCATATAAAATATTTATATAGCGATCATTAAAATATTCGTTTCGTTTAATAAAGGATCATATGAGGAGTTGATAAGTACTTTTCACGTGCAAATAATACACGACCACATAATTACCTTTGTTTCATTAAAAAGGAAGGTTCACTCAAACAAACACCTTATAAATCAACTAACGAGGATATAAATTGTAAATTAACTTTAGAAATCGTTGATTTACATTTCGTAAGTTAATTATTTAGATTTAATGGAACTTCTTTCGATTATATAACTTATTCGAACAAAATAAAAGAAATTATCTTTCTATATAAAACTTTGACATCTAGTCGAGTCATACCCTATTTTGCCAAGATATGTATATATAAACTTATCAGTCTATTTGTATACATGGTATCCAACTTTCGTCAAAATATAATTAACTTGTTATATTTCATAATAACCAATATGACTTATTATATTTTTATATAATAACCATCAATGAGGAGATTTATTTATAACTTACACCATCAAATTATTTAAATACAAATGTATTAAGTAAGGCTATTACTTAAATAATTGGATACTCTTATGATAACCATTAAATGTGATACATAGAGATATTTGAACATGTATGAACATTAGATATATACCCTTGAAATAATGATCTCATAATCCATTAATGTCTAAAATCTTATATAATTATTTCCGTGTATCGTCATTCGGTTATCATCAAACCGAAGTCTTGTTCAACCTTGATATCTTTTCTGCGTGTACCCTTCTAAGTATTATCATTTGGTCATCATTGAACCAAAGTCGGAATTCTTTCCTTGAGATTTCTCCCATGTCATCCTTCCTAAGCCGAGATCCACCCAAGTCTTTGTAAATTGTTCTAAGATACATAATGCCACATAAGCAACAACAACAACAACAACAAAAACTTTTAAAATCTATAAAGTTAGTTAAACTTTATCGAGTCTTAAACATAAAGACTAAATTGTCGTATTAATTAGGTTGCGTGTCGGATCCGTGCACTATCACTCCTTGATTTAATTCCATTCAGACTTCATATTGCACATGGCCAAGGTGAGTTTCATAGCCCCTACTTTTAACTGCTTTATACTTGTTTTGGGGGAAGATACATGCTCATTTTACTTGTGCATTCCATGCATACTATGCTTTTACATGTTTAAAGTTTTCATCATACATAGATGTTTTATGGAGCATACCAAAATGTTTGACCTAGAATATTACGCAGCTTAGCCTAAGTCCTTAGATCCCAAATTGCCCTCTTCATGAACCGTCAATTCCTGCTGGGAAGCGCGAATGTTATAAATAGATCTATTGAGGGTGACACCTCTGTTCGGTTGACCCCGCTTGGGTCAAGGCGAAACATATAACATGTCGGGACCGAGTGTATCGGGATAAACACTCGCCATGGGCTCACTAATTGTATGACTTCCTTGTGCAACAGAAACTGCGTAGCTTCGGTTTGCATGAACTTAGTGCTAGCGTAATACATTCAATATATGACATTATATTCGTTGTAATGTACATATACCCTACTTATGTCACACTAATGAAATCTCTTTTATGAAATCCTTTTATGAATTGAAACTATAAACTCTATGACATTATGCAAGACGTAATGATCATCAACAACCAAATTTGAAACAATGTACTGAATCTCTTTTTATATAAACCTATGAACTCACCAGCATAAGCTGACCCCTTTTAGCATGTATCTTCAGGTTTGAAGTGATAGCTTATCTTTGGAGGCGCAAGGCAAGGGCATGGCATGGTCATAGATGACTCTGATTTATGTATTGGGACCACTCGTTTATAATGGGCCATTTTCCGCATCAAATCAAAAATGTAAACATTGTTTTTAAGAAATGAATAAAAGTTATTTATAAAAATCCGTTGTTCTATGCTTATGTTGTGATACCAATTTAGTAGCACCCCAATACACGTATGCTTCCGCGGAGTCATTTTTGGGGGTGTTACACATTCATTCATCTTTCCCCTTGTTCCGACGACTTCCTCTTCCTTCGTTCGGGCCGGGTTCGGATCATGTTGATGACCTTGTCTTTGGCTCCTGCGTCATGCTTTGGGGTTTCTCTCCTTCCCTTCTGTCTGAGATCCTTGACCAGATGATTCAGTTTTCCCGACTCCAATGCCAGTTCTAATTGCCTCTTGAGCTGATAACAGTCATTCGTGTAATGCCCTTTTTCTCCATGATAATCGCAGTACTTGTCTTGGTTTTCCCTGCGGGGTGGATCGCGCATCGGTTTCGGAGGAGGCAGGCGTAGCTGGTGTTCCGTGGCTAAAATTTCCTTCGGAGGTTTGATGAGCGAGTCCAAGGTTAGGCGGGGATTGCTTCGATTCAAGTGATCGCCGCGATGGGGTAAATAGGGCGCTGACCGATCACCGTGACGGTGTGTGCTACCCCTATCTTTCCCTGAATAGGTGTAACGTCCCTCATTCCTCCTGTCCCCTCCATAGTGGTTCCTGGCGGCTCTTTCATCCTTCCGGAATGGTCCAGTTGAGGCTCTTCTTGTCGTATCATAATGCTCTCCTCGGGGCAGTTCAGTGCTGGCGAAGGCCGCTTCTGATCTCACAAAGTCGTCGACCCTAGTCATCATCTCTTATACGGTTTTAGGGATCGTATCGGCGAACCGCTTGGCTAACTCGGGACATTTACACCCGTCCATGAACGAAGAGATTCTCATGATCTCCGGAGCTCCTTGTATGAATCCTGTCTCTGTGGTCCACCTTTCTTTGAATTCCGGCAGCTACTCGTTAGCCTTCCTTACTATTTTGGTGATCTCGGTAGGGTCCTTGACACAAGCTTTGTGCAAGGAGAAACGAGTCTCAAACTGATCCCTGAAAGCTGCCCATTCGTCTATGCTCCCCGGTGAGAGTCCATCAAACCATCCCCTGGCCTTTCCGTCCAAAGTTTGCTGAAACATGCGGCACCACACGTGCATTGGCCATTCTCCATGCCCTGCGGCCCCTGTGAACCTGTTGAGATGATCTTGAGGATCCGTTGACCCGTCGTACAACTTGATGTGGGTGGGCATTTTGTGTTCGGAGCGGAGAACTCGATGATTCGCCTACTGAATGGAGATTTCGAGACTTCCTTGAAGGGCTTTGCCAGGTCTTCGTCTTTCACTTTACTCCTCGTGACTATTTCTTTCTTCTTATCCGCCGGCTCGCCCTTGTCAAGAGTCGCTTCATCTCAAAATCAATCGTATTGGCTCAACAGTGTCCCTCCAGCTGTTGTGCTCTTTTACCATAGACTTGAGAGCTGTTACATACCCTTCTAACTGCTCTCTCGTCAATGGTGTGGAACTTCTTTCTACCCTTCCGGAAGCTAGGTGGCGCGAACCCGTCATTCTAGCTCTTAGTAGATTGAATGCGGGTCCCACGGATGGCGCCAATGTCGAAGTATTTTTTGTGGGTTGTCGCAGTTATCTTTCAGCCTTAGGAATAAGCCTTCTAGATAACTGCTAAGATGAACAACGCGTTAGTCTCGCCCCGGGTGTTATCCCAGGACCCGACTCCGGCGTAAGAGTAAATGTGTGTTTTACCGAAAGGTATAGTATAAATGTGTGTGTGAGAAAAATGATACATTTGCCTCCAACTACTGTATGCGTATTTATACTACCTGATGTCACTATCTGGTCCCTGAGACCGTTGTACTTTATAGGACCACTGGTGTCGTCAGGACTGACACTGTCCTTGGCACTGTCTCTGATGTACTTTCTGACATTCAGGAGAATGAGACGAATTGTGTCCAGGCAAGGTGCCAAAGGTACTGTCAGGTCAACTCGCCCTTCGGCGGTAGCCTGCCGGAGTGTCTATCGGAGAGCCTTTCGGTGGTGTTCCAGGTCTTTCTTAAATGAGTTAACAAGTGGTAAGTGTTATCATACTATCTTATAAAATATTCAGATCTTCTTTAAATAGAAATACTTAAAAATTCAGCTTATTTATTA
>OU343222.1:133961830-134261687 GCA_910596185.1 Chrysanthemum makinoi
TAGAAATTCAATAGCTTACAAGACAAAAAGCATAATGTATAATGCTTTAATGCACACATTTAAAAGACAAAACACAAGTCTTACTAGAACCATAATGTACATTAGTTTAGTGTTATTAATATAGTCAATGTCTTTAATGTAGTCAATAAACACAATTAATACAGTTATTAAAATACTCTTTACATAAGAAATACAAATTATCAAGCATATTATACAACCAACTTAAACACAATTTCAATATTAAATGTCACTAATACAAATAATAAAGCACATTATATAAATATTCAAGCCCGAACGGGCAACGGGCCAAACGGGCTCATGTTATACGAATCGCTTTAAAAAGTCCAAAACAGGATCTCATACTGGAAACGAGCTAAACGGCCGCATGCCAAACGGGCTCATGTTATAAAAATTGACACCTATAATATTAATTATCACAATTGTATAATGAAAAACATTGTCATTAGTTAAGTAGTTGAAATACGTCACATGAAATTCTTGATATCCATAAGTTTATTGTCAAAAAGAACATAATAAACTAAAATAAATAATTCACTGAAAAATTTATTTTAGGGTAGCTGCTGGCACAACGCCTGGGTACCCTACTATTTTTATTAAAGAATGTAAAAAAGGTCTTATAATAAAAAAAAAATATAGGTTTTTATAGCACAACTTTTGTTACTTCTATATGTTTTTCTTTTTTCTTTTTAAGAATCTAGAATCCCTAAAATCTTCCAAACAATTCCCACATTATTACACATGAGGTACAACCTTATTTATCATTTTTCCTACTTCCAAAACTTTCAATTAGTGTGGAATTTGACCTATGTTATAGGATACATGGTGAGACCAAATTTTGTGAGTAAAACGTATGATATTGTTGATGATCCTAAAACTGACCATATTATATCATGGATCAACAATGGAGACGCTTTTGTTGTTTGGAAACCTGTTGAGCTTGTTAAACAAGTGTTCCCGAAATACTTTACCCATACTAACTTTTGCAGCTTCATTCGTCAACTAAACGAATATGTAAGTGTCCAATCATTTTAATATCAAGTGACAATTCAAGTTTAGATTTTTACACTCTTTTTTGATGTAGGGATTTTCGAGGACGGGTGATTATGGTACGGAGTTCAAGCATCATAACTTTCGCAAAGATGAAAAATATCTCTACATGCAGATTAAACGTCGAAAAAAGTCCAATATAGAGAGGAAACGTCGTCCAAAAAACTATATTTCTCGTACTACACTACCAACTTCTGGAAATCCAAGTGAAGAACTTGAAGGACCATCAAATACTTCATCAATTTCTACCGATATTCTTATAGCACTTAAACGTATGAGAACAAAAGTTGAATTGTCGGCAAAGAGCATTTACGCTGTTAAGTTGAAAGAAGAAGAAGCAAAGAAGGTTTGTATGTCTATTTCATTAAACACATTTCTTTCTATTCATAAATGTATATTTTTGGCTATTAATAGGATCTTTGAAGTAATCACACATGAAAATTGTTAGTATGTTCTTTTCCTATAAACAGCAGTGGATCACATATAACTTACCATAGTTGTCATTCACATTTTTCATCACTAATTAGGTGCAAATCGGGTTTAACGGGTTGGCTCTGTTAGGTTTTTCAAAGAAAACTAACCCGTAACCTGACCTTATAAGGAATTGGATTTGTCGGTTCATGTTCATCGAGTTACATGTCGATTGGGTTAGGACTTTATTAACAACCCAAAACATTATGGCCCAACATACATTTTTTAAAGTATAAATTACATGTTGGAACAATTGGTTAGAGCAAGTAAGAGATTTACACATTCAACGGGTTTACTAAAAAATTCTAATGTTTTTTATATATGTTATATCATTTTGCGATACACATTACATTCTTGTAGCAAATATGTTGTTTTTGTTTTCTGTAAGTTATGCTTTAATATTAGTAAATAACCAACTAAAGTTAAAACCAATGTTACTACTTTTAAACCAATGACTTTTTTAGGTTTGGTATTGAAGTGATAAAAGCAATCATGCAAATGTTCAGTTAATGTCTAAATTTGATATGTGCATGCATAATTACACTTTAAGTATTTAACACATAGGGACAAATCGTGAGAAGAAAAAACAAAATGAGAAGAATGAGAAGGCTATTAGGCTAAACAAATTTCAATTAATCCAACACTTTTGTTTCCAAATAAAACAAACAATAGTAACTTCTTGCAAACAAACACTTTTTAATTCGAAAAATAAAATCAACTTTCGAGTGTTCAACCAACATTAGACAAATAAGTTAGGATAATTTGAAAATGTTTAAAGGCTTATATATATTTTGAGTTATCGGGTTGAACCCGAACCCGTTAAACCTTCGAACAATTAACCTTTAACCAGATCCTATAAGTAATTGGGCTCGTCAATTTGACCCGCTAGACCCAATAGGGTTTTTTCAACCTGCATAAATCCGATCCTATTAGGCTTACTCGAGTTTGGGTCTGGGTCGACCTTTTTGACAACCCTACATACTATCATAGTTTATTGTTAATATTTAGAAAAAATTTCCAGCATGTAGGCTTAACACGAAAGTTCTATAAGTACAAGTTAAGTTTTACTAGTATAAGCTATAACTTTTTTCTTTTCAGTTAGGTGTATGTATAGATCTTCCATTCTAGGCATCAATTGGAGAAAACTATTTTATTATTTGTTAATTATGAGAAAAATTATATATTTATTGCAGATATGGAAAGATGCATCAAAGATTGTGAAAGACAAGGAAGCACAAAACCAAAAACTACGTGAACAATTGCGTCATATGGTGCTTTACATAACTTTTTTTAACAATGCAACACATTTAAAATATCCAATGTACAAGATATTTACTTTATCTTTAGTAGGTTCAAGAAAACTTTATCATCGAATACAACTTATCCGAGGAATTAGAAATGTGTCAAAAAGCCTTAGATCAAGGAATATCATCCACTTCCAAATTGATGGACATGTAAGCATCTTAATTATAGTGATGACTTTCTCAATTCCATTTTCTAAAACTTTTTGTATCAGTTTCATATAATGACATCAAACTTCATATGCAGGCAAGCGGGCGAAGGTAGTTATAGAGGATCGTTTGGAATATCGGTAGAAGCAAAATGTGTATGGACGTGAATTGAAGACGTTATTAAAGAGCAATGAGACTACAAGCTTGTGCATTAATAACAAACAATATTTTGATTTGGTTGTACTCCTTGAACATTTCTAGGAATTTAACATTTAAGAAACCTATATATGATTTTAAATTTACTGTAGGTATTTTTTATTCAAGTTTTAAATTTATATTTTGTCGGATTTTACCTAAAGACACACTTTCATGGGGAGTGTACCCGATCAGATGTAGCCAGTGAGGTAAGTACGAGGTCGATCTCAGAAATAGTGTTGTTTAGACTAACCTAGTACAGTAAATTTTACAGATTTTAAAGGGGGTTTTGATTTGAGATTTTAATTAAACTACTAAACATAAAAAGTAAATTAAACTAATTTAACTACGTGTGTTGTGATCAATAAGAGAAAGAAGTGCCAGCCATGTTACTCCTATTACCCATTTTAGTTATCTGTTTACTAGTGCAATGATTTTCATGTAAAGTAATGGCGACAGAATGTATAGAGAATATCTTTTTTGGTCCAGGAAATACCTCCATACTCCTGTCTAATGTAGACTAGACCACATGGTCCATGCATCTAGCCTCTACAAATGTAATCTTACAGACCACTTGGTTCATGCATCTATTCAATTACAAGCATGCATTAAGTCGTGTCAGCTAATCTATGTGATATATCTATGATACCCACTTGGTTCGTGCAATATCTATTCTTATCATGCGGTCACTATATTGAAGAGCACTATACTAACTTAATTGTTCTCGCATTATACATCTAAATATCCCATTGGTCCTGGCAATTTCTAGACTTAAAATGCTTAAACACAAAAACAAGTACTTATTGAACGAAAAACACATAAACTAAATAAAACTCAACATCAAATCATAATAAACGGAATAACATTAATGTAATAGTCATAACATGGCTAACACCAAAAGGTGTCAGCCCATAATGTATGTAAAAGCACAAGAAGTAAATTCAAACGAAAGACAAATAGAAATCATGGTGAAATCGATATGCAAATTGAATGATCAAACCTAATGTGATGATACGAGACCTTCTCTTCTTGATTCCCTAGCTTTTTGGATTGATCTTGGGGCTTTGGAGTGGTGGAATTCGGCTGTGGTCGTGAGTGGTGAGTGAATGATATCAAAAACTCCCCTATAGGGTTTGTATTTATAGTCTTCTGCCAGGGCTGTAATACGGTGTATCACTTAGTGAATACGGCATATTTATGGATATATTAATTACTGACGAAGAAAGCATATTTCAAGCATATTCTGATAATCTTCTTCAATACGCTGTATTAATGAATGAGATACACCGTATAAGTTTAAATGCGTGATATACTTAGATTGAGGATAAGATCTTTAATACGGCGTATGGGCAGAGTTTCATACGCCGTATACCTTCAATAGTTGAGTTGGGCTTTGACTGCAGAGCTTCCAAATACGGCGTATTGCCAGAGTTAAATACGCCATATGCCTTCATATTCACCAATACTTAGTAAATTCTTTCCGACATCAATACGACGTATGGCAAGAGTTACATACGACGTATGCTCTATTGCAACTTGCATACAGAATCATCAAAATAGCTCTAAATCATGCCTTTTTCCGCATCTTTTCCAATATTGCTCCAAAAACACCGAAAATAGAAAACTTAAGCAATTAAGTATCAATTCAGTCACAAACATATAATATTTGAGCAATAATTAAGGGATAAAGATAGTACAAATTTTATGTTATCAATATGAAAAAAAGTATGGTGATATATGAAATTAATCCTAATAAAAATGGCAAGTTAACACACGGTGGCTTTTTAATTCTAAAACACGTTTTCAAAACAAGTTAACACAAGGTGGTCTAATTAATATAGAACCCGTAATTTTTGCATCAAGGGTCAAACCAAAATTAGGATTTCGCAAGTATGATTATTTGTCGCTATACACCATATCTTTGCGCATGTATTCGTCTAGTATTTAATAATATATTATTTGTATTCATTTATTAGTTTATAGCACGGACACTTTTGTCCTTTTTACTTATGATTGGCTTGATTAACGATGTGGTTTCTCTTTAAATTGTTAAACGGATTTAATAAAAATATAGCTGAAATTGTAATGTGTTAAGTGGATATAAGAGGTTAAATGTTTAAAAATGTGTAAGAGATGGATCAACTAAAAAGTGAGCAAATATTAAAAGTCTAAAAAATAATCTCCGTAATTCATCTTAATCTTAATTGTCATATACTTCTTTTTCCCCCTTTTTTGGCTCCATCTTACTTCCCTCTACGTACCATTTTATTCATTTATAATCTTTTCAATCTTGATCAAATACTTCGATTCAACATTTAATTACTTCAATTCGTGATTAATAGGGTCTTGAGTTGATTTCACGGTAGTGGGCTTCAAATCTAGGCTTCAGTCTATTACTTTTCTTGGGCTTTCACTTTTGATCTTTAATTAATCGTTAGTTTGCTTTTTAATTGCTTGAGAAGTACCTATAAAAATAAAATAACAAATTTACATAATATTTGCAATTAAAAATATAAATTTGCTATTATTTAAGCCGTAAATGATAGATTTTGACACAAAAATTACGAATAATTATGCGCACATCAAATGGCATCAAGGGCGGTTAATATTCGTAACTATCGTAGCAATTAAATGATGTCAGCCCATTAAATTTTGTAGTCTCAATTTCTGTGATATGCTAAGAACTTGTGTGTTTTTGTAACACCGCCAATTTCGTGATACGCAGCAGAATTCAAACTGGGTGTTACTTCATGGCGCAACAGTTATAACAATAGAAAACGAACTCTAATTGAGTCATTTTAAAAGATTTATCATTCGAATTATATAAATATCAGAGTTTACAAAAAGTAGTTTTGTAGTTTATAAAATAAGTTTTTGAATGATAAAATATCTTATAGCCTTCTTGAGTATCCATGCCCTTCTGTGCCATCCTAGTAAATTATGAACCTGAGATAAACATGCTAAAAATGTCAACACAAAAGTTGGTGAGTTCATAGAGTTTATAAGTAAAACAGTTGAGTTTAATAGTTTCAAGTTTGGGTAAATAGTTGTAATAAATACCAGTATTGATAAAATAAGCAGTGGGTTACGTTTTTATACACCTATAGTTTGTTTGTTTGCCCTAACCGGGTCAAAGGTTGAGTGAATCCATATGGTTCGTATACAAATGAGTTGAACACAAGTTTCAAGTTTAATAGACAGTGGGCCACGTTGTTGCACCCATAAACCCAGTAGTTGCGGTACAGTATCAATGTAGTAATGTATTATTGCCCTAAGTCTCATGAACGCAACCCTTAACACGTGTGATGTCATAAAAATGATATAAGTAATAGACATCATAAAAATGACGTAAGTCACAATGCCCTCGTGATAGGAGTTTGCCAACTTCCTAGTTGTTCTTCAAATAAAGTTCATTTGGCTACCTATCTGGTTAACACAAATGGGGTGTCAACTGCCAATAGATATATCCGCGATATTCGCATTCACTCTCAAGTGATTAAGGCTCATGATATGAGGGACTTTTAGTGGCAAAAGTGTGTCTTAGGCAATAACGATCAGGATAGCATACAAAAAAATAATTGTGTTCATGTTTGTAGCATGTATCTCCCCATGAGATAGAAAAAAACGTACAAAAGCGGATTTATGAACTCACGGTAATTCATAAAAGTTTAAAGTACTTTTGTAAGTAAAAGCAAGTATTATGTTTCAATAAACGAATAGAGTGTGTCATCAATCGAGTACAATGTTTAAGGTAAACGAGTAAAATTTGTAAGTAAAACGAGCATGCATCTTCCCCAAAAGTAATTCAAAACATATAAAAGTAGGGGCTATGAAACTCACCTTGGTGATACAGTAGTCAAAATAAGTAAAGTGGTGTAAATAAACGATTCCGATACGCGACCTGGGTTGGTATGTCAAGTTTAGTATGTTTATTGTCATAATGTTTTTAGTAATAGTACAACATGTGTATTGTTGATTTATATGTGAATTCTTTGGGTGTATTTAGTATATCACTTATGGTTGAATGAGAAAGGTACGGATGATAAGATTAGTTTTGAAGTTTCTGCGAAAGTTGATCGATTGATAAATTATGTTAAACGTTGTTTATTTATGAAAGTTTGATTGATTCGATGCGAATATGGATATGCTTCGTATGTTGTTTTTTGTCAAAACCGAGCCAAAAGAAGTTAGAAATATATTTCCGAGAAAATATGAAAATATTACACTTTATATCCATATAGTTTCAAGTATTGACAGTTTGTACCCTTGAACTTTCATAAAATGACAATTTAAACCCCTCAACTTTAGTGAAATGACAACTTCAACCCTCAAGTTTTGAAATATGACACCTTATACCCCCTCGAGTTAAGTCGTGTGCAAAACATGTCCTTCTTTTATATAATTAGATTTTGTTTACCCTTTACACCCCTAAAGTTTTAAATAATTTTTAATCCCTTATATAAGTTTAGAGTTTTGACCAAACAGCCCTCAAAGCATTTGGGTCGTTACGCACGTAGTCCTTATTTTATTTAAGTTGCGTTTTTTATTTCGAAAACGGTGTGGCTTGTTATGACTTAATGTAATAAGTTATATTAAGTTGGAAATAAGCTTTTGAGAGCTTATTAGCTTATTAAAATAACTTATTGTTTAAAAGTGCACTTTAGGTGCTTTTGGTTAGGGGTGGAAACGAGCAGAGCCGAGCCGAGCCCGAGCCTGCCAGAGCTCGAGCTCGGCTCGTTTAAGTTTTAAAAAGCTCGAGCTCGAGCTCGGCATCGTTTCGTGCCTTAAATTTTAAGCTCGAGCTCGACTCGTGGTATGTTCTATAGGCTCTGGCTCGGCTCGAGCTCGGCTCATTTATACGATTTGGCAAAGAAAAGTTAAAGCTTGGCTCGAGCTCAAGCTCAGCTCGTAATATATCTTTATTGAGCTCGTTAATAAGCTCGAGCGTCGGCACGTATATAATTTTAATACTTAAAATATCATAATGTTGTTTAGGCTCGTTTAGGCTCGCGAGCCCAAACGAGCTTTGTATGTAAAGCTCGGGCTCGAGCTCCATTAATAAACGAGCTGCAACTTAGGCTCGAGCTCGTTTAGGCTTGGATCGTTCGAGCTTTTTACCGATCCAATCCCGAGATTTTCACAAGCGGCTCGGCTAATTTCCACCCCTACTTTTGGTTTTCTTTGTCGCGACCAAGAAACAAGGCCAAATATAGGCGAGACCGTGAAGGTTTTGACAAACGTTTGGTGGTTTTAGAAACTTAGTTGTGAGCTTATTAATATGGCATAATGGTTTTATTTATAAGTGTTACCATTTGGTCTAAACAATTCAAGGAAAAGTTGTGTTTGGGTGGTTTCCATGTCGCGACCCAAAAGAAAAAGGACCAAATAAAGGCGAGGCCTTGTGGGATTTTTACGGATGTTTTTACTGTTTTATAAACGTGAATATGCCCTCTTTAAGATGGCATAATCCCTTTAATTTATAGGCTCTTAGTTATGGTGAAATAAATTACGGAAAAAGGGTGTTTGGCTTTTTTTGCGACAAAGAAGAAAAGAAAAGAAGAATGGTTTTCGAACCTTAAAACCTTATGGGCTTATTTTATGTGCTTTTTAACATGTACATTAGATTATTTAGAGGACCAAAGGGGGTAGCTTATAGCTTATAAGAGGTGCCATGTGGGGTACCATTCAGAGGTTGCCAAAAAAATATATTAAGGGTGTTTGTTTTAGGCTCGGTAAAATAAAAAGGAAAAAAAAAGCTTTTGATCTTTATTACCAATTGGTTATTTGTTATCATATATAAGTGTTATTAAAATTATAGAATGGAATTAAAAAGGCCTGGGACTTACAATTTTCTCTAGAACTCGATTAGGAAAGAAAAACGCCAAAAGGACTTCTAATATGGAACCAAGCCTTCCAAGACTTCTAGGCTTTTGCACAAGCTCCCTCCTTCTTCTTTTGGATGTGAACATCAGTAGGTGAAAGTGTGTGTGAGTTTTGTGTGTTAGAAAGGATGGGATAAGAAGAAAGTGTTGGTTTGTGGGAGTTTTAAACACGACAAAACGACTAAGAGTGTGTGAGCCGATGGGGGCACACACAATAAACACGAATATACGTGTAGAACGTTTATAATACTTGAATTATATCCCCGTTATGCATGATTTGACCCGATCACTTTTATTGATCCATGGACTGTTTTAGTTTGGACTTGGGTCGAGTTTAAGAATGCCTTGGGCCTTGTATATTCTGAGATCGGGCAAAACAAGAGACAAGAAAGGTTGATGGGTTTTTGACTTATCGAACAAGTATTGTACTCCAAGTGGGAGTCGGTTTGTGTTGCTATATAAACAAACCCACCCCTCATAATGTGGTACGCATAATCATAATACTCCAATACCCTAAAAACGATTTCTGGTTCCCAGTTAAGAAGCTCTAAGTCGACAGTATACCCAAGTCGATTAGAGTTTTTGGTTTTCTTCAATCTTGGACTTGCATCGATTCAAGTGTTTGAGGTTTGATAAAGTGGTGTTTACTTGCTCCTGATTACATGTCGAATAGCATAAGTAAGTTTTTGGTTTTGTTCCTGGTTGTTGATTTCTTCTCGGACATAAAACAAAGGAGGATATCGGATAGGAGTTATCCGATATCGGATGTTTGGTTTGCTTCTGTTTCTCGGACAAAACATATAGAGCAGAAAGAAACTTGATTTCTTGGTGGTTTACTGCTCGTGGTATAATCAAGTGGTCAAGTATTGATTTGGGTTTTATTACGTTCTCGACTAGCCATTAATCGAACGTATACGTTATCGGGTTTGTGTGTGATACTCATTGAGGTATCTATCTTTGATACTCGGGTTTTGTTTTGGTTTCTTGTTCGTTACTAAAATCCAATTGCCAAGAAAGGTTATTTTTTTTTATCCCTTTTATTAATTAATTATTGTATTGATTAATTGTTTATTAATTACGTGTTTAACCTAATTGCAATTACTAGATCCTTATCCGATGCGTACTCATAGAGGTTAATGGTTAACTTAGTTCTAAAATTCCAACAGTGGCATCACGAGTCAACTCGTTTTTGTGATTATGGGTTACACGTTTCTTATTAATAAACATGTTTAAAATGATGCATGAAACCTAATTTAGTTATTTGTTTTATTTTATTTTGACAATTACATGCAATACTTGTCAATTTTTAATAAATAATAACTAGTCACAAACAAATTAAAATTATATTGATAATTAGAATTAATTTGTTAATTAGAATTAATTTGTTAATTAGAATTACTTGTTAATTAGAATTACTTGTTAATTAGAATTAAAAGTTAATTTGAATTTATTAATTGTTAATTAGAATTATTATGATAATTAGAATTACATATTGGTTATTAAATACATAAAATTGCGTAATTACTTGATAATTGAGATTGCCATGCTATTTTATGTGTTTTCCGGCCACAAGACCCACTCAATTGCTTTTATAAGTGATGTATGGGGCGATCTAGGTATTATATCCTAGTGACGGTCTTATGGTTCTCCGTTTGGGGAAGACTCGCAAGAGAACTCGGAATAATATGTGGTTATTTATTTTGATGTTTATGCTTATATGTTTGTGATTCCTATATGTGCATTATTACTTGCTTTGACACCTAATTGTATGCAATATGGAATAATACATATCGTAACCATAACATTAATATTGGTCTTTTATTACACGCCTAAATACCATGCTCATTGTGACCTGCTATTTGATTCGTGGAAAATCGTTTTTTGTAAAATAAAGTGATCTAATATATGAAACACGTTTTCAAAAATTTAAAAACTAGACGCTATGGACACTTGGGATGTACGGCTCACCCACTAGAACAAACTCAAAAGGGGGTTCAAAGAGGTGCGGGATGTCTAAGGTTATGCTTCAGCGCTTACCTGGTCCTCTGCCTCCTTGTGCTTTCGATTGGAGCTACGGTGAATCATGATGATCACTACAGTGTCATTACCAAAAAGTTTTTAAAATTAGTGTTACAAAGTTGTTTTGCATGCTTCTTTGTACACGAATTTTACCACATTTATATGTGCATACCTATTTGTTAATTTTAAGTCTATGCCACCCAACTATGAACACGTGCATTTGGATTGACTTCTCTGGTCAGACCTAAGGGCCTTTCCAACCCATGGTAATTATTTCACACTGGTCAGACCTATGGTTATTTTTACATGTTCATACTTGGTCGACTTATCTTGAGTTGGCTTGGTCAGACCTTGAACCCGAGGCATAAGATGAGAACTAAACATGCTTTTGACATTATTACTTGATACTAATGCCTTAAACAGTCTCATAAAGTCTAAGAGTTGCATTATGTAATTAACGTTCGTCGCTTGCATCTTGTCCTATTTTTTTACTCACTAGTCAGACCTATGGTAATTAAGTGGGGTTGTAAGATGGATCTTAGTCTTATTAGTAATTAATTGGGTAGTTAATTCTTTTAAGAATGTAATTATCGAAAATGCTAATTATTTGAACTTTTCAATTGTAGATGACTACTTCAGTCGGAAACAGTTCGGTACTTAGGAGTTTCTTTGAGAAACAAAAACTCACTGGACCTAATTTCATTGATTGGTATCGCCAGCTTCGCATTATACTATCAGTTGAAGATAAGGAAACTTATCTGGAGCATCCTATACCTGCAACACCTGTTGCTACTCCTGGCCACCCTGTCCCACCTGAGGCTCTTGCAGCTCATACTGCTTGGGTCAAAGGTTCAAAGGACATAGCTGCCTTCATGCTCATGACCATGGAGTTAGAGATCCAACAAAATCTAACTCATCTTGGTGCTTATGACATGCTTCAGGAGTTGAAGTCTATGTTCTCTCAACAAGGAGAACAAGAGCTTCTACAAACTGCACGTGAATTCCACGCTTGCAAGCAGGAAGAGGGTCAATCGGTTAGGTCATATGTTCTCAAGATGAAGAGCTACATTGACAATTTGGAATGTCTTGGTCACCCAGTTACTCTGAACTATGGAGTTAGTCTGATCCTCATCGGTCTTTCTAAAGAGTACATCACGTTTGTGCAGAACTTTAATATGCACAACATGGGGAAGACTGTGAATGAACTACATGTTATGCTTAAACAACATGAGCAGACGTTGCTAAAGAAAGATGTTGCACCTGCACTACATTATGTACGTGGGGGTGGTGGTAAGGTCCATAAGAACCACAAAAAGAATAAATCGTTTAAGGCTGCTAAGGGGAATCATGGAAATGGAAACAACAAGTTTGGTTATGCCACTGAGTATAAGCCATGCAATGATTCTTCTTGTAAATCCAAATCCAAGATTCCTCCACCACCCAAGAAGGATAATCCAGCGAAGGACGCTACCTGTCACCAGTGTGGTGAGACAGGACATTGGAGAAGGAATTGTCCCCAGTATCTCGCCGAGTTAATGAAAAAGAAGAAACAATCTCTTGCAGCTAGTTCTTCAGGTATTTTCACTATAGAACTCTACTATTTCCCTAAATCATCCTTAGTATATGACACTGGCTGTGGTACTCACATATGTAATAATACTCATGGTCTAAAGGGCAGTAGGAAGCTGAAGCTAGGAGCTTTAAGTCTGTACGTGGGCAATGGTCAACGGGCAGAAGTTGAAGCTATTGGAATTTATCATTTATCTCTCCCTAGCGGATTAGTTATTGTTTTAAATTATTGTCATGATGCTCCCTCTATTACTAGGGGATTATTTCGGTTTCTCGTTTGTATGACGATGGTTTTATTAACCGTTTTGAATCGAATAATTATATTTCAGTTACTAAGAATAACGTTGTTTATTTTACTGCTATTCCTCGTAATGGTATTTATGAAATTGAAATGTCTTGTTCGAATACAAATGAAAGTTCTATGTTTGCTGTAAGCAATAAAAGAGCCAAGTCTAACTTGGACTCTGTTCTCTTGTGGCATGGTCGTTTTGGACACATTAGCAAGAAACGCATGGAGAAGTTGCAACACGATGGACTTCTCAACTCATCTGACATTAAGTCTCTTGAAAAGTGTGTTGCTTGTATGTCTGGTAAGATGGCTAGAAAACCTTATTCACATCAAGTGGAAAGGGCCAAAGATTTACTTGTACTTATACACTCAGATGTATGTGGCCCATTTAGAATCACTTCAAGACAATGAGCAAATTACTTCGTGACTTTCACTGACGACTATAGTCGGTATGGTTATGTTTACTTGCTGAAACATAAACATGAAGTGTTTGAAACATTCAAAGTGTTTCAAAGGAAGTAGAAAATCAACTCGGGAAGACCATAAAATCACTATGTTCTGATCGTGGAGGTGAATATATGAGTCAAGAGTTTTTGGATCATCTTAAAGAGCATTGGATTATTGGCCATCGAACTCCTCCTTATATTTGAGCGGAGAAATCGAACCCTGCTTGACATGGTGCGTTCTATGATGAAACAAACTACTCTTCCAAAGTCCTTTTGGGATTATGCCCTTGAGTCTGCTGCACGCATTCTCAATATGGTTCCAACTAAGAAGGTTGAAACGCCACCATATGAAGTATGACATGGGCGAGCCCCTAAGCTATCTTACTTAAAATTCTGGGGTTGTGAGGCACTTGCTAAGCGTGATACACTTACCAAACCTGACAAACTTAAACCTAGAGTTGTTAAGTGTATTTTCGTAGGACACCCTAAGGAAACTATGGGATATTCTTTCTATCTTCCATCTGAGAACAAAGTTATTGTTGCTCAAAATGTTGAGTTCTTTGAGAATGATCTTATGGATCTTAAAGCAAGTGGGAGTTTAGATGATCTTGAATTATTTCTAGAAGAAGATACAAATCCTTCTTTAGACACTAGCATTCATCGCGATGAGGAGGATCTAGAAATTGAAGAACCTCAAAGTGATATTGTTCCTATTCAAAAGTCCAATAGGACACGCCATGCTCCTGCCCGTATGTGTTTATACATTGACGCTGAGGAACATGAGTTAGGGGATCTTGGTGAACCCAATAACTATAAAGCTGCATTGGTGGATCCTGAATCCAAGAAATGGCTTGATGCAATGAATGTGGAAATGCATTCCATGAAAGACACTGATGTCTGGGTTCCTCCTAACTGCAAGACAGTTGGCAGCAAGTGGCTCTTCAAGAAGAAGACTGACATGGATGGTAAGGTATACACCTTTAAAGCTCGTCTCGTAGCAAAGGGCTTCACTCAAACCTACGGGATTGATTATGAAGAAACCTTTTCTCCTGTAACAAACATCAGAGCTATAAGGATTCTCATAGCTATAGATGCATACTATGACCTTGAGATATGGCAAATGGACGTCAAAACAGCCTTCCTCAATGGACATCTTTATGAAGAGGTCTATATGGAGCAACCTGAGGGTTTTGTTGATCCAAAATATCCTAACCGTGTATGCAAGCTCAAGCGTTCCATTTATGGACTTAAGCAAGCATCGAGGCAATGGAATAAACATTTTGATGATGAGATCAAGAAATTTGGATTTTCTCAAAATCAAGATGAGCCATGTATATATCAGAAAGCTAGTGGGAGTTATGTCACTTTCTTAATTCTATATGTTGATGACATATTGCTTATGGGAAACAATATTCCAATGTTACAAGATGTAAAATCCTATCTTGGAAGATGTTTCGCCATGAAAGATTTAGGTGAAGCTGCATATATTCTTGGAATCAAGATCTATCGAGACAGATCTAGACGATTAATTGGTTTGAGTCAAAGTGCTTACATTGAGAAAATCTTGAAAAGATTTTGTATGGAGAACTCCAAACGTGGCGCGATCCCAATGCAAGAAGAGCCAAAATTGAGTAAGTCACAAGGTGCTGAAACACCTGCTCAGAAAGAGCGCATGCAAAGAGTTCCTTACGCTTTTGCTTCAGGTTCTATTATGTATGTTGTGAGATGTACTGATGCAGGTTTTACTGACCAGGTCTTAATATTTATAGTGTCTCGCTATACCTATGGTCTACCCTAGTGCACTAACGGGCAGTGTACCCGGTCATGTGTAGTGTAGTAAACGGTAAAGCCGAGGTCGTCCCAAGAGCTATGTGTGTTGGATTATTACTAAGTCTAGTGTCACAGAATAATAATGGTTTCGATAGGGATTTAATTAATTAAACTACTAATGCGGAATAAAGTAAATAAAAGCAGATAAATGGTAAAGGGAAATCAATAGAGATAAGTGGTGCTAACCTAGTTAATCCTCTTAACTAGTTATATCTACGTCTACCTACTTCCAATTACTTCAGGTGGGGTCAAAGTCGAGAGGACAACATTTGGTCAATTCGCCCTAACCTATCAGCAAAGATGCCACCACAGGAGAAATCAGGCGCACCGTCATAAGTCCTGTTGTTCCTGGTCCCCTAAGCCAAGTCATTAAGTACCGCTACATGCTAGATTCATAATAGTGAGTGCCCGGCCGTTAGTAACTTAGACACTACACCCCCCAATTCTTAAATTCATCCAAACGATAGGTGATCAGTTGGTCAAATTGCACAAGTAGAAAGGGTCGTCAGTTGGTCATATCTTACCCTTTCCGTCTCAGTCCGCTCACCTAGGGTCAGTTGGTCATATCTCCTAGGCAATTGGCCTCTACCGCCATTCAAAACTACCAAACCAAGGGTGGCTACCAATGAACTATGCATGCATACACTTAGAAATAATTGTACGGAAGTAAAGGTAAACGCAAACAAAACAATTAAGGAATCATAACTAGGCTAGCACCAAAAGGTGCTTAGCCGCTCATATTAATCATGCAAATCAATTCAATATTCAAAGGTACGAAATACATGAATTGAAAGTAAAAGAAATATAAAACGCTAATGCTTATCGTAATGGAGTGACTTCTCCCTTGGAAACAGCTCCGTATGCTCCTCTAGACCTGCCTTGAGCTTTTTCCCACATTCTCAGAGTGTTGTGTGTGGAATGGGATGATTAGAAATGCTGGAATTCGTGGGGTATTTATAGGCCAGATCTGGGTTACGGCGTAACCAATATAGGAGTTACGCCGTAACCTTCTATTTCTTCGTAAAATGCACTAGATCTGCTGGTTACGGCGTAATCTAATTAGTGGTTATGTCGTAGTCTTCAATAAAATCGGTTACGTCGTAAGAGATGCAGTAGTTACGACATAAGTATCAGCGGCGTGGAACCTCTTTTGACCTAATGTAGTTACGTCGTAACCTTTGGGAGGAGTTACGCCGTAACCTTCTGATAAGTTGGCATACTGAGTCACGCAATAGTTACGGCGTAATGTGAGAGATGAGTTACGCCGTAACCTTCTTCAAAATAGCATACTGTGATAAATCTTTAGATATGTTTCCAGTTCCGCGTCTCTTTAGCTCCAATGCTCGTAATTTACCTGAAAGTGGAAAACAATGGAAAACTAGCGTAAATCCATATAAATGATATAAATAACGAGCATTAATGGGGGAAATTGACACTTAATATTTAGGACTATTTGATGTTATCAAATATCCCCCCACTTGAACTCTACTTGCCCTCAAGTAGACCTTATTAGATAGAGTCCTAAAAAGATATCTCCCATAACCTGGAAAATATGAGTTTACAAATCCCTTATGCTAGAATAAAACAAAGCCGAACACCTCACGAAAAGGGAACAAACACTCAAATCTCTCAACTATTCTAAGTGTCAATTTCGGGGTGATCACTCAATCGCACAGTCATAGCATGTATTCTATCATAAGCTTGGCGGTTACACAAATCTCCACCACTAGAGTTAAGGGCTAAACAATTCTCGAAGGCAATATGGGTAGACACGACAATGGTTAAGGGGTGACTCGTCATTACTAACATGTCATGGTGAAGTGGACAAAATCAATGATACATGACCAAATCCATGGCCAAGACACCAAAGATTGCTCGCTGCATCACCTAGACACGCTTCATTACTAAAAGGGTAGGATAAGACATGGGATATATAATTGGTGTAAAATAAAAAACAAGCAGGTAGTCTAAATCTATAACCAAGTCATCACCACTTACCATCCGCCCAAAGTTCAAGCTTTGAAGTCAAGAAACAGGATCATGAAATGCAAGGTAGATGTGTCATTAGAGGACGTCGTGATGGGCACACTACCTTTTCTCCAACTGTTGGCATAACTACCAACTCCAATCTTCAAATGTGACCGAGGTGGCCTCCTCGATACTAAATCAATAAAGCTCATACTATAGTGCTTATAACATCGCACTTTACAATAACATAATCATAACATTTTTTTTTCAACATAACAATCAATACTAACATAATATCCCCCCACTTGAGATGAACAATGGGAATTCGGGGGGTCTTCAATGATCTTCAGAAATGTTGTCGATGAAAGCGTGATTTCCGAACCTTTCCACTCGAACCTTGAACTTAGGCAAATGATGACTTCTCAATCACAAATAAAGACTACAGGGTAGGCTAAGGTGTATAGGTGTATCAAAACAATATATTGGGTGAACAAAATGAAAGGAATGGCTCAGAAGGGTGTATCTAGGGGTATCTTGCACTAAAGATGAGTGCAACAAAAGGGTTTCACATGGGGGTCGAAAAGTCGAGGTGACTAATCAATAGACTCACAATGGTAGGCTGTTTGGGTGATAATCCTATAATATTGCCTTCTAAAACTGAAAAGTCCAAATACATCGAGCTAACTCAACATACCTCGTTTATGGTCTCGAAATGATGCAAAGGCTAATCTCACCATGTAATATCAAGGGTTGTATGTGCTCGGCTAAGGTCTAATCTAGTTAGGTTATGAAAAACATGTCTAAAATTTTAAAAATGGCATAAATTTTCAAAATAAACTAGAAAAATGAGGGCGAAATAAAGTTCAAGAGATAATTCTACCCCCGTCCCCCCACTTGAGTTGTACAAAGTCCCTTTTGTACTAGGCATTAAATAAAGGTGAAGAGAAAGGTAGAATTAGAGCGAGAACTTCCCTGAAATTTGCTCCATAAAGAAGGAAGGCCCACGAACAAGAGACGTGCCTTCGTATAAGCATCATGAACAAACTTCAATCCCTGAAATCACAATACCGACAAGCATAATTCTAAAAAGAAAAAATGAAAAATGAAAAACAAACCTAACTCATTTTCGTAGGAATCATGGTTGCATTTAGCGAATGCAACAAGCCTTTTAAACCACTTAGTGTCCCAAGTGGACGAGTGAAGTCTCGTAAGGGTTTACAGGGAACACACCCACAAAGTTCATTTAAAAACTAATACAAGGTTATTGTGTTTTAAAATGAAAGAATTAAAGCAGAGGAAAGTTACGTCGTAACTCTTTTGAGGGAGTTACGTCGTAACTGGCAAAACCTGGAATGAGCTGCAAAGCGAGTAGTTACGGCATAACCACTAAGAGGGTATTACGCCGTAATTAGTAATGCGTCAAGAATTCTGCTGCTAAAAGGTTGGTTACGGCGTAATCACCAAGATGAGTTACGCTGTAACTCTGTTCAGATCAGCAACTGCAGCAGCAATTAGTTCCTCGTTTCCTGCAAAAATAGTTAGAAAACACAAAACCCAACAGAAAAAGAAATAAAATAAAAGAAATGGATAATTCGGGTTGTCTCTCGAAAGAGCACTTTTCTTTATTTACGAGTCTTTAAGTTAGACTCAGAGCCGCTGGGCTACCAGTGCTTGTTGGTCATTTCGTGGATATGTCAATCTCCACGCTGGATCCAACTTACCAAATTCTCATCCCGTTTGTAGTCATTTCCCAATTCTAAACAGCCGGCGTAGAAACTCTTGATTTTCTGGTAAGGGTGTTCAATCCCTTTTTCTTTGTCCTCTTCACTGATGTCGAGCAGTGGTTGAGCTTGGCTCAACTACCTCTTAGTCCAATTCTTAAAGTTCTTGATCGTTCTGGGCATTTTGAAAATAGTCTTATCATCGTTAATTTTCAACCATACTAACCCTTCTTTTTCATTTTTATCCAAACCCGACATTTCTTGAAAAGGCCTCCCTAAAATTACTCCCGTAAGTCCATCTTCCACAAATTCACTAACGTCGTCTAGCACCATAAGTCCACTAAAAATGAATGAGTTCCAACGAAGACATGGATGTTAGTAGCAAACCCAAGAAAATTATTCCCCTTATATTCTAACTCTTTCTTCATAACTTGATTGTAGCATTCTTTTGACATGATATTGACTGGGGATGTAGTGTCAATAAATGGGTGTTAGTCGATGAACCCGATTTTGCATGAGATCTTAAGATAATAGGGGTTTCTGTGATGTATGCGGGTTCCTACCTCATGAAATTTAGGTTGATCGGGCTGCGAAAAAGTCTTAACAAAGTTATCTTGCCAATGGGTCATCTCGACATCACTTGAGAGGTCTTCAGCACTTAATCCTAAGTTATCCTCTTCCTCAAAATTCACGAAAACATCAAAATCTCTCCCCGAGTCAACCTCTCCAGGATCCGGGGGGGGGGGGTCGCTAAGAAATTTTTCTAAAGCTTCACCAAAATTACCTACAGGGTCAATTGCACATACTTTTTTCGGAGTAGACAAATGTTCATTAGGTCTGAAAGTAGCAATTTCTCCATTAGCTTCAAGAGTCAACTTTCCAGCAAAGACATCCACCTTAGTATGGGCAGTGGCAAGCATAGGTCTTCCCAAAATGACTGGTATTCTGTTGTCTTCCGGAATGTCAAGAATCACAAAATCTACTGGGAAAAGGAATTTCTTAATCTTCACCAACACATTTTCAACGATCCCCAACGGTGACTGCATAGATCGATCAGCCATTTCAATTTTCATCTTGGCCGGCTTTAAGTTACCAATCCCCATACGCAAAAACATCGAGCGAGGCATTATGATAATACTAGCTCCAAGATCAGCTAGGGCATTACACATGTTTAGACTTCCTATAAAGCAAGGGAGAGTGAAACATCCTGGATCTTTTTCCTTTTGGGGTAGCTCGTTCCTCAAAACCGCTGAAAATCTTTCGTTGAGGTGAATTGTCTCATCAATGCTTAACTCCTGCTCAATATCATCATGATTATCTTTGATAGAATTATTGATAGGTAAGTTTACCGGTAAAGTTTGGTCCACAAGTGACTGTCTCTCCATGCTGATTCGTCGCTTAACTTTTTCTGAAAAGGTCAAAGGTTCTTCAAGGATAGTTTCTACAGTGTGGACAACTTCCTCCTCTCGAGCTGCCAGATAATTAGAGATGGCTTCTGAACATGAACTAACACTCTTCTCCAATCTCTTAATCCTTTCATCGTGAATTTTGAGAGAAGTGACTGTATTATCCACGAATGTCTTCATCAACTTTTCAATCCTATCGTCTCGTTCTCTTGATTCCCTGATGTGGTCAAGAATTTTTCTTTCAAGATTGCTCCCGGTTTTGGTCCCAAACACGCTCTTAACCTATTCAACCCTGCATGCTTCAACTTCTCTTTCTAACCTTTGTTTTTCTAAAATTTCCACGTAATTGTATTCTTGCTTTGTTATCATCTTCATTACCTTATGATCACAATTGTCTCTCGGTCCGTACCCTGTATCCATGTGCCACTTGTAGCAATGTTCAGAAATCCGCTGAATACATTCCAGGGCCTGATCAGGAGTCATTCTAGGAATAGGTCTTGGTGAATCGAGAAGTTCTCGTGTTTGCGCATTAATCCCACGATAGAAGATGTACACGATCTGATGTTTGTTTAAATCATGGGTAGGGCATCGATAGAGAAGCTCATTAAATCTTTCCCATGCTTGATAAAGTGTTTCTTCTCCAACCTGAACGAATTGATAGATTTTCCCAATAAGCTTGGCCATTTTTTAAGGAGGGCAAAATTGCAAGACGAATTCTTTTCTAAGTTTATCCCATGCTCCTTTACAATCATTAGGGACTTTGTTATACCATCTTTTCGCTGTCCCAGAAAGAGTCATAGGAAAAATCCTTGCAGTGACTGAATAGCTCGGAGTACCTCTGACGTTGAAAAGAGAGGACAAGTGGAGAACTTCTTCTACGTGATCCTGAGCGTCCTCATATTCGTTTCCAGAAAACTCAAGTTCAGGTAATCCTCGAATAATATGATCTGGAATAGAGTATTTTTCAGTGTGAGAATCTTGAGTGAAGCTTCGTTGGCAGTTCTCATTTGGTCACTCTAAATACTGCTCCATAGTTAGGTCATCAATATTATTTTTATTGATGACCTCCGGTTTTGCGTCCGACTGGTCTGATTCGTAAAATGAGAAGATGTTGTGAATAGGAACCGGAGAGTAGACTTTCCTTCTTCGAAATTGCTTCTCCGGGTCATCGAATGGGGTGGCCAAAGAAGGCCTCGAGATGCGAGTCTTGTATCCTGACATTATCAGAAACAAAATTAAAAACAGACTTAATATGAAATCCTAAAATAGCTCCCCGGCAGTGACGCCAAAAACTTGATGCAGGTTTTACTGACCAGGTCTTAATATTTATAGTGTCTCGCTATACCTATGGTCTACCCTAGTGCACTAACGGGCAGTGTACCCGGTCATGTGTAGTGTAGTAAACGGTAAAGCCGAGGTCGTCCCAAGAGCTATGTGTGTTGGATTATTACTAAGTCTAGTGTCACAGAATAATAATGGTTTCGACAGTGATTTAATTAATTAAACTACTAATGCAGACTAAAGTAAATAAAAGCAGATAAATGGTAAAGGGAAATCAATAGAGATAAGTGGTGCTAACCTAGTTAATCCTCTTAACTAGTTATATCTACGTCTACCTACTTCCAATTACTTCAGGTGGGGTCAAAGTCGAGAGGACAACATTTGGTCAATTCGCCCTAACCTATTCGCAAAGATGCCACCACAGGAGAAATCAGGCGCACCGTCATAAGTCCTGTTGTTCCTGGTCCCCTAAGCCAAGTCATTAAGTACCGCTACATGCTAGATTCATAATAGTGAGTGCCCGACCGTTAGTAACTTAGACACTACACCCCCCAATTCTTAAATTCATCCAAACGATAGGTGATCAGTTGGTCAAATTGCACAAGTATAAAGGGTCGTCAGTTGGTCATATCTTACCCTTCCCGTCTCAGTCCGCTCACCTAGGGTCAGTTGGTCATATCTCCTAGGCAATTGGCCTCTACCGCCATTCAAAACTACCAAACCAAGGGTGGCTACCAATGAACTATGCATGCATACACTTAGAAATAATTGTACGGAAGTAAAGGTAAACGCAAACAAAACAATTAAGGAATCATAACTAGGCTAGCACCAAAAGGTGCTTAGCCGCTCATATTAATCATGCAAATCAATTCAATATTCAAAGGTACGAAATACATGAATTGAAAGTAAAAGAAATATAAAACGCTAATGCTTATCGTAATGGAGTGACTTCTCCCTTGGAAACAGCTCCGTATGCTCCTCTAGACCTGCCTTGAGCTTTTTCCCACGTTCTCAGAGTGTTGTGTGTGGAATAGGATGGTTAGAAATACTAGAATTCGTGGGATATTTATAGGCCATATCTGGGTTACGGTGTAACCAATATAGGAGTTACGCTGTAACCTTCTATTTCTTCGTAAAATGCACTAGATCTGCTGGTTACGGCGTAACCTAATTAGTGGTTACGCCGTAGTCTTCAATAAACTCGGTTACGTCGTAAGAGATGCAGTAGTTACGGCGTAAGTATCAGCGGCGTGGAACCTCTTTTGACCTAATGTAGTTACGTCGTAACCTTTGGGAGGAGTTACGCCGTAACCTTCTGATAAGTTGGCATACTGAGTTACGCAATAGTTACGGCGTAATGTGAGAGATGAGTTACGCCGTAACCTTCTTCAAAATAGCATACTGTGATAAATCTTTAGATATGTTTCCAGTTCCGCGTCTCTTTAACTCCAATGCTCGTAATTTACCTGAAAGTGGAAAACAATGGAAAACAAGCGTAAGTCCATATAAATGATATAAATAACGAGCATTAATTGGGGAAGTTGACACTTAATATTCAGGACTATTTGATGTTATCATGTACTCGTCCTGATGTTGCGTTCGCACAGAATGTGACAAGCCGATTTCAACATAATCCAAGTGAACTTCACTCGACTATTGTGAAAAATAGTCTTAAGTATTTACGTAATACTAAGGATATGTTTTTGATTTATGGAGGGAAAGATGAACAAGAGCTCAGGGTTTCTTGCTACACGATCTTTGGATATCTGACAGATGCTGACGACTTAAAATCTCAGACTGGATATGTATTTGTTCTTAATGGAGGTGTTGTTGATTGGAAAAGCACAAAGCAAAGTATTTTTGCTACTTCATCTACTAAAGCTGAGTATATTGCTTCTTGTGATGCATCAAAAGAGGCTGTATGGATTAAATAAATTCATTTCTGGGTTGAACATTGTTCCCACAATTGAAGAACCCATAAATATCTATTGTGACAATACTGGAGCCATTACTATAGCTAATGAAAGCGGAATCACTAAAGGTGCTAGACATTATGGCGCTAAAGTTCATTATCTTCGAGAGACCATTGAAATGGGCGATGTGAAGATATTAAAAGTTCACACAGATGAAAATCTAGCTGATCCATTTACGAAAGCTTTGAAGTTCCCTAAGCATTCTAAATTGACTAGAGATATAGGTTTGGTACCTGCTAGTAGTCTCATGTAAACTGTGTGTTAATTAGTATTTGGATAATTTGGAGTTGTAAGACAGTTATTATTTTATGATTAATAAAGATACGAGGTATTTGTTATTATATTCATATAATCTGTTATTCCATATTTGCATGTTTAATCCATGAAATGATTTATCATTCTAAATATGTCCATTGTCGGTTAACAATATGGTAATATTGTTATGATAAGGCAAATGTGAGTGTTGGTTATAATTCTAACAAGAATTCGGATTGTTCCAGCCAAACTCATATGTATTCACTAGAGATGCATATTGGATTCCCCAACTTTCAAACATTTACTTTTGGATCCTTGTCATAAGTAAAATATTGAAAATGGTTTGTTATCTTCGTCCTTAGACTTGAGATGCAAGTAAGTTCTGTTATGTGTGGATATCATTTTTTGTAAGTATACGCAAAACACTATATGAATAAGGTAGTTATAAAGGCTATATTTCGGAGTGATGTGAAGCAGCATCCACAACACTTGTAGTCAATAAAGGATTTGTTACTCCACTTGATATGTGCAGAAAGATACCATGGCGCCTCTCCAGATTTAATCAGATAACTGTCTGGCCAGACCCAAAGGGTAATGCAAGATGATTCGTAACTACATTTGGTATATCTGAATTAAAATCTATAACGAGATTCTAAATGGTTAAACTATATGAAATGATTTGAGATCCATTATCCATGGTTTAACGGTATCTATAACAAAGGATGATTACAACAAGACATTGAATGACCATGCTACTAAGAAACTTTTACGAAACTATTCTTTCAGACACTTTTAGTTAAAAAGCGAGTGAGAGCGTTTGCTAGGCATTTCCGTCGTACGTTTAGTGTGTCATTCGACACACCAACTCCCAAGTGGGAGCTGTTGGTTTGTGGGAGTTTTAAACACAACAAAACGACTAAAAGTGTGTGAGCCGATGGGGGCACACACGATAAACATGAATATACGTGTAGAACGTTTATAATACTTGAATTATATCCCGTTATGCATGATTTGACCCGATCACTTTTATTGATCCATGGATGGTTTTAGTTTGGACTTGGGTCGAGTTTAAGAATGCCTTGGGCCTTGTATATTCTAAGATTGGGAAAAACAAGAGACAAGAAAGGTTGATGGGTTTTTGACTTATCGAACAAGTATTGTACTCCAAGTGGGAGTCGGTTTGTGAAGCTATATAAGCAAACCCACCCCTCATAATCTGGTACGCATAATCATAATACTCCAATACCCTAAAAACGATTTCTGGTTCCGAGTTAAGAAGCTCTAAGTCGACAATATACCCAAGTCAATTAGAGTTTTTGGTTTTCTTCAATCTTGGACTTGCATCGATTCAAGTGTTTGAGGTTTGATAAAGTGGTGTTTACTTGCTCCTGATTACCTGTCGAATAGCAGAAGTAAGTTTTTGGTTTTGTTCCTGGTTGTTGATTTCTTCTCGGACATAAAACAAAGGAGGATATCAGATAAGAGTTATCCGATATCGGGTGTTTGGTTTGCTTCTGTTTCTCGGACAAAACATATAGAGTAGAAAAAAACTTGATTTCTTGTTGGTTTACTGCTCGTGGTATAATCAAGTGGTCAAGTATTGATTTGGGTTTTATTACGTTCTCGACTAGCCATTAATCGAACGTATACGTTATCGGGTTTGTGTGTGATACTCATTGAGGTATCTATCTTTGATACTTGGGTTTTGTTTTGGTTTCTTGTTCGTTACTAAAATCCAATTGCCAAGCAATGTTAGGCTTTCTTTTATCCCTTTTATTAATTAATTATTGTATTAATTAATTACGTGTTTAACCTAATTGCAAATACTAGATCCTTATCCGTTGCGTACTCATAGAGGTTAATGGTTAACTTAGTTCTAAAATTCCAACAAAAAGTATGTGATTTGGCTCGATATTTATAGGCAAAGGAAGTTGGGATTCATTGAATGAGATTTGCCACTTGTAAGGTGTTGTCAAGAGCTTAAGGGATATGGTGAGGTGTTCCTAAAATTTTGCAAGGTTGAATACATGGTGAATACTTGTTCCATTTCCAGCCTTTTGGTTCGAATGGTTAAAAAGAAGAACATCTATGTGTATACTTGTTCGATTTTATAGCCACAAAGGTGGAAGATCAAGGAGACAAGATGATGTGTCTACATTGTGTTCTCATATGCTTATGTTAGGGTTTAGTGGTTAAGAACTAGGTTTAAGCTTAGTTTGTTTTAGTTTAAGTAAAATACATATTTAACCTTTAGGCATTAGATACTTGTAACACAAGCTTTAGAGACTTGTACATTAGGTTTGTAAATTGTAAGAAAGTCAAGTTTAAGGATTGTGCATTATAGACTTGTATTATGTGCTTTAAAGTAGGTACATTGAGGTTTATAATGTGATTTATATTAATATTAAATTTCTATGCATTAAGGACTTGTACATGTGCTTGAAAGACTTGTACATTAGCTTTGGAGTGTTGTACATTAGGGTTTATGATCACAGTTATAATAAATTAGGGTTTTGTAAAAACTCTAATAAATGGCTAACGTTTAGTTTAAACGTTTATTAATCGCATGTTAACGAAATAACGTAAAGTGGAAAATAAAAGGTGAAAACTTTTATACTTGACATATTAGAATGTTTATTTGAAATGAGCTTAAGACATGTTGGTGTCGGTGAGCACGTTTATTAAGAATATGAGTTACGTCACATTAGTTTGTTGTGATTAGATAAACTGATAACGTTTAATTAAAAAAAAATATACGTAGAAAATGGATAAGTATTCTTTCGTTAGATTTAATACAAGTGTGAAATTTACGAGTGGTTACAGTTTTGGCTCATTAATTTCATTCGAAGTTGGTTAAGTATCAAATTGTAGCAAGTTTTAAGCATACTTCCTAATTGCTCATTAACTTCATTTGAAGTTGGTACATAATTAATTGTAATAAGCCTTTAACATACTTATGAACTATTGTCCATTAGTTTCATTTGAAGTTGGTATGTTACTGTAAAAGTGTTGAGCATACTTAAACTATTAATCATGATTGAATCACAATCTTAAAGTTTTCTCGGCTGGCATGTTGAGTTATTTTGTACCAATTATTGCTTATCATCACTTGGAATGTCCAATAGAATATGAATTCATATCATAAACGCCATACACAAGAATATAAAATTATTTATAATTATCACTGATGAGTGTCTAAAAACTCATCATTTTTGTACTGTTATAATGCCAAAAACATCTAAAAACACTCAGAAATGCTTCAAAATGATAAAAATATCACAAACAAGTGTTTTATATGTTTTAAATGCAAAAACATCAAAATCTGGTGAAAAACGTATCAAGTTTGCATAATTGGCAGTTTTAGTCCCCCAAGTTACAAAAGTTGTCAAAATTAGTCCCTGGTAATTCAAAAACTTGTAAAATGTCATTTAAGGTCCATGAGATTCAAAAGTTGTCAAAACAAACCCTTTAAAGTTCAAAAATCACAATTTACAACTTTAGTCCCTCAACTTTGAAAAATGTCAAAATCAGTCCTTGGTGAGTTTAAAAATAGAAATTATTCAAACTACACCTTGTACTATTCAATTGTGGCATAATTGGTCCTTTATGATAAGTTTAGAGAAAAATTACAAGTTTGGTCCCTGGAGTTTGAAAATTGTCAAAAATGGTCCTTGGACATTTTAAAAATGGAAAATAATCATCATTGGTCCTTGAACTATTCATATATGGCAGGAATGGTCCTTGTAAGAACTTTGGAATATTGGCAAGATTGGTCCTTCAACTTTGGCAGAATTACAGTTTTGGTCCTTGTGTGTTTAACTTAACCAAACGGACCCTTTTGTTATATTATCCAAAAACAAACCCCAAGCCCAGTCCAATATAAGCCCAAACCCAAAACCAGTGTTTAAACTAAAAAACCGCCCTCCACTGTAGCAGTGTCTCTCCCACCTCTGCATCCCAAAAACCAGTGGTTTTCACCACTTGATTTTCCACCTTTCCACCCTTATACACTCTTCCCCATCTGTCCCTCCACCTCTACATACAACCAAACCCCATTAATGCAGTTAACCTGCTCAAATGAAAATTGGCGCCAAAATCGCCATTTGTCAAAACTGGTGATCTGGATTAAATCAACGGTTGGATTGAAGTGGGAAATACTCAGAGGTGTCGACATGATGAATAAGATCTTTATATAACAAGTGGGAAGCTATGTGAAAAAAGATCTAGAGTAATTTTCATTTTATTAAGTCATTTTAGCTTAAATTTCAATTCCTGTGTATGTTTTAATCTTAAAACTCTGTATTTCAAGTTTTTATGTTATAATAAAGTATTTGTGAAACATTAATTCCAGTATTAAGTTATATCTCAGATTATGCAAATTTTCCTTATTTTAAAAATCTCATGAATGATCAAAGGTTGTTTGTAGATGTTATTATGGACTGATATAGCCCATGTAAGCTCCTATAAAGCTTATTCAAGCTTTTAGAAACTCTAAAACTTTGTTTAGTATTAAAAACAGAAAATTCACAAAAATACCAAGAAAATAAAGAAAAAATAAAAATCAATGGTGAAACATGCAAGAAAGCTGGAGCAAGGTAGATTTTGGATGGCCTTGGTATAGAGCTTATTGGTAAGCTTTAGGAAGTGTTTATAAGCCCTCAGTTCTCAGTTTGTACTTAAATCAGTTGTAAGCCCTTTATAAGTGTTTTTTGCATATTACTGTGTAAGTAGCTTATAAGCTTTAATCTCTGTGTTTTTATGTTTCTAAGAAGTATTTAAGTGGATTTCTATAATAAAACAGTATACTTGTTATTCATAATTAGTGGTTACTTTAAAATCTCATTTTTACAATTTTTATAGCATATTAGTTAATCTTAAGATTTAAGCTCATATCACTGTTGTTTAATGCTTATTCAGTCTTATTATTTGATAATATAAAGCCTTTAATCAAGTTCATGATCCTAATCTGTGAAATCCTTTAAAAACTTCAAAACAGTTTACTTAAAGCTGTGTTTGGATTTGCTGTCAAAACTGTGCTAGAGGCTTGTTCATTGGTTAGAACCTGTTGGTTCATGCTTGTGTAGTTCATTTGAACCCTTATCTGTCATAAAAGTGTGCCTGCAACTCTCAAAAGTCAAAAAATCCTTTTAATCACATCTTGTGCATTCACTGTTGGAATTTCATATTCTATGATCATGGTTTTGTGTTCAAAAGTAGTTAACATAGCTTAATCTAGTCTTAATATAACTTAGTACATCTTAATCAGTCCATAGAATCAGTTTAAATCTCATTAAAGTCAACTTTGCTTCATTTTCTTAAAAAGTCAAAAGAGTCCCCTGTGCACAGTTGAGCTAGTCACTTTCATAGGCTTGTAAAAAGCTCTCCAGTGCACCATAACTTGTGATTATTGGTTCTTTGGATAGCTGACATAGTCATCTTAAGGTTTCAACTTTAGCTTTTCATTTTTTAGCTTGTTAGCTAGGGCTGCATATAGCTTTTAAATTGTCCCATGTCTGTGTAAACCAAGCAACTCAGTTAACCACAAGCTTTTTCACAAGCTTGTTATAAGCTCTCTAGTACTCCTAAGCCTGTGTAATTCAGCTTTTTAAGTAGCTTACCTAGCTGTCTCTCTAATCCAAAGCTTATTTTTCCATTATTAGCTTATTTGATAAGTTTGCTTATGGCTTGTAGTTTTGTCCATTTTTCTTAGCACTAATCAATCAGTGTTTCTCAGTTTCTTCATAAGCTTCTCACAAGCTTATTAGCCTAAGCCAAACTTTGTAATTTAGATTTTTAGAAAGCCTAGCTGGTGCACTTGTTAGTCCAAGTGCTTATTTTCATTTTCTAAATCATTTTAGTGCTTAAATCTAAGCTTATAAGTGCCTAGTAATTCGAAACAGTGTCCTGTGTAAAACAGATAATATCTAAGTGCTTATTTGGATTTGTACTGCTTATTTCCAAGTAATTGAACTTTTTCAGTTTTCAAATTAGCTTATTACATTTGTTTAGCTTATTCTCAGTTCACTTATGCTTATTTCATCACTTATTAAACCACTTGGTTAAAATCTTGTGCTTAAATCCATTTTCTAGCCACTGTTAAGATAATAAGCTCAAAACTGAGCTTATTAGTCATTTTCATAAAAAGTGGTAGTTGTAAAAATTGCTTATTTTCTGGTGCTTAATAAGTTGCAAAAAGAAGATCAAAAAAATAAAATGTTTTGCAAAAAGGTGGGGAGGCAGGCTCGAACCTGAGACCTCCCACCTTTGAGAGTGTTAAGAGTGTACCTGGATACCAGTTGCCCTTGGGTCTTTGACTGGTCATCTTGTGCACAATTTAATACATAACACCTATTTGTCCCGTTTAGCTTATTTTGTTAAGTTAGCTTATTTCGAGCTTATTTAAAATAGCTTTTGCAACTTTTGTATTTTTCATAAATTTGTATTAGTATTAAGTATTTTATAAAAAAGTTTCAGATTTTTTTCAATAGTTTTAGTATTTTTAAACATTTAATTAGTGTAAAATCTTATTTAATTCATAATAAAAAATATAAAAGTCTAAAAAATATAAATCTTTTTTCTAAAATTTTCTTTTGTCATATAGTACGTAATAAAATTGTTTTTACATTCGTAGGCCTTTTATTTCTTAAATTTTACGTTTTTGCTTGCGCACTCGCGTAATTTTTAGACTTAACGTACGTTTTCATTTTAAATCACGTTTTTAGATAATTTAAGTTTACGTTTTAGTTAAAATAGTTTATTTAAGATATTTTGTTTTATAAAATCACAAAAACATCATTGTAAAAATAGTGATAGCGTTTATTTAATATATTTTAACTTTTTAATTTCTTTTAATTTGCATTTAAGTCGCTGTAATTTACAAATCTTTTCTTTAGGTATAATTATCCATCAAAATCCTTATTGATCACTATCCTTAGTGATTATTCTATCATCTGATCAAGTGTTTATACACCAATTCATCCTCCGTGGGACTTAACGACCCAGGAATTCCCTATATTCCTCTGATCTTAATTGCATTTGGTGTTTGAGCTGTTTTAAGTTTATTACGGTTGGCCATTCACAAGTGGCTAGCTGTAAGCAATATTACTTGTTATTGTTTATGTAAAAATGTCTTTGGTTTTATATAACTTATTTACTAAACATGCTTTGATATAGTTTTAATATGTTTAGTAAAAGTGTGTTAGTAAACTATTTGCTCAAACCTTTTACGTATTTTATTTGTTTCATTAAAATGATTTTACGTTTGTTATCGACAAAACATTAGAAGATCGTAAAATATAAATAAACGTTTTTATGGCTTATTTGTATTAACACCTTAATAATATCAAATTCGCAAGTTATGCTACCAAAAAGATATTTTTGCAAATTATGCCACCATTGTGCATGTTTCGCTGCAAATTAAATCCCTCGGCCTAACGATCGTTAGAAATTCTCGTTAGTTACTGTTCCAAGTGGGGGTATTTTCGTCATTTCAATGTTCACATGGACATAATTTGCAACCAAACCTTGAGTTATATATCAACTTTCACACATTCTTATATCAAAATACACACACACTTAAGAACACAAATTAAACACACACACAAATCAAACACAACTAACAAATCAAACATTACGAATGCATTAATAAGTGATAAAACTTGCCTTTGTGTCCTTGTGATTTTGTGTACCTTTTTCAAAGAAGCCATTTCATTTTGTGATTATTGGTTAAGTTCACTTGTCGTTTTGCCTCGCATTTGTTTTAAAAATTGATTTTTAAACTTAGTGCATGCGCACTCGTTCTTCCAGTTCTACAAGTCCACTGTCAGAGCTTGGCAAGATTCCTCGTAGACGTAGAGGACGTTCTGCTCCTTCAGCCGTGACTGAGGAACGTCTACCACCACCACCGCCTGTCGAAATGGCAGAAGACAAACCCATGAATGAGCTTCTCCAAGCACCCATCGAGGGTTACGGAGATGCTATTGTTGTCCCAGCCATTGTGGCTGATACTTTTGAGCTCAAAACCGGGTTGCTTAATCTAGTAACCCAAAGCCAATTCTATGGTTTTGAGCGGGATGATCCTCATGCACACATTCGATGGTTTAACAAGATTGCATCTACCATCAAGTACAAGAATGTCCCACATGAAGCCATTAAGCTTCTTCTGTTCCCATTTTCTCTAGAGGGACAAGCCCGGAATTGGCTTGAGAAACAACCCCCTCGTTCCATTGAGACATGGGAGGATCTAGTTACCAAGTTTGTTAACGAATTCTATCCTCCATCCCGAACTACAAGTCTTAAGAATGAGATAATGAAATTTTCTCAGAGATTTGATGAATCATTCGGGGAGGCATGGGATCGTTACAAAGAATTGCTCCGCAAGTGTCCGCATCATGGTTTTACCGAATTAATGCAAATGGATACTTTCTACAATGGTCTTAGACAAGCTGACCAAGACTCTTTGAATGCCTCCGCGGGAGGTAATTTCCTTAGCAAAACCACAAAAGAAGCCTTGCAAATCATTGAAAACAAGTCCCAGGTCCGTTCTTTCCGAACAAAGACATATCAGACTCAGTCTAATGTTGGACCTTCTACTTCATCTCCTGTGAGTACATCTAGCACCGATGCTAAGATTGATAAACTCACAGATATTGTTCAGGCTTTGGTTCTTGCTAACCAAAAGAAAGTCACTTTCACTCAAACACCATCACATGGTGAAGTGAAGAAAGTTGAAGTTTGTGTTACTTGTGGTGGTCCTGATGCATACTACAATTGTACGCGCCACCGATGGTAGTCCGTTTGAAGCCAATGCTATAGCCGGTACTTCAAATCAAAGAGGTAATCAATACCGTCCTCAGAATGAACCAAACTACCGTGCTAACACTTATCAGGCACCACCCGGTTTTAACCAGAATCCTAACCGGAATCAGAATCAACCTAGAATGAACCAAGGTTATCAAAACCAAGGTAATTTCTATCCCGGACCCAATCAAGGTTTCCAACATCAAGGGAACCTTAATCAAAACAATTTCAATCGAGGGAATCAATTTCAGGGGAATGTGAATCCTAATCAAGGGAATTTTCAACAACAAGGTCATAATCAAAACATCCGACCTCAGAATTTTCCTCCACATCCTCCAGTACCATCATCTGATGAGTTATTGAAGCATTTCATGAAATCCCAAGATGAAATGAACAGGTTGTTGGTCAGTCAGATTGCTGATCTCAAGAAGTCTTTAAATGATCAACCCTCGGGCTCAGGAAAACTTCCGAGCAACACGATCGCTAACCCGAGGGGCGATGCTAAGGCGATCACAACCAGAAGTGGTGTTTCATACAATGGACCCGCTATTCCTACTACCTCTTCTTCTTCTCTCCCGAAGGTAGTGGAAAGTGAACCTGAGGCAACCAAGGACAAGGAACTTCCTGTTAATAACGGAGGAACCAATGTCCAACCTCAAGTTGTCCAGAAACCCAAGTCTAATCCAGGAGTTGTTTTTGAACCACCTGTAGCTCCCGTTGAAAATACCAAATCCAAATCTTCTATTCCTTACCCATCACATTTGAATGAGCAAAAGCTCCGCGAAAAAGCCAGTCATCAAATGGACAAATTTTTTCAAATTTTCCAGGAACTACATTTTGACATAAGCTTTGCGGATGCTATCATGCTGATGCCCAAGTTTGCATCAACTCTCAAACACATGTTAAGCAACAAGGAAAAGCTGTTTGAAATGGCTAAAACTCCTCTTAACGAGAACTGCTCTGCAGTTATCCTGAAGAAGCTTCCAGAAAAGCTTGGAGATCCTGGAAATTTTCTCTTACCTTGTGTATTTCCAGGAATGGTTGAATGCTTTGCCTTAGCAGATCTTGGTGCAAGAATCAACCGATGCCTTATTCAAGATGGAAGAAACTTTCTCTTCCGGAACTTACTCCTACATGCATGACTCTCGAGCTTGTAGATCGTACAATATCCCGTCCTCTTGGCATTGCCGAGGACGTATTTGTGAAAGTAGGTAAGTTCCATTTTCCAGTGACCGTGGTTGTTGATTTTGATGCCGATCATCGGGTTCCTCTCATTGTTGGTCGAGGATTCCTGAGAACGGGTCGTGCTCTCATTGATGTATTTGAGCAAGAAATCACATTACGTGTTGGTAATGAAGCTGTCACCTTTAACCTTGATCAGACTTCGAGGTACTCCGCAAACTATGATTCTGAGTCGGTTAACCGAATAGATATCATTGATGTTGCTTCTGAAGAGTACTCGCAAGAAGTTCTTGGTTATGATCATAATTATTCGAGTGATAATCTCACTCATTCATCTCAACCTATCATCGCCAATTCTACTCCTTCTCTCACCCCATTTGAGGAAAGTGACTTCATCTTAGAAGAGATTGAAGCCTACTTGTCTAGTGATTCTGTACCATGGGAAATTGGTCACGCTCCCATTGACATCGAGGGGGACATACTTCTCATTGAGAAATTGCTTAATGATGATCCATCATCATTTTCACTCCCTCCCGTCGAACTTCATAACAAGGAAGTCAAGTCAGTTGAGAAAACTGAAGAATTTCCTGAAGTCGAGCTTAAGGACTTACCGCCTCATCTCGACTATGCATTTCTTGAAGGTGATGATAAATTACCCATCATTATTTCCCAAGATTTGAGTAAAGATGAAAAAGCTGCTCTCATAAAGATCTTGAAGTCACACAAGCAAGCAATTGCTTGGAAACTCTCCGACATTAAGGGTATCAACCCTGAATTTTGTACTCACAAAATCTTGATGGAGGATGACTTCAAGCCAGCAGTTCAACATCAGAGAAGAGTAAATCCAAAAATCCATGATGTTATCTGATATGTGCTTAAACACATACCTTTTCTTTATCAAAACTGACCCAAAACAACCAAGGAAAAGCCGTTTATTGCTAATATTTATGGTTTTCTTGAGTTTGTGCTTGTGCAGGTACGGATATGCAAAAACACGCAAAAAGGATCCAAATCAGATGTAAATCCGAGCACGAGAAATCAAGAGAGTTTTAGCTGAGCTGGAAGGTCAAGATTGTGTATTTTGGAAGATTTTATTCTCAGAAGATGATTTTTGAAGTTTCAGAAAAGTTTGAAGGAAAGTCAAGTTCAGTCCCTGCATTTTCAGTATTTGACAGAATTAATCCCTCAAAGTTTCAGAAATTACAGAATGCACCCTTGGATTATTTGAGCTTTACATGATTGGTCCTTGAGATAATTCCAGATTTGCACTTGTGGTCCCTTGGAAATTCGAATTGTACAAGATTGGTCCCTAAACTATTACTTGAATTACTTTTAAATCCTAAGTCCAATCCATTCTCAAAACTCTCGGCCCAAAGTAATGACCCGAGCCCAAAAGCTACAAACCACTACCCGGCTTAGTTATTATACCCAAATATCCCAACCCGAATCTCATTAAACCCGAGTCAAACCTCCACCCGAACCGGTCAACTCATTTATTAAACCAGTCAAACCACCGAAATAATATAAAAAACCCCTCCCGCCAAATCCATTTACCCCTTTTACCCAAACCCAGTTAATATGAACCCTAATTACCCTTCCCGGTTAATTGATCAATTTCACTACAATTAAGGGTACATTAGTACTTTTCCCTGACACCCCACTGACAAAGGGAATGACACCTCATTGATCCGTGTGCTCTTGGCCACTTGTCACTCTCCTATTGGCCGAGACTTGTCACCAGATATGATCCAAGGGTTGTGATGAGAAGGAGGTGTGTAGGATTCAATCCAAGGGTGTACATGAGCTCAAAGAAGCACAAAATGAAGGAATTCGAGAAGCTTCCTACCTCAAGCTTGGTTATAAATAGACCTTCTTAGTCGTTCACAATTGGTATCTTATTTTTCTGTATTTTTCCTTCTCTCTAGTTTTAGTTGTAGTGGTTATTCACAATTTCAATGTTTTAAATATTTTGTAATTCGTATTTTGTAATCAAATCCTTATATTAATATAAATTTAGTTTTCATTTGCAATTGTTTGTTTAAGTTTCTATTAATCTAAATCTGCTTATAAACTTATTCTAGTGCTTATTATAGTGTTATTAAACTGTTTTTAGCTTATATCTTCAAAATCTCAAAAATACAAAAAAAATCAATTAAATCATTTAAAAATAAAAAAATCACTTTAGATCTGTGTTTGGATTGATCCACCACTGATTTATTGTTTCTTATAGTTCATTTAAGCTTTGGTAGCTTATTGTGAGCTTGTACTTGTTTTCTCACTCAATTCACAAAAATCTCAAGCTTATATCAGATGCTACAGTGCTGTCTTAATCTGTTGGAATTGGATCTAGTTTGGTGTGTACTGATGATATTATTGGGTTGAGATCTGAGCTGGAATTGATTAGGATAGGGGTTGATAGGTTAGAGTTCATTTGATTCAACTTTGGCAAGCCATAGTGGCTAAGGAACCTTGTAAGTTTCATATCTGTTTCTGATCATTATATCTGTGTTTGAATCTGTTCATTAGTGATAATTAGTACTGTTTGATTGGTGTTTTATGTTTGTTTAGCTTATTATAGTATAGATCTGTTAGTTACTTCATTAGATAGTAGCTTAAGTAGTGTTTGGATTTGCTATATAAACTGTGATAGAGGTTAGTAGATCTGTGTTCAGTAGTTGATTAATGCTTAAGTAGTTATTTGATAATCATTTCTGGTCTTTGTCATAGTAGTTAAACTCAAATAGTCAAAATCAGCTTGTATCTGATCTTGTGGTTGTTTCTGTCAAAATCAGTTGGTGTCAAAACTTGCAAATTAGCTTAAAATTATTAGATCTAGCTTTGTGTAATCATCATTAGTCTTATATCATCATAACCTGTTCAATAATTTGGATTAAATCTCAGTTTGGTCAAAGTTTAGTCCTAATCTTCAAAAGTCAAAAATCTGTCAAACAGTTTTGAACCAAACTTTGGTAGTCAATTTCTAATTCATTTCTGAGATTCAGTGTTTGAAACTTTGGATATTAAAAGTTCACTTGGTCTAAATTTGATAATCACTTTTTGTCAAATCTGAGCTTATCATTTTGAGCTTCAAATAAGCTCCTCAACCAGATATTATCTGCCCTGTTCACACTTAAGTGTGAATCAGGCTAATTTGTATCTGTTGCATCTGCTTCAAATCAGTGAGTTAGGGTCTTGTTTTTGGCACAATTGTAGCTGGTCAGGTAGTGTTTAAGACTGCATAAGTGGTTTTCTGATTAGCTTATTTGTTGAGCTTGTGCATAAGCTCAAACGTAGGGGGTCACCACTGTTTGGATAGTTTTAGCAGTTGGCTTAATTTATCAAACTGAGCTTAGGACTTGTTAGGAGTAATTGTAATTTGCTGAAATTAGCTCATTCTAGTGTACTTTAGCTTCTGTTACTGTTTGGTTACCTTATTAGCTTATTTGCTTATTTTCTTAGCTTATTCTAGTAGCAGTTTACACTATAGCTTGCATTTCTGTCACATAAGCTGCTTGTTTTTCATTTTTCATAGATTCATAATATCATTTTAGAATTTTCCTGAGATTTTTATAATTTTTGGTCTTTATTTGCTATTTTTCTCAATTTAAATAGTTTTTAATCAATTTTTAATAGGTTTTATTGCAAATTAATTGAGAAAAAGTTCCAAAAAATAATTTTTCAATTTTCTTAGTTTAAGAAAAATATAAAAAGCATAAAAAAGATTTTTCCATATTTTCCCCCCTTTATTTGGTATTTTTCACCATTTTAATTAGATTAAATTAGTTAAAAAATTATAAAAAAATAGAAATAAATCAAGAAAAATCCAAAAAAATAGTTTTAATTCTAAAATAGTTTTCTAATTACATTTTTAGAGTAAAAGTAAATTTAGGCATTTTTAGGGTATCGTTTAGACGTAGTTGCATTTTATTCGCGTTTTGTTAATTACGTTTTATTAGGATTTCCCGTAGAATAGACTTCCTTAATTACTTTCCCATTCCAGTAGTTACTATAATCAAATCTATAATCCAATTCATCAAGCATTAAATCCAAACCAAGAACGACGTTGGCAATTCACGCCTCGTTGGGAAAACGATTCGGGTTGACTAATCCGTACACACGATCACACACGGGATTTGATTTATTATTCTTTTTCCTAAGAGAATTTGAATCTATCTTCGTGATTATTTTTGATATCGATATTGAGGTTTTATCCACACACATAACCCTTAAGCCTTCAATTTCATGTAATCAAATTTTGGCGCCGCTGCCGGGGAGGTTGTGTCACGACAATATCGTTTGAGGTTTGTCGATTAGTGACTTGAGATCCTTCATTCGTGAAGTTACTATTTTTATATAAAAAAAAAAAAAAAATAAAAATATATTTTCCTTTTTCTTTTGTATATATATATATCAGATTAAAAATACAAAAAGATTTTCTCTTTTGATTTTGAGCTAAAATAGAAGATACCAATTATATAACATTCTCAACGGAGGTGTTATCATTATAAGTTCCCGAACAAAAGATCAAAAACTTGCCTTTGTGTCGCTTGTGGATTTATTTATTTCTATCGGATAAACAAACTGTGTGGTGGGTATAAGGACGGCCTGACATTAAATTGCGGCTGTAAAGAAGCGGGTTTTTAATAAGCTTCGCGCTGACCTACAAAGCTTCTCCGCTCGCTTGTGCGTTTGTCTTGTAGAGGTGATTTATTCACTTGGGATTATTGGTTTAAGTTCACTGTGTTTTCGAATATCGGTTTCTTTTAATTGACTTGGTTTTAAGTGCATGCGCACTCGATCTCGATCTAGACGACTTCAGAAGCAGAATCAGAACGTACCCGAGTTACGTAATATGGCTGCTCCCAACGGACCACCAATACCCGGTCCTAATCCTCCTCCCGATAATCAACATATAGCTCCCGATCTCCGAACGATGGAGGAGTTATGTCAACCTACCATGTACGGGAGGGGATGACCAATTGCACCGACTAATTTTCAAGCTACCGATTTTAGCTTGAAACATCATATGATAGAACAAGTAAAAAACAGTTGTCAATTCCATGGTTTACCAGATGACGATGCAAACAAACATCTTGATAAATTTTTGACCGTCACTCAGAGTATGAAACAAAATGGGGTCTCCGATGACGCCCTTCGTCTCTATCTTTTCCCATACTCTTTGACTCATCATGCCACTTCTTGGTTTGATCGACTCCCGAAGAATTCGATTCATACCTTCGAGGAAATGGTTTCGAAGTTTCTGGCAAAGTACTTTCCACCATCGATGGTGACGAAGTTGAGGAACGATATTAGTAATTTCAGACAGTATCCCGACGAATCTTTGTTTGAAGCTTGGGAACGATACAAGCTTGCTATTGATCGATGTCCAAATCATAATATGTTGCTTGTCACCCAAATTGATACGTTTTATAATGGTTTAATGTTGAGACACCGTGAAACGATTAATGCTGCTGCTGGTGGAACTTTCATGAAAAGACGTCCCGAGGAATGTTACGATCTTATTGAGAACATGACCGCTCATTATAACTATTGGGATTCTACCGCCGAAAGGGGTGCATCATCTAGATCGATTTCGTCTTCTTCTCACGACACGGCTCTTCATAAGAAAGTTGATGATTTAAACACGGCTATGTTGAAAATGTACCAAATGCATCTGTCTAGTCAAAATCAGCAAGTTAAAGCGGTAAACCCGACTTGCGAGACTTGTGGAGGTCCACATCCTTATTCTGAGTGTACAGCCTCCGGTGGCTACACACATGAGAATGTTTATGCTGCTACAGGAAACTACAATCAACCGCAAGGAGATCGAAATCTTCTTAGCTACCGTTCAAACAATTATCTCGGACCTCCCGGTTTCAACCAACCTCAACAACAAAACCATAATCAAAACCGTTTCAATGGTAATCATCATCAGAACCGAGGAACTAATTTTAATCATGGAAATCAACACTACCAAGCTCCTTCACCTCAAGTTTACCAACAACCACCTCCTCCTCAACAATCTTATCAAGCACCTCCTCAAGCCGCCCCGAACAACGATTTTCTAACTTACATGAAGAATTCTGATTACACCATCAAAAGTTTGCAAAATCAAATTAACGGCATAAGGACGGACTTCAAAAAGGAGATGGAAGCTACAAGCAACAAACAGATGTCGGAAATAAAGAATATGATGGCTAGTTTCTTTCAAGCCAGTCAACCGTCTACATCTTATTCTCAACCCTCGGGTTTCGGTTCTCTCCCAAGTAACACAATTCCAAACCCGAAGGGAGAAATGAAATCTATAAACATTCGAGATAATGGGCCCTCAATGACTACTTCTTCTCCGGTGAGGAATGTAGCACGAGAGACCGAGGTGACAAAGGACCCGGTAATTCCTCTTGATAATGGAAAAGCCAAATACGTCCAACCTCTGGTTGCCCAAGTTCCTTCTATATCTGTCATCATGCCAAGTTCTAACCTTACACCGTGCAAATCTGTTCAATCACGGTTCGACAAAATGAAAGTTGTTTCCGGAACGAAGTTCAAACTTACGACTGATATGATCAAAGCTGCTGAAAAGATTTATGAAGAGAAATTGGAACAAATTTCAAAGATGTCAATTGAGCCTACACCGTTTAATTCTTCCTCAAACCAAGCTTCCAAGAAGCTTGGTGATCCCGGGAAATTCCTCCTTCCTTGCTCCTTAAATGATATTAAGGAATATAATGCCCTAACCGATTCAGGTGCAAGCATAAGTCTCATGCCTCTTGCGATATATCATGAGCTTGGATTAAAGACTCTTATACCGACATGTATGGCTATCGAATTAGCTAATCGAACAATTGCTCACACGGTTGGTGTAGTCAACGATGTTATGGTACGAGTGGATAAATTCCAGTTTCCCGTGGATTTCGCCGTAGTTGATATAGAGGTCGATGCCCGAGTTCCTCTCACTTTAGGAAGACCATTCTTGAGAACCGCGAAAGTCATTGTGGATCATTACCAAGGAACGATAACGATAAGAAAAGGAAATGAAAAAATAGTGTTTTATGCCGAAAGAACGTCAAAACCTCCACCCGATGATCATTCGATTCATAGCATCGGTGTGATTGATTTTTCTCAAGAAAGTGGTAATTCCATTTTTCCGAATGATGTGAAGAAAGTTGAACCCAAAACGTCTCGAATTGATCTTTCAAGGTTTACGATCAAGAGTATGTCAACAATACAAGCTGAACGGAAAAAGAAACAAGAAAAGGAGTCTACAACGGTAGTGGTGGAAACTGCTAGCTCTGAGAGCACACCACTTGTCCCACCTCCGATTTCTAAGACAATCGACCTTCCTTTGAGTGGCAATCCACTCCTTCTTCTGAAATCATGGAACCTTCTTTTGAGACATCTTTCGATCCAGAATCTTTCAAAACGACATTCACAAATCCCTTGTTCGAATTCGATTCTGAATATACTCAAAATTTTGAAAATCAACTCTTTGACGAAGAAAGTGAGGAGTTCACCGATGAACTTACTCCTACCGACTCGATTTTCTCTGAGGATAAAGAAGAATACGATGATTCGTTTTTTCCAAAGAAAGATAAGGAAGTGAAGTTGTCGACAGATGAACTTATTGATCCCGAGGTCCAATATTATTTTTTAGCCGAGAGTGAATCCTCTCCTCGTGAGGATTTTCACATAGATGACACTTTGATCTCCTTTCTCTCCGAAGACAAGATTTTCAACCCTGGGATACACGTTGATGAGTTTTATGCTAAAAATGTCATTCGAGATAAGGATCCTCTCTTGGATGCCTTCGTTGATGAGCCTTTGAGTCACACCTTTCTGTACCATGAGCTCCTGTCTTTCTTGGAGTATTCTCTTATCGATCCTTCATCCCTTCGTCCGCCCGCAAAACCGCCGGATGATGGATCGATCTTTCATATGCCTTATGTGAGTTTGGGAGGAGTCATTCTTGATATGCTGATGCCCGACATTTTCTTTCCCTCCCAAACCACCCAGTCTCATTCTTTCGGGAATGAGGACACCGTTTTTGACCCTGGTATCTCTACCACCTTCTTCCCCAAGGACAAATGAATTCGGGGACGAGTCAGGCTAGCGACTCGGTAACCAAAAACAGTAGCGCTTCGTGGGAGGCACCCCATGCTTATCCATCTATCTTCTTTCTATTTTCTAATAAGTGACGTGAAGGGGTCCGCCTCTTCGATTTCTCGTGTTTGGTTGTTTGTGATGTTGTGTGTAGGATGTTCCCGATATGAAGACTCTCGTGCTCGAAGTTTGTCTTTTCTCCACTCGAGTCTCATAATCGATGCTGATGGAAATCCGATATCCTAATCTTATCGACTAACGTTTATCTTTGAGCATACTTAATAAACGGCTTTTAGATTTTCGTGATACCCTTGCTTTAAACATTGAGGACAATGTTCCGTTCTAGTCTGGGGTAGGGTAATCTTCGATTTGATTTGACCGCACTTGCTTATTTTTGTTGTGTTTCTCTCGTAACCCCGTTTTTCCTTAGAAATTGAAAAAATTGTGCAAAAATGTGAAAATTTTAAAATTTTTTGTAAGCTTTTGTTAGTCTTTTTGATTGAAAAGTTTTGCTAGTCTCTTAGATTAGAAGCTATAAAATGCGAATTCTAGCTCACAAGGCCAAGATTCTGCAAGTTTCCCTGAGTGACTTTAAATATGCATAACTTGATTTCATTAGACGAAGCATTTGCTAAGTTAATATATGTTTTGACACCTTGTTGACTTTCCGCTGGTGAGAGTAGGAATAGAATTCTGACTTGACCGGGCGTGTTGAGCCCTAGCTTGTTCCCTTAACCATAGATAATCTAAAAATTATCGGCTAAGCATCTGCGGATCTCATTATTTGGGATTTTAAATTTGCAGAGATCGAGAAATGATAGAGTTACTTATGAGTTTAGATGTTAAACGTAGAGTAGTTGGTTCTCTTTAGAGCCCATCGAAGGTACTTATGGCTTTTTGTTCCCACAAAATTGTTTCACCCCATATCTGTCTAAATAATTAGAGATGTTGAGTTTTTGGCGATAGTTAGTTCTTTATCTTCTTAAAAGAATCTTTGTTTTAAAAATTGGGTACACATCAAGGATCCGTAATAAATAAATGAGTAATAAGTGATATGTGAAATAAGTAAAGTTGTGAGCTGCGGTGTCGAGATCGGACCCTTGGATCTTTAGCCGGGATTGAGTGAGGTCTTAGCCTAGCCAGCCGGGATCCTCATCTCATGAATCCTATAGTCTTGGAATTACCCCGTGAAGCTCCGTGGTTCACAGCTCATATAAGTAAAGGTATAAAAAAAAAAAAAAAAAAAAAGGTTGAAAAATGAAAAAGTCAAAAGTATAAGTGAATAAAAATTCCTTGATGTGGACCTCATTTTTACGACAATGGTTCTTGAGAGAAGACGGACAACTAATTATCGACTTAGCTTTGTATCTTTATCGGAATAAAAGTTATCGAAATGAGAATTTGAAGAAATTCATTTCTCACAAAAATAAAAAAATCTAGAGGAAAATAGGAAAATGGGAACGAAAGGTAAGTACACAAGTAACTTCCATGGGTAGTGTTAGCATCTAGAGTCGTATGTAACAATGATTTCGATTTTACGCTTAGTTTAGGAGCTTGTGAAAAATCAGGGACGATGTATTCTATCCGTATGGTCACTTCACGCTGTGTTGTGTTTTCTACTCTGTGATCCTAACGTGTCGTTTGAAAAATGTTGGAGTTATTAATCGACATGAAAGTTCAACAAACCGTCATTCATAATCGGATGTGCTTAATCGTAATATCTATACATGTGAGTTAAAAGGTAAACGGGGCGTTTTTAGAATTAGGGGTTTCTTAATCTCTTTTGAGGAATCTTTGCTACTTTTTCTCTTATTATTGGTTTGTCTAAATTGTTTGAAGTTTCTTACAGTTAGTCATTCACAAGTGGCTAGCTTGTGTGAGACAACTTGATGGTTTGGACACACTAATTTAAGAGTTTTCATAGGTTTAGTAGAAAGAGATGGAAATCCTTGGTTTTAGAAGCGTGAGTTGATTGCATTGCGTGAGGACACGACAATGGTCTCGTCTGGGGTATTTTGATATGTGCTTAAACACATACCTTTTCTTTATCAAAACTGACCCAAAACAACCAAGGAAAAGCCGTTTATTGCTAATATTTGTGGTTTTCTTGAGTTTGTGCTTGTGCAGGTACGGATATGCAAAAACACGCAAAAAGGATCCAAATCAGATGTAAATCCGAGCACGAGAGATCAAGAGAGTTTTAGCTGAGCCGAAAGGTCAAGATTGTGTATTTTGGAAGATTTTATTCTCAGAAGATGATTTTTGAAGTTTCAGAAAAGTTTGAAGGAAAGTCAAGTTCAGTCCCTGCATTTTCAGTATTTGACAGAATTAATCCCTCAAAGTTTTAGAAATTACAGAATGCACCCTTGGATTATTTGAGCTTTACATGATTGGTCCTTGAGATAATTCCAGATTTGCACTTGTGGTCCCTTGGAAATTTGAATTGTACAAGATTGGTCCCTAAACTATTACTTGAATTACTTTTAAATCCTAAGTCCAATCCATTCTCAAAACTCTCGGCCCAAAGTAATGACCCGAGCCCAAAAGCTACAAACCACTACCCGGTTTAGTTATTATACCCAAATATCCCAACCCGAATCTCATTAAACCCGAGTCAAACCTCCACCCGAACCGGTCAACTCATTTATTAAACCAGTCAAACCACCGAAATAATATAAAAAAACCCCTCCCGCCAAATCCATTTACCCCTTTTACCCAAACCCAGTTAATATGAACCCTAATTACCCTTCCCGGTTAATTGATCAATTTCACTACAATTAAGGGTACATTAGTACTTTTCCCTAACACCCCACTGACAAAGGGAATGACACCTCATTGATCCGTGTGCTCTTGGCCACTTGTCACTCTCCTATTGGCCGAGACTTGTCACCAGATATGATCCAATGGTTGTGATGAGAAGGAGGTGTGTAGGATTCAATCCAAGGGTGTACATGAGCTCAAAGAAGCACAAAATGAAGGAATTCGAGAAGCTTCCTACCTCAAGCTTGGTTATAAATAGACCTTCTTAGTCGTTCACAATTGGTATCTTATTTTTCTGTATTTTTCTTCTCTCTAGCTTAAGTTGTAGTGGTTATTTGCAATTTCAATGTTTTAAATATTTTGTAATTCGTATTTTGTAATCAAATCCTTATATTAATATAAATTTAGTTTTCATTTGCAATTTTTTGTTTAAGTTTCTATTAATCTAAATCTGCTTATAAACTTATTCTAGTGCTTATTATAGTGTTATTAAACTGTTTTTAGCTTATATCTTCAAAATCTCAAAAATACAAAAAAATCAATTAAATCATTTAAAAATAAAAAAATCACTTTAGATATGTGTTTGGATTGATCCACCACTGATTTATTGTTTCTTATAGTTCATTTAAGCTTTGGTAGCTTATTGTGAGCTTGTACTTGTTTTCTCACTCAATTCACAAAAATCTCAAGCTTATATCAGATGCTACAGTGCTGTCTTAATCTGTTGGAATTGGATCTAGTTTGGTGTGTACTGATGATATTATTGGGTTGAGATCTGAGCTGGAATTGATTAGGATAGGGGTTGATAGGTTAGAGTTCATTTGATTCAACTTTGGCAAGCCATAGTGGCTAAGGAACCTTGTAAGTTTCATATCTGTTTCTGATCATTATATCTGTGTTTGAATCTGTTCATTAGTGATAATTAGTACTGTTTGATTGGTGTTTGATGTTTGTTTAGCTTATTATAGTATAGATCTGTTAGTTACTTCATTAGATAGTAGCTTAAGTAGTGTTTGGATTTGCTATATAAACTGTGATAGAGGTTAGTAGATCTGTGTTCAGTAGTTGATTAATGCTTAAGTAGTTATTTGATAATCATTTCTGGTCTTTGTCATAGTAGTTAAACTCAAATAGTCAAAATCAACTTGTATCTGATCTTGTGGTTGTTTCTGTCAAAATCAGTTGGTGTCAAAACTTGCAAATTAGCTTAAAATTATTAGATCTAGCTTTGTGTAATCATCATTAGTCTTATATCATCATAACCTGTTCAATAATTTGGATTAAATCTCAGTTTGGTCAAAGTTTAGTCCTAATCTTCAAAAGTCAAAAATCTGTCAAACAGTTTTGAACCAAACTTTGGTAGTCAATTTCTAATTCATTTCTGAGATTCAGTGTTTGAAACTTTGGATATTAAAAGTTCACTTGGTCTAAATTTGATAATCACTTTTTGTCAAATCTGAGCTTATCATTTTGAGCTTCAAATAAGCTCCTCAACCAGATATTATCTGCCCTGTTCACACTTAAGTGTGAATCAGGCTAATTTGTATCTGTTGCATCTGCTTCAAATCAGTGAGTTAGGGTCTTGTTTTTGGCACAATTGTAGCTGGTCAGGTAGTGTTTAAGACTGCATAAGTGGTTTTCTGATTAGCTTATTTGTTGAGCTTGTGCATAAGCTCAAACGTAGGGGGTCACCACTGTTTGGATAGTTTTAGCAGTTGGATTAATTCTAGGAACTGAGCTTAGGACTTGTTAGGAGTAGTTGTAATTTGCTGCAATTAGCTTATTCTAGTGTACTTTAGCTTCATTCTGTTTGGTTACCTTATTAGCTTATTTGCTCATTTTCTTAGCTTATTCTAGTAGCAGTTTACACTATAGCTTGCATTTCTGTCACATAAGCTGCTTGTTTTTCATTTTTCATAGATTCATAATATCATTTTAGAATTTTCCTGAGATTTTTATAATTTTTGGTCTTAATTTGCTATTTTTCTCAATTTAATTAGATTTTAATCAATTTTTAATAGGTCTTATTGCAAATTAATTGAGAAAAAGTTCCAAAAATAATTTTCACTTTTCATAGATTAAGAAAAATATAAAAAGCATAAAAAAGATTTTTCCATATTTTTCCCCCTTTATTTGGTATTTTTCACCATTTTAATTAGATTAAATTAGTTAAAAAATTATAAAAAAATAGAAATAAATCAAGAAAAATCCAAAAAATAGTTTTAATTCTAAAATAGTTTTCTAATTACATTTTTAGAGTAAAAGTAAATTTAGGCATTTTTAGGGTATCATTTAGGCGTAGTTGCATTTTATTCGCGTTTTGTTAATTACGTTTTATTAGGATTTCCCGTAGAATAGACTTCCTTAATTACTTTCCCATTCCAGTAGTTACTATAATCAAATCTATAATCCTACATCAAGCATTAAATCCAAACCAAGAACGACGTTGGCAATTCACGCCTCGTTGGGAAAACGATTCGGGTTGACTAATCCGTACACACGATCACACACGGGATTTGATTTATTATTCTTTTTCCTAAGAGAATTTGAATCTATCTTCGTGATTATTTTTGATATCGATATTGAGGTTTTATCCACACACATAACCCTTAAGCCTTTAATTTCACGAATCATTATCAAACAGGAGGTTATCAAACTTCTTGATGCAGGATTGATTTACCCGATCTCAGATAGTCCTTGGGTTAGCCCAATTCATTGTGTTCCTAAAAAGGGTGGCATAACTGTTGTCACAAATGAAGATAACGAGTTAATTCCAACTCGGCTGGTTACGGGATGGCGTGTTTGCATTGACTATCGTAAGTTGAATGACGCTACCCGTAAAGACCATTTTCCTCTACCCTTTATGGACCAAATGCTTGAGAGATTAGCAGGGAATGAATACTATTGTTTCCTTGATGGTTTCTCGGGTTACTTTCAGATCCCCATTGATCCACAGGATCAAGAAAAGACCACATTCACCTGCCCATACGGAACTTTTGCCTACAGACGTATGCCTTTTGGCTTATGTAATGCTCCTGGCACGTTTCAACGATGTATGATGGCCATTTTCCACGACATGATCGGGGAAACAATGGAGGTGTTTATGGATGACTTCTCGGTCATTGGGGATTCGTTTCAAACATGTCTCTCCCATCTAGATAAAATGCTCAAACGGTGTGAAGACACCAATCTTTGTCTAAACTGGGAGAAAAGCCACTTTATGGTCAAAGAAGGCATGGTCATTGGCCATAAGATTTCAAAAAACGGGATTGAGGTAGATAGAGCAAAAGTCGATGTTATTGCTAAACTGCCTCATCCTACTACCGTCAAAGGTATTAGGAGTTTTTTAGGTCATGCCGGATTCTATCGCAGATTCATACAAGATTTTTCTAAAATCGCCCTATGACTCATCTTCTTGAAAAGGATGCTCCTTTTATCTTTTCACCCGAGTGCATCAAAGCTTTTGAAACATTAAAGAAAAAGCTTACTGAAGCACCCATTCTCGTTGCTCCCGACTGGGACTTGCCTTTTGAGCTAATGTGCGATGCAAGTGATTTTGCTATCGGTGCTGTCTTAGGGCAACGTAGAGCTAAGCATTTTCAGCCTATCCACTACGCAAGTAAGACTATGACTGAAGCTCAAACTCATTACACCACCACAGAAAAAGAGCTATTAGCCGTGGTGTATGCATTTGAGAAGTTTCGGCCATACTTAATCTTGACCAAATGTGTAGTGTATACGGATCACTCGGCTCTCAAATATCTCTTTGCAAAACAAGATGCAAAGCCGAGATTGCTCCGTTGGGTTCTCCTTCTCCAGGAATTTGATATCATCATACGTGATAAAAAAGGAGCTGAGAACCTGGCTGCTGATCATCTGTCCCGATTAGAGAACCCTCACCAAGATGTTTTCGAGAAAAAGGAAATAAATGAAACATTTCCTCTGGAGACACTCAATGCGGTTTCTTTTCGTGGAAACTCTTCTACCCCATGGTTTGCTGACTTCGCAAATTACCATGCGGGTAACTTCATAGTGAAAGGGATGTCGACCCAACAGAAGAACAAATTCTTCAAAGATGTTAAACATTACTTCTGGGACGACCCCTTCTTATTCAAAATCTGTGCGGATCAAGTCATCCGACGGTGTGTTTATGGACAAGAAGCTCTTGACATTCTCAAAGCTTGCCATGCTGGACCCACCGGGGGCCATCATAGTCCAAACTACACCGCCAAAAAGGTGTTTGATTCCGGGTTTTATTGGCCCACAATTTATAAGGATGCCCACGACTTTGTCAAAACCTGTGACGCTTGTCAACGTCATGGAAATATCTCTCAAAGAAATGAAATGCCACAAAATGCCATTCAAGTTTGTGAGATATTTGACATTTGGGGTATTGACTTTATGGGGCCATTTCCATCTTCTCGAGGTAACAAATACATACTCGTGGCTGTTGACTATTTGTCAAAATGGGTTGAAGCGAAAGCTTTACCTACAAATGATGCCCGAGTAGTTGTGAAATTTTTGAAATCTCTTTTTGCCAGGTTTGGAACTCCGCGAGCTATAATCAGTGATCGTGGTACACATTTCTGCAATGATCAATTTGATCGTGTTATGCAAAAGTATGGTGTTACCCACCGTCTCTCTACTGCATACCACCCCCAAACAAGTGGGCAAGTGGAAGTCTCCAACCGTGGTATTAAAAGAATTCTGGAAAGGACAGTAGGCGAAAATCGTGCATCCTGGTCGGATAAACTGGATGACGCACTCTGGGCCTTTCGTACAGCTTACAAAACACCCATCGGGTGTACTCCATACAAGCTAGTGTACGGAAAGGCATGTCATCTTCCGATTGAACTAGAGCACAAGGCTTACTGGGCCTTAAAGCATGCAAACTTCGATATTCAGACAGCTGGTGATCATAGAAAAGTTCAAATGAATGAACTAAACGAACTCCGTGATCAAGCATACGAGAACTCTTTGATCTACAAACAAAAGACAAAGAAGATTCATGACTCTAAAATCAAGAACCGCGTTTTCAACGTTGGTGATCGAGTCCTTCTTTTCAATTCAAGATTGAAGATTTTCTCGGGAAAGCTTAAGTCCCGTTGGTCTGGACCATTCACCATCACTAAGGTTTATCCTTATGGCACCATTGAGTTATCTCAGCCTGATGGTCCAAATTTTAAAGTGAATGGTCATCGATTGAAGCATTACTTTGGAGAGGACATTCCACCCGTGATTGTCCCGGATCTACAAACATTCCCCATGAACCAATGAATGCGGGGATCGAGTCAAGCTAGTGACTCGGGAATCAAAAACATTAGCACACACCATATGGGTTTTCACCCATATTTCTGTCTTCTTTCCCCTTTTCTACCACCCTAGTGTGGGGGAGTTGCCCCCCGCTGTTGTATATATCAATCTCTTAAAAAAATGTATATATCAAAAACAAAATAATGGCCGTAATATTTCCCTTTTATGTTCTATGTTTCGGCATAACCGCCGGTACTTTGAATATTGAGGGCAATATTCATTTCTAAGTGTGGGGGGGGGGGAATTCTCACGAATTTTATCATGTAATTATTCCACCCAATTCCCCCGTTTTTGGCCAAAATTTTTTTTGGAGTAAGTGTTTTTCACTTACTCAGTAAATGGTAATCAGTCCACCATGTCTAACCCACATAAGGATTGGATAATCCAGGAGCAAACGGCTCTTGGTAAAGATATCTCAAATCCGTTTATGGCTTGCAATTTGCCCAAAATTGTATGGTGTTCAGCAATAGTTTAGTGTGGGGGATTGATGAGTGTCTAGAAACTCATCATTTTTGTACTGTTAGAATGCCAAAAACATCTAAAAACACTCAGAAATGCTTCAAAATGATAAAAATATCACAAACAAGTGTTTTATATGTTTTAAATGCAAAAACATCAAAATCTGGTGAAAAACGTATCAAGTTTGCATAATTGGCAGTTTTAGTCCCCTAAGTTACAAAAGTTGTCAAAATTAGTCCCTGGTAATTCAAAAACTTGTAAAATGTCATTTAAGGTCCATGAGATTCAAAAGTTGTCAAAACAAACCCTTTAAAGTTCAAAAATCACAATTTACAACTTTAGTCCCTCAACTTTGAAAAATGTCAAAATCAGTCCTTGGTGAGTTTAAAAATAGAAATTATTCAAACTACACCTTGTACTATTCAATTGTGGCATAATTGGTCCTTTATGATAAGTTTAGAGAAAAATTACAAGTTTGGTCCCTGGAGTTTGAAAATTGTCAAAAATGGTCCTTGGACATTTTAAAAATGGAAAATAATCATCATTGGTCCTTGAACTATTCATATATGGCAGGAATGGTCCTTGTAAGAACTTTGGAAGATTGGCAAGATTGGTCCTTCAACTTTGGCAGAATTACAGTTTTGGTCCTTGTGTGTTTAACTTAACCAAACGGACCCTTTTGTTATATTATCCAAAAACAAACCCCAAGCCCAGTCCAATATAAGCCCAAACCCAAAACCAGTGTTTAAACTAAAAAACCGCCCTCCACTGTAGCAGTGTCTCTCCCACCTCTGCATCCCAAAAACCAGTGGTTTTCACCACTTGATTTTCCACCTTTCCACCCTTATACACTCTTCCCCAGCTGTCCCTCCACCTCTACATACAACCAAACCCCATTAATGCAGTTAACCTGCTCAAATGAAAATTGGCGCCAAAATCGCCATTTGTCAAAACTGGTGATCTGGATTAAATCAACGGTTGGATTGAAGTGGGAAATACTCAGAGGTGTCGACATGATGAATAAGATCTTTATATAACAAGTGGGAAGCTATGTGAAAAAAGATCTAGAGTAATTTTCATTTTATTAAGTCGTTTTAGCTTAAATTTCAATTCCTGTGTATGTTTTAATCTTAAAACTCTGTATTTCAAGTTTTTATGTTATAATAAAGTATTTGTGAAACATTAATTCCAGTATTAAGTTATATCTCAGATTATGCAAATTTTCCTTATTTTAAAAATCTCATGAATGATCAAAGGTTGTTTGTAGATGTTATTATGGACTGATATAGCCCATGTAAGCTCCTATAAAGCTTATTCAAGCTTTTAGAAACTCTAAAACTTTGTTTAGTATTAAAAACAGAAAATTCACAAAAATACCAAGAAAATAAAGAAAAAATAAAAATAAATGGTGAAACATGCAAGAAAGCTGGAGCAAGGTAGATTTTGGATGGCCTTGGTATAGAGCTTATTGGTAAGCTTTAGGAAGTGTTTATAAGCCCTCAGTTCTCAGTTTGTACTTAAATCAGTTGTAAGCCCTTTATAAGTGTTTTTTGCATATTACTGTGTAAGTAGCTTATAAGCTTTAATCTCTGTGTTTTTATGTTTCTAAGAAGTATTTAAGTGGATTTCTATAATAAAACAGTATACTTGTTATTCATAATTAGTGGTTACTTTAAAATCTCATTTTTACAATTTTTATAGCATATTAGTTAATCTTAAGATTTAAGCTCATATCACTGTTGTTTAATGCTTATCCAGTCTTATTATTTGATAATATAAAGCCTTTAATCAAGTTCATGATCCTAATCTGTGAAATCCTTTAAAAACTTCAAAACAGTTTACTTAAAGCTGTGTTTGGATTTGCTGTCAAAACTGTGCTAGAGGCTTGTTCATTGGTTAGAACCTGTTGGTTCATGCTTGTGTAGTTCATTTGAACCCTTATCTGTCATAAAAGTGTGCCTGCAACTCTATTTTAAATACAAAAGTTGCAAAAGCTATTTTAAATAAGCTCGAAATAAGCTAACTTAACAAAATAAGCTAAACGGGACAAAGAGGTGTTATGTATTAAATTGTGCACAAGATGACCAGTCAAAGACCCAAGGGCAACTGGTATCCAGGTACACTCTTAACACTCTCAAAGGTGGGAGGTCTCAGGTTCGAGCCTGCCTCCCCACCTTTTTGCAAAACATTTTATTTTTTTGATCTTCTTTTTGCAACTTATTAAGCACCAGAAAATAAGCAATTTTTACAACTACCACTTTTTATGAAAATGACTAATAAGCTCAGTTTTGAGCTTATTATCTTAACAGTGGCTAGAAAATGGATTTAAGCACAAGATTTTAACCAAGTGGTTTAATAAGCTGATGAAATAAGCAAAAGTGAACTGAGAATAAGCTAAACAAATGTAATAAGCTAATTTGAAAAGTGAAAAAGTTCAATTACTTGGAAATAAGCAGTACAAATCCAAATAAGCACTTAGATATTATCTGTTTTACACAGGACACTGTTTCGAATTACTAGGCACTTACAAGCTTAGATTTAAGCACTGAAATGATTTAGAAAATGAAAATAAGCACTTGGTCTAACAAGTGCACCAGCTAGGCTTTCTAAAAATCTAAATTACAAAGTTTGGCTTAGGCTAATAAGCTTGTGAGAAGCTTATGAAGAAACTGAGAAACACTGATTGATTAGTGCTAAGAAAAATGGACAAAACTACAAGCCATAAGCAGACTTATCAAATAAGCTAATAATGGAAAAATAAGCTTTGGATTAGAGAGACAGCTAGGTAAGCTACTTAAAAAGCTGAATTACACAGGCTTAGGAGTACTAGAGAGCTTATAACAAGCTTGTGAAAAAGCTTGTGGTTAACTGAGTTGCTTGGTTTACACAGACATGGGACAATTTAAAAGCTATATGCAGCCCTAGCTAACAAGCTAAAAAATGAAAAGCTAAAGTTGAAACCTTAAGATGACTATGTCAGCTATCCAAAGAACCAATAATCACAAGTTATGGTGCACTGGAGAGCTTTTTACAAGCCTATGAAAGTGACTAGCTCAACTGTGCACAGGGGACTCTTTTGACTTTTTAAGAAAATGAAGCAAAGTTGACTTTAATGAGATTTAAACTGATTCTATGGACTGATTAAGATGTATTAAGTTATATTAAGACTAGATTAAGCTATGTTAACAACTTTTGAACACAAAACCATGATCATAGAATATGAAATTCCAACAGTGAATGCACAAGATGTGATTAAAAGGATTTTTTGACTTTTGAGAGTTGCAGGCACACTTTTATGACAGATAAGGGTTCAAATGAACTACACAAGCATGAACCAACAGGTTCTAACCAATGAACAAGCCTCTAGCACAGTTTTGACAGCAAATCCAAACACAGCTTTAAGTAAACTGTTTTGAAGTTTTTAAAGGATTTCACAGATTAGGATCATGAACTTGATTAAAGGCTTTATATTATCAAATAATAAGACTGAATAAGCATTAAACAACAGTGATATAAGCTTAAATCTTAAGATTAACTAATATGCTATAAAAATTGTAAAAATGAGATTTTAAAGTAACCACTAATTATGAATAACAAGTATACTGTTTTATTATAGAAATCCACTTAAATACTTCTTAGAAACATAAAAACACAGAGATTAAAGCTTATAAGCTACTTACACAGTAATATGCAAAAAACACTTATAAAGGGCTTACAACTGATTTAAGTACAAACTGAGAACTGAGGGCTTATAAACACTTCCTAAAGCTTACCAATAAGCTCTATACCAAGGCCATCCAAAATCTACCTTGCTCCAGCTTTCTTGCATGTTTCACCATTGATTTTTATTTTTTCTTTATTTTCTTGGTATTTTTGTGGATTTTCTGTTTTTAATACTAAACAAAGTTTTAGAGTTTCTAAAAGCTTGAATAAGCTTTATAGGAGCTTACATGGGCTATATCAGTCCATAATAACATCTACAAACAACCTTTGATCATTCATGAGATTTTTAAAATAAGGAAAATTTGCATAATCTGAGATATAACTTAATACTGGAATTAATGTTGCACAAATACTTTATTATAACATAAAAACTTGAAATACAGAGTTTTAAGATTAAAACATACACAGGAATTGAAATTTAAGCTAAAACGACTTAATAAAATGAAAATTACTCTAGATCTTTTTTCACATAGCTTCCCACTTGTTATATAAAGATCTTATTCATCATGTCGACACCTCTGAGTACTTCCCACTTCAATCCAACCGTTGATTTAATCCGATCACCGTTTGACAAATGGCGATTTTGGCGCCAATTTTCATTTGAGCAGGTTAACTGCATTAATGGGGTTTGGTTGTATGTAGAGGTGGAGGGACAGCTGGGGAAGAGTGTATAAGGGTGGAAAGGTGGAAAATCAAGTGGTGAAAACCACTGGTTTTTAGGATGCAGAGGTGGAGAGACACTGCTACAGTGGAGGGCGGTTTTTTAGTTTAAACACTGGTTTTGGGTTTGGGCTTATATTGGACTGGGCTTGGGGTTTGTTTTTGGATAATATAACAAAAGGGTCCGTTTGGTTAAGTTAAACACACAAGGACCAAAACTGTAATTCTGCCAAAGTTGAAGGACCAATCTTGCCAATATTCCAAAATTCTTACAAGGACCATTCCTGCCATATATGAATAGTTCAAGGACCAATGATGATTATTTTCCATTTTTAAAATGTCCAAGGACCATTTTTGACAATTTTCAAACTCCAGGGACCAAACTTGTAATTTTTCTCTAAACTTATCATAAAGGACCAATTATGCCACAATTGAATAGTACAAGGTGTAGTTTGAATAATTTCTATTTTTAAACTCACCAAGGACTGATTTTGACATTTTTCAAAGTTGAGGGACTAAAGTTGTAAATTGTGATTTTTGAACTTTAAAGGGTTTGTTTTGACAACTTTTGAATCTCATGGACCTTAAATGACATTTTACAAGTTTTTGAATTACCAGGGACTAATTTTGACAACTTTTGTAACTTGGGAGACTAAAACTGCCAATTATGCAAACCTGATACGTTTTTCACCAGATTTTGATGTTTTTGCATTTAAAACATATAAAACACTTGTTTGTGATATTTTTATCATTTTGAAGCATTTCTGAGTGTTTTTAGATGTTTTTGGCATTCTAACAGTACAAAAATGATGAGTTTTTAGACACTCATCAATCCCCCACACTAAACTATTGCTAGTCCCTAGCAATGATTTGAGAAAAATTAATGGATTTCATCTCTTTACCAAAAGCCATTACTTCTGGAGTAGCCAATTGTTTTAGTTCAAGTAAGAACCTTGGTACAATGATAACCAAATGATTTTGAGCAAATCACCAGCTTTCAACGGATTTGATTTGTCTTTACCAGAAGCCGTTTGCTTATGGACTAGCCAACTCTTAGATAAATTATCAATATTATCTTTGGTGAGCCGATTACCAATTATGGATTTCCAACTGCCTTTACCACAAGCCATAAACTTGCGGGCTAGCCAACTTTTCACTAGTTTAAAGATATGGTGAGCTGAACACCATACAATTTTGGGCAAATTGCAAGCCATAAACGGATTTGAGATATCTTTACCAAGAGCCGTTTGCTCCTGTATTAGCCAATCCTTATGTGGGTTAGACATGGTGGACTGATTACCATTTGCTGAGTAAGTGAAAAACACTTACTCCAAAAAAAAATTTCGCCAAAAACGGAGGAATTGGGTGGAATAATTACATGATAAAATTCGTGAGAATTCCCCCCCCCCCACACTTAGAAATGAATATTGCCCTCAATATTCAAAGTACCGGCGGTTATGCCGAAACATAGAACATAAAAGGGAAATATTACGGCCATTATTTTGTTTTTGATATATACATTTTTTTTTAAGAGATTGATATATACAACAGCGGGGGGCAACTCCCCCACACTAAGGTGGTAGAAAAGGGGAAAGAAGACAGAAATATGGGTGAAAACCCATATGGTGTGTGCTAATGTTTTTGATTCCCGAGTCACTAGCTTGACTCGATCCCCGCATTCATTGGTTCATGGGGAATGTTTGTAGATCCGGGACAATCACGGGTGGAATGTCCTCTCCAAAGTAATGCTTCAATCGATGACCATTCACTTTAAAATTTGGACCATCAGGCTGAGATAACTCAATGGTGCCATAAGGATAAACCTTAGTGATAGTGAATGGTCCAGACCAACGGGACTTAAGCTTTCCCGAGAAAATCTTCAATCTTGAATTGAAAAGAAGGACTCGATCACCGACGTTGAAAACGCGGTTCTTGATTTTAGAGTCATGAATCTTCTTTGTCTTTTGTTTGTAGATCAAAGAGTTCTCGTATGCTTGATCACGGAGTTCATTTAGTTCATTCGTTTGAACTTTTCTATGATCACCACTGCCCTGAATATCGAAGTTTGCATGCTTTAAGGCCCAGTAAGCCTTGTGCTCTAGTTCAATCGGAAGATGACATGCCTTTCCGTACACTAGCTTGTATGGAGTACACCCGATGGGTGTTTTGTAAGCTGTATGAAAGGCCCAGAGTGCGTCATCCAGTTTATCCGACCAGGATGCACGATTTTCGCCATCTGTCCTTTCCGAATTCTTTTAATACCACGGTTGGAGACTTCCACTTGCCCACTTGTTTGGGGGTGGTATGCAGTAGAGAGACGGTGGGTAACACCATACTTTTGCATAACACGATCAAATTGATCATTGCAGAAATGTGTACCACGATCACTGATTATAGCTCATGGAGTTCCAAACCGGCAAAAGAGATTTCAAAATTTCACAACTACTCGGGCATCATTTGTAGGTAAAGCTTTCGCTTCAACCCATTTTGACAAATAGTCAACAGCCACGAGTATGTATTTGTTACCTCGAGAAGATGGAAATGGCCCCATAAAGTCGATACCCCAAATGTCAAATATCTCACAAACTTGAATGGCATTTTGTGGCATTTCATTTCTTTGAGAGATATTTCCATGACGTTGACAAGCGTCACAAGTTTTGACAAAGTCGTGGGCATCCTTGTAAATTGTGGGCCAATAAAACCCGGAATCAAACACCTTTTTGGCGGTGTAGTTTGGACTATGATGTCCCCCAGTGGGTCCAGCATGGCAAGCTTTGAGAATGTCAAGAGCTTCTTGTCCATAAACACACCGTCGGATGACTTGATCCGCACAGATTTTGAATAAGAAGGGGTCGTCCCAGAAGTAATGTTTAACATCTTTGAAGAATTTGTTCTTCCGTTGGGTCGACATCCCTTTCACTATGAAGTTACCCGCATGGTAATTTGCAAGTCAAGAAACCATGGGGTAGAAGAGTTTCCACGAAAAGAAACCGCATTGAGTGTCTCCAGAGGAAATGTTTCATTTATTTCCTTTTTCTCGAAAACATCTTGGTGAGGGTTCTCTAATCGGGACAGATGATCAGCAGCCAGGTTCTCAGCTCCTTTTTATCACGTATGATGATATCAAATTCCTGGAGAAGGAGAACCCAACGGAGCAATCTCGGCTTTGCATCTTATTTTGCAAAGAGATATTTGAGAGCCGAGTGATCCGTATACACTACACATTTGGTCAAGATTAAGTATGGCCGAAACTTCTCAAACGCATACACCACGGCTAATAATTCTTTTTCTGTGGTGGTGTAATGAGTTTGAGCTTCACCATAGTCTTACTTGCGTAGTGGATAGGCTGAAAATGCTTAGCTCTACGCTGCCTAGGACAGCACCGATAGCAAAATCACTTGCATCGCACATGAGCTCAAAAGGCAAGTCCCAATCGGGAGCAACGAGAATGGGTGCTTCAGTAAGCTTTTTCTTTAATGTTTCAAAAGCTTTGATGCACTCGGGTGAAAAGATAAAAGGAGCATCCTTTTCAAGAAGATGAGTCATAGGGCGATTTTAGAAAAATCTTGTATGAATCTGCGATAGAACTCCGCATGACCTAAAAACTCCTAATACCTTTGACGGTAGTAGGATGAGGCAGTTTAGCAATAACATCGACTTTTGCTCTATCTACCTCAATCCCAGTTTTTGAAATCTTATGGCCAAGGACCATGCCTTCTTTGACCATAAAGTGGCTTTTCTCCCAGTTTAGACAAAGATTGGTGTCTTCACACCGTTTGAGCATTTTATCTAGATGGGAGAGACATGTTTGAAACGAATCCCCAATGACCAAGAAGTCATCCATAAACACCTCCATTGTTTCCCCGATCATGTCATGGAAAATGGCCATCATACATCGTTGAAACGTGCCAGGAGCATTACATAAGCCAAAAGGCATACGTCTGTAGGCAAAAGTTCCGTATGGGCAGGTGAATGTGGTCTTTCTTGATCCTGTGGATCAATGGGGATCTAAAAGTAACCCGAGAAACCATCAAGGAAACAATAGTATTCATTCCCTGCTAATCTCTCAAGCATTTGGTCCATGAAGGGTAGAGGAAAATAGTCTTTACGGGTAGCGTCATTCAACTTACGATAGTCAATGCAAACACGCCATCCCGTAACCAGCCGAGTTGGAATTAACTCGTTATCTTCATTTGTGACAACAGTTATGCCACCCTTTTTAGGAACACGATGAATTGGGCTAACCCAGGACTATCTCGAGATCGGGTAAATCAATCCTGCATCAAGAAGTTTGATAACCTCCTATTTGATAACATCATGGATCTTTGGATTTACTCTTCTCTCGATGTTGAATCTGGCTTGAAGTCATCCTCCATCAAGATTTTGTGAGTACAAAATTCAGGGTTGATACCCTTAATGTCGGAGAGTTTCCAAGCAATTGCTTGCTTGTGTGACTTCAAGATCTTTATGAGAGCAGCTTTTTCATCTTTACTCAAATCTCGGGAAATAATGACGGGTAATTTATCATCACCTTCAAGAAATGCATACTCGAGATGAGGCGGTAAGTCCTTAAGCTCGACTTCAGGAAATTCTTCAGTTTTCTCAACTTACTTGACTTCCTTGTTATGAAGTTCGACGGGAGGGAGTGAAAATGATGATGGATCATCATTAAGCAATTTCTCAATGAGAAGTATGTCCCCCTCGATGTCAATGGGAGTGTGATCAATTTCCCATGGTACAGAATCACTAGACAAGTAGGCTTCAATCTCTTCTAAGATGAAGTCACTTTCCTCAAATGGGGTGAGAGAAGGAGTAGAATTGGCGATGATAGGTTGAGATGAATGAGTGAGATTATCACTCGAAGAATTATGATCATAACCAAGAACTTCTTGTGAGTACTCTTCGAAGCAACATCAATGATATCTATTCGGTTAACCGACTCAGAATCATAGTTTGCGGAGTACCTCGAAGTTCGATCAAGGTTAAAGGTGACAGCTTCATTACCAACACGTAATGTGATTTCTTGCTCAAATACATCAATGAGAGCACGGCCCGCTCTCAGGAATCCTCGACCAACAATGAGAGGAACCCGATGGTCGGCATCAAAATCAACAACCACGAAGTCAGCTGGAAAATGGAACTTTCCTACTTTCACAAATCGCCTCGGCAATGCCAAGAGGATCGGGATATTGTACGATCTGCAAGCTCGAGAGTCATGCATGTAGGAGTAAGTTCCGGCAGAGAAAGTTTCTTCCATATCTGAATAAGGCATCGTTGATTCTTGCACCAAGATCGCTAAGGCAAAGCATTCAACCATTCCCGAAATACACAAGGTAAGAGAAAATTTCCGTGATCTCCAAGCTTTTCTCGAAGCTTCTTCGTGATAACCTGCAGAGCGTTCTCGTTAAGAGGAGTTTTAGCCATTTCAAAAAATTTTCCTTGTTGCTTAACATGTGTTTGAGAGTTGATGCAAACTTGGGCATCAGCATGATAGCATCCGCAAAGCTTATGTCAAAATGTAGTTCCTGGAAAATTTGAAAAAATTTGTCCATTTGATGACTGGCTTTTTCGCGGAGCTTTTGCTCATTCAAGCGTGATGGGTAAGGAATAGAAGATTTGGATTTGGTATTTTCAACGGGAGCTACGTGTGGTTCAAAACAACTCCCCGGATTAGACTTGGGTTTCTGGACAACTTGAGGTTGGACATTGGTTCCTCCGTTATTAACAGGAAGTTCCTTGTCCTTGGTTGCCTCAGTTCACTTTCCACTACCTTCGGGAGAGAAGAAGAGGTAGTAGGAATAGCGGGTCCATTGTATGAAACACCACTTCGGGTTGTGATCGCTTAGCATCGCCGGTTAGCGATCGTGTTGCTCGGTAGTTTTCCTGAGCCCGAGGGTTGATCATTTAAAGACTTCTTGAGATCGCAACTGATCGACTAACAACTGTTCATTTCATCTTGGGATTTCATGAATTGCTTCAATAACTCATCAGATGATGGTACTGGAGGATGTGGAGGAAAATTCTGAGGTCGGATGTTTTGATTATGACCTTGTTGTTGAAAATTCCCTTGATTAGGATTCACATTCCCCTAGAATTGATTCCCTCGATTGAAATTGTTTTGATTAAGGTTCCCTTGATGTTGGAAACCTTGATTGGGTCCAAGATAGAAATTACCTTGGTTTTGATAACCTTGGTTCATTCTAGGTTGATTCGATTCGGTTAGGATTCGGTTAAAACCGGTGGTGCCTGATAAGTGTTAGCACGGTAGTTTGGTTCATTCTGAGGACGGTATTGATTACCTCTTTGATTTGAAGTACCGGCTATAGCATTGGCTTCAAACGGACTACCATCGGTGGCAGTACAATTGTAGTATGCATGAGGACCACCACAAGTAACACAAACTTCAACTTTCTTCACTTCACCATGTGATGGTGTTTGAGTGAAAGTGACTTTCTTTTGGTTAGCAAGAACCAAAGCCTGAACAATATTCGTGAGTTTATCAATCTTAGCATCGGTGCTAGATGTACTCACGTGAGATGAAGTAGAAGGTCCAAGATTAGACTGAGTCCGATATGTCTTTGTGCGGAAAGAACGGACCTGGGACTTGTTTTCAATGATTTGCAAGGCTTCTTTTGTGGTTTTGCTAAGGAAATTACCTCCCGCGGAGGCATTCAAAGAGTCTTGGTCAGCTTGTCTAAGACCATTGTAGAAAGTATCCATTTGCATTAATTCGGTAAAACCATGATGCGGACACTTGCGGAGCAATTCTTTGTAACGATCCCATGCCTCCCCGAATGATTCATCAAATCTCTGAGAAAATTTCATTATCTCATTCTTAAGACTTGTAGTTCGGGATGGAGGATAGAATTCGTTAACAAAATTGGTAACTAGATCCTCCCATGTCTCAATGGAACGAGGGGGTTGTTTCTCAAGCCAATTCCGGGCTTGTCCCTCTAGAGAAAATGGGAACAGAAGAAGCTTAATGGCTTCATGTGGGACATTCTTGTACTTGATGGTAGATGCAATCTTGTTAAACCATCGAATGTGTGCATGAGGATCATCCCGATCAAAACCATAGAATTGGCTTTGGGTTACTAGATTAAGCAACCCGGTTTTGAGCTCAAAAGTATCAGCCACAATGGCTGGGACAACAATAGCATCTCTGTAACCCTCGATGGGTGCTTGGAGAAGCTCATTCATGGGTTTGTCTTACGCCATTTCGACAAAAGCGGTGGTGGTGGTAGACGTTCCTCACCACGGTTGAAGGAGCGTAACGTCCTCGTCTACGTCTCAGGAATCTTGCCAAGCTCGACAGTGGACTTGTAGAACTGAAGAAGAGCGAGTGCGCATGCACTAAGTTTAAAAATCAATTTTTAAAACAAATGCGAGGCAAAACGACAAGTGAACTTAACCAATAATCACAAAATGAAATGACTTCTTTGAAAAAGGTACACCAAATCACAAGGACACAAAGGCAAGTTTTATCACTTATTAATGCATTCGTAATGTTTGATTTGTTAGTTGTGTTTGATTTGTGTGTGTGTTTAATTTGTGTTCTTAAGTGTGTGTGTATTTTGATATAAGAATGTGTGAAAGTTGATATATAACTCAAGGTTTGGTTGCAAATTATGTCCATGTGAACATTGAAATGACGAAAATACCCCCACTTGGAACAGTAACTAACGAGAATTTCTAACGATCGTTAGGCCGAGGGATTTAATTTGCAAAATAAACATGCACAATGGTGGCATAATTTTCAAAAATATCTTTTTGGTAGCATAACTTGCGAATTTGATATTATTAAGGTGTTAATACAAATAAGCCATAAAAACGTTTATTTATATTTTACGATCTTCTAATGTTTTGTCGATAACAAACGTAAAATCATTTTAATGAAACAAATAAAATACGTAAAAGGTTTGAGCAAATAGTTTACTAACACACTTTTACTAAACATATTAAAACTATATCAAAGCATGTTTAGTAAATAAGTTATATAAAACCAAAGACATTTTTACATAAACACTAACAAGTAATATTGCTTACATCTTATAGAAATGCATATGTATAACAACTAGTGTTTACATAATATAGAAATGCTTTGCATATATTGTAAAGTAATGAGTAAAAACCAAAGTCCATGACTCATGACAAATAACCCATGATCCATTGACTAGGTACAATGAATGTTGTTGGGTAAAAACCAAAGTTCATAACCCATACCCATGGAGCATGATGCATAACCCATGACCCATTGCATGACATCATGCATGAAGTCATGTTGGGTATTATCCATGATCCATGACCCAAATTCCATGACCCATGACCCAAGATCCATAACCCAATGACTAGGTACATTGCATCTTGTTGGGTATCCATAATCCATTACCCATAACCCATGGTTCATAACCCATAATCCATAACCTGGTTTGCAACCCGAAATCCGGACTAAACTGACCCAGTAGCCAGATCCCTGGGTTTGCACTAGCCGGATCCCTCTGGGGAGGGATCCGTGGGAACCGTGGGACAGTAGACAAGTTTTGTTTATAAATAGTGAGTCATTTCTCTCTTGCTCACTACCACTTCACATATACTTTCTCCCAGTATTCTAACATCTCTAACCTCTTATCCAAAGGATCATTCTATGTAGTTTTATGTTTGTGTGATTCTCTAGGTTCCTCTTAAAGGCGAGATCACCATCTCTTGAAGACGTGCAAGCTCAAGTCATGAGTTGCTAAGCTTTGTCATCATCAATACCACTCAAGTGCATCTTGTTGATAGTTCTTTCCTCCCTACATAGAAGTGTTGTGTTGAAGGCATTAGTGAAAGGTGCCGAATGGTCGTGTTGAAGGCATTAGTGAAATGTGCCAAATGTGTACAATCGATATGGTGCATCGATGTACAAGTTAGATTGTTTGGGTTAAAGGATGTTGATGTCCTTCTAGTGTTGTAACAAGGAGTGTGTCTCCTTTGGCTAGTTGTGTAGTGGTATGGTGTTGGGTAGTGGTTCCTCTTTTGTAATGGAACTCGGTATCTAGCCATGTACCGGAGAAAGTGTAGGCTATGTTGTGATAGGTTTGGTTCAACCTCGTGGAAGAACTCGGTCTCTAGCCTTGTACCGGATAAAGAGTAGGCGACGTTGTGAAGGCTTCTCCGCCATATTAAGGAGCGTGTGTTGTGTAGTGCTTACGAACTCTCGAGTGGGGTACTCAGGGAGTGGAGTAGGGCAAGGAAGGTGTCCTTGTAGCCGAACCACTATAAATACTCGTGTTGTGGTTTTGTGTTCCTTACTCTTTATCTTTTGCATTACTTACTGATATGCTTATCTATTATTATCCAACACACATATTAAATAGATTGACATAAGTTGATCTAAATAATTTAAAACGAAGTTTTAATCGGTAAAAACTATTCAACCCCCCCTTATAGTTTTCTACATAAGGGACAATTTTTTTGCACATTTCTTAAACAAATAATGAACATCTCAAACAAGAACAAACCACCTACACAAAGACTATGACAAACCACATGCATTATCTCAATGATGCTTAAACTTATATGTAACACACATTTATGTTGAGTGTTGTCTTTCTTTTTCAAGCAACCCGCAATTAATTTCTTTCTAACCTTTGTGAAGAATGAACATGTAAGCAATAATAGCCTTATTACAAAATTCATATCTTGGTGAACCAATTAGTCACTCGCATACAGTATACTGGGTTGGGCATCGATAAACCCGAAATCTACCATGATGTAAGTATCAAGCAAGTGCGCGACAGGTTTCTCTTTGAAAAATGGGATGAATTGATAGGCGAGTTTTATGTTTTTACGATGGTTTCACGTTTCATGATAATAAAATCCGTAGTTATTTAGTTGTGAAATAATTTAATCAAAAGCGTATTTTAGTGACTTCCAGGACATGTTATTTAGTTGTGAAGGAAGGCAAATTTTTGTTAGTTCACATGTTTTACGATGATTGCATATTTGTCATAACCTCTAACTGATTAATATAAAAACGTTAATGACATAAATGGTCAGTGTGGTTTGTCAGGTTTTGCACTTTCAGTCACTGAAGTTTTTTTCGCCGGGTATAGTCTTTGTGGTTTGATTTTTTTACGGATCCAATCCAATCATATCTCCGTTAAAAATCCCGTTAAGTCCACACACGTGACAATCACGCGAGGGAAGCATTGTAATTTCCATTTTCCTTCTTTTTTGCTTTGTTAGTTCCCAAAGCCAAATAAAATAACAAATATCAAAATAACACACACCTAACTTTTCATCTTCCTCTGCTCACGACTCTGTTTTAAAACTTTCATCTGAAAAAAGATTTCATGTGATTTAGCTATAATGGTTGATGTAAATGGATGTTCTCTTTGAAAAGAAGGAGAAGCCTTTGATCCTAAAAAAGTATACAATATATTTTTAAGGGCTAATTCAAATTAAACGTTTTTAGTTTTAATTGATCATGTGGAAACATGTGTTGATTTGTTGTTGTTGTTTATTAAATTGCATTCTTATCATTTAAACATGTAAGTCAAACCACGTTTTACACTGGAGTTGCACTTGGGGGTTTTTTACAATGGGTTCTAGAAGACATTATACGAATGATAAGGTATCTTAGTTTGATGGAGTTGATATTGATGTGTTTTTAGTTAATTGAACTTAAGGATATGTTAACAAAGTTGGGCCTTGATGGGCGTTTTTTATCTGAACCTTGGCCTGGTCTGATTCCGACTGATGTTGGAGTAGACCCAAAAAATGGAACATACCAGTTGCATATGCCATTGTGGAATATGAAACAAAAGATTCATGGATGTGGTTTCTTGAGTGCTTAGGGGATGATCTTGACTTGAACCAAAAGTAAAACTTTACGTTCGTGTCAGACAGACAAAAGGTACCTACTGTTACTTAATTTAGTTACTTCAATTACTTATGCAACTGCAATTGATACTAAAAACACAATTACTTTTAACTACTGTTGTAGGGTTTAATCCCAGCCTTAGCTTGTGTATTCCTAAGTGCTGAGCATAGTTTATGCTTGAAACACATTTATGATAACATGAAGCTTCTTTGGAGGGGTCAGTTGTATAAATATGTGTTTTGGAAGTGTGCCACAACAACCACCCCTCAAGCATTTGAAAGGCACATGGATGATCTAAAAGTAGGATCTAAAGATGCATACTTGTGGTTGAAAAAGATTGCACCATGCCACTAGTCTAGATCTCATTTCTCTGGTATATAAATATTAACCATTTAACTTATATTTTCAAGTTAAAATCATTAAAGAGGAAGCTTTTAAATACATGGTAATAATTCTATGCTTATACTAAGTCATGTCTTAACTATTGTTTAAAGTTAAGGGTAATCATTTTATGCTTATACTCAATTACATGTAACATGGAATGGAGGTGACAAATATCAAGTTAATGGCCCTTGGGGAGAGCAGTATGTGGTGAATATTTCAACCAAGACATGCTCATGTAGAAAATAAGAGTTAACAGGAATGTCCTGCAAACATTCAGTAGCAACTATCATTGACATGGGTAACAACATTATGGAAGTTGGGCTACCAGAAGCATGGGTAAAATCTTGTTATTGGTTGTCAACTTGGAAAAAGATGTACAATTTTAAGGATTAATCATGCGGATAGTCCAGAGTTTTGGGCTAACCTGATCCCGACCCGAATTGTCAGCCCTAGTCTGATCAATGCCATTTGCCATTAGCCCATTAAACCTCTGAAGATATGTCTTTACTACATGTAAAGAAAAAAAATTGCTTAAAAACTCTTAAATTAAGAATTGTTGAATTACTTACCTTTACATTAAAAATAAATAAATAAGGAGACTTTTTTGTTTATTGACAACTTTATTACTAGTTTACAAATTATTTTGAAATGTTTAACTGATCTATAACTATTTCGCTACCATCTCTTATCTCTGTTTGACGCGACTCATTCCACACACGAACCACCTAACAACAATTTTGCAACTATAACTAGGAGTTGAGATCAATATAGATCTCATATTTGCCATATAGATCTCATATTTGCCATAGATTCAATAAATCAATATTAGCTATTCATTTTTGATTAAAATTAAAAAAAAGACCATTTTCACTCTTTTTTTAAAAAACAACATATCTTGCAAATGGTAAATCTTCAAACTACAAAAAATACACTATCGCAACGAGAATTAAATTATCTTTCTATAGATATGCACTTCTTTATATTTTCGACAAACTTTTTTTTTTCAAAAATTCCGCATAGAAAAATCATATATGATTTGTGAAAATCATTAATGATTTGAAAAATCATATATGATTTTTTTTTTCACAAATCATATATGATTTTTCTGGGCCGAAAATTTGAAAAAAAAAATGTTAAAAATACATAGAAGTGCATATCTATAGAAAGATAATTTAATTCTCGTCGCGATGGTATGATTTTTTTCGCGTAACGATTAAAGGTTTGCGAGATATTTAATTTTAAAAAAAAGGGTGAAAGTTTATTTTATTTTTTTATTAAAAAATGAATGGCTATGATTGGTTTATTGAATCTACGGTAAATTTGAGATTTATATTGAACTTTTGTCCTATAACTATTTGCCGCATTAAATTTCCGTCGCTATTCGCGGGTATCCGCTAGTTATTCCCGAAGATGAAAAGATAAAAATAAAGAAAGTAAATAGAGTCCGGCCCAAACCCGGTTAACAATCCCACCCAAACCACAAAAATTTAAAGGTCGGTGATAAAAAGCGATATTACTATATAGATCTCCACCCAACCAGACACCTGTCTTGTTACGTTATAAAAACAATAACAACAACCTAAACCCTAACTTCATCATCATCCTCTTCAATTTGTCGACCATAATATCAATCAACTCAGGTACTTTCATTTTGTCGATTTTATTTCATACCCTGTTAATAAAAAAGATAATTTTTACTTTTTTTGTGGTAAAAAAATTTGATTAAATTAATTGATTTATGTTGGTAGTTAGTAATTTTGTATAGTTTTAAATATCCAATTTCAATTAATGTCTATTTACCTGAGTTTGTGTTTTTTTTTTTTATTATCTTTATGTTGATTAATATAGTTACTTGTAATTGGATTTGAATAAGTTTATATTCTTGATGTTGTGATAATTTGGTATATAATGTTAGTTAAGATGGGTAGATGTTATTGGCTTTATGTTATTGGGATGCATTGGTGTTAAATCTTAGGTTTTTTAAATCTTGATGTTGGACTAAGCTGATAAATGTTGTTACGTGTTAGTTAATTTGGATGATATGATTAAAGTTAGTTGATCTAGATGTTGTGATTGATTGGTGTTGCGATATGTTGAAATATCTACATATTTACAAACGATATTGTGATAAGTTGGTGTTAAGGGGGTGTTTGTCTTGCCTTATATGTTAGGCTTATGAGCTTATGTATGATATTTGTGGCTTATGAGCTAATCAACTTTAGCTTATATCATATTTAAGTTCATAAGCCACAAAAAATGAACAAATTGTTACTTGTTGAATTTGAATAAATAGTTTAAAGTTAGTGGCTTTGAATTTTCGGAGTTTGTCTGATTTTACTTTTCTTATGTTATAAACAGGTTTGTGACATTTACTTGATCAAATGGGTAAGAAAAAGACAGACGAGGGTGGAGAAAAGAGTAAAGTAACAACTAAAAAAGGAAAGGAAGAAAAGATGTCAGTATCAGCAATGCTTGCGAGTATGGACCAAAAACCCGATAAGGCAAAGAAAGCAACATCCTCGAGCTCTACTGTTCGTAAGCCGAAAGCAGCTCCAAAGGTACAGTTGTCATATGCGGATATTGATCTTCCGCCTTCAGATGATGAAGATGATTTGTCTGAAGATGAAAGTCAAAAAGGAGGGAAATTACCGAGTAGGAAAGAGAGGGCCAGTGATAAGCATCTCGAGGTATCTATAACTGATAAGGATATAAAGAAACGAGAAAAAAAGGATATGATTATGGCTCAAGCAGTGGAGCATGCTAAACAAGAGGCTATGAGAGATGACCATGATGCGTTTACGGTTGTTATTGGTAGTCGGGCTTCGGTTCTTGATGGTCAAGAAGACGCTGATGCAAATGTGAAAGACATTTCGGTAGAAAATTTTTCAGTTTCAGCACGTGGGAAAGAGTTGTTGAAAAATGCATCTGTGAAGATCTCTCATGGAAAGAGGTACGGTTTAGTGGGTCCTAACGGAAAGGGAAAGTCGACATTGTTAAAGCTTTTGGCTTGGAGGAAGATTCCCGTGCCTAAAAACATTGATGTTCTTTTGGTGGAGCAAGAAATAGTTGGCGATGACAGAACTGCCCTTGAAGCTGTTGTTTCAGCAAATGAGGAGCTTGTAAGGCTAAGACAAGAGGTTGCATCGTTGCAGGATGTTCCTGAGGGAGAAAATGAAAATGAAGATGGTGCTGATACAGGAGAGAAACTTGCTGAATTATATGAACAATTGCAGATAATGGGTGCAGATGCGGCTGAAGCTCAAGCTTCAAAGATTCTTGCTGGTCTAGGGTTTACAAAAGTTATGCAAGGCCGTGCTACACGGTCATTTAGTGGTGGTTGGAGAATGAGAATTTCATTGGCTCGAGCTCTTTTCGTGCAACCGACTTTATTATTATTGGATGAGCCGACCAATCATCTTGATCTTAGAGCTGTTCTTTGGTTAGAGGAGTACTTGTGCAGATGGAAGAAAACTCTCATTGTTGTCTCACATGACAGAGACTTCTTAAATACCGTCTGCAGTGAAATAATTCATCTTCATGATTTGAAACTTCATATGTATCGTGGAAATTTCGATGATTTTGAAAGTGGGTATGAGCAACGTCGCAAAGAGATGAATAAGAAGTTTGAAACTTATGACAAGCAAGTGAAAGCTGCCAAGAGGGCCGGGAACCAGAAGCAACAAGAGAAGGTTAAAGAAAAAGCGAAAGCTTCCGTTAAAGAAGCAAAGAAAAAGGCAAAGGGGAAAGTTGATGAAGATGAGGAGGTTCCCGAGGCCCCAACGAAATGGAGAGATTACACGGTGGAGTTCCATTTTCCCGAGCCTACTGAATTGACTCCGCCATTGTTACAACTGATTGATGTAAGTTTTAGCTATCCGGAGCGAGATGATTTCAGGCTATCTGATGTAGATGTCGGGATAGACATGGGTACGCGTGTTGCTATTGTGGGTCCCAATGGAGCTGGAAAATCGACTTTATTAAACCTTCTTGCTGGAGACTTGAACCCAACAGAGGGTGAAGTAAGAAGGAGCCAAAAGTTGAGAATTGGGAGATATTCCCAACATTTTGTCGACCTTTTGACTATGGGTGAGACACCCGTTCAGTATCTTCTCCGTCTGCATCCAGATCAAGAGGGTTTTAGTAAGCAAGAAGCCGTGCGTGCAAAGCTTGGTAAATTTGGGCTCCCGAGCCATAATCACCTGACCCCAATTGCTAAGTTATCTGGAGGACAAAAAGCACGTGTTGTTTTCACTTCTATATCCATGTCTAGACCGCACATTTTGCTACTGGATGAGCCTACAAATCATTTGGATATGCAGAGTATCGATGCACTTGCTGATGCACTCGATGAGTTTACTGGTGGTGTTGTGCTTGTTAGTCATGATTCTAGGCTGATATCACGTGTTTGTGAAGATGAAGAGAAGAGTCAAATATGGGAAGTGGATAATGGTGTTGTGGAGGAATTTGAGGGTACTTTCGAGGAGTACAAGGAAAAACTCCAGAAGGAAATTAGAGCTGAGGTGGACGATTGATGTGGTATGTAAATTATTTATACTTCTGTCACACCGAAATAATCCGTTTTGACCTTTTTTAGTTTTCAATTTATGTAGTTTTGCGCGGTATCCTAGAAATTATGTTATGGCACTATTATGTTATAGTTATGCAAATCATTTTCATTTTCGACTTATTTGTGAGTATCCCCATGTAATGGATAGCAAGTTCTTTAATGATTCTGAATAACATCCTGTTTCGGCTCTCTTTTTCTTCTCGTAGCATAAGCTTGAGATGGAAAAATGGGCGTGTTGGGCAGCTTAGGTAATGGGTAAAAAACTGTTTGTGATGAAATAAGGTCATTTTTATAGTATAGGTTAAAACATGCCGAGTCATGTTGGGCTGACCATCAAATAGTTTTACATCCATTAGCGTAGATAATAGTAATACTGCACTATTTATGTTTCTAAAGACAATATTATTGCAACAAGAGTAAGTTATATTTTCGATCAAACCTATTTAGGAGATTCTATGAATAGAAGTAACTTTGACCGACTTTCAAATTCCAACCTGTTTTAACCTGTTAGAACCATTTGGATTAACCCATTCATCAGTTAATGGGTTGGAAAAGACTTTGGCCTGTTATCAGACTTTCAAATTCCATCCTGTTTAACCTGTTAGAACTTAGAACCATTTGGATTAAACACAATCCAAACAACCCATTCATCACTAGATGGGTTGGAAAAGACTTTGGCCTGTTATCATACTGTATTCTCGAATTTCATCAATCATTTAGGCTTCTACTTGAATATCTGTCATTACATTCAAGAATTCTGCGAAAAAGCGCATCTCTATAATCACTGATCTTTGGGTTTCATTCACAGGAGGCTGAGAAGAAGGAATCATTGCTTTGTGAGCAACATGCATGTCCTTAGAGATTGTTGTTTTCAAGAGTTTTGAGGCTTTGATCAGACAGCCATTTTTGAAAGTTAAGTATTTGAGTGTTGTCTTTTTAAGATTTGTTATAGTATAAAGCCACACGTGTTGCTTCATTGTTTCCCCGGTGTTGAACACGTGAGATACATTTATACTTGTTCTATGGTGCATTTGTATTCTATATGAGATAATGCCTGATACTAAGCAACTGTCTACAATTTCAATTCATACATCTTTCAGAGGTAAACATTTTATATTATACTTGGATCGCTCTATTTGATGCATCATGGAATGCTTTGTTATATGTAAGATGGTGATTTATACTACTGATGGTGCTGATATATGCCTAATCTTGTTCACCTAGCTCATTAGTTTCTTACGGCTCTTGTTGAAACAGCAAAAGGTGAACATTATAGCTGCATTTGTGATCAGTAGGGGCATCAAATAATGGCATAACAAACTCGCAGGCTCTTTAATTTTCATATCCCAAAACTGCGGCGACGATTGTTAGCAGGGGAGTGAACAATTTAATGGTACCAATACCAACTCCATCTTCTGACCCAATAGAGTTGGCCGTTTTTCATAAAATTGCATGAGCATAGAACTAATATTCATTGAAACTCCAATTGATCCATCAGGCATCTTGTAATCTAGCAGAAGAAAGCAGCATATCCTGCTGAATTCATTTGAGAGTGAAGCACGAGTCAGGATAATACATCATGGCAGGCAATTTTAGATTTCATATCTTTTAAACTGCAGTGAGAATTGGCCGTTAAAGGAATACAATCGTTTTTGGGATTTGCCTTAGAAGTGCTTATGTGCTTATTTTGAATTAGGTGTACATAATTTTAGTGTTTGAATAGAATTGCTGATTTTGATCACTTAAAAATAAGCTGTGTGGGTTCTCGCTTCCTACTAATTAGGTAAGAACTCTAAAATAACCAATCCCAAACACCCCCAAACATTTTTCAAGGCTCATACTGTCCGAGTACACTTGAGACACTATACATGATGTAACAACTAACAAGCATGCTCCCTGTAATGAAACTAAAAGATAGTTGACCATAATCATGTCCGTTTGATGTTTGGTAGCACTGAGAGTAAGGAATGAACCAAACAGAATGATATGCAGCATTTGTCCATATGAACATCAAGGGGCAGTTGTTTGCGGTTTCCATCTGCTGTAGGCTATGAGCAGTTTGTACATCAGAATACATCATTCCAATCTGCAGTTCTGCACATACCATCCTCATAACACTACTTTTACGATCTCTATCGGTTAAAAGTGTCCGGCCTCTTCACATTTTACTGACATGCGGCTTTCCTCACTTCGTTGGGTTGCCATAGTAGCATGATGGTAGCATATTAGTAGACCAACATTACCATGTAGTGGTGATGTTGATGAGTGTCGGATAAATGTTGGTCGCGGTGTTCCGTTCAAGAAAATTTAATCAAATGATATGTATAAAAATCAGTATTGATGAGTGTGCGATAGAATTTTGACACGTGTCACATATTATCTTAATAAAGTATAAGCATTTAGTAAAAATTTTACTAGGTTGAATCTCATAGTAAAAACTAAGTTTTATTTAATATCAAATAAGCAATCCCTACTACATATAGTGAAATGTTTTTGTTTTTGTTTTTTTAATCTCTAAAATCTTTTTAACTAATATTTAATCCTGGAGATACCTATTTAAAACTTATATTCCAATCTTTTATTAAAATTTTCAAATAAAATATTTTCAAAAAAAATCTAAGATTTTTGGAAGAGTGTTGCACAAATTTATTTCTATCATAATTACTAAAATTCGCACCATAATTTTTTTAGCCAAGTTAAAGTTGCACTATAAAAGAAATAGTACAAAAATCGGAATTGCACATACAAAAAAACAATCCATTTCGAAAAAAGTTACACCGCGTGACCCAAAATTGGGTGTGCTCATACCACACTCGACATCCATGTAGGTCGTCTCAGATGATGAAGATTTGTCAACTGTCATTTATCAAACATTACATGAAACACATAACCACAACATCTATATCTATATCTATATCTATACTATCTTAAATGGAAAAAGGGTCAAAGAGGAAAAATGAAAATTTGAAAATTGAAATTGAAAGTCAAGCTTTTTAAAACCAAATTACTCAAACTTAAAACGCATGAATATTGAAAATTGATTTTGCATGGAAACCGTGTGCATGGAAAGTAAAGCAGGAAATAGTCAAACTATTTTGCATGGAAAGTATTATTGTTGTCATGAAGGAAGAAAACATGCATATAGAAATCTTTGAAAACTTGAATGGGCTGATATCTGGCAACTCTTGAATTTGGCAACTCTTCAATCAATCACTATAATACATACTCTTGAATTCGGAAAGTCTCCAATCATGCCATTTTGTTTTGATTTCATGGCTGGCAACTCTTCAAAGAAATGATTCCATGAGTTGAAACTTATGAACCTAAATAAAGAAATGATTTGAAAATTTGCCTATATAAACAACCATAATGTGCTATGTCATAAAATAAAAATAATCAAACTCTCTCACCCCATTTTTCTCCTGCATCTCACCAGCCTCGACCCTAACCGAACATACTTTTTCTGTTTCCATATTGTTCTGCACAATTATCATCAAGTAATTACTTTGAATGTTATAATGATTTCTTATTTGGTCTAATTTTATCATTTGATTTTTCAGGAAACTGCGTCGGCTTTTTCAATTCACCCGTAAGTTTGAGTTTCAACTAAATTGAAGTCCATTTTTTTCTTGAACAATCACCGGTGCATCATCTTTTTTTCTCAAGTTTTTATCATCTTTTTTCCCAGTTCTTTTATTTTGTATATAACATAGTGAATTGCAAATGTTATTGGAATTGTCGTTGCTATTGGTGATTTGAAAAAAGTTAGGCAAAGTGTCATCATTGAAGATCATGAGTAAGTATAATAGTTGATGTTACTTTTTATTTGACTTTTGCCGTGTACAATCTTTGAGGAATGGTTTTTAATATAATCATGTTCATATCAGGGGTAGGAGAGTCACATGTACCTTTTGAGATAGTCGGGCACACATGTTTACTCCGTACGTCGACAAAAAACACAATCAGGGGCCTCTCACTTATGTGGTGCAGCTCGCCAAAGTTAAATATTGACAAAGTAAGGATTCTTATATTAGTAAACAATTATTTTCGTAGCATTAACCATTACCTAAAATCATGTCGCCTAATAGACTAATGCTGAGTTACATTGTACAAAGGTAATCAATTTAATATGTCATGTGCGTGTTTGTATGTATATGTTAGGTCACCTCAAATGGTATAACAGGTGGGTGCGGGCAACATGTTAAGAGGGATTCATGGTCAAATATTATTAATTCAATAACGGTCATGCAATTTTGTAGACCCATTAACTAGACACTTTTAGTAGGAGTACATGCTTGTGAGATGAAAGCTTTGCTCATAAACATCATGTGATGCTTAAAAAGTTGGAAAAAAAATATCACTAAACAACCAAGTTGCACAATCCGAAGTATCTATTGAATGTATCATTCATATGATATGATAGGACTGTACTATTTGAGCTTTAGACCTATATTAATAACAATCATATTTAGTTGAAATTGATTTGGTGTAAAGTATAACTAAGTTGCAATTCTTATCATTTAAAAATATCAAATTCTAATATATTTTGAAAAAAAAATGGTGCATCTTTTCCAGCTTTAAGAGAAGTTAGAAGTTAGAATCAGATTCTAAATATCACATTTTGATTTGGTGTAAAGTATAACTAAGTTTCAATTCTTCTACTTACTATCTGGTGCAGTATATTGTTTCCAGCTTCAAGATAAGTTAGAAATGGTATGTGAGTTAACTCTTGTCTAGATCCATATCGGATGTTTTTTGATGCTCTATGTTTGTTGTATGTGATTTTGTTTATGCTACGGTATTTGTGTTCATAACAGATGGAAAGTTACATTTATGCTCTTTTTCTGCGTTTTTATTTTTAAGAGTGTTGTAGTCGTCTTAGTAGTTATATCCATGAGCTCTCTCTGACTCTTTCTACTTAGGGACACACCATAGTCTTGCATGTCTCTGTTACTTGTGGAACTAATGAACAACATGAGAATTCTTATACCATGTCAAAGCATCCCCTTTTGGATATGGTTTTAACATTTTTCATTTAACGGCTTTACAGGAAGTGTCAATCCTATGTGAGAGCCTACATCGACTTTAAGCGCCGAAGATGTCACCGAGTTTGCAAAGCTCTTTGATGGACATGTGTTTGTGAACGAGAAGGTAAATTGTCACCTAATTAGGAATTGGATACCGTTCTTTTTTTTAAATGTCACCCAAGAAGACCGTGTTCATCATTGGTGCTCCTAACATGCCGACATTATTGATCATGCACTTTTGAGTGTTGGTCGTCTTATTAGGGGAGAAAGGATTATGATTTCTGTTTGGAGGTGTGGCTGGCGACATTCATATCCGTTGTTTGTATGCTAATGATATAGCATTATACATGATTCTTGGGTATATAATTATTTATCTTAAGTTTGATTTGTGTTTGCAATATATTATATTTAAGATTGTAAAATGGATGGTCAGGGCCTCACGGTTGATACATGTAACAATTAATGGATTAGAGAATTTTATAAGCATTTTGCACTTACATTTTAATCTTTTCACCTTCTATTTTGAACGTTACACGAAACACTTACCACAATATCGCATATCATTAATTGTCTACCGCTAGGAATTTCCGTTGCTATGTACGGGTACTCTCGTAGAACAACAAAGGTATTGGTTAAACCAGTCAAAGAGTTCCGTCAAGCAGGAATCTATACCTCAAATGTCGTTGTATCAAGAAGTTTTACGTGACGAGTAACATGTGTTGTTAGTTAATATTTCATAATTGATGTAATCTTTTATTTTAAGTTTCATTAAATATTTTTTATGTCGTTTGATATATGTTAAGAATTTTTGCTAGAGTTGAATTATCACATTACAACAATTGTAATCACATTTTCATCATTTTTCACGCGCTCTATTTTGAACGTTATACAAAACACTTACCACAATATCGTATATCGTTGTTATCTGCCGCTAGAAACCGATGCCACGCTGGCATTTGCGCGGGCGAACTACATGGAGGTTAGGGGGTGGGGTGCTCCATTGGTTCGCCAAAATTATCAATTTTAATGTAAATTTTTAGGACCATTTTATTAAAGTCAACCATTACAAAATCAAATGCCCCAGCGCCAAGATCAAACAATGTAAAAACCTTATATCTCTATTTTAATCTAAAAAAAAATACCAGTTTTTAATGTAAAAAAAAAAATTTATGACATTTTTATTAAAGTTCATCACAAATTTTATCAAAAATTTTTTTTTTGCACCCCGCTCTAAAAAAGATCCGGTTCTACTCCATTCTTGGGCATTGCTTACTTTAGTCTTAAATACAACTAAACGGGTACATACCTCGTATTAAATAAGCACCTTATAAAAAAACTAATTTTGTGCTTAAACACAAGCAGAAAAAAATCATAAACCCGAAAAAAGCACCACCCTCGGTCACGTGAAAACCAGATGGGATCATGTTGCAAAAAATCATAATAATATTTCTATTTACCTGTCAAACGAATATCCATCCCATTTAAACAAGGGATACACTATTGCTACGGGGGCTACCCCATAGCCCTGCCACTTTTGTCCCCCTTGTCCTTCCGCTTTTTCAACATTAATGGAGTTTCTGTTCCGTATTCATTGACAATTTTAGCGTTTGCTTATTAAACTTTATATTTACAGTTTTTTTCGCGCTTTATACTTTTTGATATAAAACAAAATTATAAAAAAAAAAAAACGCCCGTATGAATAAAAACATAGTTACCGTATTAATAACCCCTCCCTTAAACAAAACAAATATGAGTTGCCATTTTTGACGCTTCTTCCACTCGCAGGCCACTTTGAAATTCATTCAAATCAAAACAAACAAACAATCACTCAATTCTTATGACAAACACAATCCCAATATAACTCTTTCTTTTTATTTATTTTTTATTTTTATACAAAACAAAATCGATCTCAATTAGAAGATGAAATTGACTTCACTTTCAAAATTAGGGCTTGTATTGATTATTGTCTTATTAATTGTAAATAACTACTATGTTGTAATAGAAGCAGCTCCTGCTGCTTCTAGTAATAAAGAAGCTTATGTAACTCTTTTATACGGTGATGAATTCGTGCTCGGTGTTCGTGTTCTCGGTAAATCGATTCGGGACACGAAAACCAGCCGCGAAATGGTTGTTTTGGTGTCGGATGGTGTTTCGAGCTATGCTAAGAAACTACTCAAGGTATATAACTATGTTATTATCGTTATCTTAGTTATTTAAGGTTGTTGTTGTAAGTACTAGGTTGTTGTTGAGTTTTATGTTAGCGAATATGATTGTATATGTAGCGACGTTAGATGCGGATTGATTGGTTAGAGATTGAGAGTATGTGTGTTGATCGGGATTTTAAGTAGATGTGCAACTTTTAAATAGAAGCGATTTAAGGTTGTTTTTGTAATACTAAGTTGTTTTCGTAAGTACTTGCGTGTTGTCGAGTTTTATGTTGGTGAACATATGAATGTATATGTAGCGATTTGTGTATGGATTGATTGGTTAGAGATTAGAATTATGTGTGTTGATTGTGTAATTTAAGTAGATATGCACCTTTTAAATGAGCGATTTAAGGTTGCTTTTGTAATACTAAGTTGTTGTCGAGTTTGATGTTAGCGAATAGGTATATTTGGAGATTGAAAATATGATAGCGCTTTAGGAAATAGTGTTTAGATCATAAAAGAATATGTGTATTTATTTAAGGTTATTTTTTGTGATCCTAACTTGTTATTGCAAATCGAATTTGATGTAAGGGGATATGAATACATGTTTAGCGACTTTGTGTATGGATTGATTAGTTATAGATTGGGAATATGTGTTGATTGTGAAATTGAGTAGATATGCAAATTTTTAATAAGGGATAGGAAATAGTGTTTGGATTTGGTTTTTAATGTAAAAAAATGGATGAGTAGATATGATAATAACGAGACGACTGAATTGCGTGTATATTAAGGTTTCAGGTATGAGGTTCTAAAGGTCACTTTAAGTTTAGCTCCAATAAGGCGATTTGTAATAAGTAGATAAGTAGAAGCAGTTCTTAGCTTTATTACCCAAAGGCTCCAAATTGCTTATATGCTAGAAAGTAAGCAATCCCAAACGCCCTCTAATAAAGCATTATGTGTTGTATTTGACGTTTATGTTTTGGGTTGTGGACGGAATTTAGTTCAAACTAGAGTCAAGTAAGTCGAAATTTGGAACCTAGGGAATTTATGGTTTACTCCGTATAATTTTGTAAAAATAGTTAAACAAAGAATTGGAAAGCTTATTGTTCTCATCTTCTCGAACTTGGAATTTGGTATTAGCACCATGAATTAGAACTCATTTAATTCAAATAGTACGTGTGATACTTTGTATGATGGAATACGGCAAAAGTGTGATGATATCTGATCAATAAGTTCTTTATTGGATACTTTTTACACCATGTCTGGCCACGAAGTTCATATAAAGTGACCAAGGGAAACATTGTATCTGACCATAACGTTTTAGTTAAGTAAAGGGATTACCTTTTAGACAAATAAACATTATGATTAAACATTTTGGTAGTTATGGTCGTAAGTTAATGGTTGCCATAGATCAATTTTAACAATAAAGTAGAAATGAAGTATGAAAGTGTTTATTATTTCCGAATTTTGCAAAAGGGAGTACATTTTTATATGGTTTTTATTCTATGCAGGCAGATGGCTGGATTGTGACACCAATTAGTCTACTGCAGAACCCTAATCAAGTGCGACCAACAAGGTTTTGGGGTGTCTACACGAAACTGAAGATATTCAACATGACAGATTACAAGAAAGGTAACGCCACTGCTTTTTTAGCAAGTATAATGGTTAATCAAACTACGAGCCATGTAGCAACCACACACTTTATATTAATCATGGATTTGAGTATGCAACATTATGAACTTACAAATATACTAGATTTATATACCGATTATTTTGGCTCATGATTGTACTTGATATATATATCACATGTGTATATATGTATTATGCCAAGAAAATGGAGAGCTAGCTTACTTGATCAGGGATTCTTTTGCTTTCACCACTTGTTTGGATGCTATTCTTATTTTGTTCTTCCCAGGTTTTGTTATAGTAATACTCTGCTGCTTTTGCGGTTTTGCTTTGGCTTAGAGGAGAGGTTGGTACTTTAATTTTTGAACTTAACGTTAGGATTGGATTCAGTGGCTCGGGTTTTTGAATGAAGATGATATTTATATTTTACTAATAAGCATCCATTTCATTCTGCAAATGAATGGAGTTTAATTGAAGTCCTTAAGAGGCTACAAAGCCTGCTATATCCAATAAGGCCATGAATCTTAGCAATGCTATTATTATGGCATCATCAACATCTCTGTGTTTGATTCTAGCATGTTTGATGGAGATGTACCATAGCAATAGGACTACGAAAGTACCAATATATTCACCATATCCCTTCTCCCAACCCGTTGTTACAGTAGCTAAGAGATGATATATCTAATGACTATTATGACTTTGCAACCTTACTAGTGCTCCTTAGTCCTTATACCTATGTGAAAATATCTAGTCTCTCTATGAACTTATCAAAAGCTTGTGATGTCATTGCCCGGTTACATGGTTACCCCACATTGTGTTTTTCAGGAGAGTGGTACTCATAAATTGTTTGAGCATTTTATGAGATATATACAGCTGATGGAGTTACCTTTTTATTAAAAAAGAAGTTGCAGCTAGGAATTGAGCTTGATAGTCATGGGACCTAGCAACTCATTTAAGTCTAGTAAGTTTAAATGTGGCGCTCAGCTCACATGTATAATTTGTTGTCATTTAGAGTCAATTTGCAGTTATAAATCTCTCATAATAGAACCTCGCTGGATCAAGGCTGGGTGAGGGTTTCATTAATTCATTTCTAACCACTTCCGAACTTATGGGAGCAGCAGTTACGAGTATTCTTTTGATCTAGTGAAATATTATAGCGATATTGTTCTGCCATACTCATTTCTGCTTAAATATATAATTTCATCCAAGTGAAATTTAGAACAATACTTTCCTCATGAGTTTGCAGCTCACATGTAAAAAGAGAGAAGACCTCAACATTTCTTAGATGTGTGAGTGTGTTAGACACCTCATAGGTGAAGCGTTCTTTGTGTGGATGCTATATAACTATTGTAATTTATAGTCTTGAATATTTGGTTGATGCTGTAGCTCAAAGTTTGTATATAGTTCTTATATTTTCTGGAATTATCGCAGTTGTGTATCTTGATGCTGATACAATTGTGGTCAAGAATATCGATGATCTATTCAAATGTGGAAAGTTTTGTGCCAACTTGAAGCATTCTGAAAGGCTCAACTCAGGTGTTATGGTAGTGGAACCATCTGCTAAACTGTTCAACGACATGGTGAGCAAAGTGACAACGTTGTATTCTTATACGGGAGGTATGTTATCCCATTATATAGCATTTGGGTATATACGTGAATTTGGGTTTCAAGCCCTAAAAAACATAACATTGTCCATCTAATACATGAAATTCCAAGTTGACGTTGTTACAATTAATTGGGGCAGTAGACGAGTGTTAGTTATATTAATGGTTCACTAAAGGAAAGCAATGGCATGTTCTTATATTTTCTACAAAGGCAAACTCACACATCAATGACAGTATATATAAACCACACACTTGTCCCAGGACTTAAACCCACAACCACTTGGTTGGGAGCATTCACATTATCATGAATAACGCTAGGTCAAAGATCTGGTGATTAACTTGTATGTATGCTTTTTCAGTTAAACGTTAATAGTTATTGCATGCATTCGACTCCTCGGAAGACCATTTCTTTGTTATCAATTAGGTCAAAAGACAAGAAATCAACTAAATTGAACTCAACTTAGCCCCCAGTTTTGGGGTTGACTCCCTGACTATCATTCATATAGTAATCGTTTTTTGTATAATATTATAATGTTAACTTTCCTTGCCATGCACGTCTTGTTTCTCTTTCAGGTGACCAAGGTTTTCTTAACACCTATTATACTGGATTTGAGAGTGCGCGTGTGTTTAACCCTGAAATTTCTGCTGAAGTGGTAAACTCTAAACCTGTACCAGAGATGGAAAGACTTTCTACTCTCTATAATGCAGATGTTGGACTTTACATGCTTGCTAACAAGGTAATTTATGTGCATCCTTTATATTATTTTGTTTGGGACTTCAATCTTCATTTAGGGATTTACCTGAGATTGTATGCTCTCTTTAAGAAACTTTGTTCTTTGTTTCCAAAGAGTTTTTAACAGATTTGGTTATATGTGTTTAAATGCATCTCATTTGCAGTGGATGGTAGACGAGAAAGAACTCCGAGTTATTCACTATACGCTTGGCCCTCTTAAACCATGGGATTGGTGGACCTCCTGGCTTTTGAAACCTGTGGACGTGTGGCAGGTATTTCTTATATTCAAACTTCGCTCATTTCTATCCATTTGAGGTGGTAAATTCGACCCCTGTACCTCAAGTGTAATTTCTTAGTGCATAAAACTTCTTGTTCTCATTTAAGCCAGAAAGTAGATTATTGTATTTAAACAGTTTTCGTAATTATATTTGACACCTTACTTGACCTGGCCTATTTCAACCTTTTTGACCTCAACCCAACCCGATTGACCCCCTATTTTGCCACCTCTACTGTGCATCCTGTATAATTGTATTTTAGCACCCTTTATATGGTTATTCCTTTCGCAACTAAGTGGTCACCAATTCTATTGACGTGTTAACTTTTTTTGCCTAAATTATTTTTTTGTGATGACTGACAGAATATTAGAGAGCAACTAGATGAAACTCTTCCCGGAACTGGTGGGGGCCGAAATCCTCACGATGAATTTTTAGTCAATATTCTATTCCTGCTTCCAGTATTCACTTTACTTTTCTGCTACTACCGCTCTTCCCTCCAGGTTGGCATTTTTAATCTCTCTTTTTTTTTTTTTTTTTTATAATGTTGTTAATCATATATAATTATCATCTAATATTTTTTTTTTATCTTTGGTTCAGACCCGCTCTATATGTGATCATGCACGACAGATATACTACAAATTTAGATCAGGAGGTGCTCTTTCATATTCTGCTGTAACGTCGTCTTCTATCAATTCTAGTCAACAGGTTCTTCACTCTATCTAGCATTTTATTTATTTATTTATTTATATTTTATTTCTTTATTTCTTTATTTTTTCTTGTCAAGCTATAAAAATAATTGAGGTGGCAATTATGAATTTATGATGCATTTACTTATTTATGAATGGGTTAATTCCAGCTATCTTATTTCTAATTGGTAAGATAAAAAAAAAGGTTACTTAAAGAACATGTTAAATGGGTTATAACATGTGGAAAGCTATTGAAAGAGTATTCATTGAATAATTCCATATAGATTTATTTAGAAAATTATATTTGATATTTCTATTGGAAATATATATAGTTTTTGCAATCCTACTATTTATAAAATAATTATATTTTTGGGATAGAAGTCTGGTGTCAATGCAACCCATACCAGTTAATTACCCGGCCTGAGCCTGTTATGCTTTGTAACCCAAGCCACTGATTTTTCCACCTTTATCAGATCTATATGTATGCTTGATTGCTTATACAACTGTTATTGTGCAGTTATCAAATGGTGCACATGCCAAGGTGCCTGCTTTTCTTGGAGGGGTCTCTATTTTCTTCTGCTTCTTGGCTGCAGGGGTGGCCCTTGCAGTTAGTGGTTCAGTTGTGCCTCGTCAAGTAAAGCCATGGACTGGATTGCTCCTGATGTATGAGTGGACTTTTACAGGGTTCTTTCTGCTTTTTGGAGGTTACTTGCATCTGATATACAGATGGGGTAAAATGGTAGCAAGTCAAGGAGGATCCTCTCGTCCCGGATCTTTAGATTATGATTCTGAAAAAGGTGTGTTCTCTTTTTAAAACTCTCAGAAAAGAACCCCGTGTTTGACTTTTCATGACCCATCCTAAAGTGAAACTTGTTTGGGTTTTGTAGGTCATCAGAGACAAGTGTCTTGTGATGCAGCAACATGGTATTATGGCCTAGGAATGGCGTTTTTGGCCATAGCTACCCCTTCAGTGCCTTGTCTTTTGGGAATTACAGCTTTGTTTTCAAGGTATTTTTGTGATTATAGTTCTTTACACCTTATTTGTAGTGATGGGTTCAAGATTATAAGTTTGAAGTCGGGTCAAAATGGGTAGAGCTAACACTTTGTGGTCAACTCTTATCAAATTATTAAAGATAATCAATCTTTGATAGTCTGAAATGTTGAATTAGAAGATCGATAAAGGGGAGTATAAACATGGAAGTGAAGTGTTAATTAATGATTATTAGTTGCTATTTATGGTATGTTTACCGATACCGTTACGGTTAACAAAACCATTACAACCTTTACTTTCTTGCAACTAGCAAAAAGATGCATCTATATCTGCCTTGGAAAGTTTTAGGTTTAATTTCTAGACTCTAATAATGATGCTATTTTTTCCTACAGGTTAGGTTTGATGGTTGCGGGAGGTCTAATATTTGCATCCTTCATGACATACGCATCTGAGCACTTAGCCATTAGGTCGTTTGTGCGAGGGCTTGAAGATAGAGACACATCAAGGACAAGGAACTCATGTTTTCTGTGCTGATGGGATTTGAAATAGTGTAATATTGTTGTTATAGATTTTCATTTGTAATTTAGTGTCACACTCATGTACCTCTAAAGGTGTTTTTGGCAGAATTTGGTTTTGTAGTAATACTAGTTTTAACCCCGCCGTATATGCAGGTGTGAAACACAATCCATTTTTCTTATATTGTATTTTCTTTCTATTCTTTAATCGTTATACTAGTTTTAACCACGTGTATACGCGGGTGTGAAACACGATACATTTTCATGATATTGTATTTTCTTTCTATTCCTTAATCGTTAATTAAAATCAGCGCCTTTGTGGTCGAACGCATACATGGGTGGTTTTGTGGCCACTGTAGAGTAAACCAGTAGACCACAAATTTTCAGTCAACTGACTAATGCTTTATACTTTATAGTTTCGAGTAAATTGCATTTTTGGTCCTGTGGTTTGGCCAAATTGCATGTCTGGTCCTTATTTTTTTGAAAGTACAGCGAACGTGTTTATTTTGATGTTTGGATTGCAAGCACAGTCCATGATAGATGTTAAATGACCAAATTACCCTAATAGAAAAGGAGGAAGACGAGTAATTTGGTCATTTCACATCGATCGATAAACTGCATCTGCATTATGAAGTTCAAAATAGGAACATTCGCTACACTTTCAAAAAAATAACCCAAACCACATGAACCAAAAATGCAATTTACTGTAATAAAATTTTTAATTACACGGATTTTGCTCGCTTTGGAGTGGGGCAAAAGCATTTATTTTGTAATCATGTACTAAAATTTGTTTTTAATTAAAATATACTAGCAGGGTACCCGCGCGATGCGGCGGCGGGTACCTTGTGACTAAATTTTTCAGCGAACAAATGTTATTTTATTTTGAGCTGCTTGATTTCAGATTTATGTTTTGAAAGCTTAATTAGATTGTACGTTGTGGTTAAAGAGTTGTATATTTTGGTGAATGGGTGAATTAAATTGTGTATTAATTGTATATATTGAATAGTGTGTTTTTAGTTTTATTTGTATTTATACATTGTGCTTAGGTAGTTGTATATATTTGTGATGAGGTGTATTAATTGCATGTATGTAAGAAATAGTATTTGCTTAAAATCAATTGTGCTTTACATAGTTGTACATTATGTTTTATAAGTAGTATTTGCTTAAATTTTAATTTAGAAAATCTTAAACTCATAAATAAGAGAGAGGGTCATCCCTCCATTATAAATAGTATAGATGTTAACAATGATAAGAAGCAAGGGAGCCACCTTGTAGGTAGTGGGGGAAAGGTCCTCAATAAAGCTTTATGAGAACAACTAAATCAATAAAAAAACTTGCTAACTTAGATGAAAAAATTGGTAGTACCCTGAACATAAAAAGTGGAATGCCCTCTTCGAAAAGAAAATATCATCAATTAATTTTGAAAGTAATCTTTTTTTCAATGGTCGCGATTGATAGAGATATGAAAAGGAAGGTTGGAAGGACATGGAAGAAGATAGTAGATACAATATTAAATACAATATAATTTAATATCTACTAAATGTTACTTTAATTACTTTGTTATTTTTAATATATAAATTGTAATAAAAAAAAGGTTTTTCTATTATGTGCCCTAGGGCACATGTTAAGAAGTGAAAAAAGTACATGAAAGTACATGAGGATCCACAAAAAATACATTTTTAATATGTACTTGTGTCATTTTTCGTGGATCCCCATGTACTTTCACGTACCTTTTTCACTTCTTATCTTGTGCCCTAAGGCACATAATAGAAAAACCCATAAAAAAATTACCAATATAGTCTTAACTAAATACCACTTTATCAATTTTGACCCAAATAAGAGCCCATTGCAAAATTGTCCAACATGGTGCACTAGATAAGGTGCGTGCGCATCATATTTAATTTACACAACTTATCAACAAATACCTATCAAACACGTAATCAAAAAAAGAAAAAAAATAAAATAAAGATGGTGCGCCGGTGGTGGTGCTTGAGCACCAAGTCAGGGACCACGCATTTATATTGCTTTAACTTACTTTACCAACTTTTTTTTACCTATTTTTTCACTTCCGAACTTAATATCCAACTGCATCCATCTTTATCTTAAACTCTTCTTTTTAATTTTCTTCATCTTTACACTTTCACTTCATCTTTCTTCAAATCATTACCTGTCATCCTTAACCAAATCTTCCATCTTTAAATCATCCTTTAAATTCCAAAATAATTACATACCTCTAAATTGGGGTGGTACATTTTTGTAATTATATAAGCCGAATTTATTAAATCCGAAATAAATCCGAATTTATTAAATCCGAAAATTTGTCACGTGCTTAGCGGTCGTTTTCAAGTGCGGTTTTGTTGATTTTGGTGCGCTGATTTGCATTTTTAAGCACCGATTTGTTTTGGTCCCTGGTTCTTGCATTTTGTTGGCCGCCTTTAGTTATTGGAGGATATGGCTCAAGATGAAGAACATTTATGAGTATAAATTGTTAATTTTTTTTGCCATATACATTATTCTTAGTTTTTTAGTCAATATCAGAGTTATATTCTATTATCTCTTGTTGATCATCATCATCCTCTTCCTTGATGTATTGATTATCATCATCATCATCAAGATAAGTATTAAAGTTATGGGAACTATCAATGTTTAGATTTTTGTTTTTTTATTTAAAAGATATTCAATATATTGGGAACATTGAATGTTTTGAGTATACCAGATATTACTAGAAACTTGGTAATTCTCTGAAGGTCATAGATTTTGGAAAAACGGAGAATTCTGATAAGGAAATGAATTTTGTTGATATTGAGTATTCTCATTAGCAGACGAGTTTTTGTTAATATTAAGTATTCTGATATCGCGTATTTTGATTAGCAGACGAATTTTGTTGATATTGAGTATTCTGATAACTCTGAACATTTTGATAATATTGAAAACTTTCAGACGATTTTGTTTGTGGATACTCGTAATATTTAGAGTTAGTTATATTTGGTGGATAATGAGAATTATTTAAAGTTTGTGAATCATGATTAATTTGAACATATTCAAAATTTGTAGGATTTACTTGTGATGCTTGACGATTTTGATTAGCCAACAATTCCATATGATCTTGACTAGTTGTAGTTATATAACTGATTAAAACCTTAACTCGTCATCGTCAGTGACTTCGTAAACCTTGTTATTCGGTAGATAACGATATGATAAACGTACCCTCATCGTAACATCTACATTAAAATTTTGAGTAACATAATCCCTTAAAGTATCATAGCTAATCATTGTAGGCAACAAAACATTTCTATTTTCGTCATTTTTAACAAGACATACCGAAAATTTCTCCTTTGAATAACTCATGTTAAATATGGTATGTTGATGACTAACAGCCTATTTCTCTTAATTTATAAGAAAAAATGTAACACTTGGATAAGGAAAAAATCACAACAAAATCTCAAATGGATAAGAAAACATATGTTAAGTGTATCTAGAAATATCAACCTAATTCCAAATGCAATTTTTTCGGATTTTCTATGCAAGTAAGGTATTTTGGTGCACTATATATATATACCCCAGCGCACCAAAATTATACGTGACAAGTTTTTATTGGCTTAAAAACTAAATATGGTATTTTGAGATGACCAGCTATCTTTGTTAAAAATATTGATTTTCTAAATAAAATATGGTGCACTATATATACCTCTAGCGCACCAAATCTTACGTAACATGTTCTCATTCGCTTAAAAAGTAAATATGATACTCTAAGATGACTCCATTAATTTGTTGAATAGTTTGGTGCATTAGGGATGGTGCGTGCGCACTAAAAGTGATCGATTCAAAAATACGGTTAAAGTACGTCCTATCATGAAACTATACTATAAAATACGACCATTTATCCAAATAACACATTTGTAATTTTTAATTTATTGCTAGTATTTACAAATATGTGAACCTTTTAGCTTTTGTACCTTTGTCGTCGGCTTTATGTCCAATAGCCCCACTAGGTTTCCTTTTATTAAGATGCTTTTCTTTTAATTCAAAATTAAGTTTTAATTTTTAATTTAAAATTTTTCCTTTAAAGAATTATGTTACAAAAACATACATACTATAGTATATGTAAGCGATTTATAAAAGTGTAAAACTTTGATACAAGCAAATTTATAAGCATGTGTAAACGGTTAACTGTCCCGATTCGTTCTAAATTATATTTTTTTACCCGTTATAGAATCATTCGCATCGACAATTGCCCCTTTCGATTAGATTTCTTAAGCATGTGTAAACGGTTAACTGACCCGATTCGTTCTAAATTATATTTTTTTACCCGTTATAGAATCATTCGCATCGGCAATTGTCCGTTTCGATTAGATTTCCCGCTTCCACCACTGATAAAAGATAATGTAAATGAGTAAAAATATATAGTTTAATAGGTTTAAGAAATTTGTTATACTTTCAATTTTAGGTGGGGGTTAAAACATAAAAGTTAATTGGTTTAAAATTTTCATATGCCTATATGACTATTTTCATGCAACTATGACTATTTTCATGCAACTACGGCATTAAAGGATTTTATGACTATTCTCTATTAGATGATAAATATGACCCAAGCCTGTGGGATTAGGGTCAATTAAAGTTAGAGAGTTGATACTCACACCACATTTTTAATGCAAATACCACAACTGTGCATTACAGTGTTGTACTATGAGCATTATAACTTGTATAAAATAGTATTTGCATCAAAAAATGTGATGGAAGTATCAACTCCCTTAAAGTTATAATCTATAAATATCGATCAATAATAAAGTTACACCCACGAGATTTACAATGTTTAAAAAATAAATAAATAAATTTCCCAGCCGACTCGAAGACTACACATTTGTTCAATATATATATTATCTTTTTTCTTTTTCGATGAACATGCATTGGGAAGCAAAGATTTAGGGCTTGTTTGGGTTATAGTTGGGTTTAGGATTAAGATTAGTTGGGTTTAGGATTAAGATTAGGATTAGGATTTGAATTTGGATTTGGATTTGAGTTTGAATTTAATATAAGAAAGAGTATTATATATTATAAAATAAATAAATAATTATTAGTAATTTGATAAATTATTTAAAATTAAAATTTATCATTTAAAATAACAAAAAAAGGAACAAGTGGTGGTAAGGGAAAATGGGCCAACATATCTTTTAAAACCTGGCACAATCCTATCATGAGTTGAGATCAATATAGATCTCATATATGCCATAGATCCAATAAATCAATCTTATCCATCCATTTTTGTTCAAAATTAATAAAAAGACCATTTTCATAATTTTTTTAAAAACAACATATCTTGCAAATGGTAAATCTTCAAACTACAAAAAATACACCATCGCCACGAAAATTAAATTATCTTTCTATAGATATGCACTTCTCTATATTTTCGACAAACTTTTTTTTTCAAAAATTCCGTCCAGAAAAATCATATATGATTTGTAAAAATCGAACTACATATGATTTTCACAAATCATATATGATTTTTACAAATCACATATGATTTTCAAAAATCATATATGATTTGTAAAAATCGAATCATATATGATTTTCACAAATCATATATGATTTTTCTGGGCCGAAATTTTGAAAAAAAAAATCGTTAAAAATATATAGAAGTGCATATCTATAGAAAGATAACTTAATTCCCGTCGCGATGGTATGAGTTTTTTCACGTAACGATTACCGGTTTGCGAGATATTTAATTTTTTAAAAAAGGGTGAAAGTTTATTTTATTTATTTTTATTAGAAAAATAAAAGGCTATGATTGATTTATTGGATCTATGGTAAATTTGAGATATATATTAAACTTTTGCCCTCCTGTCATTTTGCCCAACATTTGAAGAAGACAAATAATTGGGTTTTGGTGGGGCCCTCCTGACATATCCCCTAAACTTCTAGGACTCAACCCTCTAAACCAAACGCATCCTTAATTCTTTTAGGTTCAATATAGTGTTTGACCTCAAATGTTAAAGGATATCATTGAAGTTATATCGTATTTGATTATGTGCAGGCTGATTGGTGGATGATACAACAATGAGAAGAAAAGGCAATTGGATGTCTTTAATTAACGGTTTTGACTAGTTTTGATATAAGAAAAAAGGAAAAAAAATAAGAAAAAGAAGAAGTTATAGCTGTTTTATTGTTTGTTTTTTAGTCGAGTATTCGTACGGCTTCTTACCGGTCGACTAAAGTTGACTGTTGGTATCAGTTCCTAAAATTGATCATTGGCACGGTTTTCTTACCAGTCGACTTAGCCGACCGTTGGTACCAGTCGACTAAAGTCGATCGTTAGTACGGTTTTGTTACGAGTCGACTAAAGTTATGTTTTTATTAATGTTTTGTTTTTCTTTTCTTGTCTAGTTTACCATTTCAGTTCAAGCTTTCACGATTTCGCAGCTCGGACTGAGAGTGAGTATTAGATGATAAGTATGGCCCAAGCCTGGTGTGGAGTTTGGGTCCATTAAGGTTATAATCTATAAATATCGATCAATAATAAAGTTACACCCACAAAATTTACAATGTCTAACATTCTCATACAACTACGACTTTCGTTTCTATATTGCTATTATTTGACTAAAACTAGGAGTTTCAATCCTGTGCGGGTTTGTTCGGTTGGCGGGTTGGCATCACCTCAGCCCCAACACAAGCACGACCCATTTATTAATCGTATTAAGAAAATAAACCTAAAATAAGTTATAACCTATTTAACTAAATATGTCAAACAGGTTGGTGGATTGATAATTCACAGTTAACTGTTAATGTTAGAAAATTATATACCAACTAAAAAAACTGATGAAAATACAAACAAACTGCATATAAATTTCAGCATAATCAAATCCATCACAAACAAACTAAACACTTAAAACTCTATCTAATCAATTTTGAGTTTACATATATTTATGTTTTTATTTTAAAGGTTTATATAGTTAAACGAATTGACAGGTTGACTCAATAATCAACATCTACTAAACCCAAATTTGACTTGTTTGATAAACGGATTAGGCTTGTTGACATGCTTCTTTACGCAAATCCGTTTATCCGTAACCTAAACTTGTTAATTTTTGTTTCGATTTCGGATCGTGTTCTCTGTTATAGCGTCAAGAATTGCCACCGGATCAACACTTATATTTATTACACAAAACTCAATATTTAAGTACTACTCCGTATTATATTATTTACTGTAGATATATATAGATACTCTTTCCATTTATATTAAGTGTGTACTTTCATAATGCATAAAGTTTAGAAAATCTCACTAACTACACTTTTCACTAATCAAATACTACATCATATATATACCCATTAAAATATAATTTTCATTGGTTGAAATATAAAGTGAAAATTTATTATTAGACATCTAAAAATAGCAATGCTAACACTTACACTATGTTCACTGAGTTTATTTTTTGGAGTGAAAAAAAAAAAGGTTTGGGGTGGTAATAAAATTTCTTTTATATTCATGAGACTTTTTAAGAGGAAAGAGGAAAATAACTGATAGTAAATTATACCAAAATTACTTTCCTAATTTTCTTCACAAATTGAGATGAAATAAAACGAAGTTGATTTTAAAGCTTTGTTTTGGTTACATCATTTTCTTTTTTTTCTAACTCAAGAACATAAGATAAAAAAATAATTTCTTATTCATTTCCCCTTTACTTCTCTTTTTTTTTCCCTTTTCCATCTCTCTTTTTTTTTCGTTTTATACTCGGGAGCTGTGGGACGGAGGAGTAATAAGTTAATCATGCGTAAAACTAAGAGTGTAAACGAGCCGAGTACTGCTAAGCTCGAACTCTACTCGATTAGTAAAACTCGAGCTCGAAACTCGACTCGAGCTCATTCGAGCTTTGAATTTCAAGCTCGAGCTTGGCTCGTCATCTCAAACTCGAGCTCGAAACTCGACTCGAGCTCGATTATTGCCACATTTAAAGCTCGAACTCGATGTATTATGGGCATATCAAGCTTGACTCGACTCGATTTTATGACAATTACGTAACTACATGTATATAAAGGGTAAAAGTGTAATATCATTGAAGCTCGATAAGGGCTCGCGAGCCTCACGAGATGAGTATATCCGAGCTCGAACTCGACTCGAAAGTGTACTCGAGTAGCTCGAGCTCGACTCATTTATATCTAGTCGATTTCGAATAGTTTACGAGTCGATCTCGAATAGCTCGCGAGCTATCTCGTCTCGTTTACACCCCGACGTAAAACTAGCACATGTTGTATAAAGGAAGAAGTATCTTAGAACAATATATATAAGAGTAGAGTTATTTTACATACCAAACTTTTCTTACATACCAAGGGACCCATCTCAACCATCAATCTAAAAAGAAATTAATTGCTGAGATTAAAAGCATTTTATTATTTCACATATTTTTTATAATTTGAATATCTCTTAAACCGTTAATCGTTAAACAAAAATAATTACACCATCGCGACGAGCATTTAATTATCTTTCTATAGACGGGCACTTTGATATACTTTCGAAAAAAGAAAAAAAATCGTTTTTTCACGTTTTTTCGTCTTTTTTTTCTTGTTTTTCTTCGACACAGGAATTTGCATTAAATATCATATATGATTTAACACTAATTTGAAGATCACATATGATATTAGTGTTAAATCACATATGATATGTAATATCATATGTGATACTAATGTTAAATCATATATGATAGACATATCATATATGATTTAACACTAATATACCATGTGGTATTCAAATTAGTGTTAAATCATATATGATATTTTAATGCAAATTTTAGTAACGTAAAAAAACGAAAAAAACGAAAAAAACTTTAAATAAAAAACGTGAAAAACACGAATTTTTTTTTTGTCGAAAGTATATCAAAGTGCTTATCTATAAAAAGATAATTAAATGCTCGTCGTAATGGTATATTTTTTTTCGCTTGACGATTAACGATTTGAAGGATATTTATATTTGAAAAAAAAAATGATGAAAGTGGGTTTTTTTAGTTGTTGGGATTAATCTCATCCATTAGATCTAATAAAAATGAAAGGTGGAGATTGATCCCTTGGTATGTAAAACATCTTTTGTCCTCAAATGATCTTAAATCTATATATAAAAATGTTTATCCAACTCATATATATATATATATATATATATATATATATATATATATATATATGTGTGTATATATATATATATATATTTGTTAGAAACGTAATTAAAATATTTGACCAATCTGGACACATTGAAGTTTAGACGATACCTATCTGTCTCTTCTTTTTTTTAGACGGTGACTTTCATTTTTTGGGCTAGAGTCACACCTGCTATACCTTAGGCCCTCATCCGCCACATACCCAGACTATGTTGTCTTAACCGGGTCCACGCTTGCGCAGTGGGGATTATTGGCGGCGTCCGCCGGGAAACCGTACCGCCTCCACACGATTATAAATCATTGAGTAACGACCGGATGAAAACCGGGGCCGGCTTGGATTCGAACCTGCGCAACTAATGGCTCACAGACTCTCCTCTTCATTGCCTAATATCAACAGAGCTTGTGGTCCACGAGTGAAGACTTCCCGGTTGGTCACCCACCCGGTACTACTCTGACTTGTGGCTCGCTTAATATGATGCGGTCATAGGTTGTATCTTATGCTTGGAACTCATACATTTGTTTACTATTTATATGCTTGTTTTTGTATTCAGTTGATCGTATGCTTTGTTTGCACCAGTTGATTCATTGATATATACAGGTACATATTTGCTCATATACCATGTTTGATTTATTTAAAACTTTTACGTAGTATAAATTTTGTCTTATTTTTTCATTGATCTTTGTTAACCATTTAGATGAAGTTATATTTTTCTTTTTTAATAAAAAAGATGAAAAGATGTTTACTTCGGATTGCGATGTTGGGCGGCGATGGTGAGGATGGAAGGTGAAGATGTTACTAATAGTGATTAGGGTTACAATGAGATATTTGAATGATAGATTGAATAATCCGTCTATTTTTTGTTAGAGAGAAAAAAGTGGAGGATGTTAGACTGAGGTGTTCATTATTCTAGTTAAAATTTAGAAAGTGGGAATTTTATTTTTCTTGAAAATTGTTGGAAAAAAATGTGACTCACAGGTTTTTAGTTTTTTCTATTTTCGTATGAAAAATTTCCAGGAAAACACGAACTAAACACACCCTAAGTCTCGTATGTTATGCATTCAAAGGTTGTAATTTCGGTATATATGAAATTAATCATGGCAAAAGAAGGAGATATGAAGTTCATCCTTAAAAATTTATGACTTTAGTTGGATTATGGCAAGTACTTTAGAAATCAAATGTTGAACAAAGCTGTGTGCTTAATGTATGTATGTATCTTTACAAATCATGAATATGAAAACCTTATAAGATGAGATAAATGTTTCAGGGTGGAGGGATTCATTCATAGATCATCTTTATTAAACTCCTTTTCTCGTGAATTATAAAGTGTATCGATTGATTATATTTCAATATATCAAATTTCTCTTAAAGTAGTTTTTGTAATAGTGGGACAACGAAAAAATTAATACCAATCTAATACGATATTGAAGCAGCTAGCATTTGATCTTAAGCTATGATGAAACTATTTGATGCTCACTGTCACCTACAAGACCCAAGAGTCATTGACATTGCCCCGAAGCTTATCAAGACAGCTCTAGAGAATGGCGTACTTCATTTTGTAGTCAATGGGATCTTCGAGGAAGACTGGCACTTAGTCAAGGAGCTGAGCGACAACTATCCTTCTGTTATTCCTTCATTTGGGCTCCACCCGTGGTTTATCACCGACCGGACTTCCAACTGGTTGAGTTCCTTAAAGGAATTCTTAAATGCTAATCCTTCAGCTGCAGTAGGAGAGATTGGTTTGGACAAAGGGCCACTTGCATCGACTGATTATAATTATCAGATTGAAACTTTTCGCCCACAACTTCAACTTGCCAAAGATCTGAAAAGGCCAGTTTCTGTGCACTGTGTGGATGCTTTTGATGATCTTCTTGACATAATGAAGTCTATTGGGCCATTTCCGGAAGGTCTAATCTTGCACTCTTACATAGGTTCTGCAGAGATGGTTCCTGAGTTTGCTAAAATCGGAGCTTATTTTTCCTTTTCGGGCCATCTCATGCCGATGGAAGAAACCAAGGCGAAGGAGATGGTGAAAGCGGTACCTTCTGATAGGATTCTACTGGAGACTGATTCACCTGGTGCTTTTCCCATATATCCAGATCCTGAACATCTTTTCTTAGTTGAAGAGGAACAGGAGGGAAATGATGACCCCCCAAAGCTTAATCAACCAGCCAATATCTACTCTGTGCTTTCTTATGTTGCCTCTTTGCTTGACGTGTCTAAAGAAGAACTTGCTGATATAAGCTACAAAAACGCAATGTGCTTGTTTTCTTATGAAGGTTCCAAACTACTACAGGGTTAACTAAATAGTTCACCAATACAGTATATTGTCTTGTGTCAAATAATTGTGCTTGTGTGTTAGCCATCATATGGGGTCATCTCATTGAAACAAGCCCTTGTACAGTTCCGAATGTAACTATGTATTATGTGAAATGCATCTCTTTATGTAATATAACCGTTAACTGATTCTGCATAAATTCTTTTATTTGATGTGATTTATTTGTGTATAGCAAGATGTGTACCTTGTACTTGATGTTATGTGATATGCTTGTTTGTTAGATATAGATTGGTTTATAGTTTATACATGAATCATATTTTGATAAGGGTTGAATCTATGTAATAGCAAAGTACTTTTAGGAAAATGTTCCGTTATCAGACATGAGCCCCGAAAAATACTACAATACCCATCCTGACCTGGTTACCAGTTAATTACCCATTTTGGCCTGAGCCTGTTATGCTTTGTTACCCAACCCACTGAATTTTCCACCTTTATCAAATGTAATTCTTGTGGTGTCTAATGTGTTTACTTATTATCTTGTGAGTTGTGGTTTGTTTCTTTTCTAGAAGATAGGAAGTGCATTGATATGTAAGATTGCCTATGTAACGGGCTGTGATATGGGATATCACCGATATCTGTTGTACTTAAACGGTTTTTTGGAGTAATAAATTTTACCGGGTCGTTGTGATCTTTTACCCAAAAAAATAGATTGATTATACAACTGTTATTGTGTAGTTATCAAATGGTGCACATGCCAAGGTGCCTGTTTTTCTTGGAAGGGTCTATTTTCTTCTGCTTCTTGGCAGCAGGGGTGGCCCTTGCAGTTAGTGGTTCAGTTGTGCTTCGTCAAGTAAAGCCATGGACTGGATTTCTCCTGATGTATGAGTGGACTTTGACAGGGTTCTTTCTTCTTTTCAGAGGTTAGTTGCATCTGATATACAAATGGGGTAAAATGGTAGCAAGTCAAGGATGATCCTCTCGTCCCGGATCTTTAGATTATGATTCTAAAAAAGGTGTGTTCTCTTTTTAAACCTCCTCAGAAAAGATATCGTTTTTGAATTTTCATGACCCATCCTGAAAAAACTTGTTTGGGGTTTTTAGGTCATCAGAGACAAGTGTCTTGTGATGCAGTAACATGGTATTATGGGATACAAATGGCATTTTTGGCCATTGCTACCCCTTCAGTGCTATTAACAGGATTCACGCCATCATTATTGTTCTTGAGTAACGATTTCATGGTTAAGGTTTAATGGACTGCGTATAGGGTGTTTGGATAAAACAGTAAACGAATGGGTAAGCAGAAACAAATACACTAATAACGGTTTATATTAGATACTGATAATGATTGATGTTGTTGTGATTTCCACAGGTTGGAAACTCACGTTATATAGGAATTGAAACGGTACAATGAGTTTTCTCCAAACGTTGTGATGGTTGGGAGAATAACCATTTTCCTATATCTGTTAATTGAATGGGCCTTTTGGGTTACATCAGTTTCGACCCATTGCATACATGTTTCGACCTAATCATAAGTACATAAATACATAAACTAAAGTCTTAAACATAAATAACTTTAATACTAAACGTTTTGATCTAAAGACATTATAAGGGCTAACAATTTCCCCCCTAATGTTTTAGACTCAAACTTCTTGAACTCCTGCTTGTCGCGTCTTCGATCAAGTAATGATCTGGAAATCATTACTTCCTCCACTGCTATCATCATGATCTTCATCATCTTCAACATTATCTTCAAGTCTCACACCGAAATGGTCTCGACTGGATTCTATTGCTCCATCCTTCACCCTCTTGTCCTTCTGGTCTTGTAGGTCCATGGCCAAGTCAACTTTGCTTGCGTCTCCTACATTCTTTGACGTTTCACCCCAAGGCACACTAGCGGTTTCATGGTAGACTACAACTAGATCCAAATACTTCTTGTAACAACTCTTGATTGCTTCTTTATCTTCGATGTCTAGGCCTTGTAACTGGGCTATGGTTCCCCATTTATCACCCATGGTGACGGGAAAATAGCCGCCCAAACTTTCAACACTTTTCAACAAACATAGCAGGTTCACTTCGACATCTTTGACAATGGGTGGAATTACAACGAGTGCATCATAATTCAAGTGCACCAAGTAAAACCATCTTATCATATCTAAAAATCTCTTGTTGAGGATTTCCCAATTTTTGTATAATATACTATCCTTTTTCAACAAGTTCATGAATGAGAGAAATCTCGAAAATGAATTAACCTTGAGAGCGTATAACGTTCCATTGAAACTGAGGAAGTCTTCGTCTATGTAATCTTGGGTTACATCTTTATTCCAATCTAAATCTTCTATTCCTCTAACTAATGAACATTCGTCTCCTGGGTCAATTGCTTCAAAGTACTTCTGCAAATACTGATTATGTTCGTGTACCACTTCTTTTGGTCCAACCTTTTCTTTTCCATGTTCACGTGGCACATCCGAATCTGTTTCCTCATCATAATACATATGGTATATGCTACATCTAGCATCCTTAATTTTCACAGAAAATCCTTGCTTCTCTAACAATTCTAGACTAAGGATATTATGCGAAACTTCGGGAGTATATTGTATTTGTCTCACAACTAAATTACCCAACTCTGTTTTGATAGTGGTAGTGCCAATTCCATACGAAAATATAAATTTGCAATTATGTTCATCTTTGCCTACTAACTTAAACTTATAATTCACATCATCAAACATGATTCTCCTAGGGCACATATGAAATTTGTAATGCTTACTCACGTACCAAATGTCGTTCCAACCATCTTCATCGGTTCCATTCAAGGTATAGTCGCCGTATGTGTAAACCTTCTCGGGGTACATCCTTTCTTGATCAATTATCTGGTTCGTTAAGATTGCTTCTTGTTCTAATTCAACGCCAGCCAACTTCTTCCTTCGTTCACACGCCCAAAAGGGGTGTCCCTTTTCTCGACAAATATAGCACTTTGCATTCATTGCCTTTTTCTTTGCAATGGTTTTCTTCTTCTTCACAATCTTACAGTCGGCTTTGGTATTGGCGTTAAAGACTTCATTGTCCAAAACTGTTTGAACCAATAACTGCTTTCCTCTTGGTGATATCGACTTCTTCTTCCTCATGTTCCATTGAAACATGCGCTTGGGTGTTTCCCTCAAAAGGTAACGCCCACTTTGGAACCCTGAAGTATGTTTAAACGATGGCGTTTCCCACGGACTGGAACCTAAGCTCTGATGCCATTTATTAACAGGATTCACGCCATCATTATTGTTCTTGAGTAACGATTTCATGGTTAAGGTTTAATGGACTGCGTATAGGGTGTTTGGATAAAACAGTAAACGAATGGGTAAGCACAAACAAATACACTAATAACGGTTTATATTAGATACTGATAATGATTGATGTTGTTGTGATTTCCACAGGTTGGAAACTCACGTTATATAGGAATTGAAACGGTACAATGAGTTTTCTCCAAACGTTGTGATGGTTGGGAGAATAACCGTTTTCCTATATCTGTTAATTGAATGGGCCTTTTGGGTTACATCAGTTTCGACCCATTGCATACATGTTTCGACCCAATCATAAGTACAGAAATACATAAACTAAAGTCTTAAACATAAATAACTTTAATACTAAACGTTTGATCTAAAGACATTATATGGGCTAACAAGTGCCTAGTCTTTTGGGAATTACAACTTTGTTTTCAAGGTATTTTTTGTGATTGTAATTCTTTACACCTTACTTGTAGTGATGGGTTCAAGATGGCTAAGTTTAAAGTACGGCTCAAAATGGGTCGAGCTAACACTTTGTGGTCAACTCTTTCAAATTATTAAAGATAATCAATGTTTTAATACGGTTGCCATGATAATCTAAAATGTTGAGTTAGAAGATCGATAAAGGGGAGTATAAACATGGAAGTGAAGTGTTAATTAATGATTATGAGTTGCTATTTATGGTATGTTTAACGATACCTCCTAGGGTTACGGTTAACAAAACCATTACCACCTTTACCTTTTAAGGTTTGATTTATAGACTCTAATATTGATGCTATTTTTTCTACAGGTTAGGTTTGATGGTTGCGGGAGGTCTAATATTTGCATCCTTTATGACAATACGCATTTGAGCACCTAGCCATCAGGTTGTTTGTGCGAGGGCTTGAAGATAGAGACACATCAAGGACAAGGAACTCATGTTTTTTGTCCTAATGGGATTTGAAATAGAAAGTGTAATATTGTTGTTATACATTTTCATTTGTAATTTAGTGTCACACACCATGTACCTATAAAGGAGTTTTTGGCAGAATTTGGTTTTGTAATACTAGTTTTAATCCTGCGTATACGCAAGTGTGAAACACAATACATTTTCATTATGTTGTATTTTCTTTCTGTTCTTTAATCGTAAATTAAAGTCAGCGCCTTTTGGGTCGAACGAGCACATACATGGGTGGTTTTTGTGGCCGCAGAAGAGAAAACCAGCAGACCACCAATTTGCAGTCAACTAACTAATGCTTTAAACTCTATAGTTTCGTTCATAATAAATTTTTTAATAACGCGAATTTTGCTCGCTCGTTGGAGTGAGCGCAAAAGCATTTATTTTGTAACCATGTAACAAAGTTTCTAACAATACTTTTGTTTTAAAAATAAAATATGTCAACAATGATAAGAAGATGATGTAAAGGAGTAAAAATACTTAACAGGTTTAAGAAATTTGTTATATTTTTAATGTTAGGTGGGGATTAAAATATAAAACTTAATTGGTTTAAAGGCAATTTTATTTTTACTAAAGAAATAGGTTTCGTATTTTTCATTCAACTATGACTATGTAGTCTATCTCATGAAACTATGACTTTCATTTCAATATTGTTATTATTTGACTAAAATTACAAAGTCCACAACATAGCCATCTTATAACAATATCTAATAATGATAAACAAGTAGAGTCATGAAAGTCTTGTTCCGGTTAAAAGCGGATACAAGTTGATTGACGAGGGTCTAACACAAATGGATTTTTCCGATCCCCAACTAACCTATATTTTTTTGTTGAGGTTGAAGCAGCTAGCATTTGATCTAAAGCTATGATGAAACTATTTGATGCTCACTGTCATCTACAAGACCCAAGAGTCATTGACATTGCCCCGAAGCTTATCAAGACAGCTCTAGAGAATGGCGCACTTCATTTTGTAGTCAATGGGATCTTCGAGGAAGACTGGCACTTAGTCAAGGAGCTGAGCGACAACTATCCTTCTGTTATTCCTTCATTTGGGCTCCACCCATGGTTTATCACTGACCGGACTTCCAACTGGTTGAGTTCCTTAAAGGAATTCCTAAATGCTAATCCTTCAGCTGCTGTAGGTGTAGGATCGATATATTATTGTGTTGATGATTCGGGTGGTCTGGATGATGGAAATACATGTTAGCCATATTTAGAGAGAGAAAGATAGAGAGGGTGTTCTTGCTAGAGACTTAGTTCACAAATTGTAAAAGGTTAGATTATGAGAAGCACCACCCCTTCCATGGATGGAAGGGGTATTTATAGTTACAAAATACACGACCTCCTATCGGCCTGTGGATCAGGTATACAGTGGGTAAAGACCCGTCCTTCCTCCACGGTGTTACACTACGCTAAACTAAACTAATAATTAACTAATAAACTGAAAACTAAGGATATGTCTACGAGCTAACTTATGCTAAATTATATTTGGGGTGACCGACACTTCACTAAGGAATTTCCAATTCCTAAAAATCTCCCCCTAAGGGAGGTCACCCCATGTTTTACATTTCGAATCTTAGCATTCTATTTTGTCTTCTGTTATGAGCTCGTAGACTTGAATTCTTCACTTTCACAATCTTTGTGCTTTTGTAGCGATTCTTCAAAGTCCGCATAGTTTTGTACTTTGAGTGGAGGTCTTTGAACTGATCCACATCTTTGATGATCTCCGAGCTTTCTTTGAGATCATCAGCCATAGTAAATCTCTGGATCACCCTTTATTGTGTTGCCATCATGTGATGTTGTGACTTTCGGACCGACATGCTCACACTTTCTGGATCATGACATCTTTCCATCTGAGTAGCGGAAGCTTTTACTGGTTCAAGATATTTGCAGCAGCGCAGCAGGAATATAGTATAGAAATATCGTGCAGGTTCGTAGATATGCATAAGTCATGATTTCTTCAATTAAGTGAGGATGCTGTGAGCACGCGGCTTTGGATTGACTCCTCAATTCGATCACAACCGTCCAAATGTACCGCAAACAACGCTTAGCAATAAAACCCACGAAAGTGTCTTTGATCACTTTCGTTGAATTGAGGTACACGACCCACGGTTCCCCGTTGATCGGTACAAATACTTGCCTGTGATCGGGTAGGATTCCTAAGAATCTCCTTGACAGGTTTCGCAATTTGTTCTAGCCGTTCTCAAACGGAACTTCTCAAAGAAGACAACACGGGTGAGTGAACCAAATAATTGAGATTCACTGATTGATGAAAATGATTTGAAAAACAATCGCGTATTGCTTGAAGAAAGAGTTTTGCAATACGACGAAGGTTTTATGAGAAGGATCAATTTTCAATCAAAATACTTTTTGTATTAGAGAATGAGTACACATTCGACGTGCTAGCGAAAAGAAGAGATTCACACATCGAACGGTTTTTCTAAAAGTATTTTTCAATCAGAGATACCTTTTGAATTTGAAGTGAATACACATTCGACGTCCTAGAGAAAAGAAGGTTTTCACATCGAACGTTTTTTCCCAAAGTATTCGTCAATTCCATTCCTGGACCAAGGTTGATTCAAGATTGAATATCCCCATCGTTTCTATCCAGTTGTCACAAGCTTGATCTTACGAGAAGATCTCACATGTCACCCACCAAGAGCTTGTTTGATGTTGGCTCTAGAAGGATTTCCATCTTCATTGTGAATATTTTTACATATCACTCAGATGTTCTGGCAATACCACAAGGATAATGCGTAGGAGTCTTAATATATTCTTACTTTCCACATTGTGTGAAACAGCAAGTCTTCATTAATATAGTGTCCTAACGAGATATTGTGGATGATCTCTTGGCTCTAGACTCAATTGTGCACATTTGGTTTCCTATGCCGGAGACTAGGGAGAGGGTCTCCTTCTTCAATATCAACAATCTCTAAGAGAAAGTCGATAGATTATGTAGGTTCCCCGTGAGAATGAAACAAGTCCTTTTAAAAGGAACTTGAGTAGCTTGGGAAGTTTAGTGCAGTGCGTCACTGGGTCCATGACGTCTTGTCTTCAATACCGGCGTTACCTTGGTAACCACCAGTAACATATGTATTGACCCCGGTTACTGCCCTAAGGTTGAATTATTGGAGGGCTATTTATTTTCACCCTTTTCTCATTCATTTCTTTTTCATTCTTCAACCCCTTCAGTGCTTATCGAGACTTCATAACTAGAACCTTGTTGGGTTTATTCCAGTACTAGCTCTGTCTCAGTCCGCACTCTTCCCATATATCACTTTTCTCCTTTTTTCATCATACCTAAGGACTCTACACTATCTAGTGGATTGTCCCTGGGTAGATCCCTCCGGTTCTTGTGGGAACTAATACCTAACCTCACCATCCTTATAACTCCATACATAAAGTAAAATGGTCGGTCTTTTGGTACAATTCATTCTTCCTTAAAACCAATTGAAAAATCATTTGGAGAAACAATCAAGGTACTTGTGATACGAGATCAAAGCATTTTGTACCTTAATAGTTTTGATCATTTAGAAAACCTCCCCCTCAACATGTGCATATGATTTAGAAATTGTTTCGCGCATGGAGGCAAGAGGACTTTGAAATATTTTCTTTGATCACAATTTCGTACGAAAAAGCCATTTGATTTTCTTGGTAAAATTCTCCCCCTTAAAATGTGCGTAAGATATTTTAAAACATTTTTATCACATAGAGGCAAGAGTTCTTTTGAAGTACATCCACGATCACAAAAGCCATTAAGAAAACCATTTGCTCCCCTCAATATGTGCTTCGAGATTCGAAAGCGTTTAGCACATATGAGAGAGCAACCTGCACATTTTCATCAAAACGATCACCTTTTATCAAATTTCATTATTAAATCACAAATTCTCCTCCGATCAAAAATATCAAACCCTTTGAGATTTTGGATCTCAAGTGATTTAATCAGGTTTGGAAAACATGGGAGAATATGTGGCCAGGTTTAAATACTCATCTTGTTTTTAGATAAATCCTCCTCCTCAACATGTGCATTGTGTATTTGAAATCGTTTGGCACATGGAGGCAAGAGTGCCTATAAAGGACTAAAATAGATTTGAGATTTAAATCACGATCTCTCCCCCGATCAAAAATTTCAATCCATTTGAGATTTGTGATCCCAATTGATTTAAATCATTTAGAAAATTTTAGGGAAAGACGTGGCTTGATTTAATTTTGAAAAGTGACATATACAGATCAATTTTAGACATTAAAAATTGTTAGTGTCAGGGATGATAGTTTTTAGGAGATCTTTAAGTAAAATAAAATAGTTTCACAATCAAACAAGAACAGAAAAAAAATTCATTTTGTAAGATCTTTGAGTTTTAAAGAAAATCATACCATGACATAACATTAAATCTTTAGATCATCACTTATTATTGTACAATCCGGACTTTTATGAAGCAATATTGTTTGAATATAATTTATTTTAAATCACTCTCTCCCTCAATCGATGACCGAAGTCGATAATTGAGTGACATAGGTTTTGATAACAAGAAGTCCGGTGATTTTCAAAATTTAGTCCAATTTATTTTCAAAACAATATTTTTCCATTTTCAAAACAATTTTAAACAAAGTTTTAGAAAATGGTGTCCTGCACAAAGATACGTTAGTGGTTGAGAAGCTTTTGTTGTTGTTGCTGAGGGTTGGAAGAAAACCGTCTGCAAATGCAGTGAGACTTCTTACGTTGCATTTTAATGCCAACTGAGGTCAAATTAAGCTCCGTTTCTTCAATCACTTAGAAGAAAACCATATGCTGATGCAGTGACACCTCTTACGTTGCATTTATGCCAACTCTCCATTGAAGTCCAATTAAGCTCCGTTTCTTTATTTGTCAACCCAAGATATAGTTACCCTTTCATTTCGGCATCCAATCTTCTTCAATTGTGGGATCCGGATCGGGAACATTCTTATATACCAATATACTTGCATACGTTAGTGAACACACATACAGATATATGGTGGTCGACATCACCAAACAGCAATCGACTAATAAAAGTCAATACAACATATCAATCAGATCATAAAAGGCATGGGAGTTACGTGTTCATCAAACTCAAATCATCTAATCCTAACAATCATATCCTAGGCACCTAGTCCTTCAACATAGGTTAACATCATTTTTCAATTAAGCATATAGGATAATTAGATAATCTCGTTAGATGATATAGATTTGAAAACATTCTCCCCCTCAATCAATGACTTATTTTCTGAAAAGATTAAACGCGCGGAAGTCATTGATTGAGTTTTCAATTTTTCTAAAACTCTGAAACTGATTGATTTAACAAGCAACTCATTTTCCACCATTTTGAAATACTACAAATATTTTTCTGAAGAATTTTAGACGAAAAAACATTTGAGTAGGAACAGCAGTCCTTCGACATACTTACCTCATTTTGATTTTAGGAAAAGTGCACGAAATATTTGAAAATTTGTTTAGCGCAACACTTTCCTTTCTTTAAAGAGCGGGTTGCTATCTGAAATAATAGCAAACCATGATTTGAGCACGGGTTACAGTCAGAAGTAACTGTAAGCCATATTTTGTGACATGTTTTGAAAAAGAATATTTACACATCCTGCTCGAACTTCATCTATGGTCCCGTGCCATTATTGAATGACATTTCTAAGACCGCAGATGTTATCGATACCAGAAGACATGTCTTAGAAAAACAATATTTTTGGTCTTTTTCAAATTTTCTGATTTTTATGGATTTTTGATGATTTTATATTTTTTTATTTTCTTTTTGTTGGTTTTATAGTTTTGTATTTTTGTTTTTGATAAATATTTACAATGATAGAGAAGATGATATAGAATAAGAAGATGATGATACGAGTACCGAGATAAGGATATCGAGCAGCACGTCGTACAAGATAGAATTCGTCATCTCTTAAACTTCCACCACCAAAGCTTCCGAGGCTCCAAAATAGAAGATAGAACATGAGCCTTTGAGAAAGAGAGACTTTGACAGCTTCCCCCCAAACCGAAGATCCATTAGATGAGCATATTCTAAGCTCTATTTCAAGCTTGTCTTAGCCAGGTGCACAGAAAAGCACACCATTTAACATAAATCCCGCTGCTCCTTTTAAGAACGATAATCGAGATTCTCCGTTCGGGGTTATATCATAAAAATAGATCAGCAACGTATCATCCCACTTATAAATAATTTTCTCACATTTCATAACCACTGAAGTCTGAAGCAATGCATTCCAAAAAGGTGTCAAGAGAACACTTCCCCCAAGTAGATGACTTGATGCAATCAGTCTCTTAGACTAGAGCTCACTAACCCGAATACACATATACCCGAAGACAGAGAAACTTATACCATCGAAGTAGCAGATTAAGTCCAGTAGCCAAAGAATAACCCCGATGTATACTTTTCTCTCCCCCTGAAGAAAGTGTATGAAGCTCAAGAACCCGAAGTACCCGTGATGAGTGTCTAAATACTCATCATTTCTTTCACATTTAAGCTACAAAAATATCTGAAAACATACAAATATGCTTCAAAATATTGGAATTATCTCCAAATTATGTTTTTAGGTATTAAAGTGCAAAAAGGATGAAAACTGATGAAAAACATGTAAAACATACATAATTTACAGTTTCAGTCCCTAAACTTTGATAAATTGGCAAATCTAGTCCCTGGTTAATCAAAACTTGTAAAAATATCATTTTAGGTCCTTGGGATTCACAAGTTGTTCAAAATAATCCTTTGAAGTTTAAAATCACAAAATTGCAACTTTGGTCCCTCAAGTTTGAAAAGTGTCAAAATTAGTCCCTAAGGTTTTAAAAATAAGAAAATAATCAAAATAAACCTTATACTATTTATAAATGGCAATATTGGTCCTTATGATAAACTTTTGGAAAATTACAAGTTTAACCCTTCAAGTTTCAGAAAATTACATAATAGGTCCTTAAGGTTTAAAAATGGAAAAATATTCATATATGGTCCTTGTACTAACCATATTTGGCAGGAATGGTCCCTTGGATGAAGTTTGAAAAGTTGGCAACTTAGATCCCTCAATTTTCAGGAAAGTACAAATTGATCCTTGGGCTTGTTCACTAATAAAACCAACCGGACCCTATTATTATTATTATTACCCGGCCCAACACACCAGCCCAAACCCAATCCTTTTTAAATAAATAAAACAGGCACCCAGTACCCCGCTTTTCCCTCTTCTTCTTCCACCTCCCCTAGCCACCTGTAACTACCACCTTAACACTACCACCTCACCCCTTCCAGCTCACCTCTACTTTCCTACCCACTCTCCACCACCTCTTACAGCAGAAACCTGCCACAATAAATGCCATTCCCACCCAATACCACCACTGTTCACATACTTACCCATAGTATTGAGCAATACCATCCCAACTTGGTCCAAACTATCCAAACATCTTCCTGACACTTCTACATACTTCCAAGATGAATTAATTAGTCTCAAACCGCCTCAATACCACGTGGAGAGATTTGGCGCCATTTTTGGATTTGAATGGTTGAGATCACTTACAGAGATTCAAGGGTTCAGATGAAGTGGGATAGTATTATCGAGCTAGTGGGATGTTTTCAGGTGATAAATACAGAAGAAAGGAGAAGAAGAGAACTATCATAATTTTAACTTTAGTTTATGATCAAAGTAGCCTAAATTAATCTAGTTGTATCATTAGTGTAATCTTCAATTCTGTTTTAGAAGTGTTTATTAGCTTTGCTAAGTGTAATAAACAACTTTGTATTTTCATATCAATCTATCTTTCAAGTTTTAATTTCACTTGCACCATTTTCATTACTTATCATTTAAATTTTGTTGATACTTGTTGATTAGAGGATCTTAACAAACACTACTTAGCTCTTTGTAAGCTATTGCAAGCTTGTAGAAACTCTCAACCAGCAATAATCAATAAAAAAGGAAAATACCAAAAAGAAACAAGTAATTAGGAATTAAATTAGAAAGAATCTGTGAAGAAAGCTTGGAGCAAAGTTAATTCTGGATTGCTTTGGTAATTAGAGCTCTGTGGAGAGCATTTAGGAGTGTTACTCAGTCCTTGGTTCTGTGTGTTCATCTTATTTCCAGATTGTAAGCATTTTCATTATTTTTAGCATCTTCTGTATTTGTTCTTAATTTAGTATAAAACCTCTTGATTCATACTTATTTGGTGTTGGTTAGTAATAATATAAAGTAAAATCAGTAGGTTGTTAGTTGGAAATCTTAGTTGCTAGTTGTTTCATATTTTCAGTTAAAATAGTGTAGTAGTGATTCATAGTTATAAGTTGTTAATTACTGTGTTCTTGTGTTAATCTGATCTTATATAATCATAATCAAGTGGTTAAATTTAGTCTCATGTTTTAAATCAGTGTTATACAACACTAATCAAAAGAATACCCTTGCTAAGGTGTGTTTGGATTAAGCTGTTTCACTAGGTATATGCATGTTATTGTGCTTAATTCTTGTTACTGCATGTTTATTTAGTTCAACATAGTCCATATCTGTCATAATATAGAGGTCTTATTAGTTAAAAAGTCAAAATAGTTTGTAATTCCATCTAGCTGTTTAACTGTTAGGATTATAAGTTCCATAATCATCATATTAGCTTAGAATCTGATAACCTAGCTTATTTTCACCTTATTATAGCTTATCTTAACTTAATCAATCAGTAAATTAGGATCAAAGCTCACTTAAGTCAACATATTGGTTTACATAAAAAGTCAATTTGCAGCTTACACGATTTTTGAATGAACTTGGGATCTAAATTGTGAACTTGTTAATTGATATTAGGACTTGAGCTTGTAGGTTTATATAGTCTTGTTGCTGATCTCTTTGATTGATATTTTTATTAACTTTCATCTAGCTGATTAGAGTGCTTAATTGTGCTTAACTTTTGGTGATTCTTCATAGACCTCCCCTGTGCACAGGTTTGACACCCACTTTCACAAGCTTGCATAAGCTTGTTTATTGAGTGTTGGTCTGAGTATTTTGGTTGTTTGTGATGCCCTTGTGGCTAGTTATCTGAAATAAGTGCTTATTTGCTTTTGATTGCTTATTTGGTCTGTTTTAATTTGCTTAAACTTGTGCTATCAAATAAACCACTACACTGATCACTCAGTGTAAACAAGCAACTTCACAAGCCCATCATAAGCTCATCACTGAGCTTTGGCTTGTGATCTTTGGCTCATTTAGAAGCTAAGCAGTCCATTAACACAGTTCAAGCTTTAATTTTCACTCACTAGTCCTTTTACTAGGGCTGCATCTCAGCTTAAGCTTGTCCATTCACTCAGTTCACTGAGTGAACTCAGTCAACCCACCGAACTTCATAAGCCCCTCAAAGCTACTCGGTGGTCCCCACTGATCAAGCTTTGGCATTTTGAAAACCTCACCAGACCCTCTTGATAGTCCAACATCAAATTTGTTCTTTTAAGCTTATTCTGTGAGCTTAATTTGGTATCACTTTTGACTACAAGCTGTGTTTGGATCTCAGTTTTATTGGAAGAGCTTATAAGCTTATTACAAGCTTATTAGCCAAATTCAGTGAACACACTTGTTCATATTTGTTAATATACCATATATACATAGTAATTATCCTTTTGTTTTCTTTCTTAAGCTTGTTTTAAAGCTTGTTCCAAGTTTTCAAGCTTATTTCACTCACTCATATAACTGAGTGAATCAGTTAGGACCCCTAACTTCACAAGCTCTTTCTGAGCTCATCAGTGGGTCCCATACCCTCAATCTTGGTTCTTCCAACCCCCCTCCTACCAGGCTTGAACCATTGACCCTTTGTTTGGCCTAGATCATAGTGGACCCCACTTGGTTTTACCTCACAAGGTTGTCCCATTTTCTGTCTCAGAATCCAATAAGCAAAGTGCTTATTTGTGTTCTGTGGCTTATTCAAGCTACTTATTTGGTTGAATCTTGTTAAATACTGTATAAGTAACTTATTGAAACCAGAATCTACCCTAGTGAACTCCACATAAGCTCATTTGAGCTTATTTCCTTCTAAGTCAACTGTTGGGGCAAATAAGCACTTACAGTGCTTATTCTGGGTTTCCAAGTTTATTGTTTTTGTATTAGTTTCTTATTTTAAGTATTTTAATAGTTTTATAAAAGAAAAAACAGAAAAACCCAAACATACTTATAGTGATAGCTTCTATTTAATAGAAACTATCTATTTAATTTTCTTTTTAGCTTATTTATAAGCACTTCTGTATTTTTATATTTTTATTAAATCTCTTTTATATTAAAGTACTTTTATAAATTTTTCTAGATTTTTCTTTTGTAATCTAGTAATTTTTAGAATTAATACTAGTTTAATTAATTAATAATTAATATTAAATAATTAAATAGAATAATAGTATAATAAATATATTTTTAGTTTTAAAATAAGTTTTATATTATTTTAGATTTTTTTAAGTTTTTAATTTTATTTTTCTAGCCTTATTTTAGTTTTCTAATTAAATAGTGTATTAATAAATAGTATTAAATAGGTTTTAATTAAATAATAATAATATAATAGTTAAATAAATAATTTTCTTTTTCTAATAATTTTCTTTTATTCTTAGGATCTTAAAAATATAAATTTCACATTTGTGGGGTTTATATTGATCACTTTTCACTTTTATTTTTTGTACGTTTACGTAATTTTATTTAAACGTACATTTTTAGTTTTAAACGTTCATCATTTTAAATATAGTGATAGCGTTTATTTAATATATTTTATCTTTTTAATTTTCTTGATCGTACTTATTAGTTGATATAACTCATTTGAGTTATTTATACTTTTAGTATTGTGACAAATCATTCATAACCCTATTCCTAATCAACCAAACTATATAACACATTCGTTCAATCACAGGATATCACAACCTCGTTGGGGAATTAACGACCCGGGAATATAACTGTACTACCTCGGATTATTGCATTTACGGTTTCTTTAGTTTGACTTACCTAGTTGACCTCTCACAAGTGGTTGACTAAATAAGTGGGCTAGTTTAAAGCGAATCAACCCGAATGCCCAAAGAGAGAATAACCGATAACATTGAAGAAGCAGGCCGAATCACTGATTATCTCTGCGGGTGACAATCTCTGCGGATGTCAACACCGGAATAAGTGATTATATATCTGAATCACTGATTAAGCCCTCAAGTAAAACAGCTGAGCATCCCCCATGTACACAATCTCTCCCCGATGATTATGATAACATCAAAATCATCTCACACTTATGTACCTCTTTCATCTTCAGAAACTAACTCTTCCATCTCTTCCCCACATAGTTGGAATAAGAACACTAAACGCCTTGATGAGTAAAACCTTGAGTTTCTCTGCGGTCATGACATTTGTTTTCCCGGGATATCTTTAATCACTTAGAAGAATTAAGTTCATCAAGTTTACTCGCCATGAATCAAACCTTGAGTTTCTATCTGTAATAACATTTGTCATCCCGATATCTTCAATTACTTAGAAGTATTAAGTTCATCAAGTTTACTCGCGTTTAGGTGCTTGTCTCCTTCCCCCTTGCTGGTTTTGATACTTCAGAATCAGCAAAACATTATAAACCCAAATACTTGAAATATGTTTGAGAATATCGCTTGAAGTCATTGTGAGAATCAACTTGCTGAAGAATAGTGTGAGCAAATCTAATTGGGGATTAAATCCAACATTTCACCCTCCCCCAATTAGTGCTCTCCCTTAAACCGACAATCTTTTTGATAAATGCCTTGAATCAATTAGTGCTCTGATACCATTTGTAGGATCGATATATTATTGTGTTGATGATTCGGGTGCTCTGGGATGATGGAAATACATGTTAGCCATATTTAGAGAGAGAAAGATAGAGAGGGTGTTCTTGCTAGAGACTTGGTTCACAAATTGTAAAAGGTTAGATTATGAGAAGCACCACCCTTTCCATGGATGGAAGGGGTATTTATAGTTACACAATACACGACCTCCTATCGGCCTTTGGATCGGTGTGATGGGTAAAGACCCGTCCTTCCTCCACGGTGTTACACTACGCTAAACTAAACTAATAATTAACTAATAAACTGAAAACTAACGATATGTCTACGAGCTAACTTATGCTAAATTATATTTGGGGTGACCGACACTTCACTATGGAATTTCCAATTCCTAACAGTAGGAGAGATTGGTTTGGACAAAGGGCCACTTGCATCGACTGATTATAATTATCAGATTGAAACTTCTCGCTCACAACTTCAACTTGCCAAAGATCTGAAAAGGCCAGTTTCTGTGCACTGTGTGGATGCTTTTGATGATCTTCTTGACATAATGAAGTCTATTGGGCCATTTCCGGAAGGTCTAATCTTGCACTCTTACATAGGTTCTGCAGAGATGGTTCCTGAGTTTGCTAAACTAGGAGCTTATTTTTCCTTTTCGGGCCATCTCATGCCGATGGAAGAAACCAAGGCGAAGGAGATGGTGAAAACGGTACCTTCTGATAGGATTCTACTGGAGACTGATTCACCTGATGCTTTTCCCATATATCCAGATCCGGAACATCTTTTCTTAGTTGAAGAGGAACAGGCCAGGGAAATGATGACCCCCCAAAGCTTAATCAACCAGCCAATATCTACTCTGTGCTTTCTTACGTTGCCTCTTTGCTTGACGTGTCTGAAGAAGAACTTGCTGATATAAGCTACAAAAACGCAATGTGCTTGTTTTCATATGAAGGTTCCAAACTACTACAGTGTTAACTAAATAGTTCAGCAATATATTGTCTTGTGTCAAATAATTGTGCGTGTGTGTTAGCCATCATATGGTTATCTCATTGAAACAAGCCCTTGTACAGTTCTGTATGTAACTATGTATTATGTGAAATGCATCTCTTTATGTAATATAACCGTTAACTATTTTCTGCATAAATTCTTTTACTTGATGTTATGTGATATGTTTGTTTGTTAGATATAGATTGGTTTATAGTTTATACATGAATCATCTTTTGATAAGGGTTAAATGTATGTAATAGCAAAGTACGTACTTTTGAAAATGTGTCGTTATCAGATCATGACATGAGCCCCGAAAAATACTACAATACCCATCTTGACCTGGTTACCAGTTAATTACCCATTTTGGCCTGAGCCTGATATGCTTTGTTACCCAACCCACCAAATTTTGCCACCTTTATCATATATATATGTATGCTAGATTGCTTATATAACTTTTATTGTGTAGTTATCAAATGGTGCACATGCCAAGGTGCTTGTTTTTCTTGGAGGGGTCTCTATTTTCTTCTGCTTCTTGGCTGTTATTGGTTCAGTTGTTCCTCGTCAAGTAAAGCCATGGACTGGATTTCTCCTGATGTATGAGTGGACTTTTACAGGGTTCTTTCTGCTTTTTGGAGGTTACTTGCATCGGATAAAGGGGAGTATAAACATGGAAGTGAAGTGTTAACTAATGATTATTAGTTTCTATTTAGGGTATGTTTAACACCTTTACTTTCTTGCAACTAGCAAAAATATGCATCTATTTCGGCCTTGGAAAGTTTTAGGTTTGGTTTTTAGACTCTAATATGGACATAAATTAATAGACGTGTGTTAGGATCGAACTCGAGATCACGGGATTGCACACTTTACGTATGAAGAGTAAATGATTAATAATTATTTATAAAATGTTGTATTTAATTATTATATACACAAAACATCTGACGATCGTTAGTAATTATCGGACAATTGACTAATGATCATTTAAATATAAAAGAAGGATTAAAATGTCAAAGTTTGAAACCCATGTCTTACCTTTTTTGTGACCGACTCTATGAAAGTTCTAAGAAGGGGGTTGGTTGTCAACTTTAGTAACTAAAGGAGGTGGGAGGCAATACCTTGAAGGAAAAGTTTGGTTATTATATAAACAAATGTATGCTCTTTGTCTTTGTGAATTGACTCACACAGAAAACAAAACTAAACTTCACAATATACTACTGATGTACGATTGGCTATATATTGTTCCATGGAATAATGATTTTGCATGGTACTAAAATATATCATGCATGTATTATACATGCCTGTATTATGTATGCATGATAATACCAATTACATGTAGTAGTTGTTTTCTCCTTCTTAATTGTGATCGAATTTTTTCGAGTGTCAAGAAAATTGTTTTGTGTTTTTTTTACTAGCATAATCTTTTACTTGGTATTAGTACGTGTGTACAAGAACGTGGTACAATCACACTATTGATTGTATCTTGGATTGAATTACAAAAAGGTAAGGGGTAATTCTTATAATCCTATAAACCCTAATTAGGGTTCATCTAAATTGCTAGTTTTGTGGAATTGATTCTTGTTCGGCTAGAATAAAAAATGTACGCATACTTTATGTTTATGTTAGTTAATTATTCATTATTCGTTCCTATACGCTTTCGCATGTTTCTTTGATGTTTTATGTGTTTTATATATGATTGTCATGTTATATAATTCCAACAGTGGCATCACGAGCTTGGTTTAATGAGTAATTAATTACTAAACGCGTAAAAAACGAATATTGTATGTTGTTTGATATGATTATTCTAGGGTTTTGGTTATGATTATGTAAACCCTAATTTTAGGGTAAGGGCTTTTGCCCTAATTTGGTTTTAAAAATTTTATGGATCGAATTTTTTTTTATGGGTCGAAACCCTAAATTTTTTTTAGTCGATTTTTTTTAAATTTTTTTTTAGAGTTTATATTAATTGATATGTTATCTATATCGAAATCTAGAATTAATATATTTTTTACGTGATATATTCATGAATAAAGTGTTATGTGACATGGAATTGTATGCGATCTTGTGACTTACCTGAATAATTGTTATGTTATATCCATGATGATACATACATGTTCGTCATGGATGGTTGCATGAATTTTTAATTGTTAAGTTATTTTATCACATGTATGTTTTGATAAATCTTGAATTGGGGAAGACTCCAATAATATATTAATGAATCAATTGTATGCAATTTGGTGTATTTTAATTATGGCTTACGCAATCGATTCGTCGATGTATGTGGCTCACTTTCAATTGTGCGAGTGAAAGCCCTAGTTAATATATACATTAATTAACCTACACATTGATTATTAATAGGTTTTATCAAATAAGTTGCATGTGGCTACTTGTTTACACGTATTAATTGTTAGTTATGTGCGCATTGTTTTAAGTTATTTATTTTTTATTGTTTACTTGTTTGTTTATTATGTGCGACAAGTTTTAAGCAAAGGGTAATTTTGAATAGAAAAATAAATTGGACTAAACAATGGTGAAATTTGATTTGTTTTTGAAGAGTTAAATTTTAAATAAATTTAATTGATTGATGATTTTGGTACAAATAGTGAGAACGGCTCACCCAATTTGACGGACTGTGTGGGGGGTATAAGGACGGGAGCGCATTAAATTGTGACCCTAAAGAAAGAGGTTATTGCTTCAGCGCTGACCGAATTCTTCGCTTCCTTGCGAGTAAAATTGGAGTTACCAAGTAGGCTATGCGTACAAAATCATCTTAAGGGCGAATTAGCTTTAATTCCATGCACCACATTTGTGGTAATTATCCGAAACACTAAGTCTTTAGACTTATGCAAAAGTACGGTATAATGGATGATAATTAAAGGTATATTCCTTGATTGGCTAAATCAATACCTCAATCAAAACTTTGATAATTTGATCTTTATGAATTGGTTAATAAAAAGTTTTTTATTAAAAATTTATGCTACAAGGTGAATGCATGACATCTTTGTACATATTTGATTTGACACCATAAAATCAAAACTAGTACCCTTTATAAATTAAGTTTGTGCCATCTAGTTAAAGGAACACTTGAAGTTGCAATTTACGTCATGTCAGAACTTGGAGAGATTGTGATGGAAAGGTAAATCTTTATGTAAAGTCAGACCTTACATGAACATATTTGCAGTTCTTTAAGTTAGACGACTTAAATTGAGTAGTAAGTGAGACCTGGACTCAAGGCACAAGATGGGATAAAACATGTTTACATTTGCAATAGCGTTGGAAAATGTAAATCCCATAATGATCTAGGAATTGGAAAATGTTTGCCAATTATTGTTCGACAGATTACCTTATTATATGCTTTCGTTACAAGCAGATCAACTGATGTAATGGAACTATGATAATTTGGATCCTAGTTTTTGAGAAAATTCTATGGTTATATGAATATTACCTTGGGTATTTTATTTTCTTGAAAAGTTTAATTATCGAAAATACTAAAATTGAATTTTGAAAATTCTTTAAATGTATTAATGCAACATTAAACCGTAAAAGTAGGTTATTTCTGTATTGGTAAATTGATCTACACCTGCAAGGGTTTTTGGTAAAGTCAAATTTGCTAAAAGAATAAACCTAGTCCTCTTTTCATAAGAAAGAGTGAGATTCAATCCTACTCCTTTTCATGTATGAAGAAAGGTATGATAGGACAAATAAAATTGTCTAAATTTTAAATACATAACTCGTAAGCAAATTTTAATAGTTAAGAAAATTGCATATTTTTTGAGTTATTAAATTAGAAGCTAGACTAATTACTGTATAAATTGGTAAAAGACAAACTAACATATTTTATCTAGTTGTTGTGCTTTGACCATTTAAAAGTACTACTTACGATTGTTGGAATAGTAGAACTATTAAGAAAGAAATTGCATGCCCAATTTTTCAAGTTAATAGAATTGATGGGTAATTCATCATCTACATAGTAGAATACACTCTTTTAGTACATAAGTAATTGTTATGTATGGACTTTCTCAAAGGTGTAGGGAAGTAAATAGAACACTATTTTCTTTCACTGGTTAATGAAACACTTACAATGTTGTCAAATCCAGTGGGAGTATCGTGTTCTTATTACTGAATAAGGAATTCATGTTATGATCTCTAATTCAGTGGGAGTTACAAGCTTTGTTATCTTGGTAGTAACCCAGATTATCTCTAGAATGTCTTAAGATAATTACTTTCCACTTGTAGACACTTATGTTTTCAAGGATAGTCATGTACGTTTCCTTGTTAGACAATGAAGTGGTTCTACATCTACTAGTTATGCTAATATCAATGACACAATCATATTGGTCACATAAACAAACATATGTCGTGTTGTTTATCTGCTACATGATGTTGTTCCATGCACAAGTGGGAGAAATCTATATTGTGTGCAAGGTACAACATATAGGTATATGATTTAACGGATTCTCTTGACTGCAAGGTAAGAGACTAACGTTCTAATATAAATTGTACATATCTAATTCAAGAAACACTTGGTGTTGCAAGTTACATCATGTGAGAACTTGGCGAGATTGCAACAACAAAGTAAATCTTCATGTGAAGTCAGACCTTGCATGGACATATTTGCAGTTTATAAATTAGACAAGTATTTAGAACATGTGTCAAAATGATATATAAGATTACTTAAAATTAGATATTTATGTATTATTAAAATGACATAAATGAAGTAATCTAATACTACTTCAATTTGTTTATTTATGTATTTTGGAATGACATAAATGAAAAATAATGTAGTCCTACATTATTGTGAAGTAAATAAATTAACTTGAAATTACTATTGAAACCAAGAGTTGTGTTCATAATTACTTTAGTTAAACATGTTTATGATTCATTGTAAAGACATAAACATAAGGTCTTTTAAGATTTATAATAAAGTAAGACGTTAACTTGTTATGTTTTTTAATTAAGACATATACAAGAAGTCATTGAGTTGATCAATGATTTATAACGTATAATGGGATTATAACAGTTTATGTTTTCTTGATGAGATATGGATATGAAGTGACTTGTGTAGAAAACTAGAAGGGGGGTTGAATAGTTTACCAATTAAAAACTTTGTTTTGAAACTTATTGAAAGATCAATTGATATTGATCTTAGATATGTTAATGAAATATGTAAGCAATATGTAAAGAGTAAATAATGAAAGAAATGATCAAACCACAACAAGTTGTTTATAGTGGTTCGGTCTACAAGGACTCTTTCTCCTTGCCCTACTCCACTCCCCGAGTCTCACACTTGAGAGTTTAACTTCACTAGTCAACAAGCTCCTTTCACCGGTGGAGAAACCTTTACACTTCGCTTACACTATTTCCGACACTAAGCTAAATGTCGAGTTCTTTCCAAGGGTACAACCACTCCCACACACAATATATTTTGAGGACTAAAATACTAACCACTCACACTCACAAGATTATGATAGTTTGGTACAACAATGAAGTATGAATCAACACAAGATCATACAATACCAAACAAACAAGACTTCCAACTTCTCGTTGAAGCTTGAATGTGACTTGATCTTCTTTGCTACAAAAGAGGTCACTAATATGATAATGAAACTGAGTTAGAAAGGTTAGAGAGAAGATATGTATGAGAGTATGATAGAAAGGGATGAAAAACTACTTGGTTTGGCTTTGCTATTTATAGCCAAAACCATCAGTTTTGGTGCCGCCGAGGTCTGACAAGAGATATCAAGATCTTGCCAAAGTCAACCATATCTATCCAAGATTGTGTAAGATATGAAGAGTCCAAATCTACACAAAATATCTAATGAAATCTTCCAATGATTTCCATGATGCATCACATGATGTCATGTGTTGTTTTTCTATTTTTAGAAATATGCAAATACATAAGTAATGTTTAGTTTTTAAGAAACCAAAACATTCTAAAAACTACTATCATACATTATGGTTAGAGTCATATTAAGATATGATTAATCACAATATAAATGCTTGAGTGATGAAGATATTATTTGAAAAAGCTTGTTTTAATATCTATTAAACTTGACAAGTTTTAAGCTTTATAAAAATTAAATTTACTTTTGTAAACACAAAACTTAGGTAAAGATAAAAAATATAAATAACGTTTAATGACGATATTTGTATTAACAATATCCCCCTTTTTGTTGAGGACAAAATATAAATTTTATTTTTATAAAAGATACAAAGATTGTACAAGAGTTATAAAAATATTAGTTTTAGAACTTGAAAAAGAAATGATAATGGAAGTGTATGATGTTTGACTTTTTCAGAAAGTCAAAGTCTTCACTTGTTGAGGCATGATGTTGACTTTTTCAGAAAGTCAAAGTATGCGATTGACTTTTTCAGAAAGTCGAAGTATTACCAATGAAGTATCATGTTGACTTTTTTGAGAAAGTCAAATGTATGCAGATTTGACTTTTCGGAAAAGTCAAATATAACCAAGTTCTATATATTTCTCCCTCTTTTTGTCTCAACAAAAAGAAGATGCGATGCGGAATGTATAATGAGCCCGAGCCATTATCTCCCCCTTGACCAATGCTCCCCTTAAATTGGGTGCCAATGGGGATACATGGATTGAAAAAGCTACAAAAAGATTTGTTAGTAATAATCATCATTCACAAGCATTTCCAAACACTATGTAATAAGCACCAACAATATAGAAAACACCATTCATTAGTTAAAATTTTTCATGATTTAAAAACCATGAAAAGAGAACACAATGAAGTGTTTTAGTACAATAAACAAAAACAAAAAATAAAATATAATCCTAGAAAAGTAAAAAAAAAAAAATTGCTTAGAAAAGCTAATCTAGGACCATTCTAATGAGATGGTGGATGAGAAAGAGCGTTGAGTCGCTCAAGGATGTGATTGAGGATGAACCTCATTTCCTCTGGGAATTCATGGACCATTACCTGGGTCCGATCAACGATTTGGGCGGTTTGCTCACAAGTTGAGCAACCATGCCTAGGGGGTAGTATGGTTGATGAGGTTGTGTTGGTGGAATGGTAGATGTGTTGATGTTGGTGTTGGTGTTTGGGGTGGTGATTATGGAGGCTAGCAAAGCACTTTGCATTTGCATAGTCTCACTTAGGTGAGAATCCACCATATTTGAGAATTGGTGGAGATGTTGAAGATCTCCTCTCTTGTGGGATGATCTTCCCACATGGACTCCTCAATGTCCTCTATGTGAGGGGACATTGATGTAGGGAGTGGTTGATCCCCATACAAAGGACCATGGATGTCTTTGTGGATGGGGTGGAAGAGAAGAGGTCTGGCCCTAACGGGGCATTTGGGTCGAAGGATGGTCTAGGAGACTCATGAGCAATTCGCTCAATAGTGCCAAATGATGGCAATGGTGGTGGAAGATTTGGTCTAGGAGGCAAATCTTCCAAGTCCTCCAAGAAATGATTTGGAGAAGTGGGAGGTGTGGAAAATAACTCCAATGGGATGAGGGTTGGAGATTTTGGTGGTGATGGTGTTTTTGATGTTTGGAGGGGTGCCGGTCGTGGTGAGCTTGGTGTCTTTGTTGGTGGTGGAGTGGTGATGGTGATAGGAGTAGCTAAAGTGAGGTGTGTATCATCCATTATAGGAGATGAGATGGTGAGTGGAGATGACTAGGATGAAGAACTCAAGTTGACAAAACAACAAGGTCTTACGCTAATCCTAGCGGTTTTCTTGCAAGGCTTGGTTGAAGGTGAAGATTTTGTCATTTTGACTTGAGTTTTTGCTAGTTGATGGTAAGAATGGAGAAGGTGTGAAGATGATCATGGTAAAACCTCTTAATTTATAGAAGTGAAAAATTATGAAGAAATGTGTTTGATTTGATGTTAAACCATAGAAGGGATGAGGTTCCTAATGATTTGGAAGTGGGTTAAATGCTAGTCATATCACCCAAGTCAAGCCATACAAGAGGGATGGAGTGAAGAGGCAAAGATTTGCAATAAATGTGTTCTAATGATTGTAAGATCCTAACAATCAGATTACCCACGGACTGTAAGGAACCAAATTTTTGGTTCCTTCCTTTATGCAAAAGGGTTCCTTGGGTTAATTTTTCAAATTTTTGAATTTTGGTGGGAAGTGGATTTCCTATATGCCTAAGTAGGTTATACTAGTTCTAATATGGGTAAAAACTAGTCAAGATTAACTTACAAGCAATGTATGGTAACATGGAATGTCGAAATAACCAAAATTCAGAAAGTTACCTGGAGGATCCACGGCACCAAAATTTTACACAGGCGGAACCAAAAAAATGGTGCCGCCTGGTCCGTCCGTTCAGGTACGGCGGTACCAAATTGCATAACAGACGGTACCAAATGTTTGGTGCCGTCTGATCCGTGGAGACCGGAAAAGCAGACAGAACACTTTTTTAAGTGTCGGGGATATTTCGAAAACGAAATTTTGCTCAAAACATGTGACATTAATTACTTCTAGTTAGGAAAAGTAAATAACACATACACAAACATAGTGGAGCATAGATTTTGAGCAAGGCCTAGTGATTTTCACATTATAGTGAAAATGGGTAAAATTTGATAGCATACTTGTGCTATCCCCCTGCATAAGATTGTTAGCATACATCATGAGTTATATTATCATCCTACAAATTAAAAACAACCAAATTGTATCAAACATTAAAGATAATGTATTGTTCCAAACACTCCTTAAAAGGACCTTTACTTGTCCAATTTCTTGTAAATCTTGTTCATCATCCTACCAAGGCACTTGAACATCCCCTTGGTTTGCTTGAACTCCGCTGATGCATTCTCGATCTCGGGAAGAGATGCATAATACTCATGAGGTGGAAGGCGAGAGGTTGGAAGACCATCCTCGGAGCTATTTGATGATGATGATGATGGAGTTGGAGGTTTTGCTCTCTTGCATTTTGTCTTAGCAACTCGCTCGTCACTCAAGGGCACAAAAATATAAGGGATGAGCTCATGGTGAAGGTGCATCCCTTTTGGGCTTGGTGGAATTGGGGCATAGGCTCTATAGAGACGGGTGAGAAGCATCCCGTACGGAAGAGCAACCAATCCTTGAGTTGGGATATCAATCTTTCTCCTAGCGATGTAGTAGGCTAATTTGAATGGTTGACGGGTGGACAAGTTGTAGAGCATGTGGCAAAGGCAAGCATTGATGTGATCCCTATTCCCTATGGTGCTAATGACATTGGCTCTAAGTAGTTCTTCCCATTTCTTAAATTCGGGCTTAAGTTCATTGAGCTCCATTCCATATGGATCTCGGTTCACTTCTTTTCCTTTTCGTGTGACTCGGGTTGTATCTCCCCTTGGGATAAATAGGTGCTCACGGATGACATCCTTATTTGCTAAAGGTGTTTGGTAGGGAAGAGAGCGGTCATTGATTGCATCAAGGATGGTGAGTGACCACTTATCCGAGTAGACACATGTCCCTCGGTTGGGAATTCCTAGCACTTGAGCAAAGTTGGTTAAGGAGATGGTGTAGTCGTTTTGATTGATCTTAAACCTAAGGCTAAACTCATCATCTTCGTCAATGAAACCGGTGACACTAGCATAGAATTCTAACACGAATCTAGGACAAATAGGTTCATCGATGTCAAGGAGACAATCAAATTGGATAGCGGCTAGTTCTTGACGGAGATTGGTATTGTCGAGAAAAGAGGAGTGAATTGTTCTACCCTCATGGAAGTACCTAGTTTCTAGACTCTTAAAGATTTCGACTTGTTCCTTGGTGAGTCCTTTGGTTTTGTGATGTTTGGGAATGTAGTTAAGGGTATCCTTGTGATCATAGAATTTTGCGGCTACCATGGTTATCCCTAGGAGCAAGAATTAACATGTTAAAAATGAGAATAAACTTAACGTTTTGGTTCTAGTGTATGCCTATATGAAAACGATTTGGAGTTGCGGTTATCTCGACTCATTTTATGCACAAAAATGGATTTAGTGGGGTGTTTGGCAAACGGCATGAGATAACCCAAATGCTCCTAATTCAATGTGGCTTCATTTGAATATACCCGGGAAGGCATATTAGTTATGCAATACCTTTAGTATTCAAGAGCATGCAAGTGATGAAAATTTAACGTTTCTATTAGTATTAACAATGAAAAATTATTTTCCTACAAGTGAGAAGCTTTTCAAATTTTTTGACATGGGGTGTTTGGTTATTTGAATAAGGCGTTATAGTCATTATCTATTGATTAGTGGGAAGCATGATTTGTTTATGCAATATGATAATGTAGTACCTAATTTCAATGACTAGTTATGCAATTTGCCAATTGAATCCATGTTTTATATAAGAATATATACAAGCCCCATGTAGTGATTTTGTGCATAAATTAGAATCCTAGACTCAGAATTAAGAGATAAAATGTAGTTAGGATACTTACAATGATGTTATCTCCAGTGATTAGTGGGTGAGAAGGTGTCAATAATGAGTTGGGTCTAATGTTTACACGTTTTGGTAAAGTGGGTTTTGAGGAAGAAGATGTTTTGTAGGTAGCGGTTTTGCTTTCGTAGTCACCACGGACCAGACGGCACCATAAAAATGGTTCCGTCTTTGTTGTCGTTGGTGCGTGGCTCTGATGTGAGCATAAAACAAAGTTGTTTTGTTTTGTTTATTCTAAGGTTTAGGCTATGTTTATCCTACATGTTTGGTTCCATTAACCCCAAACCAAGTCTAAGAAGATTGAATGGTTCTCGTTTGAGAGGCTTAGTTAGAATATCGGCAATGTTGTCTTCGGAGGACACTTTCTCAATTGAGATGTTTCCTTTTTGAACATTATCGCGAAGAAAGTGATGACAAATTTCAATATGCTTCTGCGAGCATGTTGGGACGGGATTTTTGAGATCGATAGCTCCTTTGTTGTCGCAAAGTATAACAATATCGTTGAGATGAATTTCGTAATCTACGAGAGCTTGCTTCATCCAAAGAGCTTGTGGACATGCTTTTCCGGCAGGCGTACTAAACCGGCTTCAGTAGTTGAGATGGCTAAAGCCGTTTGCTTCTTTGCAAACCATGAGGTGAGACAATGTCCAACAAAAGTGCAAATACCACTTATACTTTTTCTATCGACATAGTCACCGGCATGATCCGAGTCGGCATACACTATGGTTTCTACACCCGTTCCTTTGGGATACCTGATAGGTCACTAAGTTTACAACACAAGCACAATAGAAAGAGATAGAGAGAAAGATCGGATGAACAAGACATAAACCAAACACTATGCGTATGAATACTAAGGACGGTTATGCGTAGCTATAGTGAAAGAGAAATGAATTGAACAACCAACCCTCAAGTGAGGGTTATTACAAGGTATTTATAGGAAGGGGAGCTAGGGCAACACTCCTACTCCCTTCCTTTTCCTTATTGGGATAGGCCTAGGCTTATGGGCCTTCTACATAAGCCTAAGGCTAATTACTAACATAAAGGCCATAATAAGCTAACTATTAAATATGAATCACTAACACTTGATTTAGGTTTAGGAGTGATTCCAACAATCTCCCCCTAAGTGTTGGTGATGAATGAATATGAATGGTTAAGGTACAGATGTAATAGTAGCTTTGACGTCTTCTGACATTCTTCTTGCTTGTGAGAAGAATTGCCTTGATTTGAACAATCTCCCGGTGTAGAAATTGTTTTTTAAGCAGTTACGCTTTGACGTTATCTTAATCTTTGTTCTTTGATCATTGTTCTTTGTGATGGTAGTGATAGTATGTTGTTGTTGTGCGCATCAAGTCCTTCCAGTGCCGCTTCCGCTCCAGTGTCTCCACGTCATTCTTCAACATGCTCACACGCTTTTTGGCGTTGGATTTCAAGATCGATGAAGTTCTTTAAGTCTTTAAACTTTGTAGATTATTTGATTTGACGTAGAATCATTCTGACTTTTGTGTTGCTTTTAGAGAAAACTTCCATTAGTGATGATGTTGGCATGAGCATGTGAAGAATCGCACGATCATCCGCTCCATGGCTTCCATAAGAAGAAAACATAAGAAAGGTTAGTAATAAGCAGATTTCGGCACTTACAAGTTTGAACCGAGAGTGTTAATGCATAGTGTGAAAACACAACTCTAATTCTCACAAAGGCCGTTCACGAACCGGAGTCCCACAAGTGAGATAACACGATGTACGAAGTACATCTACGGTTCGAGATGAGTCGCTAAGGTACACCAAGCATCACCTCACTGTAGACTGTTTGAGACCACTAAGCGTAATCCACGGGAGTTACCGAAGTGACTTCTGTGTCGAGGCTTTGATGTTGACCCGGCGGGAGTTTCCATTCAATCACCGAGGATCACAATTGTGAACCTCTCATAAATGTTCTCGACAGATTGCTAAGATCCGTGAAGGACTCGATAACGTACCACTGATGTTCTTATTGTTGAACAACAAGTGATGAAATGTCAAGTGTACCTAAGAGATCTTTTGATGAATCTCGTGGCTCTAGACTCAATAGTGCGTTTTGGTTTTCTGGAGCGGAGACTAGGGAGAGGGTCTCCTTCTTCAATATCAGCAATCTTTAAGAGAGAGCCGATAGATTATGTAGGGTTCCCTGTGAGAATGAAACAAGCTTCTGTTGAGAGAAACTTGAGTGGCTAAGAAGGTTTAGTGCATGCGCCACTGGGTCCATGACGACTTTTAATCTTCAATACCGGCGTCATCAAGTGACAACCAGTAGCATATGAATTGAACCCGGGTTCTGCCCTAAGTTGAATAATCTGGAGGGCTATTTCTTTTCACCCTTTTCTTTGCATTTCTTTTAATTCTTCAACTCCTTCTTTCTCCGATTCTCATTTTCTCCTTTTTATGATCAAACCTATGGACTTCTAATTCTAACTATTGGTAGTGTCCTTGGGTAGATCCCTCCGGCTCTGGCGGATCATAGGACGGTTATTACTAACCTTAATCTCCTTATAACTCCATTGCCATAAAACCATTTTCAAGAAAATATCTCGTAGTGTTTGTGAATGAAAAACATTTTGTACCACTGTGAGAGTTTTATCTTTGAGCGAAATACTCCCCTCCACGTGCTTAAGTGTTAAGACAAAAATCGCACGGTGAGAGAGAAGAGCGCGCACTTTTGAATTGATTGACTCAAGATAGACAATCCCCGCGAGGCACGCGTTACGTTGAATAGTTAAAGAGTTACATTGTCCGCTTTTAGGTGACAACTAGCTCTAATAACTATCTTGAAGGTGTGGACAAACCTCGAAAGGTTGTCAAACCCGTCAAAGATCATGTCTATCAATAGTTTCTCGAATGGTACATTCTACTCGGACAAGTCCTTTGCGAGACACGTTTACATCACTAGCGAACTAGCTTGAAATTATTACCCGTCGGACAAGTCTTTTCGAGTTACTACAGGTTAAGATCTCGTCAATTCGTTGGTTAAGTCTGTAGCCCAAAGATTCATTTGCATTTACACAACATATTTCTTATCACATAGTTTTCTCCCCCTCAAAAATGGCATATAAATATTATTTTTGAAGAAATGTTGAGAATAAATATGTCCATTTTGAGTTTTGTGGGAAGATAACACAAAGAATATTTTGTGAACAAAGTTTAGAAGTCAAATACTCCCCCTCAACAAGTGATATAAACGGTTGAGGTTTGAAAATCATAAGGGGAAGTACTTGTTCTTTTGAGCAAAACCTTGAAAAGTGAAAGGTTTGATAGGTTTTACTCAAAAGTAAGAAGCTTTCGCTCCTTTTATAGGAAAGTGGCACTGAGGCGTACCACAGGGTCCTTTATTTACAAGAGCGGGTTGTACACTGTTATGTGTGCACAAGCCATTGTCATATAAATCACACATCCAAATTATATGAAATGGAAGTAGTTCAAGGGTACCGGAATTCCATCAATCTTGCGGGGAATGCGAACAGGCGTTGATAGCCGTGAGAGCAATCATGGGACGACCACTACAAAGCTCTCGGTGTTCTGAATGATCCCCGATACAACCTTTCATCAATCCTGGTGATGATTCTATTCACATCCCGTCTGTCCTTAGAATTCCATTGCTTTTGTGACCCAATTCCTTCATGTATATCCTTCAACCTATAAGTCAATCCGTCCCTAACCTTCTTTAATGTGTGATCCCCAAACTTGTGAAGATCTCTACACGCCATCAAGCAATTGCGTTGTAGATCACTAAGGTAAACTACTCGAATGGTTGGTGATGAGAGTGTATTGTGGAAGCTGGTTGATGTCGGGAAGATCTAGCTGAGGTGGAGAGAAGTTGACACGGGTGCGATATGATTCAACCTGCAAGTGGAGATCTTCTACACGTTCTTTGATGACTATGCTTCTGATGAAGATAAGCAAGGACTTGATGTATTCACGTTGTACTTCAGTCGAGAATTGTCTCATGCGTCCCTGTACTTTGGCAAGGTACATGTCTTCAATGTCGTTGATAGACAAATTCTCAAAGTCCGCTTCAGAGAATGCATAATCCCTTTCGTCTTGCCTTTTGACCACAATATTCTTGAGGAAAGTGTAGTCCCATTTAGATGAAAGATCAACATGTTTGATGGCAACGATATTCTTAGTACTGAACACTTCATATTGAAACTTCTGAACCTGGCCTGTAGTAGATTCTTGGCGTTCGGCCAATGGTGAATCCCATACATTGCATCACGGTCATACTCTTCCACTTTGTTGGAGAACATGTGGTTAGCTCTTTCCTCGATGGCTATTCAGTTAGAGTATATGGTCTGCTGGGAACGGAAGTGTCGGGATGTAGCGTATTTCCTTGAACCATCGCCACCGTGAAGAAGAAATTCCAAGTCTTTGTTGAAGAAATATCTGAATGGAATCCTAGGGTGATCGGTTGGCCAATTGTAGGTAGAGGTTTAGACCGGTCGGTGTAATATGGAGGGTTGTCCCGTTTGGTGAAGTCGATGTTTGCTTCGAGGTTGAGCCAATCCATGTTGTTAGACATAGCTCGTGCTATATTATCAAGGTGATACTCAACTTCAATAGCACTTTCCGAGCTGTCTTTGAGCAGTTGAAATGCTTCATTCTTGATTCGCTTCAACTCGGATTTCGTCATCTTTTCACACGGAATTTTTCTTGCAAGAACTTAGCATGCTCCAATGTACGACCCTACGCATCTTGACCTTGGTGGGTAGGGTGTAGAATCAACAAGCGAGAACCGTCGAATTCAGTGTTATCCTCATCCAGCCATGATAAGACGTCAGTCATAGGCGCCTTCTTCTTCTTCTTTTTCTTTGGCCTAGAGGAGGATTCGGTTTCTTGGGCGTGTTAGGAGAGATGGGTTGTCATTGGGGCTCAGGGATTTCCTCATCGTCACCACCCATATACTCAAAGTGATCACCGGTTTTAAGTGCTGGGTGGTGACTCGAGTCTGAGGTTTTTAGTAGAAGAGCGAGGAGGAGATCATCTTGGTGGTGAGGTCCTTCGGAGTGGAGGTGGCATTGAGGAAGGTTCACCTGATTTCTTTGGACGTTTAGGTGCAGAATCCTTGTCCTTATCATCGTCATCTCTTGGTCTTTTTGGTTGACTTGCTGATTCTTTGCATGAAGTCCTGAGTTGATAATCTAATAGACTCTCAAAAAACTTAGCTTCATCGAAGTGAAGGTTCCAGCTCTTTTGACATTTCCATCACCAATTTAGCGATTAACTTCAGATCCGAAAGGTGATTCTTTGCTCATTATATTTTTAACCAATGCGACGATGTTTGGAGTAAGTTTTCCGGAGAATACTTCTCTAGTCACACCAGGGACGATGTCGAGAAGAAACTTGTGAGTATATTCTCTTGCCGTCTTTTCCATTTCCTTTTGGAAATCTCCACGATAAACTTCGGGCGTGTTCCCTTTCAACTTGCATCTTTTCATTCTCGTCATGAAGATCTTATGATCGTCGTGAGAAAATTTAGCTTTCTGTAGAGTATGTCTTTCTTTCGACCGCTTGGCTTTAACGATTCGAGTCTTTGCATGAGAGATCCAAGATGCAGTTGGCTTCTTCAGCGATCGGATGTGGATCCGGTTATTCTTTTGATGGTGGTGGTGAAGAGTGAGAAGATGAATCCGATGATGATGAGATATGAGGAGACTCCGGGTCCTTTGGTGGCTCAGAAGTTTCCTCCTTTGAGCGTGCAAGACTATCTAGAAGAAACTTATCATATTCAATATCTTCTTCATTTCCAGACTTAGCTTTTTCATCGGCTTTATCTTTCTTGGACTTTTCAGGTTTACGGTTCTTCAATGTTGTAATCAATAGAATCTTCCACGCGCTTTTGTTGTTACTCCAAAGTGGTGGCACGGATCCCTTATCGGGTTGATTAGCCGCATCGGGACTGGTGAAGGTTGAACTCCACCACTCGATCATCCGGGGCCACCCATTTGATCCTTAGCAAATTCTTTTGCAACGTGTTGGAGTCTAATGAATTTGAACTTCTTCCTGTAATCGGTGTCCGGTTGCTCTTCTTGAACTTTCTTCTTCACGCTCAATTCGGAGTCTTCCCTTTGCGTGTTCACTATAGGATTTGGGAGGCTTGACTACTTGAGGAGTCACATCGGTTGCGATTTCGGTAGAAGACCTCTTCGCCTTGTTTGTGTATCTTGAGCTTTCGTCCCTAGCGTCTTTGCGGTTCGGGCTTAGGAATACGGAATAGGAACAACTTCCTTGGCAGGAATTGTCCTCTTACGTGGAGGATTCCTCTTGGGGAACTTCCTCGACTCTCGTGCTTGCAACACTTCCTCCACTTCCTCTTACGGGTTTTCCTTGTAGGCGCACGGAAGATTTTTCATCAAGAAATCAACTTTGTTCTCTTGCACGCTATCGGATACCTTTTGTAAGAGTTGAGCTTTTGAGTTCATCGAGAGAAGGTGGTGCGGCAACACAACACCTTGTTTCTTGGTAGTTGACTCCTTAAATCTGACTGTTAGAGTGGGTTCAGTCAACATGTCGAGATTATCGGGATCATTGATTCTCTTGGGGATATCAGGGTTATATCCAAGTGCTCTTTGGATCAACAGTTTTGTATATATGATATAAGGAATGTTTGAGCCAAGCTTTTTGAGGAATGTCATCATGTCATCCCATATCATAGCTTCAATTTCGATGTGTTTCATGTTGATCAGAGCCCAAAAGATTTGCAGTTCCACGAGCGTGGGATGCTCATAGCCACGACGAGAAGCGGATTTTGTGATGATGATATAAAGGGTTCTCCAAGGTTGAGGAATGTTCTTTAGATCCACGTATGAATGCTTATTGATTACTCACGAGCTTCGTCGTACCCAATATCAATCAAAATTGCGAAACGTCTCTTCAGTAGGTGCGGCAGAGAATTCAGTTGGTATGATGTCGGGAATGAGGAGAAACGGCTCTTAAATCTGCAAGAGTGATGGCGATTTGCTTGTGATTGAGGCGTCACGCGTCACAAAGATATTGACCTTTGACCATTTGCATTGTATTCCGAAGCTGAATGTAGATATCCGTCTGATGAGCGTAATTGGTGAGCATGTTCGATAAGGATGGTTCTTTAGAATATTGTCACACCCCCAAATTACATTTACTGGTGGAATGGAATACCTTGGGGAGGGCTGTCATAGCATCAAAGTTACAGTTATATCGAACGACCTAAAGTGTCGTTTTGAAAATATCGTTTGATTCATTAAAATAATCAGAGTTTACAAACATTAGGTCCCAAAAGATTTTCAATATATCAAAACGAGTTTGTTACAATCAAACGATAGTTAAGTGCATAAAATATAGGTGAGACGCGTCGACACCGCGACTCTATGATAAGTCCACATGCATGCCATAAAGTGAATGCCTTAGATACCTGAGATAAAACATGCTAAAAGTGTCAACACAATGGTTGAGTGAGTTCATAGAGTTTGTTTAACAAGTAAAGCTTTTAAAGAGCATTCATGCAACAAAGGCAAAGTTTTTGGTCATTTAGAATAGTCCACAAAGCAAAGGCATTGTAAATCCACTCGGTTCCAAGTTCCGCCTATACAAAACTTGCAACACGTGTGTTCACAACCTTGCCAAAAGTAGTATGTCTAGAAGTCAAGTGGCGTTATCATAATTGTTCACAAAGCAAAGGCATTGTAAATCCACTCAGTTCCAAGTTCCGCCCATACAAAACTTGCAACCTGTGTGTTCACAACCCACTGCCAAAATATGTATGTCTAATAGTCGAGTATAAGATACCATAATAATTCACAATATTGCACCACGTATATAATAATTCAGGGATGCTCCGTACATGGGAGACTTTGCACTGCTCCAACAAGGGATACTCCTTTGTCACTCGACCACCTAGGCGAGAATTATTGAGAACGCTCCACCAATAAGGCGAGACTTTGCACACTCCACCGATAAGGCGAGAATTATTGAGAACGCTCCACTAATATGGCGAGACTTATATTGAAAATGCTCCGTTCCCATAGGGAGACATTCTGCTCTGGACCGGGGAGGCTTTAATTTGCTCCGAACAAAGGAGACTTAGATTGAAAATGCTCCGTTCCCATAGGGAGACATTCACTTTCCGGACCGGGGAGGCTTTAAGTTGCTTCGAACAAGGGAGACTTATAGTGATGCTCCGAACATGGGAGACTTTATAGTGATGCTCCGAACATGGGAGACTTTATAGTGATGATCCGAACATGGGAGAATTTAGGTCAAGGTCATAACACGTACGGTTCAATAAGTTCAAACAAGTCATAAGTTTGTATTTAAGTTCAAGAGTTCCGTTCAAAAGTTCGTAATTAAGTTCAAAGATTTAAGCCGAGTTCAAAAGTTCAGAACAGTCCAAGAGCTCAAAACATATCAAAATGTTCAAAATAGTTAAAGTGTTCAATATTATGTCAAACATGTTCAAAATAGTCAAAGGGTTCATTATAAAGTCAAACAAGTTCAAAAAGGTCACATGGTTCAATATTACGTCAAACATGTTCAAAATATATCAAAAGGGTCCTTGTACAAGTTAAAAGAGTTTAACTATATGTCAAAAGGTTCATATCAAGTCCAAAGTGTTCACTTATATGTTAAAGGGTTCGAATCAATTTAAAAGAGCTCAAATATACATGTCAAAGGTTCAAAATCAAGGAAAGTGATTCAAATAATAGCGTTCATAACATAGTGATCAATTTAGTTCGGGCACAATCTACTTACTAGCATAAGTAGTGAAACAAAAGGGTAACAAGTTCATGATAGTTCAAACAATATAGTTTAAGTTCATATAAGTGTGAAGTAAAAGCATGAAGTTGAGCATGTATCTCCCCCGAAGAGTTTATAAAACAATTAAACGAGTAAAAGTGGGGCTACGAACTCACCTGTTGCAATGTTTATGATGATAAAAGTAGATACACTGAAATGAGGTGTGATCTCTATCCGCAACCTAATATGAATGATGTGCTCTAATATAAGTCATGAAACAATGTCGTGCATGCAAATCCACATGTAATCTATACCACTTGTACGCTTTTGAAAATAGAATTTATCGTCGAAATATATGTTTATGACATCTCGTCATGTTATAAAATACTTTACAAGTATTTACGTTGAAATGATATCTTACGATAATCATTTAATGATTTATTATGAAATTATAACTTTTCATCGTAAAATAATGTCATTGAAAATTTCATGAAAGTGACAAAACGGCCTTGAAAAGCTAGTCGTAAAATGGTGCACGTCGAGTGTTAGGAAACGAACTCAACGGTTTTAGGAAGCTTGTATCATTATCTCAAAGTTTTAGCATTTAAGTTTTCATCCTAGAGGTCTCGATCACGGAGAAAAATATAGGTTAAGTATGGTACTTGTGTCAAAAATATCATTTTAAGGTGGTTTCCGGCAAAGTTTAAGTGATCGTATTTTATTCGTTACAACTCCGCTTGACGAACGGTTGGACATTTTGAAAAATATGCTAGGCGAACTTACTTTTACTAGAAGACATCATGTTATAAAAAGTACTACTTCAATGTTAAAAACGACCCTCAACATGGTCATTTTTGGCCGTAATGTTTGTCTAATAGAAATATATTAGTTTTTGCTTATATAATATAGTTACGGCAACTTTATTTAAACGCGTGTAATTTAATCGTTACAAGTCCGTTTTATACGTTTTATATGTCCCTAGCTTCGTATCAAAGTATACTAATATATTTTTGATAAGTCGACACAATTTATAACGCTCAAGACTTATTTTTGACTCGTAAAAATTGGAAACAACATGCTGAATTTTCTGAAATAATAGTTTCGTCGTCAAACTTGAAAATAACATAACTTCTTCGTTATAACTCCGTTTTAACCCGTTCAAGCGGCCACATTTTCGTTTTAAAGTGTATTTTCTAAATATCTAGTCCAAAAATTTTTACCCACTGTCGAAATTTCCAGAATTAACAAATATGATCAGACCCTTATAATTAGTTGTCGAAATGAGTTTTTCTCGCAAAACCTATTCTAACCAATTCAAAACAACTCCGAAGCTATTCTAATCCTACCATACACCTTCTTAGGGTGTCATGGGTTCTTAGACATCACCAAAAGTGATATGTTTCAAGGAGTAATTATAGGATGATAAATATATATTTATAACACTTAAAAACAATAAAAAGTGGTATAGACATCAATATGACTTGCATGTTTTTCTCAAATATGATGAAATGAACATAACATGAATATGAAAAATAAATATGAACATGAAAGGCTTACTAGTAACTTGATGAGGTTAGATGAACAAGATTAATCCTAACACCATAGGTTTTTATTTCAAAACCTAAACTAAGAGTGTAACTAGATTGTTAAAAACTTGACTAGAAAATTTTTGATGAATTCCTTCTTGATCCTTATGGGTGGCCGGTTCTATGGTGAAGAGAGGAAGGAGGATATTTTTTTTACACCTATGATATATGTATACTATGTGTAATGGTTATTATAAATAATGTATGTATTATGTTATACTAGATATTTAGTACACAATTGGTTGAGTCACCATATGATGGTCGACATATATATAAAAAAAAAGACTAGGTGTATAGTTACTTAAGGATAATTAATAACTTGTGTACATATTTGAGCTCTTAGGGTAGCGTTAACTAAAAATAAATTTTAACGGGTCAAAATAAAATATATTGAGGTCATAAAAATTATAAAAATACATTTCTTGCAAAAATTTGAGTGAAATAATAATTATCGTGTTGAATTTACTTAAAAGTCGTAATTATATAAATATAACAATTTATCTACGAAATAAATTTAAAACACCGAGTAAACTAATAATATTATTTTTATAATCTTAATATGAGTATAAAAATATATCGGGATAAGTTTTGGAAGTATCGGATCAATTGTTCAAAATAATTAATTACGCGATAGCGTTTATTTAATAGGAAATTATACGTTTAATGAAAATATAAATTTGAAAAATGACCGGAAATTGAGAATTGTGACAAATATCCACTGCAATGAGGCAAGAAGATTCCGAGCAGGTGAGGGTTTCAAAGTCGATACGAAGATTATTCTTTCCAATCTTCATCGGATAACCATGAGGGTAAATATCAACAATGGTGAGAACATTTGGTGCCTCCACATTCAATTGAGCTTCCATGTCGTGATCTGAAACACATTTAGCCAAAAGAACCAACATATCGAAAGACATAATGTTAGTCAACATATGGTTTTATTGCCTAATTATTGAATGTGCAATGTCGATGATTGTTACGAGTCCACAGTTACTTGTTTGTTCAAAAGTCCAATGTCGTCGTGATAAGTTTTGAGAGTTAGTTAACTTTAGGTTTTAAAGTTTATGTTATCTCATATTTTTCACAACATATTAAACGTTTAAGCTTATTAGTGACATTATTGGTTTCGTGACGTTATGATTTATTTATTTACAAGTTTGCACGCGTAACAATTCATAATGAAGGTTTGATCAAGGCTTAGGCGTAGATATGGTAGCTTATGCGTGGGGAGTTATACGTGTAGACACAAGCTTATGCGTAGGATCCTGACTTACGCGTAAGAAATATTACGCGTAGGAACAGGGGACCTTATGCGTAGAGCTTACGCGTAAGCGTATATAAACCTTACGCGTAAGGCTTACTCGTAAGAGTGGACCTTATACGTAGAGGTCACTTTTTACGCATATCCTTCACAGGATACGCGTAGTCCCTTATGTAGAACCTTACGCGGAACAGTTACGCGTAAGATTACTCTTACGCATAACCTTCTACGCGTAAGGTGATCCTTATGTGTAGATTGCTAATAACCTTGATTCTGAATTTTCACTTGTAACAAACCTGAAATAAATTCATGATAGTATCAATATTAACACATACATTCATTGTATAACATATCAAACAGTTTACGCGTAGAAAACCTTATGCGTAGAACTTAAACCCTAGTTTCAAGAATTACGCGTAAGAAATCTAGCCATGGAAATTGCACCAAAGTTTTTCTGGTAAGTCAAAGATGCCTATTGAGTTGTCTTAGCCAAGTTTTAACATCAAATGTGTCTAGAATCAAAAATACCCAAACCGAATGAACATAAACCATAAATTCCAATTTATGAATCATTAGTGTTTCTGGGTGATATCTGGGCCTAGATATGATCAATTCAACTTGACACCAACCTCCTACAACAATCTTTTTCACCAAAGACGTTCACATTTGAAAACACCCAAAATGACTCATGAACCCTAATTTTGAAAAACAATCAATTCGTGTTTCTGGGTGGATATTGAGGATAAACATAGTATCATTGATGTTATTGAAACGTTTTGACACACTTATTTTAACCACAAACACACACCAATGATTGTGTGTTCATACGCTTATGCGTAGAACACATAATCACTCATATCTCACGTTTTAGCCGTTGGATTTGTAAAAAATTCAAAACCATTGTTTGTAAACACGTTAAGATTATGAAACAACTTACAAATTGATGATCCAAAACACGGATTTGTTGAATGATTTTTAAGCGTAGGATATGGTTGGTGAAATATTAAATGTGATGAGTAAATGAATTAGGTGGGTAGTTTTATTAAAATAACTTTTTGATTTTGACAGTTTTAGTCCCTCCACCTTTTCTATTTTCATCCAAAGCCTTTTAACTTCCATTTTGGTTACCAAACGAAAGATTTTAAGAAAGAAACTTGACGACACTCCCCCTCGACTTAAGAAATAAAGAAAGGTTATAAATTTTAGTCCGAGGAGTGTCATGAACGAAATGTGACCACCAATTTAAAGAAAGAATCGGGATTAGGTAACATGCAAGTCGCGGTGTTATTTTGAAACAGTTAAGTATTTATTTTCTCCCCCTCAACACTTGATCGAAAAAATACTGAATTTTGAAAGATTAGAGTGTTGACGGAAGAAATGTACTTGCCATGTATAAAGAAATATAAATTGAAGAATATTTTTGTTGTTTTAACTGATTTTATATTTTTATATTTTGTTTTTGAAAAAATATTTACAAAAGAGATTTTGGTGAATGACTTGTTTTTAAGAATGTTTTAAGAGTTCATCCAGTTCCTCTTGAGTCAAACACCGCATACCAATCCGGTGGACCAACTCATTAAACCTAGCGGGAGGCAAGGCTTTGGTGAGTAGATCTGCCAATTGGTATTTGATGAGTGTGTAAATACTCATCATTTTTGTACAAAATAAACTGCAAAATCATCTGAAAACACTCAGAAACACATCAAAATGATCAAAATATCACAAATCAGTGTTTTATGTGTTTCAAATGCAAAATTATCAAAATCAGATGAAAACCATATCAAATTTGCAAAAATTGCAGTTTCAGTCCCCCAAGTTTCATAAATTGTCAAAAATAGTCCCTGAGCCATAATTTCAAAAGCAAAAGTCACCAAAGGTCCTTTTAAAATCAAAAGTTGTCAAAATAAGTCCTTTGGTGAAAAATATACAAAGTTTGAGAAATTTACAAGAACGGTCCTCCAAGTTTAAAAATTGGCAGAATTGGTCCCTGGAAAATGTGAAAATGGCAACATTGGTCCTTGTACTTTTAAAGATTGTCACTTTTGGTCCCTTGAAACAAGTTTGATGATTTGGCAGCTTAGGCCCCTCAAATTTCAGAAATTACACCAAGGTCCTTGTCAATTAAACCCTTGTCAAACCCATTTGGCCTAGTCAATGAATTTTGGACCCTGTCAAATTGCATTGTGAACCCCCCCTATTATTAACCCTGCTTTGATCAATCCTGGTCAAATCCCAAAACCCGCCAAACTCTATCCTTCCCAACGCTACCCTGCAACAAGTTATCTCCCATTCCCTTTCCTCTCATCCACTTAACCATGTTCCCCCACCTACAACAAGCCTCCAAGATGCATTTAATGCACCTCCCCCCTCCTTACTCAACCCCAGTTGTCAAAGGCCAAAATTGGCGCCAAAATCTGCTTAAATGGCCAAGATGAATTTAAAAGCAATCCAATGGCTGGGAGATGGTGGGATATATTGAGAAGAGAGAGAAGACACTGGGATATATAAAGAAAGCAAAGGGAAGCAAGAGAGGAGTAGAATTTTTAGTTTAAATTCTTTGTTATGTCGTTTTTTAGTTAAGTCTTAGTTAAACTCAAAAGTTGTAATATTTTGTTCTTAAGTATCAATATCAAGTTACATTTTCAGATTATTCAAGTTTCAATCATTAATTCAAAGTTTCCTTTAGTTTCATGTTTATGTGCTCACTGTGGAAAATTCAAGTTTCTATTTCATAAAGATAAGCTTCATTCAGTTTGTTTATCAGTGTTAACAAGCTTATATAAGCTTTTCATAGCTTTTTATAAGTTTGAAATCTAGTTTCAAACCATTTTGGTTCTTGGTCAACTAAAGTCAAACAGGTGCTCAAAATGGAAATGGAGTTGGTAATGGGGTGATGCAGAGGATGAAATGGGTTAGAATAGCTTCACTTAGATTAGGTTTGGGTTTGTTTTGAGCCTGCAATAAGCTGGACACAGTTGTGAGTTCTCTTTTCCATTTTCCAATTTTAAGTCTTAGTGCAGTTTCATGCTTCTCTTGTATCTAGGATCATTTGTAGTTTTACCTTGTTTAAATAGTTGCATTTAGGGTATTTGAACTTATTTAGATCATTATCTTAGGATAGTTTAGAGTTTAGCTCAGATTTACTTGTTTAACAGTAGTATCTAGGGTGTTTGGTTTTGCTGAATTATCTGTCTCAGTGGACTACTCAGTAGTTAAAATTTGTTGGATCATGTTTAATAAGTGCATTTGAGTTCACTTGAGTCAATAACTTGGACTGCAACACCTAAAAAGTCAAATCTCCTTTGAAACTGTCTCAACAGTCCACTGTGGTGGATTTTAAGATTACAAATCCATAATTTGTGTTTAAAAGTCTTCATCTTTACTTGCTTTGTGTTCATTACTCCTTATAACATTAATCTCAGTGGTAAAAATTGGATCCAAAGTTCACCAAAGTCAAATTTTCACATTTGCTTCAAAAGTCAAATTTGACAAAACCTGTGTTGGGCTCAGTTAGAAGTATTTTTCATGAGCTCATTGTTTGGAATTATCAAGTGAAACTTGGCCATTTAAAAACTTCATCTGGTCTTCTTGCTTATTGGCATTTTTGTAGAATTTTATGAATTTTTTTTAAAGCTTCATACAAGCTTGTAAACTTGGGGGTATCTCCCCTGCTCCTTGTCTCGGCTATGAGATTTTTCTCGAAAGTGCAGCCATTGCACAGAGCTCAAAAGAGCTTGTCATAAGCTGATATTTGGTACATTTGATCTCAACCAGGTCTACTTCAGTTTCCAATTTGAAGATTTTAGTTTGAGCTTATTTTTAAGTTTGTGCATGTGATTAAAGTTAGTACCCAAATCTGTTTTCACTTGAAAATCACAAACATCAAATCTGTCCTAAGTTGTGATTCTGTTGGTCTAGCTTGTTAAAACTCATTGCATTTTAGTTAAATTAGCTTATTGCAGCTTATGTTTCAGTTTGGTAGCTTTTGGTGAGCTTTTGGCTTAATAAGTGCTTATTTCATAAGCTCTTCCACATCAGTTTCATATTCTGCCACTTAAGCCATTGTTTTTCTATTTTTCCTTTATTCCCAATATAATTTTAGAGTTTTCCTGAATTTTTCAGATTTTTCCTAGTTGTTTTGCTATTTTTCTTGATTTTAAGTAGTTTTTAAGCACTTTTAATTAGCTTTTAATACAAAAAATTCAGAAAAGGTCCAAAAATATAAGTTTTCAATTTTCTTAGGTTTAGATAAATATAAGTAGTGAAAAAAGTAATTTTCCAGATTTTTCATAGTTTATTTGGTAATTTTTAGTAATTAAATTAGTTTTTAATAGTTTAAAATTCATAGAAAATAGAAAAATAATCAGAAAAATACAAAAATAGTTTTGAAAATTCTAGTTTGATATTTTAGACTTTTCCATTTCATAATTTTATTTTTCTAGCTTTATTTCCTATTTTCTTTCATTTTAGGTTATTATTAATTAGTTAAAAATAGTTTTAAATTAGATAATTAGTTATAAAATTAATTTTCTTTTTCCATAAATTTTCTCTTATCATTAGGATTGTAAAAACATCATTTTCATATTTTTAGGGTTAATATTGATTTAGTTTCACGTTTTTAGTTGTACGTCGCGTAGATTTTAATTTCAGTTTCGTAAAAACATAAAAAACAAAAACATCATTTTAATTATAGTGATAGCGTTTATTTAATAGGTTTTATCTTTTTAATTTCCTTTAGCATTGCATTTTAGCCTTTGTGTTTGTTTGATATTTCTGTAGTTATAATCATAATCATAAACCCTTTTTCGTTCAAACTTCTCGATCACTATCGTTGATTGATCCATTGCATAGCTTCATTGGGACATAACGACCGGGGAGACCCTATACTCCTTTGATCTTCATTGATTTCGTGCTTAGGCAGTTTTAAAGCTGGTTCACGGTCCGCCATTCACAAGTGGCGGGCTTGTGTGATTTAGCTTGACTGTTTTAGCATCAAATTTTGGCGCCGCTGAGGGGCTGTGCTGATCTATTTTTCGTGTAGCAGATTAGTTGTTTGAATCCTCACTCTTTGTTTATATCATCCATCTCTGTATATATATATCCATATTTTCTTCTAAAAAATCCAAAAACCCAAAAACAGCCAAAAACTTATAAAACACAAAAATATTTTTCCTTTTGTTTCTATATATGTATCAAAAATAAAAATACAAAAAGATTCGTCGTTTTCTTTAATAATTAACAACTTAAAAGATTACCACCGCAAACCAAGGCGGTGCACTACCTAACTGGGGGTGCGACCATAATAAGTTCCCGAACTAAAGATATAAAACTTGCCTTTGTGTCCTTGTGATTGGTGTACCTTTTTCAAAGAAGCCATTCATCTTGGATTATTGGTTAAGTTCACTGTTGTTTTGCCTCAATTTTGTGTTAATTGATTTTGTTGTGATATCGACGTTTCAGACCCAGAAAACCCATAAAGATTCTTCTCACCCCAGTTTTTATAAAACGTCTTCATAATTCTCATTCTCATCTGAAATATCTTCATAATTCCATTCCTCTTCTTAGCTCTGAGATCCCTTAGAGTTAACTCTAGTGCATGCGCACTCGTTCTTCTAGATCATTGAGTCCTTTGCGTGATCTAGCAGAAATTCCAAGAAGACGTTCTCGTAGACGTGCTGCCCAAATAGTCGAACCCGAGATTCGTACTATTTCGAGCAACAATATGGCAGACGAACGTACCATGGCGGAAATGCTCCAGGCACCCACCGAGGGTTATGGAGATGCCATCGTCTTACCGGTAATCAATTCTGATCACTTCGAATTGAAGACACATTTAATCCAACTTGTGTCTACGAATCAATTCCGCGGGTTCGATCGAGAAGACCCGTATGCACACATCCGTTGGTTCAACCATTTGACATCAACTCTCAATTACAAGGATGTGCCACAAAAGGTGATCAAATTGATGCTATTTCCATTCTCACTTGCGGGGCAGCCGGATTTGGCTGGAAAAAGAACCCCTCGATCCATCGAAACTTGGGAGGATCTTGTCCAAAAGTTTGTCAATTATTTCTTCCCTCCATCAAAGACGACTAATCTTAAAAATGAAATTTCTGGATTTCGTCAAAATTTCGATGTAAATTTTGGAGAGGCATGGGAGAGATTCAAAGATCTCCTCAAGAAATGCCCCCATCATGAATTCACGGAGCTTCAACAAGTCAATATCTTTTATAATGGGTTGAACTGTAGCGATCAAGATTCTTTGAACGCATCCGCGGGTGGCAATATCTTGAATCGTAGACCTAAAGATGTGCTTGAAATTTGCGAGAATAAATCAAAAGTTCCTTTTTCTCGCAACAAAGTCAATGTTCGAACACTCTGCTTCTTCATCCGGTAACTCTTTCGAGTTAGCGCTCCGTTAGCAGCTCTAACGGATATGATCCAGTGTATGATAAAAGAGGTGAAGGAAATCAAAAGCGAAATTCATAAGCCGGAACCAATCAAAGCCATAAACAAGGTGTGTGAAATTTGTAGTGGTCCACATGCGTATTATGATTGTCAAGCAACCGATGCTTCCTTTTACCAAGCTCCCGTAGCTTCGGTAAACCACAGTCAATACCGACCACAGTGATCCTCACTACCGTGCACCTAGCGGTATGACACCACCTGGTTTTCCTCCCGTGCAAAACCATGGCAATCAAAATCGCTTTGTTCCGAATCAAGGACAAAATTTCAATAACTCTCAAAATTTCAATCAAAACCGGAACAATTTCAACCAACCTTATCAAGCTCCAAATCAGCAAGGTTATCAACAACCTTTTCAAGCTCCTAATCATCAAAGTTATCAACCACCTCCTCAAGCTCCCATGCCAAATGACTTCATGAAAATGACCGAGTCAAACATCGTTCAATGCAAACTCAGATCAATAACATGAGAGGTGAGCTAAAAAGGGAAATTGATACCACATTGTCGCGACAGACAAATGAGTTAAAGAATATGATGAGCAGTTTCATGAACATGAATATGAACAAAGCTTCACCATCTTCTGGGGGACTCCCAAGCAATACTATTCCTAATCCCAATGCCGAGTTGAAAGCCGTCACCACTCGTAGTGGTAAGACGCACAATGGACCTTCGACTCCAATGCCCCCTCCTCCTGTAGCATGGAGTCAAGTTACCAAGGAGACAACGGACAAGGTGCATTATTCAAGCCCACGAAGTACCGCACACGTCCCACCTTCGGTAGTCCAAGCTTTAAGTTCGGAACCCGATGTTCGAGGAAAATCTGAGCAGAAAACACTTCCTCCGGCTCAAAAGTCTAGTCAGCTTCCATACCCATCAAGAATGAATGATGAGAAGCTTAAAGACAAAAACAAAGAGCAAATGGAAAAATTTTTCCAAATCTTCAATGAGCTTCACTTTGATATAAGCTTCGTTGATGCTCTCGTTCTAATGCCTAAATTTGCATCCACGCTTAAAGGCTTACTCACCAACAAAGACAAGCTATCTGAGATGGCTAAAACTCCTCTCAATGAGCAATGCTCAGCGGCCATTCTTAATAAGCTTCGAAAAGCTTGAAGACCCCGGCCGGTTCTTAATCCCGTGTGATTTCTTGGGGATGTTTCAATGCTCGCCTTGGCGATCTTGGCGCTAGCATTAACCTCATGCCACTCTCAGTATGGAAGAAACTGTCTCTTCCTGAACTTTCATCCACTTGTATGACACTCGAGCTAGCGGACCGTACCATAACTCGTCCACTTGGGATAGCCGAGGATGTTGTGCTAAAAGTGGGAAAATTCCACTTTCATGCTGACTTTGTTGTTGTAGACTTCGATGCAGATCCTAAAGTTCCCCTCATCTTAGGGAGAGCTTTCTTAAGAACGAGTCGTGCTCTGATTGATGTGTTTGCGGAAGAGTTGACCATACGGGTTGACAATGAAGAGCTCACGTTAAATATTAACCAGAACTCCAAACCTCTGTACAAACAGAGTGTTGCAACAATTGATCAAAGATCTGAAAGAATCAATGCAACACTCTCAAACTTCACGGTTAAGAGTGTTCGCCAAAAACGTGCTGAGCTCAAAGCTTTAAAAATCACCCCTGGTTCAAACAAATGGTTTGAAAGTTGTACCAGGGAAATCAAGAGTGTTCTTGATGATGATGACGATGATCTAGAATCGGAGACTTCATCGGAAGTGGTGGAAACTGCTAGCTCTAAGAGCACACCACTTGTCCCACCTCCGGCATCAGTTTGTCGCATCGAGATTGTTAAGTCTGTGGGTGAAACCAAACTCTCTTGTTTCATCTCGGTTGGATGATGATGTTTGTGATCCAATGGGAGACATTCTTCCCATTGATGAATTGCTCAAAAATAATCCATCATCTTCTAGTCTTATTACCGACTCTTCCATCCCTTCTCTCACTCCTGATGAGGAAGATGACAACTTTGGAATGAAGTCGATGCATTTCTTAGTGATGAGTCAATTCCAACGGGAATTGATAACACTTACCTTGATCCGGAGGGAGACATCCTTTTTCTGGAAAGTTTGTTGATTGAAGAACCGTTTCCCACCCTCCTCCCAGGACATCTTCTTGACAATCACCATCTAAGCTTCAAGATTAAGCTCAAAGATGTCACAAATGGTGATTTGCTTCTTTCTGCTGAGGAATGGACATGCATTCTCATGTACGTCTTTATTCCATTCTTCACAGATGGTGTGGTTGCTCTTTCCCTTTTCTCTTTCGGGAATGAGGACACCATCTTTGACCCCGGTATCATCCCTTATAGTTTCTACTATTAACAATACCGCGGTCATATCTCGTCGGTGTGGAACTTTCTGATGTTCATATGTTTATTAACATTGTGAACGAAAGTCCGACTGAGATTGGTTTTCCACGTTACTTTCCCCAAGAACAAATGAATTCGGGGTCGAGTCAAGCTAGCGACTCGGTAATCAAAAACAATAGCACACTATATGGGTTTTCACCCATATTTCTAACTTCTTTCTATTTTCTACCACCCTAGTGTGGGGGGGTTGCCCACATGCATTCAAAAAAAAAAAAAAAAAAAAATCTTTCAAATAATGGCCGTAATATTTCCCTTTTACGTTCTTTGTTTTCGGCATAACCCAAGGCACTTTGAATATTGAGGGCAATATTCATTTCTAAGTGTGGGGGAGATTCTCACGAATTTTATCATATAATTATACAATTCCCGTTTTTGGCCAAAAATTTTTTTGGAGTAAGTGTTTTACACTTTCTCATTTGGTTATCAGTCCGCCATGTCTGTAAGACAAAAGGATTGGCTAATCCTAGAGCAAACGGCTCTTGGTAAAGATTTCTCAAATCCGTTTATATGGCTTGCAATTTGCCCAAAATTGTATGGTATTCACTCACCATATCCTAAAAAGTGAAGAGTTGGCTAGCCCGCAAGATTATGGCTTGTGGTAAAGGCAGTGGAAAAACCATAATTGGTAATCAGCTCACCAAAGATAATATTGATAATTTATCTAAGAGTTGGCTATTCCAGAAAGGTACGGCTTCTGGTAAAGACAAATCAAATCCGTTGGAAGTTGGTGGTTTGCTCAAAATCACATGGTTATCGGTGTACCATGGTTCTTACTTGAACTAAAACATTTGGCTACTTCAGAAGTAATGGCTTCTGGTAAAGAGATCAAAACCATTAAGTTTTTCTCAAAAGATTGCTAGGGACTAGCAATATCTCAGTGTGGGGGATTGATGAGTGTGTAAATACTCATCATTTTTGTACATAATAAACTGCAAAATCATCGAAAACACTCGAAACACATCAAAATGATCAAAATATCACAAATCAGTGTTTTATGTGTTTCAAATGCAAAATTATCAAAATCAGATGAAAAAACATATCAAATTTGCAAAAATTGCGGTTTCAGTCCCAAGTTTCATAAATTGTCAAAAATAGTCCCTGAGCCATAATTTCAAAAGCAAAAGTCACCAAAGGTCCTTTTTAAAATCAAAAGTTGTCAAAATAAGTCCTTTGGTGAAAAATATACAAAGTTTGAGAAATTTACAAGAACGGTCCTCCAAGTTTAAAATTGGCGAATTGGTCCTGGAAAATGTGAAAATGGCAACATTGGTCCTTGTACTTTTAAAGATTGTCACTTTTGGTCCCTTGAAACAAGTTTGATGATTTGGCAGCTTAGGCCCCTCAAATTTGAAATTACACCAAGGTCCTTGTCAATTAAACCCTTGTCAAACCCATTTGGCCTAGTCAATGAATTTTGGACCCTGTCAAATTGCATTGTGAACCCCCCCTATTATTAACCCTGCTTTGATCAATCCTGGTCAAATCCCAAAACCCGCCAAACTCTATCCTTCCCAACTGCTTACCCTGCAACAAGTTATCTCCCATTCCCTTTCCTCTCATCCACTTAACCATGTTCCCCCACCTACAACAAGCCTCCAAGATGCATTTAATGCACCTCCCCCCTCCTTACTCAACCCCAGTTGTCAAAGGCCAAAATTGGCGCCAAAATCTGCTTAAATGGCCAAGATGAATTTAAAAGCAATCCAATGGCTGGGAGATGGTGGGATATATTCAGAAGGAGAGAGAAGACACTGGGATATATAAAGAAAGCAAAGGGAAGCAAGAGAGGAGTAGAATTTTTAGTTTAAATTTACTGTTATGTCGTTTTTTTTAGTTAAGTCTTAGTTAAACTCAAAAGTTGTAATATTTTGTTCTTAAGTATCAATATCAAGTTACATTTTCAGATTATTCAAGTTTCAATCATTAATTCAAAGTTTCCTTTAGTTTCATGTTTATGTGCTCACTGTGGAAAATTCAAGTTTCTATTTCACAAAAATAAGCTTCATTCAGGTTTGTTTATCGGTGTTAACAAGCTTATATAAGCTTTTCATAGCTTTTTATAAGTTTGAAATCTAGTTTCAAACCATTTTGGTTCTTGGTCAACTAAAGTCAAACAGGTGCTCAAAATGGAAATGGAGTTGGTAATGGGGTGATGCAGAGGATGAAATGGGTTAGAATAGCTTCACTTAGATTAGGTTTGGGTTTGTTTTGAGCCTGCAATAAGCTGGACACAGTTGTGAGTTCTCTTTTCCATTTTCCAATTTTAAGTCTTAGTGCAGTTTCATGCTTCTCTTGTATCTAGGATCATTTGTAGTTTTACCTTGTTTAAATAGTTGCATTTAGGGTATTTGAACTTATTTAGATCATTATCTTAGGATAGTTTAGAGTTTAGCTCAGATTTACTTGTTTAACTTGATGTAGTATCTAGGGTGTTTGGTTTTGCTGAATTATCTGTCTCAGTGGACTACTCAGTAGTTAAAATCTGTTGGATCATGTTTAATAAGTGCATTTGAGTTCACTTGAGTCAATAACTTGGACTGCAACACCTAAAAAGTCAAATCTCCTTTGAAACTGTCTCAACAGTCCACTGTGGTGGATTTTAAGATTACAAATCCATAATTTGTGTTTAAAAGTCTTCATCTTTACTTGCTTTGTGTTCATTACTCCTTATAACATTAATCACAGTGGTAAAAATTGGATCCAAAGTTCACCAAAGTCAAATTTTCACATTTGCTTCAAAAGTCAAATTTGACAAAACTGTGTTGGGCTCGATTAGAAGTATTTTTCATGAGCTCATTGTTTGGAATTATCAAGTGAAACTTGGCCATTTAAAAACTTCATCCGTCTTCTTGCTTATTGGCATTTTTGTAGAATTTTATGAATTTTTTTAAAGCTTCATACAAGCTTGTAAACTTGGGGGTATCTCCCCTGCTCCACTGTCTCAGCTAGTACTGAGATTTTTCTCAGAAAGTGCAGCCATTGCACAGAGCTCAAAAGAGCTTGTCATAAGCTGATATTTGGTACATTTGATCTCAACCAGGTCTACTTCAGTTTCCAATTTGAAGATTTTAGTTTGAGCTTATTTTTAAGTTTGTGCATGTGATTAAAGTTAGTACCCAAATCTGTTTTCACTTGAAAATCACAAACATCAAATCTGTCCTAAGTTGTGATTCTGTTGGTCTAGCTTGTTAAAACTCATTGCATTTTAGTTAAATTAGCTTATTGCAGCTTATGTTTCAGTTTGGTAGCTTTTGGTGAGCTTTTGGCTTAATAAGTGCTTATTTCATAAGCTCTTCCACATCAGTTTCATATTCTGCCACTTAAGCCATTGTTTTTCTATTTTTCCTTTATTCCCAATATTATTTTAGAGTTTTCCTGAATTTTTCAGATTTTTCCTAGTTGTTTTGCTATTTTTCTTGATTTTAAGTAGTTTTTAAGCACTTTTAATTAGCTTTTAATACAAAAATTCAAAAAAGGTCCAAAAATATAAGTTTTCAATTTTCTTAGGTTTAGATAAATATAAGTAGTGAAAAAGTAATTTTCCAGATTTTTCATAGTTTATTTGGTAATTTTTAGTAATTAAATTAGTTTTTAATAGTTTAAAATTCATAGAAAATAGAAAAATAATCAGAAAAATACAAAAATAGTTTTGAAAATTCTAGTTTGATATTTTAGACTTTTCCATTTCATAATTTTATTTTTCTAGCTTTATTTCCTATTTTCTTTCATTTTAGGTTATTATTAATTAGTTAAAAATAGTTTTAAATTAGATAATTAGTTATAAAATTAATTTTCTTTTTCCATAAATTTTCTCTTATCATTAGGATTGTAAAAACATCATTTTCATATTTTTAGGGTTAATATTGATTTAGTTTCACGTTTTTAGTTGTACGTCGCGTAGATTTTAATTTCAGTTTTATAAAAATATAAAAACAAAAACATCATTTTAATTATAGTGATAGCGTTTATTTAATAGGTTTTATCTTTTTAATTTCCTTTAGCATTGCATTTTAGCCTTTGTGTTTGTTTGATATTTCTGTAGTTATAATCATAATCATAAACCCTTTTTCGTTCAAACTTCTCGATCACTATACGTTGATTGATCCATTGCATAGCTCGCTGGGACATAACGACCCGGGGAGACCCTATACTCCTTTGATCTTCATTGATTTCGTGCTTAGGCAGTTTTAAGCTGGTTACGGTCCGCCATTCACAAGTGGCGGGCTTGTGTGATTTAGCTTGACTGTTTTGCGCGCATCAGTATTCTGTACCCACGAAGTATAATTCAACTGTACCCTGTTCCACGTGGTCCTTGATGAAATGATATCGAAGATTGATGTGCTTTGATTTTGAATGTTGAACAGAGTTGCACGAGATCAATAGCACTCCGTTGTCGCAGTACATCGGGATTACATCAAATACGTAACCATAGTCTTTGAGTTGTGTTCTCATCCAAATGACTTGAGCACAACACGCCGACATGGCTACATATTCTGCTTCGGTTGAGGACAGTGATGTACAATCCTGCTTCTTCGATTGCCATGACACCAGTTTGTCACCAAGAAATTGTAGAGCTCCTGAAGTACTTTTCCGTGAATCTAAGCATCCTGCATGGTCAGTGTCTAAAAAAGCGATTAGTTCAAAACTAGAATCCTTCGGATACCAGATCCCCAAATTAATGGTTCCCTTGATGTATCGGAGGATTCTTTTAGCCTCAGAGAGGTGGGTTTCAGTTGGTCTCGACTGATAACGGGGGCAAAGATATACGACAAATACAATGTCAGGCCTGCCAGCTGTTAGATACATGAGAGACCCAATGATACTACGGTATTTGGTAGGGTCCACCAATTTCCCATGTAAATCAGCGTCTAGCTTTTTGGTATGAGCCATTGGTGTGGCGTAGGTGTCCAGCATTTTGCATTCCAAATTTGTGTAACAATTCAAGGGCATATTTGGACTGACTTAAGAAAATACCACGGGGTGATTGATGAACTTGCATTCCAAGGAAGAATGTGAGTTCACCCATCATTGACATTTCAAAATGTTTTGTCATAAGTTTTGCAAAAGCATTTGAGTATTTTAAATGAGTTGACCCAAAAATGATGTCATCCACATAAATTTGAACGATTAAGATGTGAGCCCCGTGATATTGTATGAAAAGATTTGGGTCGACCGAACCTTTGGTAAAATTATTGGCAAGGAGGAAAGATGATAGCTTATCATACAGAGCTTTGTTCAGTTTGTAGACATTGCTCGGAAGCGCGGGATCAACGAATCCTTCTGGCTGGCTGACATAAACTGTTTCTATCAGTTGACCATTCAAAAAGCGGTTTTGGCGATCCATCTGAAAGACCGTGATGTTCATATGAGCTGCGAAAGCCAGAAATATCCGAAACGACCTCAAGACGAGCAACCGGAGCAAATGATTCTTCAAAGTCAATACCCTCTTCCAGTCTATAACCCTTAGCCACCAGACGTGACTTATTTCGATGACATTCCCTTCAGACCAATTTGTTCTTCCAAATCCATTTTAGACCAATGCGTAGACCCTCGATGGTCTTTCAACCAGTTCCCATACGTCAAGACGTTTGAATTGGTTGATTTCTTCTTGCATGGATTTAATCCAGTTGTCTTTTGTCATTGCGTCTTTAATGTTTTTAGGCTCAGATTGGCAGACAGTAAGTGCATAAATGCAATGTTCACCATATGAGTGAAGACGTTGTCTCGTAACGACTGGTTGATTCGGGTTGCCAATAATATTTTCCAGAGGATGATCTTTTGTCCATCGATGTGTAGATGGTTGATGTTGGTATACATTGTGCAGATTTTGAGGATTCAAATGGCTTGTAGATGATTCCGCGACATCAGGTGTAGCAGTTTCATTAGCAAACGGGTTAAAGAACGCATTTGGATCAAAATCTGCAGGTGGGGGTACTTCATTAAGAACATCATCAGCTGGTTCTTCGTCGTTGGAAGCAGTTTGTTCAATTGTTATTGTAGAGTCAACTGGTGGTGCATCTTCAACAGTAGTTGTTGTAACAGGTGTATCAGGTATAAGAGTATTATCAGGTTGAGCAGCGGAAACATCGGATACACCTGGAGCACGTTCATCTATATCGTCATTGAACAAAGGAGCAAATAGTCTTTCCGTTTGTTGACGAGTAAGCTGAGGGCTTGTGTCAGCTGATGATGGGGTTTGGGGGAAGTTTAAACGGTTGTGACCGGGTTCCAAGCTGTTGTACTTAGAAGCCATTTCCGTAAGTTCATCAAAATGAGCATGAATCGTTTCCATAACCTCCTTTGTTCGACTATTCCAGATTCGGAAACCTTTAGAATTATCACAATATCTAATAAAGACTCCAATGTCAGCTTTGGCTTTGATCTTTCCAAAGTCATCATGATCATTATTCGGATAGCAAAGAGATCCAAATACATGAAAGTGTTTGAGATTTGGTTTTCTGTTGTGGACAAGCTCGAAAGGCATTTTGTTGTGGCGTTTTGTAATCATAGAACGGTTTTGAGTATAGCATGCAGTAGATACAGCTTCTGCCCACAAGTAATCTGGGAGTTTAGCATTGATTAACATTGTTCGTGCAGCTTCCACTAACGTTCGGTTTCGTCTTTCAACAACTCCGTTTTGTTCTGGTGTACGTGAAATAGATGTCTGATGCTGAATTCCCACTTTCTCATAAAATTCATGAAGAGTTTGGTTAACAAATTCAGTTCCTTTGTCTGTTCTAATTTGTCTCACGGTGTTTTGGAGCTGAACCTGTATTTTCATGAGAAAGGTGATGATCATCTGTGGAGCTTGGTCTTTGCTTCGAAGAAAGTAGACCCAAGTCCAGCGTGAATAGTCATCAACAATTACTAAGATGTAGCGTTTGCCATTGATCGTTTGCACGCGCATCGGGCCACACAAATCCATGTGAAGAAGATGAAGCACATGCTGAGAGCTGTGTTCCACGTTTGAAGGAAAATGAGCACGAGTGCTTTTCCCTTGTTCACAAGCTGAGCAAAGGTGATCTTTAGAATACCGGAATCGTGGGAGTCCTTCAACTAGTTTGTGTCGAGCAAGATTGGTTATAGTTTGAAAGTTTAAATGTGAGAGATGATTCGTATTTATAGCAAAGGGCAGTTTTAAAATTTGTATTCCCGATTAAGAATCAATCACTACTTGAGGACAAGTAATAATCAACCTTTCGGATGTTGTATTCCTAGGCGAGAGATGAATTGAATTTTATGTATTTGTTTGTTCGTTTAAAATGATGCTTGATTATCGTTGGTTTTTGTTTGGTTTTGTAGGCTAATTTTTAAAACTTTTAATACTAATTAATAAAGCAACTATTTTAAGTGAGATAAAAATTAAACTAATAGCAAATAATACCGACTAACAATATATGATAAAAAGCTATGCTTGTCAAGTGTGGTGAAAAGTTCATTAAGTGTGGATTTTTCCTTAAAAGCACTTATGTAATTAATACCCGTCGAAACAAATTATTTCCTCACAACATTGGCTTATATTGAAAACAATTATTTTTCGAGGTAAAAATTAGTAGACTTTAAATAATTAATTATACCAACGGCTTTTGCCCGTTAAAATAACCAACTACTCAAATCATCGATTATCCGAAAATTATTAATTAACAACCTTTAATTATCCGTTTAAAAAGTAGATTTTTCTCACAACGTTGGTTTATATTGAAAATCCTACTTTTTTATCTAGATAAAATCTACTTGGTTAAATAGTTAAAATCCTTAACGGCTTTTGCCCGTTAAAGTTTCTAAATATCAAACCAAGTAAACCAAAGGCTACCAATTAATAATCTCCAATATTCCACACTTAATTTCACAATTCACCAATCACTTAACAAGCATAATAAAAATCTACTCACTAATAGTCATAAGTAAACCAACAAAGATAATAATAATAAGCTCAACAAACATCATTTTTCCACAAGCTAAAAGAGAAAGTAAGGAAAATAGAACCCGATCTACAATACGAGGCGAATAAAACCACCCGATTTTATAAACTTATCAAACCCTAAAGTTTACTTCTTTATAAGCTTTAAATAAAACCAAATATTTAATAAAGTTTGTGACTTTATTAACTAATTAGCTTATTAAGACTAAAAAGCTTTAAACTTTAGTTAATAAGTAAGCTTATAAAACCCTTAAGCTCCTCGCCTTAGGTTGGAAATGATGAGAAACTAAGCAAGATCACAACTTTATCAAAGGTTAGAGAATAAGCAATATTATGGATCAAATAAGCTATGGAAAAGCTTATTGATCTAAAAAGTACTAAACTTTCAACAAAATAAGTAAAGAAAAAGCTTAAAGATTATATCCAATATCCACCCAAAACTAAGTGGTTCAAATCCGAAGATTAAACGTGAGTTGGGTATATTTAAGGACTAGATCTAAATAAATAAGCTAAAGAAGAAAATAAGCTAAAAAGATTAAAAAAAAAATTATTTTTTTATTTTTTTTTTTTTAAAAGAAGTTGGAAAAGAAAATAAATCTAAGTAAATAAAAGAGTTTTTTTTTTTAAAAGAAATTAAAAATAAAAAGTGCTTATTGAATAAGCTATGTGAAAAGCTTATCCAAAAAGCTAGTCTTTTATATCTAAAAATAAGCTATAAGGAAGAGCTTATTCAAGATAAAAAGATATGTAAAAAGCTTAAAATGAAAAAGCTATAAGAAAGCTTATCACTAAAAAGCTAATCTAATAAACCACAAAAAGCTAATAAGCTATTATGGCTTATTTAGATAAGAAAAGGAAAAAAGAAAAGAAAGAAAGAAAGATAAAAAGGGAATAAGCACTTAAGTAAACTCAAACATCATCTTTCATTAATAAGCAAAAGATTACAATAAGTCTTTAAAAATAAGCTACTACAATAATAAGCACTAAAATATAAAGCTAAAAACTAAAAAAGAGTGTGTGTAAAATTAATGTGTGTGTCTCCTGATGTCCTCGGATCATGTGTTATATATAGCCTTAGTTAATTCTCGATCCTTCCATCCAATACATGTGATATGTGCCACGTGTTGATGAAATATTGGTTGGATCAAAATGTTGCGTGCGAGTGAGATGGATGGCAGAGGCAAAAGTCATGCACGCGCTGGGCTGAAATTAATTTGGGACGAGTGGGGTACAAACGCTGGACAGCTGGCTTCTTGCAAATCCTATCAATTGTAAATTGATACCACGGATCACGTGATGGGATTTGTAATTTCAATCAAATGTGTAACTTCATGGGCCACGTGGATACTTGAGCAGATAGCAGATCTCATTCAATTGAAATTTATCACTTGGCTTGATCTGCTGTGATGGAATTTTTCTTGGGCCTCTTGGACTTTAGTTGGGCTTGAAGACTTATTGATACTTGGGCCTCGATCAATGAGATGGACAGCAGATCTGGACTCAATGGCTAGCAGCAACTAATTTGTTTTATTTTGAGATGTAAAAAGTAAATATTGCCATGAGTGGGATTAGAATCTTTGACCTCTTGCTTAGAAAGCATGCACCCAACCACTAGACCAAGAGCATTTTTGTGTTAACTCTTTGCATTTAATTCTTTTTAGCCCTCTTTTCCTTGATCCAATTTTAGCCATTATCTTTAAAATAATATTCGTTCGAGCTCCGTTTAATCTTTCAATTTTTCTTCTCTTTCTCGATGCTCCAAATAAAATAACCAATTGACTCGATATTTCATGATCTTTCCAATGATGTGCTCGGATAATTTTTACGACTTCGTTTGAACCTCGAAAAACATGAAAATGTCGTTGAAACTCATCCGAAAATCACCGTTTTTGCTTTGTTTTCAAACCTTTGTACCTGCAAGACATAATAACACATATACAACATTTTTGCAATATAATTTGACATATTTAATGGTTATTAGTCCGATTTAGCGTATTTTTAGATATAAAATGATGTGTGTTTTAGCACTCATCAAGAGACGACGGTGCCATAGCCAGGATTTTGTTGATGTTGCCTTTGAAAGTAAGCAGATGGGAGATGAAGCAACCATGTCTTGTATAGAGATAGTGTAAAGACTAGAATTACGCGAGCCAGACATAAGGTCGTTTCCTTGTAGATCACGAATGAAACAAGATTTCTCCCTGAAAGCAACCTCAAAATCTCCATCACAGGAATGACCTCTGAAAGCAGATTGTGACCGAGGCCTTCCACATAATAAACCCTGCTAATTTCGATGTTCCTATTGATATAGTCTCCGTAGCCCATGATAGCTGCGAAGTGATCATTCCCGAATCGGACAGTGCCAATGAACTTTGCAATAAAGTTTGATAACAGTTTAAGGTTTCTTGTCATGTGTCGGGAACATCCGCTATCAACAATCCGAGAATGATCGTATCACGGATTACACAGACGACACAAATGGAATAGAAGTAGATGTGGAACCCGAAATGTTAGAGGGTTCCGGAGCCGTTATAGTAGACATACACACATCAATAACTTTAGGCATCCATTTAAATCCTAGTATGTTATATATCCATTTCGCCATCTCCAACTAGTCTTTGCTTTAGTCTTAGTGAATGCACTAGGTGGTACTACATTCATTGGAGGTGAAACTGGAGCTCTGAGGGACATCAATGCGTTTCCTAGAATCTAAAGAGGGCGGTCTACCAAGCACAGACTTAGAATGATTATTGGGCCTAGAGGTATTCCGATTCTTAGGATTCCTTAAACGAGAGATGATAGCTTTAGCAACACATTTGGCATGACAATCAGAATTCATACTTTTACGACAAATAACACAAGGTGCATCAGACTGAATATCGAAAGTACTTAAAGGTTTAGCATTCGTTACATCACTATTTCTATTACATTTTCCAGATGAAATATTTATAGTGGAAGCAACGTAAGTCTTATTCATAGTCCTAGGGTGTTCTTCTACTTCAGCATTCTTTATTGTTGTTTTCTTAGGTCGCAACTTTCTATTCTTCCTTGTATTGCTCTAGTGAAGTGCGGACGTTTGTAAAAGAGGCAACTATTCCTGTTTCAGTAGAAGGAAGCACGTTAGCAACTTGTGATTTGGCAATAGGGATTCTAGGTTCACAATTACTAAGTGTTACGGTGCTATTCTCTTAATCACGGTAGGCGGAAGTTGTTCATACTTTCCTAACATTTCTCTTAACTTAAAGATAGTGTGAATCGGATCTTGATTTTCAGACCGAAGATTTCGGCAAAATGCATAACTTCTTTAGTGTGTGCAAGATAATGATCAAGTTCGTTAGATGCTTCATCACGAGTCTGTTTGAGTAAATCAAATATGACACCATATTCCTTTTAACTTTTGCAAGTTCTTGTTCATATTTTGAGATTTGACATTTAAAAGACACGTTTTGATCATCCAGTTGCTCAATTTTTGGATCAGAAGATTTTTCAAGCAACTGGGCGATTTTGTTTTGATAAGCAAGTTGTTGATCGTGAATATCTTTTGACACCAATTAAGACGACGTTTTGCATTAGAAAGCTCGTTTGACAATCGTCTATTATCAATTTTTAAGACTCGATCTGAAGCACATTATCAGTGTTCTCAACATTTACCACAGAATCAACAGTATCGGCAGAGATATAATCAAATGCATATGACAAAGAATTCAATAACACAGCATTATGGACATTAGCACATATGACATCTTCCAAGAGTCGATCAACATCTTTTCTCAACATTTTCTTTTTACATTTAGTATTAGAAATAGATGTTTCGTTTTTCGAAACGACGTTCATCAATCAAGTTCCTTATGAAAGTCCCGTTCCCAAGACAATGCATAATGTTTCAAATTTTTAACATTTGGTAAAAGATTGTTCTGAAAAATGTCTCTTTGTTCTCGCGCCACAGGCGATTGAAAATGTTGAACTTTGATTTCAGAATGATATTCTATCTCATGTTGTAAAGTTTTGAGGTCAACCATGAAAAGGTCAAAATATCGAAGAATTTTGCGATTTTCAGGTTTTGAGTTTGCTTCACTGTTGGAAGGTAAAGGACCATAAGTTTGTGCATAATCTGGTTTGGGATTAACATTAGAAGACTCAGACATTTTTATGATAATACTTGGTGAGTTAGAAGAATCTGTTGGTGTGACGAAAGTGACCGCTTTTGAATAGTTAAAAGGTTTGTTGTAAACAACAGTTTCTAATTTTGATCGACTCTCGTCTTCTGCATCTAATTCCTCTTTACGATGATATTCAAAAACACTCATAATAGAATTATCAATTTTATATTCTGCACTGGAAACTTTAGGATTTGGTTTGAATGCTTTGGTTGAAAGCTTAGGTTTGTAATCAGCAAGATTCGGTCCATATCCATTTAGATTGGGTTTTAAAGTAAACTTTTCAATAGCTGTGACCGACTCGCCATGTTTGTAAAAAACAGTTTTAAACTCTTTAAGTTTGTTTTGCAAGCCGATAATTTCTTCAAGATGATCATCTATTCGTTTCGTTGAATGCTTTTTGCATGCAGAGAACAGTTTTTGACAAGTTAACAGCTCAGTCTTAGCTTTTTGATTTTCCAAGGTGAGAGCATTAATTTGCTTTTTATGTTCATGTTTCAATTGTTCTATTTGAGACAACAAAGCATTCTTCGAAGCGGCTAGATCACGCATCTGTCTCTCTAAATATTTTTCGTTTTGATGAGATTTAGCAAAGGCTGCTTCAAAACCTTTTTCACGTTTTCTTGAGTTTTGAAAAAGTTGAGTTGCTTTTGTAAACATTCAAAATCCTTGGTTAACAGTGCATTTTTAATTTTCAAGTCTGATTCTTGCACGACATTGTTCCACTATGGATTGTTGGTTTTAAGCAACAGATCAACATCTGGACGAGGCAAAAGTTCGGTGTGTTCAACGTGAGTCAGAACATGATCATTATTTAGATCCTCAAGTATAACCACGGAGTCAATTTGATTAGCAAGGGAAACCATAAGGTCATCTTGATTGTCAAATATAACTACGGGGTCTAGTTGAAAATCGTCAGAATGAGATGTGGACGACTCATTTTGAACATTCTGAGCCTTGCCGGATTCAGATGTTGGTGGAGATATTAGATCAGAGATAAGTATGGTTTGTTCGGGTACCTGAGACAAGCCATCAGTGTCATACAATGGGCCTGTGTCACTCATGTGTAACTCATGCATAATGGCCATCAACATAACAGCTGCATTGGCCTGCAAGTCCTCCATATCATCATCTGAGTATGCATCTGCCATAAAACTCGTTCTTTGTCGTGAGAGTTCCACCACTTCATCCTTAAGAGCCAAAAGTAGAGCCCCCTTGTGATAAGCACGCCCCTAGTCCTCGGCTTTGGGCATGCATTAGCCAGGTGTCCCTTCTCATTGCAGTTTTAGCGTCGAAGACCATTCAACCCATTCTGAGCATTTCCCTGTTCCACCACTTGAGCTCTGTTGTTATTCCTACCCATAGCATTAAACCCTTGACCACCGCCCATCTGACGACCATAACCACGATTCTGAACTTCAACTCGTCCATTGTTCACAACAGCTCGATTCCTTGTGTTAGATGAGGAACGAATACGATTGTTGGATTTGTTGGTATAACGGCCAAAAGCATTAGCAATCATAACAAATCCTTGTTGCAATGCTTCAAATGGATCGGATTCCTCATTAGCTTGACTATAAAGTTCCTGATCAGTGTTGTTGTTGTAAGGAACCAATTGAGTTTGTTAAGTTTGCTATGATTGATCATGTGGTGTGATTGTGGCAGTTGGTTGAGTTGCTGGTTGGGGAGGATAAATGTTTTGAGCATACAAGGCAAGTTGTTGATTTTCCGGATGTGAAGGTGAATCAATTTGAGCACGGAGAATCCTTTCCTTATCAACTTCCTTTTCATGAGGCTTCAAGTAATCGTACAACAATCCGTATGTAGAATGATGCATGTTCTTCTCTTGACGGAGAAAAATAACATACTTCTCCCATTCAGGACCAAGACTACTCAGGAACTTAGTATTAACTGCAATTCTTGGCATGATGATGTTTTGTTTATCCAAATCATTGATGATGTCTGAGAATCGATGATGATAAGACTCTAGTGTCTCTCCAGGTTCAATCATGAAGTGTTCATAAGCCAAGTAAATTTTGGATTCCATATCCTCCTGATTGAGTGCAGATCCTTCCATTAGAAGATGAATATGTTCCACATTGCCTTTGCAGTCTTTTGAGGATCAACACTTCGAAGAATTGGGTTTGGTAATCCTAAAAGGATATATTGCATTGCAAGCTCATCAGCTTCATAGTGTATAAGTTCTTCTGCATTGGTCTGCAACTAGCAATGTTTGATTGTTCATCTCTTGGTGGATTAGCATTTGGATCTCCGGGTAAAATGACAGTAGGCATCGAAATGGACCTTCAAGATAACCTTCTTTAAGAACTTTCCATGTGGCTTCTGTAGATCACAAAACCTAAAGAACCTAATCACCCATTGATCGTAGTTTCCTAGAGTGAGCATTAAAGGTCTATCAAGTGATCCAGCCTCATGAATTGATTTTTGGCTGCTTAAAGCTTCACACATCTTTGCAAACCAAGTGGGTTCCTTCATAGTGTTCCTTGATGGATGTTGATTGAAATCGTTTGTGTAGGGTTGAACTTGAAGACTTGGTGGTGGTTAAACCATTTGAGGTTGTGGAATTGCTGCAAGTTGTGGAGTATGTTGTTGATTAAATTGTTGTTGATAAATTGCTTGTCGTTGATTCCATTGTTGATGCTGTGGACTTAATTGTTGTTGACGTTGAGTATAAGTGTAAGGGAAATAGTTAGAGTAAGGTGGTTGTGACATGTTGAAAAACTTGTGTTATAAAATGGATCTTTGTAGTCGAATGAACCTTTGTTGATGAAGTATCCTTAGGCGTAGAAATCACAATAAACCAAGTAGCACTTATGCGTAAAAACACCAAAGTTACGCGTAACAGCAAAAGTTACGCGTAGATTTAGCTTACGCGTAAGTAAGGTGAAAACACTAAAGTTATGCGTAAAACAAGAAGTTAGGCGTAGAAAACTTAGGCGTAGGATGACATTATGCGTAAGATAAAGCTTAGGCGTAAGATAAATCTTATGCGTAGAAGTTTCTACGCGTAAGCTTATGCTTATGCGTGATTTTAGGGTTTTTGCCCAAGTGATCTTTTACACTATCACAGTGCAAAAGATATCCCAATTCGACGTATTTTCAGGCTTATCCAAGCAAGAAAACGGGTAAACCACTGGCGAAGATCAAACCAAGAAGCAAGTTACGCGTAGAATTAGGGTTTTGATACGCGTAGTTCTACTCGTAAAGTGACTTTTGCCCAAAGATGTTTCTAAACCAGATTTTTGTGATGAAATAGCTTCAATATCACCAAAATAACACAAAAGTGTGAAACTTGATGATCCAAAGCGTCTAAAACAGTTACGCGTAGAATGAAACCCTCGTACAAAAACTAGCTTAAAAACGATGATCCACGCGTAAAGTTTGAAACTTTTTGCCAAAAACAGTTATTTTAACACCTTAAAACATTGAAAGTACAAGAATCTTGGATTAAAAAGTGTAAAAAAATCAGTTTTTAAGCGAGCCAAAGTTTGAACCGTTGTTTTACGCGTAGGACCAAAACCCACTTCAAAAACAATAACGATTCACCCAACTATTTGGCGATTGATACCACTGATAGGTCACTAAGTTTACAACACAAGCACAATAGAAAGAGATAGAGAGAAAGATCGGATGAACAAGACACAAACCAAACACTATGCGTATGAATAGTAAGGACGGTTATGCGTAGCTATAGTGAAAGAGAAATGAATTGAACAACCAACCCTCAAGTGAGGGTTATTACAAGGTATTTATAGGAAGGGGAGCTAGGGCAACACTCCTACTCCCTTCCTTTTCCTTATTGGGCTAGGCCTAGGCTTATGGGCATTCTACATAAGCCTAAGGCTAATTACTAACATAAAGGCCATAATAAGCTAACTATTACATATGAATCACTAACACTTGATTTAGGTTTAGGAGTGATTCCAACAATACCATAATCCTAAACACGTTGTTCCTTTAATGTATCTAAAAATCCTTTTCAAGGCTTCTAAGTGTGATGCCTTTGGGTTTTCTTGAAAGCGAGCACATAGACAAACACTAAACATAATGTCGGGTCTACTAGCCGTAAGATAGAGTAGGCTACCAATCATTCCTCTATATTTAGTGTTATCTACGGATTCACCCTCCTCATCCTTGGTGAGTTTAGTGTCCGAGGACATGGGTGTCTTAGTTGGTTTGGAATCTTCAAGACCAAATTTCTTAAGCATGTCTTTTATATATTTAGATTGGTTAAAGAATATGCCATCTTCTAGTTGTTTAATTTGAAGTCCTAGAAAGAAGTTTAATTCACCCATCATACTCATTTCAAACTCGTCGTGCATGATTTTAGAGAAATCATCACATAGCTCTTGACAAGTTGATCCTAATATGATGTCATCAACGTATACTTGAACAATGATAATATGTGACTCCTTTTTCTTGGTAAAAAGAGTATTATCTACTAATCCCATAGTGTATTTGTTTTCAACAAGAAAAGTCTTAAGACGATCGTACCAAGCTTTTGGTGCTTGCTTAAGACCGTATAATGCTTTCTTGAGTTTGAAGACATGATGTGGTTTCTCAAAGTCGGTAAAACCGGGAGGTTGAGCAACATATACTTCTTCGTTAATAAACCCATTAAGAAATGCACTTTTAACATCCATTTGAAATAATTTAAAGTCATAAGCACATGCATAAGCAAGTAATATTCTAATAGATTCGAGTCTAGCTACCGGTGCATAAGTTTCATCATAATCAATCCTTCTTGTTGATTATAACCTTGTGCAACAAGCCTAGCTTTGTTTCTAGATACTACACCATTTTCATCCATTTTATTTCGAAAAACCCATTTCGTTCCAATTATAGTTTGATCTTTAGGTTTTGGAACTAATTTCCAAACATCATTTCTAACGAATTGGTTTAATTCTTTTTGCATGGCAATTACCCATGATTCATCTTTTATTGCTTCATTTATGTTTTCGGTTCAATGGTGGATACAAAACAAAAATAATTACTTTGATTTTGGGCTTGTGACCTTAAGGTTCTTTGATTAAGTTGTACTATAACCTTTTCTAAAGGATGAATTTTAGATTCTTTGATGTTTATAATTTCATTATTTAATGGTTCATCTTCCTTGTTATTTTAATTATTTCTTGACTTTCTATCATTTGACTTTCAACTAACTCATCATCTACCAAAGGTGATGTCTTAGAGGGAGGTGGACTTTCGTCGAATGTTATGTTCAACGATTCCTCGACTATCATTGTTTCTTTTTTAAGACAATGTAAGCTTTACTAGTTTGAGAATAACCAAGAAATACAGCTTCATAAGACTTTGGGTCAAACTTGGTGAGATAATCTTTAGTATTAAGAATGAAGCATTTACATCCAAAAACTCTAAAATATCCTAAAGTTGGCTTTTTACCTTTATAAAGCTCATATGGTGTTTTGTTTAAGAAAGGACGTATTAAGACTCTATTCAAAATATATGTAGAAGTGTCAACGGCGTTACACCAAAACTTTTGAGGAATGTTTTGTTCATTAAGCATTGTTCTACTCATTTCTTGAATTGTTCTATTTTTACGTTCTACTACTCCATTTGATTGAGGTGTTCGAGGAGTCGAAAAGTTGTTCGTTATACCATTTGTATCACAAAAGTTTCCAAATTGAGTTTCATTGTCAAATTCACGACCATGATCCGTTCGGATCGACACAATTTTAACACCTAGTTAATTTTGAATTTTCTTGCTAAGAATTTCAAATTTATCAAAAGCTTCATTTTTGGTTTTCAAAACAACGTCCAAGTAAACCTTGAGTAATCATCTACTATGACCAAAGTGTATAAGTTGCCTCCATAGCTTCTTATAGCGGATGGTCCAAACAAGTCCATATGTAATGATTCTAGACACTTAGATGTGGACACCATATTTTTAGATTTGTGACTACTATGTGTTTGTTTACCAATTTTGCAAGCGTCGCAAAAGTGTTGGTCATATTTAAGTTTTGGTAAATTCCTAACTAGCTCTTTTGAAGATAGGTTTTGTATAAGTCTCATATTAGCGTGACCTAAGCGTCTATGCCAAAGAGATGAGCTATCATCTAATGTTGTTAGACAAAGTTTGTCATTAGATGTTTTATCTATTTTCATGACGTATATGTTATTTTTCCTAACTCCTTTAGCTATGGTGATACCATCTTTTAGTATTTTACTACCATTTTCATCAAATAGTACTTTATACTTTTTATCACATAATTGGCTAATACTAAGTAGATTAAATCCTAACCTATCTACATGAGCAACATTTTCAATAGTTAGGGAGTTATGAGCGATCGTACCTTTGCCAATGATTTTGCTTTTGAGATTGCTTCCAAAAGTGACATTACCTCCGTCATACTCTTGGTATGATGAGAAGAGACTTTTGTTGCCCGTCATGTGTCGTGAGCATCCACTATCTTTTACCCATTCATCGGTTCCAATCCAACTTTCAAGCATACCTAAGAAGCAAATAACTCAAGCATTTGGTCCCCAATATCTCATGGGTCCGTTTGGGTTAAACATACCATTTATTTGATTCATGTATGGAAACGATGGGTAAGAGTTCCATGACATGTAATCTGGAGTTTGATATGGTCTAGGAAAGTTTTGATTCCAACCGTTGTGTTGGTAGTTGGGTTGTGCGTTGTGGTTGCTCTTAGGAAAGGGGCGTTTGGCAAAAGGTGTTTTATATTGTTGTTGAGTAGTTTTTGATCTAAATTCATTTTTAGCAAGTCCTACTCCGATGTAACATGGTGGTTTTAGTTTAACACTATCCTTGGTTTTCTTTGTTACTTTGAAAAATTCATTACGGTCCGTATCACAAACATTACGTCACTGCTGAAGTACCCCGGCACCATTTTTTCAACGGACGGAACCCTTATTTTGGGTCCGTCTGGTCCGTGTCTTACTGCAGCAGTTTTGACAGATTTGTTAGTCTTTTTCGGCCGTTTTGTTTTGACTCTTTGGAATTAATACTTCATTAAATCCTAGCCCATTCATGTCTCATGGTGTTTTATGAATTTTAACTATTTCATCGGCAAGAGCGATGTTTTTGTTAAACCTTTTAAATTTAGAATTATTTTTGATTAGAACATCTTGTGTGAGCTTTAGTTTTTCTATTTCAAGATTAAGCTCTTGACATGATTTACAACCATCGTCATTTGCTTTTCCCTTTTCTAGTCGTTTTGACTTTTCTTTTAACTCATAGACTTCATTTTCTAAAAATTCCTTTTTAGTTTTTAAAAATTTATTTTTAGTTATGATTTTTAGACTTAGCTCACACAATTGATTATATTGTTTTTGCAAAGTGTCATCATCAATAGAAGAATAAGAAGAGTCGGAATGTACCTCGTTTGACTCATGTGCCATTAGAGCGATCTCTTCCTTGCTTGATTCTTCATCATCTTCACTATCACTCCAAGCACCACTTACAAAAGCTCGTTGAGTTTTGCTTTTAGGGAGCTTGGGACATTCTCTATGAGATGACTTGCATCACCACATCTAAAACACTTTCTTTCACCTTTACCCTTTTTGTCATCCCGATCTTTTCGAATGGCTTCTTTTCTTCTCGAGGTTGTCTTAAAAACTTTCCTCTTCTTCTAAAGAACTTTTTAAAGTCTCTAACGGCCATGGCATACTCCTCATCTTCACAACCGGAACAAGATTCGTCATCATCACTTGATTTCGCCTTTGCTTTTAGAGCAACGGATTTGATCTTCTCCCTTTTTCCTTTGATGATCTCCAAATCTTTCTCCATCACCATTTCATGTACTTTGAGGTTACCGATTAGCTCATCTAGTGACATTTTGAGATCTTTTGATTCTTCAATAGCGGTCACTTTAGCTCTCCATTTGGGATGGAGTGCTCTAAGAAATTTCCTGACAAAGTTCTTACTACCAAAAGATTCATCAAGTGCTTTAAGTGATGTAATAATAGTATTAAAGCGAGCAAAGCCACAATCAATGGTTTCATCTTTGGGGATAACAAATTGTTCATATTGTTGAACAAGAAGATCAATTTTGTTATCCTTGACTTGTGAATTACCTTGATGTGTAACAATCAAAGATTCCCAAATATCTTTGGCGGTTTCACACATAAAAATTCTTTCATATTCTTTTCTAGGTAAAGCATTATAAATCATCATTTTAGCTTCATTATTTTTAGCAGTTAATTTCTTTTGTTCATCAACAGAAATATCCTTTGTTGTAGAACTAAAATCCCCTTTAACAATAACAAACCAAAGATCTATATCTTTTGATTTTACATATGTTTCAAAACGGTTTTTCCAATAGATAAATCCATTGGTTTCAAAGAGTGGTGGTCTTTGCATAGATTGCCCTTCTTTAAAGTTTTCAGAATCCATGGATCGTTTCAAGTTTATAAAATACAAATTATTTTAGAAATTCTTGAGCAACGAGGCTCTGGTACCAATTGTAGAAAACTAGAAGGGGGGTTGAATAGTTTACCAATTAAAAACTTTGTTTTGAAACTTATTGAAAGATCAATTGATATTGATCTTAGATATGTTAATGAAATATGTAAGCAATATATAAAGAGTAAATAAGGAAAGAAATGATCAAACCACAACAAGTTGTTTATAGTGGTTCGGTCTACAAGGACTCTTTCTCCTTGCCCTACTCCACTCCCCGAGTCTCACACTCGAGAGTTTAACTTCACTAGTCAAAAAGCTCCTTTCACCGGTGGAGAAACCTTTACACTATTTCCGACACTAAGCTAAATGTCGAGTTCTTTCCAAGGGTACAACCACTCCCACACACAATGTATTTTGAGGACTAAAATACTAACCACTCACACTCACAAGATTATGATGGTTTGGTACAACAATGAAGTATGAATCAACACAAGATCATACAACACTAAACAAACAAGACTTCCAACTTCTCGTTGAAGCTTGAATGTGACTTGATCTTCTTTGCTACAAAAGAGATCACTAATATGATATGGAACTGAGTTAGAAAGGTTATAGAGAAGATATGTATGAGAGTATGATAGAAAGGGATGAAAAACTACTTGGTTTGGCTTTGCTATTTATAGCCAAAACCATCAGCAAGCACCACGGACCGCGGACCCCTTAAAAGGGTTCCGCCCGTTATGAGTTTTGGTGCCGCCGAGGTCTGACAGCAAGATATCAAGATCTTGCTAAAGTCAACCATATCTATGCAAGATTGTGTAAGATATGAAGAGTCCAAATCTACACAAAATATCTAATGAAATCTTCCAATGATTTCCATGATGCATCACATGATGTCATGTGTTGTTTTTCTATTTTTAGAAATATGCAAATACATAAGTAATGTTTAGTTTTTAAGAAACCAAAACATTCTAAAAACTACTATCATACATTATGGTTAGAGTCATATTAAGATATGATTAATCACAATGTAAATGCTTGAGTGATGAAGATATTATTTGAAAAAGTTTGTTTTAATATCTATTAAACTTGACAAGCTTTAAGCTTTATAAAAATTAAATTTACTTTTGTCGTTAACAAAACTTAGGTAAAGATCAAAAATATAAATAACGTTTAATGACGATATTTGTATTAACAACTTGGTTTAAAAGTACTTGTGTTATAAAGCATGCAATTGGCTTGGAAAGTCTATTATACCATTAAGTTGACTTAGTTGGTAAATTGGTAAGCCAAAAGGAATGTGTTTATCTTATATATTGTTAGATTGTCTTACAATATTAATTCTAATGAATACCACAAGTTGATGGTATGTTCAGTTAGGAGAATCAAACTCTATTTGATTTGTTTGATTCAAGATAACCATAACTTCTTTCTTAAAAAGTAACAAGGTTAGTAAATTGAGTATGGATTGAATATACTCAATATGACTCCAACCTAGAAGATTGATAAAACACCATTTCATTATGGAATGTGATGAATCACATTAAGTTTTAAAATTGAAGATTCTGAATTTGTTAAACTACTTATGAATAGGTTATTAACAAACTTAAGTCAGGAATTATCAATGTGTATTTGTAATGTCCCAAAAAGAGAACAATGTAGTTTTGCTATAATTGCTAAGTATATATAGATAATATATATTACAGAAGGCAAGTGGGAGTTTTTTTTATCTTGAAAGATAAAATTACAAGATATATAATCTTCTTAAATACACTAGTAAATATCATGATGAGGCTAGATATGAAATGTTAACCTCAAGATGATGGAATTTTCATTCATAGATCTGGAAGGATATCTCATATATTTGATTTATATGCTGAGAAGAACATGAGTTACAGGATTATAGTAAACCTGATAATCATTATGATGGATTACCAAATATTGAATTGGGTAAATTACTCATATACTATGAATGTTAAAGATGCTGTCCATAAAGATAATCAATTTTGGAAATTTGATTTATCTTAATAGAATGGAAATGAGTTTCTTCAAAGAGATGAAAACCCTAGTGGTTTGAATTTCTATATAGAAATCATATGGACAATATTGTACACAAGTTTAATGCTTGTCTTATGACAAGATTATTAATCATACTTAAGCAATTAATTGTGATTGAATATTTTTTTCTAGACACATTAAGAGATAATAATTGTCATAGTTATTTTCATTAATATGAAATATGACAATGGAATATCAAAACTCTTTTTTGAGAAATTACTTGAGCGAGGACGGTAAGTAATTGAAAGGTTTTTTGAATTCATATAATCTTTGGAAGTGTACGAAGTGCAATAATTTATGAATGGATAAATGCATGCATCTATAAAATTATTCTTATGTTTAATTATTAAATCCCAGTTTTGATTTATAATTGAAATAAGAATTTTTTTTAAGTATTCCTGAAAGCTAGTGGGAGTATTATGTTAAGGTTTTAAATCTTATATGTTGTATAACATTTAGGAAGTAACATTCCGTGTAAGCTAAATGTTAAGTCTTAGATTGGAATGAAACTTCACTTATGAGATTTAAGAATTAAAACATATAACCTTGGAATATATGTTTATTATTAATAAACATGTGCTTGATGAAATAAATAATTTTAATAAAAACATGATACATCATTTGGGAAATGGATAAAATGTCTTTTGACAAAATAGAACATGAATGAAATCTAAGTTTGACCTGTAGATTCATCATGTACATCATGTTGTGTATTAAAATTGTTGTATCATTCTTAAATAAGAAGTGATTTGACAATATTGATATCTAACTAAAAGTTATTAGATAACTTGTGTAATGAATAATCTAATAGAATTACATCCTCAGCCTAGAATTGCTCATAGATTCTATAGATGAACAATATGTCAATTGTTGTGCAAATTGTCATCAACTACAAACTTGAAAGTTTGGAAGGCATCAAACATTACACAATAAGATATTAAAGTTTACGGAGTTTTAATGAGCATATTGTTGTTTGTATACAATGATGTTGGTTTAATTGAGATGACACTCACTACTAGTCATTGTAGGATTTCATCCTTGTTAATGGCCATGTGAACTAGTTGTGCTTATCTAAGAGCACAGTTGCATTATACATTAAAAGAATAAGAATACTTTAAACTTTAAAATGTTTAAAAGTTTAATTGTCATAAATTGGTGATAGAAGATGTCACACACTTTATGAATTATTATGTAGATTGGTGAATGCACATGATGCAGGTTTTACTGACCAGGTTTTAACATTTATAAAATCTCGTTATACCTATGGTCTACCCTAATGTACTAACGGGCAGTGTACCCGGTCGTGTGTAGTGTAGTATTCGGTAAAACCGAGGTCGTCCTAAGAGCTATGTGTGTTGGATTAATACTAAGTCTAGGTGTCACAGATTTTAAGATGATTTAATTAATTAACTAATAAAGCAAGTAAAGGCAAAGGTGTAATCAATAGAGGAGAGTGGTGCTAACGTAGTTATTCATCCTAGCTAGTAATGTCTACGTCTAATTACTTCCAATTACTTCAGGTGGGGTCAAAGTCGAGAGGACAACATTTGGTCAGTTCGCCCTAACATATCAGAAAAGATGCCACCACTGGAGAAGTCAGGTGTCCCCTCATAAGTCCAGTTGTTCCTGGTCCCCTAAGCCGAGTCATTAAGTACCGCTACATGCTAGACTTATAATAGTGAGTGTCCGGGCGTTAGCAACTTAAACACTCACCCCTAATTCTTAAGTTCATCTAAACGGTAGGTGATCATTGGTAAATCACACAAGGGTTGATTGGTCATATCTTACCCTTCGTCTCCCGTCTCACCTTAGGGTCAGTTGGTCATATCTCCTAAGCAACTAGCCTCTACCGCCATTCAAAACTACCAAAACAAGGGTAGCTACCAATAAACTATGCATGCATACACTTAGAAATGATTATACGGAAGTAATATAAACGCAAACAAAATAATTAAGGAATCATAACTAGGCCAGCACCAAGAGGTGCTTAGCCGCTCATATTAACCATACAAATCAATTCGATATTTAATGTTACGAAATACATGAATCGAAAGTAAAGAAAAGATAAAATGCTAATGCTTATCGTAGGGGAGTGATTTCTCCCTTGGAGATAGCTCAGTATGCTCCTCTAGACCTGCCTTTGGCTTCTTCCCCCGTTCTTTGGTTGTGGTGTGTGAAATGGGATGCTTTGAAATGCTGGAAATCGTGCTGTATTTATAGGCCAGATCTGGGTTATGGCGTAACTAATAAAATAGTTACGCCGTAATCCTCTATTTCTTCGTAAATTGCACTAGATTTGCTGGTTACGGCGTAACCTTAGAAGTGGTTACGTCGTATCTTCAATTAATTCTTGGTTACACCGTAGTTTATGCACGAGTTACGACGTATTTATCAGCGGCGCGAATCCTCATTTGACCTAATATAGTTACGTCATAATGTTTTGGGAGAATTACGCCGTAATCTTCTGATAAGTTGGATTTCGAGTCAGCTTTAGTTACGGTAATGTGAGATAAGGTTACGCCGTAACTTCTTCAAAATGAGCATACTATGATAAATCTTTAATAATTCTCCAATTCCGCGTCTCTTTAGCTCCAATGCTCGTAATTTACCTGAAAGTGGAATATAATGGAAAACAAATGTAAATCCATATAAATGATATAAATTACAAGCATTATCGGGGGAAATTGACACTTAATATTCAGGATAATTAGATGTTATCAAATATCCCCCCACTTGAACTCTACTTGCCCTCAAGTAGACCTTATTAGAAAGATTCTTAAAAGATATCTCCCATAACCTGGAAAATATAAGTTTACAAATCCCTTATGCTAGAATAAAACAAAGCCGAACACCTCACGAAATGGGAACGAAACACTCAAATCTCTCAACTATTCTAAGTGTCAATTTCGGGGTGATCACTCAATCGCACAGTCATAGCATGTATTCTATCATAAGCTTGGCGGTTACACAAATCTCCACCACTAGAGTTAAGGGCTAAACAATTTTCGAAGGCAATATGGGTAGACACGACAAAGGTTAAGGGTGACTCGTCATTACTAACATGTCATGGCGAAGTGGACAAAATCAATGATACATGACCAAATCCATGGCCAAGACACCAAAGATTGCTCGCTGCATCACCTAGACATGCTTCATGACTAAAGGGTAGGATAAGACATGGGATATATAAATGGTGTAAAATAAAAATCAAGCAGATAGTCTAAATCTATAACCAAGCCATCACCACTTACCGTCCGCCCAAAGTTCAAGCTTTGAAGTTAAGAAACCGGATCATGAAATACTAGGTAGATGTGTCATTAGAGGACGTCATGATGGGCACACTACCTTTTCTCCAACTGTTGGCACACTAACCAACTCCAATCTTCGAATGTGACCGAGGTGGCCTCCTCGATACTAAATCTATATAAATCTCATAACATAGTGCTTATAGCATTGCACTTTACAATAAACTAAATAAAATATATATTTTTTTTAAAATCATAACTACTAAACATAATATCCCCCCACTTGAGATGAACAATGAGAATTCAGGGGGTCTTCAATGATCTTTAAGAATATGTCGTCGACGAAAGCGTGATTCCCGAACCTTTCCACTTGAACCTTGAACTTAGGCAAATGATGACTTCCCAATCACAAATAAAGACTACAGGGTAGGCTAAGGTGTATAGGTGTATCGAAACAATATATTGGGTTAAAAAATGAAAGGAATGGCTCAGATGGGCGTATCTAGGGGTATCTTGCACTAAAGGTGAGTGTAACAAAAGGGTTTCACATGGGGATCGAGAAGTCGAGGTGACTAATCGATAGACACACAATAGTAGGCTATTTGGGTGATAATCCTATAATACTGCCTTCTTAAACTGAAAAGTCCAAATACATCGAGCTAACTCAACATACCTCGTCTATGGTCTCGAAATGATGCAAAGGCCAAGTTCTATAATGGAAACGGATAAGGCTAATCTCACCATATAATATCAAGGGTTGTATGTGCTCGGCTAAGGTCTAATCTAGTTAGGTTAAGAAAAACATGTCAAAATTTTAAAAATGGCATAATTTTTCAAAATAAACTAGAAAAACGAGGGCAAAATAAAGTTCAAGAGACAATTCTACTCCCGTCCCCCCACTTGAATTGTACAAAGTCCCTTTTGTACTAAGCGTTAAATAAAAGTGAAGAGAAAAGTAGAATTAGAGCGAGAACTTCCCTGAAGTTTGCTCCAAAAAGAAAGAAGGCCCATGATAAATAGTCGTGCCTTCGTATAAGCGTCCATGAGCAAACTTCAATCCCTGAAATCACACTACCGACAAGCATAATTCTAAAAAGAAAAAATGAAAAATGAAAAACAAACCTAACTCACTTTCGTAGGAATCACGGTTGCATTTAGCATATGCAACAAGCCTTTTAAACCACTTGGTGTCCCAAGTGGACGAGTGAAGTCTCGTGAGGGTTTATAGGGAACACACCCACAAAGTTCATTTAAAATACTAATACAAGGTTATTGTGTTTAAAATGAAAGAAGTAAAGTAGAGGATAGTTATGTCATAACTCTTTGAGGAAGTTACGCCGTAACTAGGCAAAACCTGGCATACGCAGCAAGAGTGTAGCTACGGCGTAACCACAGAGATGGACTTACGCCGTAATTGGTGATGCATCCAAAATTCTACTGCAAAGGGTTGGTTACGGTATTAACCGAGATAAGTTACGCCATAACTATAGTCAGATCAGCATACTGCAGCAGCAATCACTCTTTGTTTCCTGCAAAAATGGTTAAAAACAAAAAACCCAACAGAAAAGGAAATAAAACAAAAGAAAGGGATAATTCGGGTTGTCTCCCGAAAGAGCACTTTTCTTTATTTACTAGTCTTTAAGTTAGACTCAGAGCCTCGGGGCTTTATGGTGGCCTTTGAACTTGGACGACCTCCTCCATGTCCTTCATCAAGTTATGCCTAACCCAAGCGACATTTGTGGCAGTGCGGAGGTATTCTTTAGTCTCGATCTTCTGAATTTTGCAAAATTTTTCCTCCGGCACCAAGTGGTATCGAGTGAACTCATACTTTTTGGCAATAATCGGTGGTGGCCTCTTATATGGAATCCCAAGGAGTTTGCACATCCTTTGCTCATATGCTTCATCATCGGGTCGATAAATTCCTCATTTCCTTGCAACTCAAGGTAATCTAAAATCCCCTCAATGTCATCGTCGTCAGAATCGGTACCTTTAAACCATTCCTCATCGAGCAAATTCTCCGCCAGTATACGTTTGCATTCTTCCTTCTCATTTCTTATCAATTCTTTGTCATCCTCAACTGTTATTTCACTCGAGTTGTTAGGACTCTCGTCATTTGAATTTTCTTTACTCATGTATTCTTTCCAAATCTTTTCCTTTGTTAACGCATCTACTTGTCCATACTTGATTTTTACCCAACTGTCAAATCCCAAGTTGTCTAACCAAGGCAAACCATTCCTTTCCTTATCGTTAGTTGAGGTCCAAAAGAATTCATCCTCTCCCATTCTCATTAAGCTGCTTCCCCCATTACATTTATCGTCATAAGGGTTGCATGATGCCCAGAAGACTTCCCCAGGAGATTTTATCTTTTCACACCAATGACTTCGGGTTTCATTGTTATCAGTTCCGCTTAAAGGATCTTTCATGCAGTAGATGTCATCATTAACCAATTCCTTTTTCTGATTATGATCCTCGTAGTCAATCTTGAGCTTTTTAAGAAGATTTGGGTTAATTTTAGCATTCCCGAATTGTATCGCGTACCAATCATCAAATGCCAAATCTCCGAACTTGATATTATGTCTTTCAAGCTCGTGAGGGCACGTCCATTCTTCTTCTTTTAAACTATCACCACCGTTGCAATACTCGCGGAAAGGGTCGCACGTAGGCCATGCTCGTGTGGATTCATCGTCAGTTATGATTATTGGAGTACACCAGTGAGTGATAGGCGGTTCCTCTTCTTCCTCGAAGGAGAGTTTTTCCAATCTTTCTTCATCAGTATATGCAGCCCACATGAATTTGTTATTTTTGACCCTATCCTTATCGCTTTCTCCATCGCAAATCTCATTTCTTGGGTCACACGAGGCCCATAGATCATACCAGTCCCCCTTAGCTACGGGTATCTTTTTACACCAGTGATATTTCTTTTTAGATGGGGACAAAGGGCATAAATTAATGTCGTGGGACCATCCGTTAATTACCTGCGTTCCTGATTCGTCCACTTCGAGAACTTCGTCTGCCCACATATCCTAGTTACGCGTAACTGGGATGTTTGGTTACGGCGTAACTCGCTTGATCATCCTTATCAATATCTTTCATAACCCCACGATCGCTATCAAAAATATGGTTACGCCGTAACTCCTTAGACAGGTTACGGCGTAACTCCGATCTGTCTACGGAATCTTCACCAGAATCCGTATCTTCAATGTGAGAATTAACTTGTATCTTCGAGTCATTATCAGCAAAAATCACTTTACATTCCATTGTGGGTTTTGATCCTTCCGGTTTAGTGTTATTCATCCTAACTTTCTCACTAAGCTTTTCCACCATGGATTCAAGGTTTTTTAGGGTTGTGTCATGATTGGAAAGACTTCTGTCAGTGTTTTCCTGGGATTTTTTTAGCCACTCATCTTGTTCCTTTTGTCTTTGGGCTAAATTTTCCAGGAATTTGTTTATTGTCTCTTCAAGGTTGGGCTTTCTTTCTCCATAAGGCCCACGGTTGTAATTTCCACGATACCCGTTACTATTTTGATTATCTCCGTAAAACGGTCGATTTTCTCCATATTTGGCTTCTTCAATTATATTTTCTTCGTTAACGTGAGGACAATTCTTAGCGAGATGTCCTCCCCCACAGCTTTCGCATCCCACTTGGATGGCATGAACGGTTTCTCTGACTTTTAGCATATCTCGACTTAGATTTTCAATTTTGCTAGCGATGGCTGCAATTCCGTCAAAACTTCCGCCTTGGTTTCTTTTGCTTCCTCTATCGTGCCATTTTTGAGAATGATCAATCATTTTTTGAATGGCTTCAATTGCTGGAGTAGGAGTCATGTTCGGGATTGGTCCTTGATAGTCCAACATCTGTCTTGTAGTCACGTTGATTCCTTTGTAGAAGATGTTGACCTTTTTCTGGTTGTTTAGATCATGTGTAGGACATTTGTAAAGGAGATCGTTGTATCTATCCCAGGCCTGATACAATGTTTCATCGTCTTCTTGCTTAAAATTGTGGATCTCCAAAAGCTGGTTAGAAATCTTCGACGGAGGACAATACCTCTTAATGAAGTGCTTCTTTAGTAGAGCACAAGTATTAACTGCCCCGGCGGGCAATCTTTTAATCCATCTTCTGGCAGCCCCAGTAAGAGTCATGGGGAATACCCTTAGCATAACAGCGTCATGAGACACAACCGGAATGTTGAAAAGGCTTGCGATGTATAAGACATTTTCAACGTGCTCATATGCATCCTCGTCCTTGTTTCCTGAAAAAGGGTTAGCACGAAGCTCCCTCATAATTCGAAACGGACATCAGCTCCAATTTCCGGTCTTACTAGACCCGGCCCTTGTTCTGCTCTTATCAACACCAAATATTCCTCAAGAGTGAGGTCATTAATGTTGACAACTTCCATGGTACCTGAAATCTTGAATAGTGATCGTGAGAATTGAGAAATTTTAAAACGAAACAAAAATGAAAGACTTAATAGCAATCCTAATATAACTCCCAGGCAGCGGCGCCAAAAACTTGATGCAGGTTTTACTGACAAGGTTTTAATATTTATAAAGTCTCGTTATACCTATGGTCTACCCTAATGCACTAACGGGCAGTGTACCCGGTCATGTGTAGTGTAGTATTCGGTAAAACCGAGGTCGTCCCAAGAGCTATGTGTGTTGGATTAAGACTAAGTCTAGGTATCACATATTTTAAGATGATTTAGTTAATTAACTAATAAAGCAAGTAAAGGAAAAGGTGTAATCAATAGAGGAGAGTGGTGCTAACCTAGTCATTCATCCTAACTAGTAATGTCAACGTCTAATTACTTTAAATTACTTCAGGTGGGGTCAAATTCGAGAGGACAACATTTGGTCAATTCGCCCTAACCTATCATCAAAGATGCCACCACTAGAGAAGTCAGGTGTCCCCTCATAAGTCCAGTTGTTCCTGGTCCCCTAAGCCGAGTCATTAAGTACCGCTATATGCTAGACTTATAATAGTGAGTGCCCGGGCGTTAGCAACTTAAACACTCACCCCCTAATTCGTAAGTTCATCCAAACGGTAGGTGATCAGTTGGTCAAATGGCACAAGTAGAAAGGGTCGCTAGTTGGTCATATCTTACCCTTCCCGTCTTAGTCTACTCACTTAGGATCAGTTGGTCATATCTCCTAAGCAACTAGCCACTACCGCCATTCAAAACTACCGAAACAAGGGTAGCTACCAATAAACTATGCATGCATACACTTAGAAATATGTATACGGAAGTAATATAAACACAAGCAAAATAATTAAGGAATCATAACTAGGCCAGCACCAAGAGGTGCTTAGCCGCTCATATTAACCATACAAATCATTCAATATTTAATGTTACAAAATACGTGAATCGAAAGTAAAGAAAAGATAAAATGCTAATGCTTATCGTAAGGGAGTGATTTCTCCCTTGGAGATAGCTCCGTATGCTCCTCTAGACCTGCCTTTGGCTTCTTCCCACGTTCTTTGGTTGTGGTGTGTGAAATGGGATGCTTTGAAATCTTGGAAATCGTGGGGTATTTATAGGCCAGATCTGGGTTACGGCGTAACTAATAAAATAGTTACGCCGTAATCCTCTATTTCTTCATAAATTGCACTAGATCTGCTGGTTACGACGTAACTTAGAAGTGGTTATGCCGTATCTTCAATTAATTCTTGGTTACGCCGTAGTTTATGCACGAGTTACGGCGTAGTTATCAGCGGCGCGGATCCTCATTTGACCTAATATAGTTACGTCGTAATCTTTTGGGAGAATTAAGCCGTAATCTTCTGATAAGTTGGCTTTCTAAGTCACGCTTTAGTTACGGCGTAATGTGAGAGATAAGTTACGCCGTAACTTCTTCAAAATGAGCATACTATGATAAATCTTTAATAATTCTCCAATTCCGCGTCTCTTTAGCTCCAATGCTCGTAATTTACCTGAAAGTGGAATATAATGGAAAACAAGCGTAAATCCATATAAATGATATAAATTACAAGCATTATTGGGGGAAATTGACACTAAATATTCAGGATAATTAGATGTTATCAGCACACATACAAGGACTTCACTAATTGAATTCTTGAAATAAGTGTTCTCAAAATTACGATAGATTAAGTTGGTTGATTTATTCTTTGTCAACAAGTATGATTATCATTACTTGAGGCATAATTCATCAACTGGAATTTTCATGCATTGATCTATTTAGTATTTGGATAAAGGATGTTAAACAATTATTATAATAAATCAAATACTTGGTATGTTTGATTTTATAATATATTGTATCCTATATTTGCATGTTTAATCCGTGAATAAATTTATTTATTCTAAATCATTCGTTGTCAATTAATGATATGGGAGTATCGTTAAATTAAGTCAAATCTGAGTGATTTGGTAGAATATACTTAAAAGTATATTGATGAGAAAGCATACCAATTTTAGATGATATTCAATGAATTGAATATAGGACTTATCCCAACTACATGATTTTACTTTATGGAGATTGTTATTAAGTAAATCATGAATAGTTATCCTGAGACTTGAGATATCAGATAAGTGTCATGAATGTAGTGCACTTCTGTGGAACAACTTAATGCTATACGTAACTGGTAGTCATAAGGGTTGTTTCCTGAAGTGTTGCAAAGTTCATGGATTATTCTTGTAGTCAAGATAGAATTTGTTCCTTCAAATTTATTTTGGAGTTTAATACTGTTGGGCCCCTCGTAGGGTTGATAAGATGTTTACATGGCCATGCTTAAGATCTCCCCTGAATATGTTCAGAAGATTTGGTAATCTTGCTCAATCACTTATAACGAGAAACAGAATGGTTGAATAAATAATGACTTAATTCCATATCTTTATTTAACATGGTATTAGAAACAAAAGGATAATAATAATGATGAATCATTAAAAGGTTTTTCCAGGAGACCTTACTCGAGTTGTACTAGAGGCATCGAAGTGTTGCCAGACGCTAACCGATGTGATCACTCTATTAAGATATGTCCAAGTGGGAGCTGTTGGTTTAATGGACATAAATTAATAGACGTGTGTTAGGATTAAACTCAAGATCACGGGATTGCACACTTTACGTATGAAGAGTAAATGATTAATAATTATTTATAAAATGTTGTATTTAATTATTATATACACAAAACGTTTGACGATCGTTAGTAATTATCAGACAATTGACTAATGATCATTTAAATATAAAAGAAGGATTAAAGTGTCAAAGTTTGAAACCCTGGTCTTACCTTTTTTGTGGCCGACTCTATGAAAGTTCAAAGAAGGGGGTTGGTTGTCAACTTTGGTAACTAAAGGAGGTGGGAGGCAATACCTTGGAGGAAAAGTTTGGTTATTATATAAACAAATCTTTGCTCTTTGTCTTTGTGAATTGACTCACACAGAAAACTAAACTAAACTTCACAATATATTACTGATGTACGATTGGCTATATATTGTTCCATGGAATAATGATTTTGCATGGTACTTGATAACATAAAATAGTCCTGAATATTAAGTGTCAATTTCCCCAGATAATGCTTGTAATTTATATCATTTATATGGATTTACGCTTGTTTTCCATTGTTTTCCACTTTCAGGTAAATTACGAGCATTGGAGCTAAAGAGACGCGGAACTGGAGAAATATCAAAAGATTTATCACAGTATGCTACTGTGAAGAAGTTACGGTGTAACTCATCTCTCACATTACGCCGTAACAAAAGCGTGACTCTGAAAACCAACTCATCAGAAGGTTACGGCGTAACTCTCCCCAAAGGCTACGACGTAACTATATTAGGTCAAATGAGGTTCCACGCCGCTGATAACTATGCCGTAACTATTCCATCAACTACGGTGTAACCAAGTTTATTGAAGACTACGGCGTAACCACTAATAAGGTTACGCCATAACTAGCAGATCTAGTGCTAAATACGAAGGAATTGAAGGTTACGGCGTAACTCTTGTTATGGTTACGCCGTAACCCAGATCTGGCCTATAAATACCCCACGAATTCCAGTATTTCTAATCATCCCATTCCACACACAACAACCAGAAAACGTGGGAAAAAGATCAAGGCAGGTCTAGAGGAGCATACGGAGCTGTCTCAAAGGGAGAAATCACTCTCCTAAGATAAGCATTAGCATTTTATATTTTCTTTACTTTCAATTCATGTATTTCGTACCTTTGAATATTGAATTGGTTTGTATGATTAATATGAGTGGCTAAGCACCTCTTGGTGCTGGCCTAGTTATGATTCCTTAATTGTTTTGTTTGCGTTTACATTACTTCCGTACAATTATTTCTAAGTGTATGCATGCATAGTTTATTGGTAGCTACCCTTGGTTCGGTAGTTTTGAATGGCGGTAGAGGCCAATTGCCTAGGAGATATGACCAACTGACCCTAGATGAGCGGACTGAGACGGGAAGGGTAAGATATGACCGACTGACGACCCTTTCTACTTGTGCGATTTGACCAACTGATCACCTACCGTTTGGATGAACTTAAGAATTAGGGGGTGAGTGTTTAAGTTGCTAACACCCGGGCACTCACTATTATAAATCTAGCATGTAGCGGTACTTAATGACTTGGCTTAGGGGACCAGGAACAACATGACTTATGAGGGGACACCTGACTTCTCCTGTGGTGGCATATTTGCTGATAGGTTAGGGCGAGACTTTATAAATATTAATACCTTTATAACGAGACTATATAAATATTAATACCTGGTCAGTAAAACGAGACTTTATAAATCTTTTCTGACTTCTCCTGTGGTGACCATAGGTATAACAAGACTTTATAAATATTAATACCTGGTCAGTAAAACCTGCATCAAGTTTTTGGTGCCGCTGTCGGGGAGTTATATTAGGATTTATATTTAAGTCTTTAGCTTTGTTCTAATATTATGTCTCTCACTATGAATGATTATCTCACCACCTCTAAAAGTAAACAGGGAATCACCATTCCAGCTCTTGAAAAAAATGTAAAATTCGAATTCTGAGGACTCTGTTTTGATGAACTAAAAAGATGCTGCTTTTATGGAACCAAAGATGAAGAAGCACACGAGCACATCGTGAGATCGCCGATTTATTCCACGCGCCTGGGGTCTCCAGAGATCATGTTATGATGAGGGCATTTCCTTTTACCCTAAAAGGAAGAGCTAGAGATTGGTTAAAGAAACTTCCCTTTGGATCTATCACAACGTGGAATGCATTTAAGAAGGCCTTTCTTAAGGAATACCGAACCCCTGCAAAAATCCTCCAACAAGTTGATGAAATTAAGAGGTTTAGCCAATTCAATGATGAGCCACTGTTTACTACTTGGGAAAGATTCAAAGAAGCCATCCTCAAGTGCCCCGAGCATAAACTCAACAAGCACGAGCAACTGCAAATATTTTACAACGGGTTGAACATAAAAACTCGGCAATTATTGGACTCTAAAGAACCTATCCCGTTAATGACTGCTGATAAAGGATGGACAAGAGTTGAAGAAGTGGCTCTCCACTCGTCATCTTAGAATGAAGATTGGAACAAAGATCCTATCGAGATACAATCGGTAATAAAGAATCTGGAGGAATTTGAAGTATATATGCAATCCCTTACTGAAGAAGTCAAGATGGTTAAACACAAGTTCGATGAACCCATTGATGGGAGAGTAACATATCTAGAAAAGGCTGTGAAGATGCTTGTCAAAGAATCCAGCAGAAAACAAGAAGAGAATGAAAAATTGGTTTGGAATATCAAGCGAGATTACGACAATGTGCTAAGAACACAAGCAGCTGCTATAAGAAGACTTGAAAATCAAGTCGGAAAGCTCGCATAATCTATCAGAATGAGAGATGAAGGAGAATTACCTAGCACAACTGAACCAAATCCTCGAGATCTAGCTCATGACATTACAACTAGAAGTGGATTAAACTATAAGGAACCAGCCTACCCTTCAAACTCGAATGATCTGACTGAAGAAATGCCTCAAGACAACAACAAAGAACCGAGGAGGCTCAACCTACTGTCGAAAAAGTCCGTCCCTACATTCCACCAATACCATTTCTGGGAAGAAATAAGAAGGAACAAGAACGTGTGTTATTTCAGAAATTCATGGAGAAATTACAACAACTCAGCATTAATATTCCTCTCGTTGAAGCCCTTGAGCAAATGCCCAAATATGATAAATTCATGAAGGATCTCCTAACCCATAGAAGACTTTCTGATCGGACGCAGATAACTTTAAATCAAAGGTGCTCTGCCGCCCTTCTAAAAAATATGCCTCTCAAAGAAGAAGATCCAGGGAGTTTCACCTTACCTTGCACAATCGGGGGAATTTTGTTCGACAAGGCCCTTGCCGATCTTGGGGGAAGCATAAGTCTTATGCCATTCTCCCTCTATTCGCGTCTGGAATTAGGGGAACTGAAACCAACTAGAATGTGTATTGAGCTAGCTAATAAAACTACTCAATATCCTAAAGGAATCGCTGAAAATGTTCTTGTCAAGATCGATAAATTTGTCTTCTCGGTCGACTTCGTAGTCCTTGAGATGGAAGAGGATGATATCCCAATTTTGCTTGGGAGACCCTTTCTTGCAACCACACACGCTATGATTGATGTCTTTAACAAGAAGATTTCGTTGGAGATTGGAAACAATAAGATTACCTTCGATCTTGAAAAGTCAATGAGATATGCTTCTTTCACTGGCGACAACCTTGATGATCTCGACCTTATCGAAGCTAACGCTCAGAAACATGCCCAGGAATGCTTTCTTCTCGACCCTTTGAAATCATTGAAATTTGAAGATAATGATGGGACATCTAGTGATGGAGAAAGCAAAACGGAGGATCTAGCCGCCAACAATCAAACATTATGTTCAGCAAATACCCCGGAAGAAGTTGATACTACCTGATTGGTGGCAAACCGTCAAGTTATCTCACACAAGCTAGCCACTTGTGAATGGCCAACCGTAAGAAACTTAAAACAGTTCAGACACCAATGCAATGAAGTCCAGGAGAGTATAGTGTTTCCCCAGGTCGTTATGTCCCAACGAGCTGTGCGAGAATAATCAAACGAATAGTGATCGAGAGGATTTGAACGGAAAAGAGTTATGATTATGAATAATTATACCTAAAGAGAAAGTTTATAAATTACAGGGGCTTAAATGCAAATTAAAGAAAATTAAAAAGATAAATTATATTAAATAAACGCTATCACTATTTTTAAAATGATGTTTTTGTGATTTTATAAAACAAAATAACTTAAATAAACTATTTTAACTAAAATGTAAACTTAAATTATCTAAAAATGTGATTTAAAATGAAAACGTACGTTATTTATAAAAATTACGCGAGTGCGCAAGCAAAAACGTAAAATTTATGAAATAAAAGTCCTACAAGTGTAAAAACAATTTTCTTACGTACTATATGACAAAATAAAATTTTAGAAAAAATAATTATATTTTTTTGACTTTTATATTTTTTATTATGAATTAAATAAGATTTTACATTAATTAAATGTTTAAAATACTAAAACTATTTAGAAAAATCTGAAACTTTTTTATAAAATACTTAATACTAATACAAACTAAAGAAAAATAAAAAGGATGAAAAAGCTAGTTCAAATAAGCTAGAAATAAGCTATATTATGCGTATAAGCTTAATAGATTAAAACAAGGTTATATATTAAATCGTGTAAAAGGATACCAGTCAAAGACCCAAGGGCAACTGGTATCCAGGTACACACTAACGCTCTCAAAGGTGGGAGGTCTCAGGTTCGAGCCTGCCTCCCCACCTTTTTGCAAAACATTTTATTTTTGGATTTTTCTTTTAAAAACTTATTAAGCTAACTGAAATAAGCACTTTTTATAACTAAGACTTTTTATGAAAACTTCTAATAAGCTCAGTATTGAGCTTATTATCTTAACAGTGAGCAAAAATGAAAATAAGCACAAGATATTAAGCCAAGATGGCTATAAGCTAGTAAATAAGCTAAGAGCTAACTGAAATAAGCTAAAAAACTTTTAATAAGCTAAAATGAAAACTGAAAAAGGAAATTTACTTAAAAATAAGTACAAAACAAACCAAAATAAGCACTAACTTAAGTTGGAACACAGGACACTTTATGGTTTTCTAGTCACCTTCTAGCTTAATTCTAAGCACTTTAATAAGCTAATAAATGAAAATGAAAACTGGAATTAACAAGCTAACCAACTGAGCTTTCTAAAAAGCTAAATAATAAAGTTTGGCTTCCATTAATTAGCTTGTGACAAGCTTTTGAAAAACTGGAAAACACTGGTTTATTGGTGTACACAGGAAATGGACAAAATTAAAAGTTAATAGCAGACCTAATAAATAAGTTGCAAAATGCAAAATAAGCACTGGACCCTTAAGAATGGTGGATGGGCTTTCCAAAAAGCTAAGATTCATAAGCTGAGTCTTAATAATAAGCTCTTGATGAGCTTGTGAAATAGACTGCAACTTTGTGACAGCACGGCCGTTTTGAAGAGGGTGTCTAAAACAAGCTAAGTAAAAAGCACTTAATAAGCTGAGTAAGAGTGAACTAGTATTTTTCTAATTTAGTTTAGCAGCTATATTTTAATATCCTAGAAGCTTATGAACTAACTCTTATTATTAAACACACAATAAAATTCTAAGTTTTATTCAAAAACGGGTATTAAGAAATTTGACTTTTTAAGTAAAACTAACAAGTTGACTAAAATGAATTTCTATCACCTCTAATTAACTGATTATGTTGTATTAGACTATAATAAGACTGATTTAAGTTACTCTAACAAGTTATTAACTACTTTGATGAGATTTGCTATCTGAAATCTTTAACAGTGAACTGCAAATTAAAGTAAGAAGCTATATTGACTTTTACTCAAATAAGACTTGGTTTATATGACTTGACTGAGATATTAAGACCTAATATAACATACAATAGACAAATACAATGGGTAGAACACCCTATGTCACAGTTAAAAGATCAAATCCAAACACACTTATGTTGACTGATTTGAAACTTTTAAACACTAATATAAATTTTTTAAACTGAATAACCTATTGATTAACTGATAATGACTATATTTAAACAGTATTAAACTAGAATTAACAAGGTTTAATGACTAAAACTAGAAAATGTAAATTTCAAAGAAAAGGCTTACAAGATGAGATTCAAGCATAAACAGGGAACCAAGGTCTGAGAATCACTCCTATAGCTTCCCAAGAAGCTCTAAACCAAGGATAATCCAAGAATTACCCTGCTTCAACCTCTGACATCTTCACCATGGATTTTTTTATTTTTCAACTATTTTTTTTGTATTTTTGGTATTTTTACTTTATGATACTACACAGACTTTTAAGGTTTCTAATAGCTTTTATAAGCTATCTTAGGAGCTTATATTAGCTAATGAGTCCAAGAAAACCATTAATAACAACCTTTAATCATATTTGAGAATTAGAACTTGAAAAAACATAAACTGAAATTTGAAACTGAAACTTTGAAATTGATTACTGAGAAAGATGTAAAATACACTAAGATTGATTAAAACAGAACTTGTAAGCTAAGAAATACACTGGAAATGAAAAATTAACTAAAACGACATTACCTAAACTAAATTACACTACTACTCTTTCTCCACTGCTTTTCCTTCCCTCTTTATAGCATTTTGAGACTCCCCATAAGCTTCTGAGATATTCCCACCACCATTGGATCTCTGTAACATATCTCAGCCATTGATTTGCAAATTGGCGCCAAAAAGTCATTTGACAGGTTTTATCAATTAATGCATTTTGGTGGGATGTGGAGGTGTTAAGAGTGGTTAGACAGGTGGTGGAGATAAGATTGAAAGGTGGAAAGTGGTAGTGAGGTGGTGAAACCACCTGGTTTCAGGTATGCAGGGGTGAGGGAGAGGAGTGAACAGTGATGAGCGGTTTTCTTTTATTTAAATTTTTGGGCCGGGTTTGGTATTTGGGCTGGGTTGGATTTGGGTTGTAATATTACAAATGGTCCGTTTGGTTTAGTAGTAATAACAAGGACCATTTGTGTAATTTCTGCAAAGTTAAGGACTGAACCTGCCAAAGTTATTCCAAGGGTGAATTTTTGCCAAGCTTCAATAGTACAAGGACCTCAATTGATAATTTCCATTTTTACCCTTCCAGGGACTAAATCTGCCAAACTTTGAAACTTGAGGGACCAAACATGTAAATTCTCCAAAGTTAACCATAAGGACCAATTTTGTCATATTTGAATAGTACAAGGTTAAAATTTGATAATTTTCACTTTTTAAATTAACCAAGGACTATTTTTGACAATTTTCAAACTTTAGGGACTAAAGTTGTCATTTTGTAATTTTAAATTTCAAGGGTTTGTTTTGAAAACTTTTGAATCTCATGGACCTTAAATGACATTTTATAAGTTTTTGAATTACCAGGGACTAGATTTGACAACTTTTGTAACTTGGGGGACTAAAACTGCCAATTATGCAAACTTGATACGTTTTTCACCAGATTTTGGTATTTTTGCATTTAAAACACATAAAACACTTGTTTGTGATATTTTCATTATTTTGATGCATTTCTGAGTGTTTTCAGATGTTTTTGCAGTCTAGATTGTACAAAAATGATGAGTATTTAGACACTCATCAATACCCCAAAACTCAAGGAGCTCCCTCCTCATTTAGAATATGCATTCATTAATGAGGATCATAATTTTCCTGTTCTGATTTCTTCTCTGTTATCTGATGAAGAAAAGGAGTCGCTACAGCAGCTTTTAAGCAAGCACAAGGGGGCAATTGCGTGGAAAGTCTCTGACATAAAAGGAATTAACCCTTCATATTGCTCTCACAAGATACTTATGGAAGATGATTTTAAACCTATAGTACAGCCACAGAGGAGATTAAACCCAAAAGTCCAAGACGTGGTAAAAGACGAAATCATTAAGCTTCTGGATGCGGGTCTAATTTACGCTATTTCCGATAGTCCTTGGGTTAGTCCTATTCATGTTGTCCCAAAGAAAGGAGGAATGACAGTTGTCACTAATGAAGATAATGAGCTGATACCTACTAGAACTGTCAGTGGCTGAAGGGTGTGCATCAATTACAGGAAATTAAATGACGCAACACGAAAGGATCACTTCCCCCTTCCATTTATCGATCAGATGCTAGAGAGACTCTGTGGACATGAGTATTACTGCTTCCTTAATGGATTCTCGGGATACTTTCAAATTCCTATTACCCCTGAGGATCAAGAAAAGACTACTTTCACCTGCCCTTACAGAACTTTCGCCTACTGAAGGATGCCTTTCGGACTATGCAACGCTCCCGCTACATTCCAACGGTGCATGACTGCAATATTCTCGGATATGTGTCAAGATTTTATGGAAGTCTTCATGGACGACTTCTCGGTTTTTGGTAACTCTTTCTCATCTTGTCTTAATAATTTATCTAAAATGCTTGCTAGGTGTGAAGAAACCAACCTTGTCTTTAACTGGGAGAAATGTCATTTTATGGTAAAAGAAGGGATTATTTTGGGGCATAAGATTTCCCAAACAGGGATCGAAGTTGATAAAGCTATGGTTGGCGTTATTTCTCGACTGCCTTATCCAACCAGCCTAAAAGGAATTAGGAGTTTTCTTGGGCATGCGGGATTTTATAGACGATTTATAAAAAACTTTTCCAAAACTGCCAAACCTATGACCCAACTCCTCATGAAAGATGCAAAATTTGATTTTAACGACGATTGCAAAAAAGCTTTTGATATTTTAAAAGAAAAACTGACTACTGCCCCTGTTATTATTGCTCCTGACTGGGGGAACGATTTTGAACTTATGTGCGATGCTAGTGATTATGCTGTGGGTGCTGTTTTAGGACAAAGGGTGGATAAAAAATTTAAACCCATTTATTACGCTAGTAAAACCTTAAATGAGGCGCAAGAGCATTACACAACCACTGAAAAGGAACTCCTGGTTGTGGTTTATGCCTTTGATAAATTCAGATATTATTTAGTAATGTCAAAAACTGTTGTCTACACTGACCGTTCTGCTTTGAAGTACTTATTCAATAAACAGGATGCCTAACCAAAATTGATAAGATGGGTGCTGCTGCTGCAAGAATTTAAAATTGAAATCAAGGATAAGAAAGGGGCAGAAAACTTAGCAACTGATCACCTCTCACGATTAGAAAACCCTGAGCTTGAAGAACTTGACAAAGAAACTATTCGGGACTCCTTCCCCGACGAGCATCTCATGGCAGTTTGAATTAAGGATTCTAGTTCCGAACCATGGTACGCAGATTTCGCTAATTACCTCGTGGCCAGAGTATTACCGAGCAACAAAACCTACGGTCAAAAGAAAAACTTCTTCTCAGATCTAAAATATTACTTCTGGGATGATCCGTTCCTTTTTAAATCATGCCCTAATGGTATTATTCGGAGATGCATATTTGGAAATGAGCAAAAACAGATTCTGGAACATTGTCACAACGGACCTGCAGGAGGACACTATGGGGTCGATAATACTACTCGGAAGGTTTATGAGGCCGGATTCTTTTGGCCTAGCATTTTCAAAGACGCCGTAAAACATGTTAGGGATTGTGACGCTTGTCAAAGGGCAGGGAACATCTCTTCTCGAAATCAGATGCCACTCAACAACATTATGGTATGTGAGGTTTTTGATGTTTGGGGGATCGATTTTATGGGACCTTTCACTCCGTCAAAGAATAAAAGTTATATCCTTGTAGCTGTCGATTACGTTTCAAAGTGGGTGGAAGCTGAAGCTCTGCAAACATGTGATGCTAGAAGTGTCATTCGTTTTTGAAAAGATTATTCTCCAGATTTGGGATCCCTAAGACCATCATAAGTGATCGAGGGACGCACTTTTGTAATGCTATTATGGAGAAAGTTCTCAACAGATATGGGGTACTCCACCGAATGTCTACACCTTATCACCCACAAACTAATGGGCAAACTGAAAACACCAATAGAGCACTCAAGCGAATCTTAGAAAATTCCGTCAGCAGTAACAGAAAAGATTGGTCAGACAAACTCGACGAAGCGTTATGGGCATTGAGCGACTTTCAAAACTCATATCGGAAGCACCCCTTTTAAGATTGTTTACGGAAAAGCATGTCATCTTCCCGTGGAGTTGGAACATAAAGCATATTGGGCTCTCAAGAATGCTAATTTAGAGGCTGATGTGATTAAGGAACACCGATTTTCCCAAATAAATCGTTTAGCTGAATTACGAGACGAAGCATACGATCATGCCAAAGCATACAAAGACAGGACCAAAAGATGGCACGATAAGCGAATTAAGGATAAAAGATTTGAAGTAGGACAGGAGGTTCTCGTTTTTAACTCAAGACTCAAATTATTCCCTTGAAAAATGAGATCTTGTTGGGTTGGCCCCTACACAGTTAGTAAGGTGTTTCCTTATGGGACTATTGAGGTTCATAACAAGGAAGGAGTATATTTCAAGGTAAATGGACACCGAGCAAAAATTTATTATGGGAAAGATGTTAGCAAGCTTTCGGGAGATGAGTTCGTCGCACCTGCCTAGAGCTCTGCGGCTCTGAGTCTAACTTAAAGACTCGTAAATAAAGAAAAGTGCTCTTTCGGGAGACAACCTGAATTATCCATTTCTTTTGTTTTATTTCCATTTCTGTAGGGTTTTGTGTATTCTAACCATTTTTGCAGGAAACGAGGAAGTAATTGCTGCTACAGTTTGCTGATCTGACCAGAGTTACGGCGTAACTCATCTATGTGATTACGCCGTAACCAACTTTTTTGCAGCAGAATTCTTGACGTATTACTAATTACGGCGTAATACCATCTCTGTGGTTACGCCGTAACCACTCGCTTTGCAGCTTATGTCAGGTTTTGCTAGTTACGGCGTAACTCCCTCAAAAGAGTTACGACGTGACCTTCCTCTACTTTAATTCTTTCATTTTAAAACACAATAACCTTGTATTAGTATTTTAAATGAACTTTGGGGGTGTGTCCCTCACGAGACTTCACTCGTCCACTTGGGACACCAAGTGGTTAAAAAGGCTTGTTGCACATGCTAAATGCAACCGTGATTCCTACGAAAGTGAGTTAGGTTTGTTTTTCGTTTTTCATTTTTTCTTTTTAGAATTATGCTTGTCGGTAGTGTGATTTCAGGGAATGAAGTTTGCTCATGGATGCTTACACGAAGGCACGTCTCTTTTTCGTGGGCCATCTTTCTTTTTGGAGCAAAATTTCAGGGAAGTTCTCGCTCTAATTCTCCTTTTCTCTTCACCTTTATTTAATGCTTATTACAAAAGGGACCTTGTACAATTCAAGTGGGGGGACGGGAGTAGAATTATCTCTTGAACATTACTTTGCCCTCGTTTTTCTAGTTTATTTTGAAAAATTATGCCATTTTTAAAATTTTGACATGTTTTTCTTAACCTAACTAGATTAGACCTTAGCCGAGCACATGCAACCCTTGATACTTTATGGTGAGATTAGCCTTATCCGTTTCCAATATTTTACCCCAAATCCACCAAATTATGAGTGTGCCGGTAGCTTGTAAACTTTAGAACTTGGCCTTTGCATCATTTCGAGACCATAGACGAGGTATGTTGAGTTAGCTCGATGTATTTGGACTTTTCAGTTTTAGAAGGCAATATTATAGGATTATCACCCAAATAGCCTACCATTGTGTGTCTATCGATTAGTCACCTCGACTTCTCGACCCCATGTGAAACCCTTTTGTTGCACTCACCTTTAGTGCAAGATACCCCTAGATACACCCATCTGAGCCATTCATTTCATTTTGTTTACCCAATATATTGTTTCGATACACCTATACACCTTAGCCTACCCTGTAGTCTTTATTTATGATTGGGAAGTCATCATTTTCTTAAGTTCAAGGTTCAAGTGGAAAGGTTCAGAAATCAAGCTTTCATCGACAACATATTCTTGAAGATCATTGAAGACACCCCGAATTCCCATTGTTCATCTCAAGTGGGGGGATATTATGTTTAGTATCGAGGAGGCCACCTCGGTCACATTTGAAGATTGGAGTTGGTAATTATGCCAACAGTTGGAGAAAAGGTAGTGTGCCCATCACAACGTCCTCTAATGACACATCTACCTTGTATTTCATGATCCGGTTTATTGACTTCAAAGCTTGAAATTTGTGCGGACGGTAAGTGGTGATAACTTGGTTATAGATTTAGACTACCTGCTTGTTTTTTTATTTTACACCATTTATATATCACATGTCTTATCCTACCCTTTATTCATGAAACGTGTCTAAGTGATGCAGCGAGCAATCTTTGGTGTCTTGGCCATGGATTTGGTCATGTATAATTGATTTTGTCCACTTCGCCGTGACATGTTAGTAATGACGAGTCACCCCTTAACCTTTGTCATGTCTACCCATATCTTGGATTGAATTACAAAAAGGTAAGGGGTAATTCTTATCATCCTATAAACCCTAATTAGGGTTCATCTAAATTGCTAGTTTTGTGGAATTGATTCTTGTTCGGCTAGAATCAAGAAGGTACGCATATTTTATGTTTATGTTAGTTAATTATTCATTATTCGTTCCTATACGCTTCCGCATGTTTCTTTGATGTTTTATGTGTTTTATATATGATTGTCATGTTATATAATTCCAACATAATATTGATGCTATTTTTTCTACAGGTTAGGTTTGACGGTTGCGGGCAGTCTAATAATTGCATCCTTTATGACAATACGCATTTGAGCACCTAGCCATCAGGTTGTTTGTGCGAGGGCTTGAAGATAGAGACACATCAAGGACAAGGAACCCATGTTTTTTGTGCTGATGGAATTTGACACAGAAAGGGTAATATTTTGTTATAGACTTTCATTTTGTAAGTGAGTGTCACACACGCATGTACTCTAAAGGAGTTTTTGGCAGAATTTGGCTTTGTAGTTTTACTAGTTTTAACCCTGCGCATACGCAGGTGTTTCAATTTCATCATATTCTTCAATCGTAATGCAGTACTAGTTTTAACCCCGTGTATACGCGGGTGTGGAATTGAACACAATACATTTTCATGATATTTTATTTTCTTTCTATTTTTTAATCGTAAATTATAATCAACGCCTTTTGGGTCGAACGCATACATACATGGGTGGTTTCCACAGAAGAGTAAACCAGTAGACCACAAATTCACAGTCAACTGACTAATGCTTTATAGTTTCGTTCATAATAAAAATGTTAAAAACGAGAATTTTGCTCGCGCGTTGGAGTGGTTGCAAAAGCATTTATTTTGTAACCATGTAATAAGATTTCAAACGATAATTTTGTTTTTTCCAACATTTTCGTCAGTTTTGACCAGTTCTCTTATGTTTTTATACGTTTTCGTCCATTTTTTACGTATTTCTTACGTTTTCATACATTTTATCAGTTTTTATACGTTTTTATCCCTCTTTGTACATTTTCTTACATTTTCATACATTTTTATCCGTTTTATTCGTTTTCGTCAGTTTTTATTCGCTTTCCTAGTATAAATATAAATTTTTTAAGCTTAAAAAAATGTGGTGCTATATATCAATATTATTAATTGAAAACAAATTAAATTATGTAATTCGGGTAAACTCAAAAACCGAAGCAAATTCAAATTTGGTTTTCGGTTCGGTTTAATCCAATTTGAATTCGGTTCGGTTTTCAGTTTTGCCCAAATTTAAACCGAACTAAATAAACCGAACAACCCGACTGAACCGATGAACACCCCTAGGTTTTACTACCATAACTTTCAGAACTTAGGACTATTAGTAATAGAAACAATTCGAACAATACTACACTTTCGGACTTCCGGTGTCTCCTCCTTCTTCCTCAAAACAAGAGAAATAGAGAAAATGGTTCCTGTCATCTTTTTCTTTCATTTTGGATTTACAGTTTCAAATCATTCACATTTTTACAAAATTTGTCTTCCGCAGGGCACTCACCCCATTTTCAGTGGGTATGCACTCTTTGTAAATTCATTAATAAAAGCTTCAAAGTTTATTTTTTTACACTACGACGAGGATTCACTAGGTATGCATGTGCATACCATGTCGTAATTGTAGATTATCCCCTGCTGATAATTGGTTAAATAGTTTCGTTTCGTGACTAGGTTTTTAGTCGGTATTTTTTATCCTCGACTTTTTGAGTTATCTTTGTATCGAATCACACTTTGATGTAAAGAGGAAGGAATTTGGGCTTATTAATCCTATCAAAACAATAACTAATCCTACCAGAAGGGAATTCAATAGTTGTGGTTATGAGCACTCGGTTAATCTAAATGGATATTTTTGTAATAGGACAACGGAGTTTTGGGTATTGGACCACAAGAAAGAATAGGTGCTACACTGTAATTTCGAAGACCATGATTTTCATTAGGGATATTTAAAGGTTTTAGGTTGTCTAAACAAAGAAGGGGACATATTCAGTGAGTGTACCCCATCCGATATAGGATTGGACTTGTTCTACTTTTACAATCTCAGAAGGCACGTTTTACATTAAGTAGATGTGTTGGCAGGGAAGATGAATCCAAAACCAATATTTTTATGTTTCCTAATAGCTTTTTTTCAATCCATGACATCATCACAGATAACAATTTGATAAAGAAAACTTATTTGAGAAAAACATGTCGTGGTAACTGGTACTAAAGTTTAGACAAGTGTTTTTGGAAAAGAAAAGTAGAGTTTAATAAGTCGCTAGTGAGGATTATGTCTTGACCAATAAATTTAATTGATTGGTTAGTTTATCTTCTTGTTTCTTTTATGTTTGCATCAATACACTGAATTCTGTTACAATCCAAATATACCTCTTTGTTTGCATTCATCGCAATTTACATTTTGATGTATACCTTTCATACACAATCAAAAATATATTTGTTACTCCCTCCGTCCCAAAATTATTGTCCCTTATTGACTTTCTTAGTCTTTCTTCTTTAACTTTGACTATAATTATTTTTGGTTGTGTTATATAATACTTGATGAAAAATATATGAATGTATTGGATTTTAAATGTTTTTTTATTTGGTATAATTTTCATCAAATATTATGTAACACAAATAAATATAGTAATGGTCAAAGTTGAACAAGAAAGACTGGTCAAAGTCAAATGTGACAATAAAAATGGGACGGAGGGAGTATAAGGTAGCTAATGCTTTATAAATTGTTGCTCTCATTCTAAAAGAACATAAAAGGCAATTACATTTATCACAATAAGACCAACTTTATTAGAAAAGGCAGCACCACATAATCTGAACTAACATGTTATTAATAACCAAAGACAGTAAAAGTATTCACATGAATTGCTATATTTATAGCTAATTTACATCCAAACTTTAGCTTAACAATCCAATAGCTCGTTTTTTAATTCTTCGGAGCTTGCTCATCACATTGTTTTTGATCCGGTTTCATACATTTTTTTTGATCTTTTGAAAGAATAAACTGATGATATAAATGAAATGAACATAGATTCTTACGATAGCGGAAATTTTCTTGATAGAATTCTTTTCTTGAACGAGAACAACACCACAAGGTATAATGAATGTATTCGGGTGAATGTTTACTTATACAAGTCTAAAAAATTTTACGAAAAGATGATCAAAAAGGCCGAGGAGCAACTTAAGAAGCAGATGATGCTGAACCGAGGTATGCAGATGGACAACCTGATGTCTAACTGATTGAGTGGCAAAGTCTCGCTAGCTAATCACTACGAAAACCTTTTCATTGTGTTTTAGAGCACAAGCACTGCAAACTGCTTGAATCAAGTCCCTGATACGTCCTTTGTTTTGGTATAACTACATTGCTAGTGCACACATATTTTTTTTCACGCACAGGACAAACCAAAGTTGATTTATATTGCCCTGTTACGTAAACAATTAGATAAATGTTAAATAAGGTTCCATACTAATTAACCTCCAAATCCGTTAAAAACAGCTAATAAGTACACGAAGAAATAAGGTTAAACATACACAGTTACTAATATGACACGTTTAAGCATTGATAATTCATTTTTCAGTTAAGCATGATACAATGAGAATAATTGATAATCACAAGCATGATTACTCTAGGGAAAATTACCTAAATAATACCTTTGACCAAGGATCATCCCGATGTTACAATTTTCTTCCAAATAACTTGGAAAATGAATGTTTCACCAACTTCTTTAGAGACTTTCTGAGCCGAGTATGTATCTTTCCTAAGAAAGATTTATGTTTTCGGATGTTAATTGGAATAAAAATGTAAAGCTTGAACCGGAGATAAGTTGTGTACATAATGATCGCAACTAGTATGATGATGAAGCTACAACATCAACATATAGAAAGAAAGACCATGTAAAACACAAAAGTATAATGGTGTGAGATTGGATAATGTGTAGGGAGATAAAAAAAATGTGAGTGAGAAAGAATAAGTCAAAGAAAGGCATTATATAGAGAAATTTTGGTTTTATGACCGTTACACAACGGTCACATTCTATAAAGTTTTTTTTTTCTTTTTTTTAAAGCATTACATAACGGCCATGTATTATATAGAGAAATTATTGTTTTATGACAGTTACAAAATGTCATACACCATATAGAGAAATTTTGATTTATGACCGTTAAAAATAGGTCAAGCACTATATCAAAATATTATGGTTTTATGATCGTTACACATGATTATTAGTAAGAGAAATAATGGTTTTATGATCATTACACAACAGTCAGAAATTATATAGAGAAATTTTGGTTTTATTATCGTTACACAAGGGTCATTTTGTAGATTTTTTATTATCAAAATTTAAACATTTAGTAACGGAAAATGAATCATTACCACAAACTTTTAATTTTTTTCAACCGTTACACAACGGCTATATGCCTATATATATGTTGTAGAAAAGTCTTTAAATCCTAAATATAAGTACCTTTAGAATGTGACAATCTCGAGTCTTAAGACACTGGTCATTGTATAGATTTTAAGTGATTAAAAACGACCAAGTGAGTGAGCATGGAGCAAGGTTGGGCGGTTTTATGGTAAAACCGAAAACAAAACCGTATATTTCGGTTTTTGAAAACTACAAACTATTTGGTTTCGGTTTTTGACATTGAATCGGTTCAGTTTCGATTTTTTCTTACTAGACAATAAGCAAGTTTTAATCTTAAATAAAGTTTACGATTCTAAGTTTTCAAGTAAAAGTATTTAAACAAATATCAATAGTAGCATAATATCCAATAATCTAAAGCTACGAGAAACGTACAACCAAACAAGAATCTAAAATATAAAATGCATATCTTTGCGCTTTTCGTCGTCCACAAAACATTCAAATAACACTATTGTTTGAAAACAAAGATATAATTTATACTACATATAAAAGAAAAACGGTCAAACTTTGAAAAGTGAAATGTTGAAAGTCAAAGGTGAGAGAAATGTATGGTGTAATTAATACTCATATTAAAACACCACATTAGTTAAAAGTACAATAATCATTGTACAACCAATTAAAAGCATATCTACTAAATTAAAAACAACCAATTAAAACACCCCTTACTAAAAAGTACAATAAAATTTTTATAATGTACAATTTAAACAAACTACAACATAATCCAAAATATAAAATAATTAAATACACTAATTAATGTTATGTTTAAAACACCCTAAAATGAAAAATACATGTTATTATACACATTATACAAATTTATAAAACACACAAAGCTTCATACAAGCTAACAAGTTGATGGTACATATAGTTTTGAAAATCAGACTGGACCAACGGGTTCAACCAGGAACCGGCGTCACCACCGGTTCGGCTAACCAATAAAAGTCATCCGAAAATGAACCAGAGAGGACCCGTTGAAATCGATACAAACTGGTGAATCAGGTCTCATCGAAATCTATTTCTTCGGTTAATCGTCACAGGGTACCCGCCGCCGCAACGCGTTGATACCCTGCTATACTATATAAAAGAAAAACTAAAAAGTAAAAAGTGAAAAGTTGAAACTAAAAAATTAAATGTTGAAAATATATATTTCAAAAAGAAACTATTAATACATATCGAAAACCGGGTTGACCCGGGACGCTTCAAATCCGGTGGTTGACCCGATTTAATTTGGCCGTTTTTTACCCAACCCATCGGGTTGACTCGGTTGAACCACCCGGGTCGAACCGGGTTTCAAAACATTATGCTTAATCCTCAAAATTTCAAACTTTTATTATTTTTCGTTTATAACCCATAAACTTTTTTTAACACAAAACGATCTGTCGCTATAAAATTATGTTGTTATGCATAGGGACTCGTCTAGTATCTATAAATGTATCAAACTTGAATGTATAGATAATAAACAACACTATTACTTTTTTTGATAAAATTGTATACTCAAATCTTTGAAATTAGATATCAAATATCTTAGACAGATAAAATAATATAAAAACATATATATAAAGTCGGGGCGGGACGGTTTTCTCGGTTCGGTTTTTATAAAAATCAAAACTACCACCGTTGGTTCATCAATTGGGGAGTTTTTTTCGGTTCGAGTTTTTCAATTTTTTCGATTTGGATTTGCTTTATCGATTTTTGTGATCACCCCTAACCAAAGATGAATGAAAAACTAATACAGAATATTGTTTTAGTTGTTTCCTAAAAGCGTTTGGCTTAGTGATAATAAGAAACAGTTGGCTCAGTGGCCAGTGAAGGAAATTGAGAAACTACGCGGAAACAAGTAGATATTACGAATCACGAACTCAAGGGTAGGACCAGACTCGAAGTACCAAGCATCACAGCCTTGCATGTTTGTAAAATTGGCTCCATAATTTTGAGGTAAAAGTCATAAATGCTTAACGTACTTACAAAATAGACTCATTCTACATACTATACTTTTTTTTATTGTCAATATGCCTAATTAGAGGAGTTAGGGCCGTCTTTAGAGGAATGCATGTTCTTATGTGCAGGTTTAAAAATAATGTATATATCAGTTAGGGATTCATGGCCATCTTTAGAGGAGTGTAAACGGTGTCATTGCATAGAGCCCGCTTGATGAAGGTCACAAAATTTCATGCACTTCTATATCTATATACAATATGCGGCATGAATTTAATTATTTCATACACTATCGATACATGTATATTTTGTTTGTGTATTTAAAGGCCTTTTTGTGATGATGGCACGGGGCCATCGAAATTCATGAGACGACCTTAAAATCACATTTGTTTGCATTTTTTCTTTGTTAAGATAAGAATTTGAAATTTACTTATTTTTCTAGATCAATTCTCTATTATTACCTAACAGTGCAAGTCGTCAAATTTCTTTTAGTGATTAGATTCATCTGAATTTTTTAAGGTGTGATCAATTGGCGGAAATATTGTGATTTTAGGTGTCTTTTGGCATTAGTCATTGTCTATCTTACAAAGAATAGTTTCGGTAACACTTATGGTCCATTAAGACACTAATTGAAGTGAGCACGAGAGATTCAAACCTTTGACATTTATCCACAAAATCTCTCTAATAACGTTATTCCACTAAATTCTAGTAGTGAACCTTTAATTGCATGATTCTTGTGACGGGTTCGTTTGTCAAAGACCAAGCATGCATTACTAATTATAATATAAACCTCAAATCAAACAAAAATTTGTAATGGTGTAGGTCCTATATGCACAAGTTTTACACTAGTCAAATAGATGTATTAGTACGTATGTGAATACGTATGAAAATGGTTCTGATAAATGTCATATGACGAGTGACGTCAGAATTTCTTGTTTTCTCTAAAAGCATGTCACATAATATCATGATCATACAAAGGTGAAATCTATAATACTATAATCTTGAGCCCCTTAATTTAATGTGCAAGAGTGAATGTGCACAACAATTTGTACGGTACAATCCGTTTAAAGCCATATGATTTAATACCAAGAAGTGAAATATGTAAACCTCAATGAAGTCGTCATTAATCGGAGGTATACGAAGAGACATGAAGTTACATTGTGATCATTACTTGGAGGTATACAAAGAAACAATGCATTTAGTTGTTGCAACACTTCATATTCATCTTAAGGAGCCTATAAATAACACATGCATTTCTTAAACTTTCCACACCATGGAGAAGAAGTTTGTGCCCGTGAATTACGTGTTATCTGTCAAGGTATGTTTGTTGTCATTTGCTTTGTTTACTTTCCTCTTCTTGCAATACTTGCTGATATGTGTGATATAGTGTACATGATGTGGCTTATGTATGTGTAATTTTCGTTCATTAATGTTGAATATTTAAACTTGATTTCATAATTAGAATTTTACTGTGCGTAAAAATGTTAAGGGCACAAGAAAGTTAGTTGAACCATCTAATCATAATATGAATCCAATTGGTATTTCTAAGAAACAAACCGTAAAGAATATGTCTTTTTATAGTAGTAATAATCCGTTTCATGCAAATGCTAATATCGGATTACATGAATCTGATGCTTTACATAGTACAAACTATGTTACTGTTGCACCATGCAGGTCAACAAAGATGGGATTTCTCTTTACCTAGACCGAATATAAAAGTGTACGCAAAAGAAACATGGGGATTTTCCTTAGATTAGATGGAGATGAGATCTCATGTAAATCGCCTTCAGTTATTAACTGTTGTTCAAATAGGTTTTGCAACATCTACTTTGCTACAAGATCATACGGTACTTGAAAAAGCTAATGCTACATACACATGTAAGTAAAAATAGTAATCTATACTATCATAAAAGTAGTAATCTATACTACCAGTACGAATTTTAGATATCATATCCCAAAAATAATCGGCATTCAGTAGCAATTGATTAGATATTACAAATTAATGGCGTCATTTTGTCTTATTACGCAGTTGAAATGATTTGGACTGGAGATGGGCCAAGCACTGGAAGAGACTTACTCTAATTTGCTTCAGGGTTTTCTTTTGCTTTCACTTGGTTTTGGTTTAGATGGAAGCATTAATTTTATAAACAATAAAATTAAGTTCATGGGTCCATTTAATAATGGATTGTTCCAATTGTCTATAGTGTGTTTGGATAGTTTGTAAACTGTAAGATAACTTTGACAAGAGCATAGACAATTGTGTATTTCAAATTTATTTATAGGATGTTAAGATTTTGGTCTGCGAAAAAGATGTCAGTTATATCGTATTTTTTTTTTCAATCTAGATGTTCATTCTTGGCTATCTCTATTGTTATTGGATTGGTCTTGGTATATTTCTTTGTAGCTTTTCGTTAATTATTGCTCTTTCTTATTGTACTGCATGTTTCAGGCTTCAATGGGGAAAAAGAATAAGAAGGCAGCCCGAAATGCTCGAAAGGAGAAGTGGTTCTGGTGGATTTATAGGTTATGCTGCATGGACCTAAAACAGATCAAGTAGCTGTTGATAAAATACGACTAATTATCTCATAATCATATCTAGAAAGTTTATATGGACAAAGGGAAACTATAACTTATCTAGACTCTTTTCTTAAAATGTATGTTACATGTTTGTAAAACTAGCGAAGATATGGTCTTCAAATTTCATGGCCCAAAAGAATCTCTAAACGATAAGTTACATGCATATTTTACTTCATAAAGAGAAGATAATTATAATTGAGTTGTCTAGATATTCATATGAGAAGGATGATGTTGACTTTGAGGTTTTATTGGAGAATTTCTCACGTTGCTATTGTGGAAGTTCTGTTATGTACGTTAGAGGTATTGAGTTTCGATCTATAGACAACAAAAATAGTGACGTAGATTTCTTATAGCTATTTTTGTAAGTTTGATATCGATGTAATGTTTCTGGAGGTTTTGATTCTTTTAAGCTTTACGCCAAAAAATTTAATGTGAATATTTTGTTTACATATCGCCTATAATTGTAGTTATTATTATTAATATTATTATGTAGTCATCTACAGTAGAACTGAAGAAGCAACTTTGGCATATAATGAATTTGGTAGTTATTAATTTGCGAATCATGCAAATTTGCATAACGAAACCCAGGTAAACATTACCCGACAAAGTTACAACTACATTACCCAACAAGAATTTACCTCCGCACTACGATAACAAATCTTATGATACCATCAATTGCAATATCTTATATGTAACTACTTGCATACAATAGTACATAAAAAAAAACATATACATCCGACCCTTACCAACTCAGTGCAACGCACAGGCTTATATATATTAAAGTTACAAAAAACCAAATGGTTCTATAACTCATTATGAAACAAGCACCAAATAAATAGGCCAAACATTATTTATGTAACATACTAATATTAAAGTATTACATGTGAAAGGTCTTTTTTTAAATGTAACATATTAACATAAACCTCTTCACATATACTCTTATAAGATTAATTGTCTATCTAAAATAATAGGAACCTAAATTAATGCCATGGTACAAAAAAACAAATGTAGTCATCTTTACAATGTAGGACATTGACCAAAATAAAAAATAGTCGTCATTATTATGTAGTCATCTACAGTAGAACTGAAGAAGCAACTTTGGCATATAATGAATACGGTGGTTATTAGTTTGACTTTGACTTTGACCTCTATAATGAAATGTTTGTAGCTTTTTAATAATGATGCTGGATTAAATTTTTAGTATACTCTGTCGGGGTTTAATCTTTAGTAAGTGAACATTAATTCAGAAATAGACTATATAATATTTTTTTTGAATGGCGGAAATATATAATATGTGTAAATATTTTCGGTGCACATGATATCAATGAAAGAAGTATGATGTAGAGAATTCGTAAACACATGAAGTAGTTTCAAAGGTTCTTATGTATAATACATAATATAATTCATGGTTTGTGCACAAAATCATGTACGGTACAAACATGTCAATGCTTCACAAAATCTCTCAATTGAATGTAATGAAATGAAGGTGAAGCCCTTCCACACGGGCGTACCTTTGATGGATTTTAGTCATTTATGTTCAATGGATCTTTATCATTTATGTTACTTTGATCTTACTACAAATGTAAGTACATGATTTCTAAGTACCTTGGTTGTCCTTTTGTTGCCTTCTTTAATTTATGTTTTGTTTGCTTTAATTCTTTAAAGAAATTACCAAGATATATGAGTGATTGTTCAGACAAACTATACACATGCACGATATGTACATGCATTATATTGCTATTTATTATCTTATCTTATTATCATTATTGAAGTTTGATTATTAAAATCTTCTACATATTGGTTTTGTAGTTTATGCCGACGATCAACCACTTCCTAGCTATAGTTTTGCTTACTTCACAACTTAAAAAGAACAATTCGTGCAACGCACGGGTCTAACAATTTACTCAAACATTACGCAATCAACGATTAGATACAATTCGTTGTTATTAATGAAGTATTAGATTTAGATTGTTTTTATTAATAGCTCAGTTTTTATTATAGTTGAGTTTTTATTAATGAAGTATTAGATTGTTTAATGAATGTAATTGTTGAGGGCAAAATTTCTAAATTATAATTAGAGTAAATTACATAATTGGTCCTTGTGCTTTGTCGGATCTTGCAGAAAATGTCCCTGAACTTTTTTTTTGACGGGTCATGTCCTCGTGGTATGCAAAAGTTACGGGTTTGGTCCTTTGACGGGTCATGCTGTTAGTTGACCGTTAACTCTGTTAACTTGGCAAACCACAGGGACGATTTATGTAACTGACAAAAAAAAAAAAAAAAAAAAAAAAAATTAAAAAAAATATATACAAAAATCGTATTGCATTTTTTGGTCGGTTTTCCGTTTTCGTGTTTTTTTACGTTTTACAGCGCTGTTTTTACGTTTTTGTCGTTTTACGTTCTCGTCCGCTATCTATCCGTTTTTAATGTTTTCGTCCATTTTTTACGTTACTCGGTTTTTACGTTTGTACTCGTTTTCTTCCGTTTTAATTTGTTCATCCGCTTTTTATCCGTAAGGGACGAGAACAAAAGACAAAAACGTAAAAACGGACAAAAACGTAAAAACGGACGAGAACGTAAAATGGACAAAACGTTTATATATACGTATACACCGGAATGTGTTAACATGAGTGAGTCTTTTATATAAAAGTAATTGTATACGTATATAAAAGACTCACTCATGTTAACACATTCCGGTGTATACGTATATATAACGTTTTGTCCATTTTGTACGTTCTCGTCCGTTTTTTTACGTTTTTGTCCGTTTTTTACGTTTTTGTCTTTTTTTTGTTCTCGTCCTTTTTTACGGATAAAAAGCGGACGAACATATTAAAACGGAAGAAAACGAGTACAAACGTAAAAACCGAGTAACGTAAAAAAATGGACGAAAACATTAAAAACGGATAGATAGCGGACGAGAACGTAAAAAACGGACAAAAACGTAAAAAACAGGCGAAAACGTAAAAAAAACGGACGAAAACGGGTAAAACCGGACAAAAAAACGGACGAATACGATTTTTGTATATATTTTTTTTAAATGTTTTTTTTTTTTGTCAGTTACATAAATCGTCCCTGTGGTTTGCCAAGTTAACGGAGTTAACGGTCAACTAACAGCATGACCCGTCAAAGGACCAAACCCGTAACTTTTGCATACCACGAGGACATGACCCGTCAAAAAAAAAGTTCAGGGACATTTTCTGCAAGATCCGACAAAGCACAAGGACCAATTATGTAATTTAAGTGAGTCCCAAAAAGTGGTGTTATTTGGTGTTAAATAACTATCTTAAATAGTTTATGTAAATAGGAAAAATAATAATTTATGTAACTAAAATAATAGGAACCTAATGACCAAACATTTAGTTATGAAAAATTAGTTAATTATTCGACCAATAGCACGTGTATCGCACAGGTTGTATAAAATACCATGAAAATAACACAAAAAAAAAACAAACCAACAAAAAAAAAACAAAAAAAAATAAAAAGCAATTTTGAGAATACATCATCTTCACGTGCCTATTGCACAAACCATAAACGCATAAAATCGTGCAATTTATAAGAGCCAAAAACATAACAAAAGTGACAAATAAATATGGAAAATAACGAATATATACATAATTCATATTAAAATATTAAATAAACTACTTTAAATACAAAACTTATGATAACATCAATTGCAATACCTTACATGTAACTACTTGCATACAATATTACGTAAAAAACACGTATATATTCAACCCTTAACCAATCAACGATTAGATACAATTCGTGCAACACACGGGTCTAAGTTCTAACCACTGCCTATCAGTCTTGGCAAGTCATAATCTCATATCAAAATGCTATACACCTTTACTCATATCAAGTTAATTTATAAAGGACAGATCGACAAAAATAGGAACTTAAATTCACATGGTACAAAAAACAAATGTAGTCATCTTTACAATTTAAATTAATGTCTATCTAAAATAATTTAAGTTAATAGGAACTTAAATTCACATGGTACAAAAAACAAATGTAGTCAAAAAACAAACAATTTAAGTTAATTCACATATACTCTTATAAGGTTAATTGTCTATCTAAAATAATAGTAACTTAAATTAATGCCATGGTACAAAAAACAAATGTAGTCATCTTTACAATTTAGGACATTGACCAAAATAAAAATTAATCAACATTATTATGTAGTCATCTACACTAGAGTTGAAGAAGCAACTTTGGCAAGAATTTACCTCCGCCCTACGATAACAAATCTTATGATACCATCAATTTCAATATCTTATATGTAACTACTTTCACACAATATTACATAAAAAATATTATACATTCGATCCATACCAATACAGTGCAACGCACGGGCTTACAATGCCTCGTAAGAGGTAATATTTGCTTCAACTCATTTAATAAAGATAGGCAGTTTAATGCATTTTCCACAAGTTGCTAGCATACTTTTACTTTGAAAATAAGTAAGAATTCTTTCTAGATTTGGAATATCCTTTTCCTAAAACCCTTTAAAAACCTCATTCGATTCCTAACCTTTTTCTCCATCAAAACCAAAAAAACAAAACCTATCATGTGTGACACCTAGAGGTGCACAAAAAAACCGGTTAACCGAACCGTAGCCGAAAAGAAACCGGAAAACCCAACCGGTCAAAACCGGTTTTGACCCAAACCGGTCCGGTTTTTATCCAAACCGCCGGTTTGGAACCGGTTTGGTATTTTGGAAAAACCACCGGTTTGGGGACCGGTTTTTATTAACCGAATAACCAAACCGGTTCGGTTAACCGGTTGGAACCGGTTTTTTTGTTTTAGGCGGGTTTTTTTGATTTTTTTGAATTTTAAACTTTTGAATTTGAAATTTTGAAAGAGGGGAGTGTGGGGGGGAGGGGGGGCGGATATTATTAAATATGTTTCAAAAATTACCATTTTGCCATACAAATGTTAGTATAAATAGATGTGTTATGTATTTGGTTAATTACCACTTTCAAGCAATCAAAAAACACTCCAAAAAAATCAAAACCGAAAGTATTTCACTAAACACTAATGGAAAGTTCAAACACCAACAACACCACCAACACCGAAGCTGGTTCAACAAGTGCAGCGACGGTTTTGAAAGTTTTACAATGCGACCGTGTAAAAGATCCATGGGAGCACTTCAACTACGTCCTAATGTCGGACGGTAAGAAAAAGGCTCAATGCAAATATTGCTTGATTGTCCGCCGGTTCCAACTCGACGTTGAAGGCTCACATCAAACAAAAGTATTGCAAGGCACTCAAATCGGTTCCGAAAGCCGGTCAATCGTCCATGGCTCGAGACGGGACTATTTTTGCATACGATCATGATTTACTCCGTGAAAAATTGGTCGGTTTGGTGATTCAACGTGGTTTGCCGTTCAACCACTATGACAACGAGCTGACGACGGAGGTGTACCAGAATTATATGCAACCGCAGTACCATCATGTAAGTCGTATGACTCTTAAACGCGATGCTATGAAAATGTGGAAAACGGCTAAGCAAGATGTCACAATTCTCAATTTCCGGTCATTTCTCAAACTCAATATTCATCATTTTTCGTAAACTAGGTTTACAAGTATCAAATTCGCGTAACCTTAATGGTTTAGTTGCGAATTCATGAACAATCATCAAGGACATTCCATATAGACTAGGTTTAGTCTACATATCATTAGCATCATTATCATCATATTAGTTCATGCATGGTTTTGCATTTTACGTTAAACGCATAAATTCTTATTAAATAAACGCTATCGCGTAATTAATTATTTTGAACATTTGATCCGATACTTCCAAAAATTATCCCGATATATTTTTATACTCATATTAAGATTATAAAAATAATATTATTAGTTTACCCGGTGTTTTAAATTTATTTTGTATATAAATTGTTATATTTATATAATTACGACGGTTTTCGTAAATACTACTCGAAAATTATTATTTCACTAAATTTTTGTAAGAAATGTGTTTTTATAATTTTTATGACTTCAATATATTTTATTTTGCTCCGTTAAAAATTTGTTTTTAGCTAACGCTACCTTAAATGCTTAAATAAATACACAAGTTATTAATTATCCTTAATTAACTACACATTTATTCTACATTAAGATACTTAATTACTAATAAATGCATCTAGTCTATATTTTTTTTTATATGTGTCGACCATCATGGTGAGTCACACACTCTTAAAACTAAATATCTTACATTTATATTGTATAATACTCACAACTTAACACATACAACTAAAAAAAATACAAGGTGTGAAGAAAACTACTCTCTCCTCTTCTTCTCCACTAGAACCGGCCACCATAGAGCGACCAAGAAGGAGATCACAAAAAAATTTCAAGTCAAGTTCATCACAATCTAGTCACACTCTTATTTAAGGTTTTGAAATAAAAACCTAGGGTGTTAGGATTAACTCTTGTTCATTTAACCTCATCAAGTTACTTGTAAGCATTTCATGTTCATATTCATCTTTCATATTTATTTTATGTTCATTTCATCATACTTGATAAAAACATGCAAGTCATATTGATGTTTATACCACTTTTTGTTGTTTTTAAGAGTTATAAGTATATATTTATCATCCTATAATTACTCCTTGAAACATATCACTTTTGGTGATGTCTAGGAACCCATGACACCCTAAGAAGGTGTATGGTAGGATTAGAATAGCTTCGGAGTTGGTTTGTATTGGTTAGAATAGGTTTTGCGCGAGAAAAACTCATTTGACAAGTTTACTTAAGGGTCTGTCCATATTTTTGAATTCCGGAATTTTCGACAGTAGGTAAAAATTTTTGGACTAGATATTTAGAAAATATACTTTAAAACGAAAACGTGGCCGCTTGAACGGGTTAAAACGGAGCTATAACAAAAAAGTTATGCTATTTACAAGTTAGACGACGAAAACTATAAAACTCAGAAATTTCAGCATGTTACTTCCACTTTGTACGAGTCAAAAATGGGTCTTCAGCGTTATGAAATGTATCGATTTATCAAAAATATATAAGTTTACTTTGATATGAAGCTAAGAACAAATTTGAGAACAAATCATTTGGAGAACAAAAATTTGGAGAACAAATCTTTTGGAGAACAAAAATTTGGAGAACAAATCCTTTGGAGAACAAAAATTTTGAGAACAAACTTGGAGAACTAATTTGGAGTAATTTTCCTTATAAAATGATGTCTTCTAGTAGAAGTAAGTTCGTCTAGCATATTTTCCAAAATGTCCAACCGTTCGTCAAGCGGAGTTGTAACAAATTAAATACGGTCACTTAAACTTTGCCGAAAACCACCCTTAAAACAATATTTCGGATACAAGTACCATACTTTACCTATATTTCTCTCCATGATCGAGACCTCTAGGTTGAAAACTTAAATACTAAAACTTTGAGATAATGATACAAGCTTCCAAAAACCGTTGAGTTTGTTTCCTAACACTCGACGTGCACCATTTTACGACTAGTTTTTCAAGGCTATTTAGTCACTTTCATGAAATCTTCAATGACATTATTTTACGAAGAAAAATTATAATTTCATAATAAATTACTAAATGATTATCGTAGGATATCGTTTCAACGTAAATACTTGTAAAGCAATTTATAAATTGACAAGACGTTATAAGATTATTTTTCGACGATAAACTTTATCTTCAAAAGTGTACAAGTGGTATGGATATCATATGAGTTTGCATGCACGACATTGTTTCATGACTTATATTAGAGCATATCATTCATTATAGGTCGCGGTTAGAGTATTGCATCTCATTTCTGTGCATCCACTCTGTCATCATAACTATTGCAACAGGTGAGTAATCACATCCCCTTTTTACCGTTTTTACTATATTTTGGGGCGAAATGCATGAACCATTCTTGAGCCAAATTGATTACTATTTTTTTTAACTTGTTTGACTAGAACTTGTGAACTCGAATCAAATCCTTAAACATAATTACGAACCTATGACTTTTTTGAACATATTGAACCGTACGTACTATGACCCAAAATTCTCGCCTTATTGGTGGAGTGTGCAAAGTCTCCCTATGTGAGCGGAGCAATACCAATTCTCGCCTTATTGGTGGAGTGTGCAAATTCTCCCATGTTCGGAGTGTTCTTAATTGTATATAATAGTTGTATGATGTACCGTTCGTACATTCGCATTGTTAGTCTCCTATTAGTAGGTAGTATGGATAGCGCTATTAGAGGTCGGCCAACCTCTCGTCCACTATGTTACGGGACGCATATTATTTATTCTAGGGGCTTTGTCTGGCATACATTATTATATACGTGGTACTATATTGTGAACTATTATGACCACTTATACTTAACTACTTGACACGCTATATTTTGTGCAATGGGTTGTGAACACACAGGTTGCAAGTTTTGTATGGCGGAACTTGGGCGAGTGGATTTACAATGCCTTTGCTTTGTGGACTATTTTCGATGACCGAAACCTTTGAATCTCTCTTACGGTTTCTTATTTTCACGAAACGTGTATACTCACCAACTATTTTCATAGTTGACCCGTTTTCTCTCATGCATTTCAGGTGATCGTTAGTAAGCTTTTCTACCAGGTCTTGCATAATGAAGTTTTCACTTGTTACTACAAATCATTATGTAATAAAATGCAATATTTTGGGATCTAAACTTTGTAATATATTTGCCGATGTCTGCTAAACTGGTATTGTAATGGTGTACTATTTCTTTTAATCTTAACGTTGGTATGTTCTATTATCTTGTGCTTATGTTCCTTTCCGTTACACCTCGTGTTTCCGCCTCCGGCGAGTGTGTGACAGATTGGCATCAGAGCCAAAGGTTATAGAGAATGCCGATTTTTCAAAAATAAAAATCACAGCTATAACCGGAATAAAGTTTTATTAAAGATCGAACATCATCCGAGTCAACTAGTCCTATCGTTGCATCGTTACTCATAAATTATACATAGCCTGATCAACTATGTCTAATTTATGAAGAACCATGCAATGATAAGAGTGGTAGTTTTAAATCATGTTTTGTCGAGTCTTTAGAGTCCGGTCACTGAAATTGCATTGGTTGGGTGGGTATGCATAGCATGTTTTTACGTTCACGTCTACATTACCGTACCTTGTTTATACCTTCTCTTTTCCATCTTTCGACTTGTTAGACGTAGTATGTCTCTGTTCCTGTCATATTTCGATCACTATAACACACATTACCACCGTTCTAAACCTCATATGCCTTCGTCCGAGTGTCATTTACTCAACCCGATATTTTGGTCCATTGCGGATCATGGCGCCAGAAAACACACGCTCAGGAGTCAACAACAACGGCAACCCAAACAACAATGACAATCCAAACAACAACTGGCTGGAATAGCGGATCTACTCACCCAAATTATGACGCACCTTGATGCTAGACGAACCAACGTCGGAGAAGGTACTTCAAACACTGGTCATGGATGCAACTACAAAACTTTCATGACATGCAAGCCAATGGAATTTTATGGTACCGAGGGTGCCATTGGACTGCTAACCTGGTTCGAGAATGTTGAGTCGAAACTTAGTATCACGAAATGTGCTGAAGGAAACAAGGTTGAGTTCTCTGTTGGTCTACTACAGGGTCGAGCATTGACACGGTGGAACAACCAACTACAGACTAGAGGAAGAGGGGCTGCAAATGCGTTATCTTAGGAAGCATTTAAGAAACTACTAACTGATGAGTACTGCAGAAAAGATGAAGTGCAAAAGCTGGAAGCGGAATTTTGGAATCACTTGATGGTTGGGGTAGAAGTCGACAAGTACACGATCCGTTTCCACGAGTTAACTAGGATGGTTCCTCACAAGGTTTCAATTGTGGAAGTTGATCGACCGATATATATGAGGATTGATACCGGAAATTAGGAGGGACGTCACCTCGTCGAACCCAACCACTCGCAAGCCGCTTGTGGGCATGGCGGTATCGCTTGACAAATGATGTGATCAGGTCCGGAGAACTAACAAAAGCAAACGACAATGGACAAGCGGACAGGATGATCATCGGGGAAGTCGAGACCAGGACCAGCAAAACAAGAGGAGCGAATAACCGGGAACTATGGGCGACCACTCAGGAGCGCAAAAGGATATACTGGTCCACATCCTATGTGTACTTTCGATGTAACTATCACCACTCAGGAGCTGCCCAGTGCGACAAATGTGGACAGACGGGCCACATCGCGCGGAATTGCTCAAACAGGACTGGGAACCAAGGACAAAGAAAAGCATGTTATGAAGGATATTGGATTTCACATACACATCATATCATAACTCAAAGTGGGCGTATAAAGGTGAGTTCTAGAGAGAGAAAGTTAGAGGTTTAGGGAACTTAGTGAGAGAAAGTGAAAGATATTATTATGAGCTCCAACTCTCTACCTTGGGAGGTAGAGAGTATTTATAGTCTTACATAAAAACGCCACACAACGGGCTGTGGATCAGGCATACAGTGGGTAAAGACCCGTCCGTCCTCCACGGTGTTACATAACTAAATACTACTTAGCTAGAAATAACTACGACTACGAGCTTTCTAACGATAACATATACATGAGGTGACCGACTCTTTAATACCTGGAATTTCTAATTCCTAACAATCTCCCCCTAAGGGAGGTCACCTCAAACATATACTAAAATTACATTGAATACAAACAGATATTACATTAACAATTGTTCTTGTATTCTTAATGTAGTGCTTTGCTCGAAGCTCGTAGTCATTGATTCCACTCATTGCATGTTTGGTTAATCCAAGTGGAGGTCTTTTATTGATCCACGTGATAATAACATTATGCCATCTTTTGAGATCATCAGCAAAAAAATCTCGAGACATCCATGTGGTGTTGGTATTATGTGATGTTGTGACTTTCGGACCGACATGCTCACATTCTGATCATGATATCTTCTCATCAGAGTAGCGGAAGCTTTCGTTGATTCATGATATTGGCGGCGTTAGAATGCGTAGCGAAGCAAGGAGTGAAAATATCAGAGTCATTGATGCACTAATCATGATTTCTTTAGATATGAATATGTTGTGTGATCATGCGGCTATGGATATGACCTGCTCCATTCGATCAGTTGCAAACATCGGGTGTACGCATAAGACAGTTAGCAATAAAGCGCACGAAAGTGTCTTTGATCACTTTCGTCGAATTGAGGTACACGGCCCACGGTTCCTCGTTGATCAATACAAGTCTTGCCTGTGATCGGTAGGATTCCTAAGAATCTCCTTGACAGGTTTCGAAGCATTTGTTCTAGCGTTCTCAAACCGGGCGTCTCAAAGAAGACAACACGGAGTGAGTGAACCCAGGCGAAATGAGATTCGATTGATGAAAAGAGATTTGAAAAGCAATCGTGTATTGCTCAATAGAAATTGTTTTTGCAATACAACGAAGGTTTTATTGAAAATCAATTATCAATCATAAACACCTTTTATTTTGAGAAATAGGCACACGGTCGATGTGCTAAAGAAAAGAGTTTTTAAGCACAACAACCGGTTTTTCAAAGGTATCCGTCAATCCATAACTGAACAGGATTGATCCAAAGCGATTGAATCTCTCCATTGTTTTCGTTCGGTTGTCACATGGTTGATCTATTGGATAGATCTCACATGCCACCTACCAGGAGCTTGTTTGATGTTGGCTCGAGAAGGCTTTCCATCTTCATTGTGAATATTTTTATTATATCACTCGGATGTTATGGCAATACCACAAGGATAATGCGTAGGACTCAAGATATAATCTTTCTTTCCACATTGTGTGAAACAGAGAGACTTCATTGAAGGTGTCTTAATGAGATTTATAGATGATCTCGTGGCACTAGACTCAATGTGTGCATATTTGGATCTGTATCGGAGACTAGGGAGAGGGTCTCCTTCTTCAATATCAACAATCTCTAAGAGAAAGTCGATAGATAATGTCGGTTCCCGTGAGAATGAAACAAGTCCTTTTAAGAGGAACTTGAGTGGTTTGGAAAGTTGAAGTGCAGTGCGTCATTGGGTCCATGACGTCTTGTCTTCAATACCGATGTTACCATCAGTAGCATATGAATTGAACCCGGTTTCTGGCCTAAGGTTGAATAAATGGAGGGCTATTTGTTTTCACCCTTTTCTCATTCAATTCTTTTTAATTCTTCAACCCCTTCAGTGCTTACCAAGACTTCATAACTAGAACCTTGTTGGGTTTCTTCCATTACTAGCTCGGACTCATCCGCACTCTTCCCATATCTCATTTTCTCCTTTTATCATCATACCTAAGAACTCTACACTAACTAGTGGATAGTCCCTAGGTAGATCCCTCCGGTTCTGGCGGATCATGGGAACAAATACCTAACCTTATCATCCTTATATCACCGTACATAAAGTAAAATTGGTCGGTCTATTTGGTATTGTTCATCTGCCATTTGGAACCAATTGAAAACCATTTGAAAATCAATCCAAGTACTTGTGATATATTATCAAAGCATTTTATACCGAATTGTTTTGATATTTTTAGAATAAGAGCTCCCCCTCAACATGTGCATCAAATGTTTGAAATCGTTTTGCACCCGGAGGCAAGAGAAAGAATTAACTTCTTTGAATTCCATTTTCTAAAAGATATCAACATCACTTCCCTAATCAAATCAAGAAGATTAAGCATTTTTGGGGAAGGATGAGGATTTCAATGTTATGCTCCCCTCAATATGTGCCTCGAGGTTTGAAAAGAGTTTTGCACATACTAGAGGAACACGCACATTGAGATAAATGATCACGTTTCAAATCATTGTGGTTTAAGATAGATGCTCCCCTCAACATGTGCATGGAAAATTTGAAATCGTTTGGCACATGTGGGAAAGAGAGCTTGTACAACCTTATAAAACCATTTACCGAATTATCAGTTTAAATCCAATTTAATTCACACATTCTCCCCCGATCACAATTATCAAATCATTTGAGATTTGTGATCTCTTATAGATTTAAATTGATTTTGAAAGCTTTTGAGGAGAATTGTGACTTGAATATGAAAGCGTTTTAAGCGATAAGGATCGATTATGAAATTATAAACTCCATTGGTTAAACATGCATGATTATCTTTTGAAAACAATTGAATGCCAAATAACTTTTAATTTAATTGAAATCATTCTCCCCTCAATCAATGACATAGGTTGTTGATTGAGAGATAGATATTTTGACAAGTAAGTCCGGATGATTATCAAAAATAGAGACTGAGTTATTTTTCAAAGCAGTTAGTTTTCAGCTGATAAATGTTTATAGAATCGAGCATGTAATTTAAAACATGGTAAACCATGGCTCTGTTCTTTCTTTGTAAGCGGGTTCTTGCTGAAATGACAATAAACCATTGTTTCTCTTTCTCCCAAAAATATTTTTTGATTTTTTGATTTTTTGATTTTTTTTAAACATTTGAACAACATCTAAAGTCCCGTGTCATTCTTTGAATGACAGCACAAAGACAGTAGATATTATCGAATCGAGAAAAACATGACAAATTGACGATATTTTTTTTGAAGATTTTTAGAATTTTTCAGATTTTTTTTTTTTTTTTTTTTTTTTTTTCGAAAAAAATATATACAAGAGATAGATGAGCATAGACCTTTACTCCTCGTCTTCTTCACGAAGGCGTTTGAGTGTTGGTTGAAAGCTTTTCAAGCCTAGTCGAGGAAGTATGAACTCAAAACGTTCTCTTGGAAGGGTTTTGGTGAAGATGTCGCTAAGCGATATTCGACCTCACAAAATAGAGTTCCTCCACACCTTTTCCACTTGTTCCCTGATGAAATGATGTTGAATGTCGATATGCTTTGCTCTTGAGTGTTGGACGTTGTTGCATGAGAGAGCAATAGAACTTTTATTATCACAGATCAGAGGATTTTGTTGAATTCAAAGCCATAGTCAAATAATTGAGATCTCATCCATAAGATTTGAGCACAACATGATGACATGGCTATGTATTCAACCTCTGTAGAGGAAATAGAAGTACTCATTTGCTTCTTTGAAGACCATCTCACAAGCTTATCACCCAAAAAGCGAGCACCTCAGGGCGTGCTTCGGCGAGTATCTTGACATCTCGCATGATGACAGCATCGCATAGGCGTTAGTGACATACCGGTGTCCTTTGGGTACCAAAGTCCCATATTGATGGTTCCTTGGAGATACCGAAAGACCCGTTTAACCGCTTCAAGGTGCTTTTTAGTAGGCTTAGCATGGTATCTAGCACACATGCAAACAGCGAACAAGATGTCTGGTCTACTAGCAGTGAGGTACATCGGGATCCAATCATACTCGATATTTCGTTTGGTCAATCATGATCCTGAGTGGTCCTCATCTAGTTTGGTTCGATCAATCATGGGAGTGTCAACAGGTCACTTGAATCAAATCCAAATTTCTTTAAGATCTCATTAGCATATTTAGATTGATTTATGAAAATGCCTCCGGGACTTTGTGAAATTTGTAATCCCAAGAAAATGACATTTGTCCCATCATTGACATTTGAAATTTTGAACTCATTTCATTTGAAAACCGATCACATTCCATTGGGTCGGTCGAGGCAAAATAATATCATCAACATAAATTTGAACATGAATTAAGTGTTTGCGACTTTTACGGTGAATAAAGTAGGATCAATTGCTCCTTTCTTTGAATCGGTAGATAGAAGAAACTTTGACAGCGTATCATACCATGCTCTTGGAGCTTGCTTCAAACCATATAGGGCCTTTTTCAAGCGATAAACATGAGTAGGATGCTCTAAATTCACAAAACCCTCAGTGGCGGCGTAAACCACTTCTTTAAGATCTCCATTAAAATGCGGTTTCACGTCCATCGATAAACAACCATGTTCTTACTGCGGCATTTGCCAAGAAGATTCGATGCCTCGATCACGAGCAACTGGGGCAAAAGATTCTTCAAAGTCTATACCTTCTTCTTGACGATAACCTTTAGCTACTAACCTAGCCTTATTTTTCAAAACATCACCATGCTCATCAAGCTTCACTTTGAAGATCCATTTAAGAGCAATGATCATAGCACAATCTGGAGCTGGTACTAATTCCCATACATCTAATCGATCAAACTCATGAATTTCATCTTGCATGGCATTGAACCAGCTGTCTTCATTCATAGCGTTTTAACATCTTTGGGTTCGATCTTTGAGAGTACAGAGTTAAAGAAGCACCATAAGGCATCGGTTGCAAGTTGTTTACAGTGGATACGGACGAGAGGATTTCCAATGATGTTGTCTAATGGATGATCGTGAGTCCATTTTCGAAGGTGTTCATGTGGTAGTTGTTGAGGCTGAAGTAGCGAGTCGATGTCTCGAAGAAGATGGTTCTGATGATGATTCAGGAGCAAATATGTTTTCAAATGGAGCATCTTAAGGAGTAGCAAAGGGATTAACTTCATCATTGATGCCAGAAACATTTCCATGATGTACATTTGAAGAATGATGATTTGTTGATGAGGCTGAAGGATCGGCGAGGCTTCTTGACTTAAGGATATTGAGGCTGAGGATTGACTTCATTCACAGGAATATGAGCAGCCTCTTTTGTAGGGATCGACACCTCATTAGTACTTGGATCATAAATTTCATCAAACATAGGATCAAATAATTTCTTTAAATCATCTTGAGGATGGGGGGTACATATGGAGTTTCTTGAGAAGAGTTTGGAACAAGAGATGAACCAATGGGGCTGTTTTGAAGCGCGGGTCTGGCTGGATTGTCAGGAGCCATTTGACGGACAGACTCATCAAACGTAACGTGAATTGTTTCCATGATATTTTGGGTTCTTTTGTTGTAGATTCGGTATCCCTTTTTGTTTGGTGCATACCCTACAAATACTCCAATGTCTGCTTTAGCTCTAAGTTTTCCTAAGTCTTGTCCCTCATTAGTTGGATAACACAATGCACCAAACACACGAAGGGAAGAGAGATTAGGTTTTCTGTTGTGGACAAGTTCATATGGAGTTTTTCCATGAGCGAGTGTGAATCGGGAACGATTTTGTGTGTAGCATGCAGTGGCAATAGCTTCTGCCCAGAGAAACATTGGAACCTTTGAGTAAATCAGCATTGTTCTAGCGGCTTCTACAAGAGTTCGATTTAGTCTTTCAACTACACCGTTCCGTTGAGGAGTTCGTGGAACACTTCTTTGATGGCTGATTCCAACGCTTTCATAAAATTCATTGAGTTGTTTGTTGACAAACTCAGTTCCATTGTCTGTTCGGATTATTACGGCGTTTTGTTAAGTCGAACCTGCAGCTGTTTGATGAGTTTGATGATGATATCGGGAGTTTCATCCTTTGTCCTTAAGAACTTGACCCAGGTGAATCTAGAGTAATCATCAACCACAACTAACACATATTTCTTCCCAAAGATATTCTGCACCTTCATTGGTCCACATAAATCCATATGAATCATATGAAGAGCTTCGTGACAGAGTTAGTAGGTTTGGGTTTATGGGCATACTTCTTGCTTTTTCCCAATTGACATGCTGAACAAAGATGATCCTTTTCATACTTTAGTCGAGGTAAACCTACGACTAAGTCCTTTCTGGAAAGATCATTGATGGTGCGAAGTTCAAGTGATTGAGACGACGATGCCATAACCATGACTTTGTTTTTGAAGCCTTTGACAACAAGCAGATTGGAGAAGACTTCATCATATCATCGATAGAGATGGTGTAAAGATTTGAACCACGAGTTCCTCTTAAAAGTTCCTTACCATCAAGTTCTCTAATAAAACAAGTATGTTTTAGAGAAGGCTACTTCTAGATCGAGAATCACGAATTGACCAACGGATAATAGATTATGACCAAGACCTTCCACATAGTATACTCTAGAGATAACACTATCACCAACAACATAATCACCATAACCCATAATTGCACCGAAATGATGATTACCGAATTTGACTGTCCCGATGAATTTGCTCACGAAGTTCATGAGCCGTGACGGTCTCCGGTCATATGCTTGGAACGGCACTGAGTCCGGGTACCACGAGCGATTTGAGCGATCTGCAGTTGAACACAAGACAAGAATGGATAACTGGATAATTGGGATCCCCATGCAAGAATGGGTTCCGTTTGGTTAGTAACGATGGTGGAACACCACATCGAAATAGAAACATCCATATCGAAGTAGAAGCAATGGAATCATTGGGAATAGATGCAATCTTGGGTGTCGTATTTGACCTATTCAAAGTATGTTCACTTCTTAAGGGAATAGTTCTACCAGTAGGCATCCATTTTCTAGAGGGCATAATCTTAGTAGTTTGAGAGCAAAAATGATTATTCTTATGGCCAAAAGGTATCCAATAATAACCTATCTTTATAAATGTTCTTCTGTGGGTTTCCCTTTGTTTCTAACAATCTTTCGTTTTGCCTTTGCCTTCTTTGCACGATTATTAGCGTAAACAATTTTAACTGGGCATTTGACAGCATTAGACAAAGCATTCACACCACATTCATGATTAGCAACAGAATTCAAGCGGACATCATTACAAGGTTTGCAAATAGTATCGAATTGAATTAATTCTGATGCGCCTAAGGCTAATACTAGAATCAACACGATTCGTTTTATTCAACTCAAGCTTAAAGTTCCTAGATTGGTCTTCTACTCTCTTCCAATGCACATTTTAGCTTGCAAGGTCCTATCATTCCTTGTATTGTCTTGAGACTTTGAACTACTCGCTTTAATGTCATGATTACTCTGTAGAGGGAATGGGAACATTAGTTGGTTGATCTAATTTTTGCATTCCTGAACTTGATGTGCAAGGATCTGACCTACTAGAAGGCACATTACTGTTTACTTTCTTAAGACTGTGATTTGAGCTATTTGCAGGCACACTAAAGTTCACTTTCTTAGCACTAACATATCTGGAATCTGAACTACTTAAAGGCACATTAGTGTTTACTTTCTTAAGACTGGGCATAGAACGGATTTCTGCTTGGCACAAGGCATAGAACAAGGCTTCACAGCTTTGCCTTTTTCACCTAAGGATTTTGGACATGTTGAAATTACACATTCAAGAGCTCTTGAGATCGTTTGGCCTGGAGGCAAGCAAACCTAATTTCACTATCAAGAGGTTTGTTAATGAAGTCCTCTTCGACAATCTCACGGAGACATTCTAGACTATCCTTAAGGTGAGCACAGTAGTCATGAAAAGCATGTTCATTATTCCTAAGATGAGGAGGAATATATTTAACTGTCACAGTGTATTTGCAATCTAAGGGTGACTTTGAGACAACATTCTTATTGAAAACAAGTGGTAGTTTCCCATTTCTCTGACTTCTCATATTCTCAATTTCCTTTTGTAAAAACGTTACTTTTTCGTTGTTTTGGTCACGGGTGACTTTTGTTGAATCATATAACTCTTTAAAATGTCTTTTAACTTTTTCATTTTCTTCTAGAAAACTCTCGTTTTCCTTTTGTAAGGCATTAACTAAGTTTTGAAGATGAAAAGTTTGAGAATTCTGAGAATCTAAAGGAGGAGGCATTTGGGAGCCTGTCATATGGTTCTTTTGACCCTTTAATTGAGAGATTTGGGCTTTCAACTTTCTGATCGTGTTGCAATGAGCTTGAATCTGTTCATCACGTTTGTTAATTTTAAAAACTGCATCAAACTCGGAGCATCGAGGATGTCTTGATATTTGAAGTTTTGACATTTTTTTAAGATGTTGATATTTTAATTGTAAATTAAAATGCTCAACCTCTAGTTTAGACAAATGTTTAACCAAATTGTCATGATCATCCAGTTCAATTTTCTCTGATAGTTTGGAATTAGTTTTTTCAAGCTCAATGACTCGATCATGGGAGACTTTCAGGGCAACAAATAATTCATGAAATTGGGAAGCATTAATAGAACAATTTGTAGCAGTGAAAAACACATCTTGAGCAACACATTCCGATATCATATTCTCATTCAGTGTATGCAAGTTCTTCCTTTCAATCTCATTATATTTTAGTGCTCGCTCATAGTCACTAACTTCAACTATCATTGCATCAAATTCTTTTTCCATTCCCTTAATATCAGTTTCTATCCCCTTTTTAAGACTCTCAAAGTGATCTTTTAGAATTTTAAAGAAAGGCATGACCTCAGTTAAATAACATTCTTTCATTTGCTAAAAACCCCTTTCTCCTTCAGTTATACCAGTGGGTGTGATCCTTTTCTTGCAAGTTTTCTCAAAATCAACAAATAGTTGAAATATAACATATTGGCTAATTAAGGTCTTGCTTTTAGTGGCAATTGTTCTAGGAACAAGATGCATTGGTGTATTGGGAGGATACACAGTTGCTTTAGGCATTTTCCTAAGGGGAGGGGTTGTTTCAACAATATTTTCGCTTTACGCTTATCTAAGTCCATTTTCAGAACACTTGTTCGGGAGTCAACAATGTTTGAGGCTTAAACATGTTCAAGGAGATCCAATTCTCCTTTTTGTAGTCATGGGGAGTGATAATTACTTTCTTCTCTTTGCATTTAGGATCATTTAGTTTTTTATTCATTTTCTCCCTAGTGATTTCATCTAATTTCTTATCTTCCTCTGTGCACTCAAAGCAACTAGGTTTGTGTCTAGGTTTAAGAATCTCATTGCCATCATAGATCACTTTTGAGCTTTTGCTATCTTCCCGTACTCTGGGTTGGGTTTATCTATAATGGGAACACTATGCTTATCGCTTAGAACTCTATGTTTAGTGATCATGTGAGCGATCTGAATGGTGTTCCCTTGTATGTACAACTTGTTTTCAAGTTTGTTTTTCAAAGTTTTCAGATTAGAAAAGTCTTTCAAGAGTTTTGATTCCTTTGCATTAAATTCTTGCTTAAGCAATTTCACATTTTCTTGAAGTTCTTGTTTTTGCTTAGCGGTTTTAGAAAGCTTTTCTTGCAAGGAATTTAACTCTTGTTTTAATACTTCTTCTCTAAAATGACTTTTTCTAATGATTATGCGCACTTGTTCATCCATTTCCGCTCACGCAGTGGTCAACTCAAATTTTGCATGTTGTTCATAAATAGCAACACGTTCTTTATAGGCATTTAGTTCAGAACTTACGAATCATCGAGGGGCACATGCAGTGTATTCATCAAAAACATAGTCATTGTTGACCGCAGAAGATGCATCACTTGGTACAACTTCACTTTCACTTTGTTTCACATATTGATCATATGGGACAACATTGATATTACCCATATTTTCAATATTTGATTCAATAGTTTCAGTTGATGGTACTTTGTCATTCATCTTTTGCACATCAAGCATCATCAGTATAGTTTTAGTACCTCTGAGATGAGTTTGTCTTTGGATGGGGCAGCTTGTGGTGAAGAAGAGACCTTGGGAGAAACCATTGGAGAAATGCTAGCCATAAAAATTATGTGTGCGTATGGGTCCATCATCCACATCGAGTCGTATGCATCACAATCAGCTGACTTGAAAGGCATTCGATGATTGTGACCTATCTCCTGAGTAGGCGCTCATCCATCATATGCATCATAGGTCTTAGCATTCCCTCAGCAAAACAACAGCTCCTCTTCATCCAAGGTTGCTCCATTGTCCGAGCTTGCACTAGCGGCATCTTATCCCTGAAGTATTCGCATTTTGTGGGCGTTTTGGAGATGTGCGGTTTCTACCAATGTGTCCTCTCCCCACAGTTGTAACACTTTATCATATTAACTTGTCCTTGATTTCCATTTCTTCCCGATTCGATTTGCCACATATTCTCTACTACTCCACCTCTTCCTTTGTTCATCTTTCTTTCTTGGCCATTTTGCACCATGACTTTCCCATCTTTCGACTAGAGCATGATTGTGAAGATTAGGATTCGATTTCATTGTTGGTGTGAAGACGGTTGGTATGTGGACTGAGAGTCAAGTTTTGTTTAACCATAAGGGCCAGTGGATTAATGAAGTGTCACGGTGCATCCTCATCGGCTTGTTTGAATCTTGGATCGGGAATGAGTTTGTGATTGCCATCACCCATGGGTATAACTTGAGATGCTTTGGTGGTAATTCCAATGTTTGAGTAGAAGGCAGTAGAATCATTTGATGAGCTTGTCTCTCCTGGATTTGTTTTGAATTGTTCAAGAATCCTTTTTTCAAACATGGCATGTCTCTCATTCTGAAGAAGGAAGGCATAGAGTTGCTCATAGTTTGTATTCTTCAATCCTTTAGTGAGCTTCACAGAAGTGACAAACTTGTGCCATTCAGGATTCATGTTGTTAACAAACTTTGAGTTCAGTTGAATGTTAGGCATGGTCATTCTGATGTTCCTCATGTCATTCACTAGCTTATGGAATCTCACATAGTACTCATAGACGCTCTCATCTGGTTTCATCTTGAAGTGCTCAAATTCATCATAGAGTTGAGATTCTCTGTCTTCCATAGTTAATTCAGAACCTGAGAGAAGCATCTTAACATTATCCCATACAGCCTTTGCTTCAGTGTTGTGGTTAATAAGCTTGTATATGTCTTTTGGAAGACCTTGCAATATGATGTTAGAAGCCCTGATATCTGCATCGAATCTCTTCTTCTCCTTATCATTGAGCTCATCATACATCTTTGGTCTATCCATTCCGTAAATCAATGTACCATCTTCAGTTGTATCAATTATGTCTCTAGTAGTCTCAACCTGATATGGTCCTTCATCAATTGATTTGAGAATGTTGACCCCATTTTCCTTTCCAAGACAATACAATCTGATTCTTTGAGCCCAAGAGTCGTAGTCGGTTCTGTCAAGCATGGGTGGACGAGTATCGAACCACTGCTTGAACATCCTCAGCAACAGTGGAGATGATTGTAGAAACGTTGGTAGACATGATGATAAATTAAACGGGATTTTATAACTCTATGATTAAACCGGGAAATCGATTCTTTCACGGGATTTTACTAAATCAAGAGAAAACCGTAAAGAAATCACTCAAGTCGCTAGAAAATTATGCACCAAGTCGCTTTCTTCTAATTCGCTATTCACTAAATCGCTAAAGTCCCAAGTCGCTAAACAAAAGACAAGTCGCTAAATAGCAACTCGCTAAGCCTCTAGTCGCTAGCGAAATTTTGGCAACAATTCGCTAAGATACAAGTCGCTAAGGAATCAAGTCGCTAAATAGCAACTCGCTACTTACCAAGTCGCTAACACCAAGTAGCTACCCGTAGTGGAGAGTCCACTACTTGTACTGTTAGTCGCTAGGCCTAAGTCACTAGCTCCAATAACTGCAACTCGCTACAAAATTGTAAAGCAAGTCGCTACTAAGAAAAAAATCCGTAGGTCAAGTCGCTAGCAAGAAAACTTCACAAACATCACTTTTCGATCCAAAAACAACCCAAAAAGATGATTCAAGCTTAACAAATGAAAACCTAAACACTTGTGATGATTCTAAACATAAAAGTACAAACAAAATCCAAGCTTTAACACAAGAAATCAACCAAATGATGCACAAACCACAAAACTTTTTCAAACTCAAAAACCACCTAAAACCACTAGAAATCCAAAGATGTGCAAGATATGATCTAACCATGGCTCTTGATACCAATTGAAGGATATTGGATTTCACATACACATCATATCATAACTCAAAGTAGAGTATAAAGGTGAGTTCTAGAGAGAAAGTTAGAGGTTTAGGGAACTTAGTGAGAGAAAGTGAAAGATATTATTATGAGCTCCAACTCTCTACCTGGGAAGGTAGAGAGTATTTATAGTCTTACATAAAACGCCACAACGGGCGTGGATCGGGCATACAGATGGGTAAAGACGTCCGTCCTCCACGGTGTTAGATAACTAAATACTACTTAGCTAGAAATAACTACGACTACGAGCATTCTAACGATAACATATACATGAGGTGACCGACTCTTTAATACCTGGAATTTCTAATTCCTAACATGTTACGAGTGTGGAAGTCTGGATCACCTTCGGAACACCTGTCCAAAGTTGAAAAGAACTCCCAACCAAGGAGGTAATCGTCCAAAGCTGGCGTTGGCAATAGAAGGCCCACAAGATCGAACATTAATGTTTCCCCATGCGTGGTCGAGCATTCTATCACGGGTACGAGGAAGCCATAGCAGCGTAGCAGTACATTCTTTCGAACAACCACCTTATTTTACGTACAACATGATTTTGAGTGCATAACCTCCTTCCAATTTTTACCACATTCACGACATTGATTAATTTGAGACCTATCGATATTGACTTTAGTTGTAAATTATTTTGTTGATTTGATTTGTGTAAGCAAATCCAAAATCGAACGGATCTTTCAAAAGACTTCATTCAAGGATGTTGAATCCTATCATACTAACAACTTGTTTCTTAGCTTCATCTAGTAACAGTTCTTGTTTGTTGAGTTGCGAAAATCAAGCTAAGAGTCAAGTTTTTACTCAAAAGGTCTTTTGAGGGATACGTTCGGTGTTGGGTAAGTTTACCCCATCAAATCTAATCACGGGCATGTATTTAGTTGGATGAGGAACCCATATGCATGAGCATTGACGTGATCATTTAGACTATTAAATGCGAGCATGAACTTTTAGAATCTTTATGCGGTTAGGACTATAGTATCAATAATTGAATCACGGGGCGTGATTCCTCTAACCGGGGAATAATGTCACAATTCTCAATTTCCGGTCATTTCTCAAACTCAATATTCATCATTTTTAAGTAAACTAGGTTTACAAGTATCAAATTCTCGTAACCTTAATGGTTTAGCTGCGAATTCATGAACAATCATCAAGGACATTCCATATAGACTAGGTTTAGTCTACATATCATTAGCATCATTATCATCATATTAGTTCATGCATGGTTTTGCATTTTACGTTAAACGCATAAATTCTTATTAAATAAACGTTATCGCGTAATTAATTATTTTGAACATTTGATCCGATACTTCCAAAAATTATCCCGATATATTTTTATACTCATATTAAGATTATAAAAATAATATTATTAGTTTACCGGTGTTTTAAATTTATTTTGTATATAAATTGTTATATTTATATAATTACGACGGTTTTCGTAAATACTACTCGGTAATTATTATTTCACTAAATTTTTGTAAGAAATGTATTTTTATAATTTTTATGACTTCAATATATTTTATTTTGCTCCGTTAAAAATTTATTTTTAGCTAACGCTACCTTAAATGCTTAAATAAATACACAAGTTATTAATTATCCTCAATTAACTACACATTTATTCTACATTAATATACTTAATTACTACTAAATGCATCTAGTCTATATTTTTTTTATATGTGTCGACCATCATGGTGAGTCACACACTCTTAAAACTAAATATCTTACATTTATATTGTATAATACTCACAACTTAACACATACAACTAAAAAATACAAAGTGTGAAGAAAACTACTCTCTCCTCTTCTTCTCCACTAGAACCGGCCACCATAGAGAGACCAAGAAGGAGATCACAAAAAAATTTCAAGTCAAGTTCATCACAATCTAGTCACACTCTTAGTTAAGGTTTTGAAATAAAAACCTAGGGTGTTAGGATTAACCCTTGTTCATTTAACCTCATCAAGTTACTTGTAAGCATTTCATGTTCATATTCATCTTTCATATTTATTTTATGTTCATTTCATCATACTTGATAAAAACATGCAAGTCATATTGATGTTTATACCACTTTTTGTTGTTTTTAAGAGTTATAAGTATATATTTATCATCCTATAATTACTCCTTGAAACATATCACTTTTGGTGATGTCTAGGAACCCATGACACCCTAAGAAGGTGTATGGTAGGATTAGAATAGCTTCGGAGTTGGTTTGTATTAGTTAGAATAGGTTTTGCGCGAGAAAAACTCATTTCGACAAGTTTACTTAAGGATCGTCCATATTTTTTAATTCTGGAATTTTCGACAGTAGGTAAAAAATTTTGGACTAGATATTTAGAAAATATACTTTAAAAGCAGCGTGGCGCTTGAACGGGTTAAAAGCGGAGCTATAACGAAAAAGTTATGCTATTTACAAGTTAGACGGCGAAAACTATAAAACTCGAAATTTCAGCATGTTACTTCCACTTTATGCGAGTCAAAAATGGGTCTTAAGCGTTATGAAATGTGTCGATTTATCAAAAATATATAAGTTTACTTTGATATGAAGCTAAGAACAAATTTGAGAACAAATCATTTGGAGAACAAAAATTTGGAGAACAAATCTTTTGGAGAACAAATCCTTTGGAGAACAAAAATTTGGAGAACAAAAATTTGGAGAACAAACTTGGAGAACTAATTTGGAGTAATTTTCCTTATAAAATGATGTCTTCTGGTAGAAGTAAGTTCGCCTAGCATATTTTCCAAAATGTCCAACCGTTCGTCAAGCGGAGTTGTAACAAATAAAATACGGTCACTTAAACTTTGCCGAAAACCACCCTTAAAACAATATTTTGGATACAAGTACCATACTTTACCTATATTTTTCTCCATGATCGAGACCTCTTGGATGAAAACTTAAATGCTAAAACTTTGAGATAATGATACAAGCTTCCAAAACCGTTGAGTTTGTTTCCTAACACTCGACGTGCACCATTTTACGACTAGTTTTCATGGCTATTTAGTCACTTTCATGAAATCTTCAATGACATTATTTTACGACGAAAAATTATAATTTCATAATAAATTACTAAATGATTATCGTAGGATATCGTTTCAACGTAAATACTTGTAAAGTAATTTATAAATTGACAAGACGTTATAAGATTATTTTTCGACGATAAACTTTATCTTCAAAAGTGTACAAGTGGTATGGATATCATATGAGTTTGCATGCACGACATTGTTTCATGACTTATATTAGAGCATATCATTCATTATAGGTCGCGGTTAGAGTATTAGCGTCTCATTTCGTGCATCCACTCTGTCATCATAACTATTGCAACAGGTGAGTAATCACATCCCTTTTTACCGTTTTACTATATTTTGGGGCGAAATGCATGAACCATTCTTGAGCCAAATTGATTACTATTTTTTTTAACTTGTTTGACTAGAACTTGTGAGCTCGAATCAAATCCTTAAACATAATTACGAACCTATGACTTGTTTGAACATATTGAACGTCGCATTACTATGACCCAAAATTCTCGCCTTATTGGTGGAGTGTGCAAAGTCTCCCTATGTGAGCGGAGCAATACCAATTCTCGCCTTATTGGTGGAGTGTGCAAATTCTCCCATGTTCAGAGTGTTCTTAATTGTATATAATAGTTGTATGATGTACCGTTAGTACATTACATTGTTAGTCTCCTATTAGTAGGTAGTATGGATAGCGCTATTAGAGGTCGGCCAACCTCTCGTCCACTATGTTACGGGGCGCATATTATTTATTCTAGGGGCTTTGCCTGGCATACATTATTATATACGTGGTACTATATTGTGAACTATTATGACCACTTATACTTAACTACTTGACCGCGCTATATTTTGTGCAATGGGTTGCGAACACCGCAGGGTTGCAAGTTTTGTATGGTAGGAACTTGGACCGAGTGGATTTACAATGCCTTTTCTTTGTGGACTATTTCTGATGACCGAAACCTTTGAATCTCTCTTACGAGGTTTCTTATTTTCAAAAACGTGTATACTCACCAACTATTTTCATAGTTGACCCGTTTTTCTCTCATGCATTTTAGGTGATCGTTAGTAAGCTTTTCTACGGGTCTTGCATAATGAAGTTTTCACTTGTCACTACAAATCATTATGTAATAAAACGCAATATTTTGGGATCTAAACTTTGTAATATATTTTCCGATGTCGGCTAAACTGGTATTGTAATGGTGTACTATTTCTTTTAATCTTAACGTTGGTATGTTCTATTATCTTGTGCTTGTGTTCCTTTCCGTTACACCTCGTGTTTCCGCCTCCGGCGAGGGTGTGACACAAGATTTAAAAAATACTTTTTTAAATATGGATGCTTGTGTTAATTTAACAACCGATGTTTGGGCCGCTCCTCATAATTTGCCATTTTCGTACCTTTGTGTTACCGCACATTGGGTTGATCCCGAAAGTTGGCAAATAATGAAGCGAGTCGTAGCATTTGAAAACTTTCGGTTCCTCACTCAGGGCTTTATACAATTTGTTGAGAAAAGTGTTTCATAAGTTTAACATGACAGAAAAAAAATTCAATAACGTTGGATAATGCTAGTAACAACACAAATGCAATGGGTCGACTAAAAATGGAATATGAGCCACCTTGTAATGGCGAATTTTTTCATAGTCGATGTGTTGCACACATCATTAACTTGACGTGTTATTATGCGGGATTAAAAGATCCGCATTTGAGTGAAGTGAAAGAAGATTTTAAAAGAATGTTAGTCGATGTTTTTAAAAAGGGGAATAAAAGATATAATGCATACATTCGGATGTGTGGCTAGCGGAAACATTGGTTACAACCTTGTTGGGATATTGAAACACGATGGAACTCCACTTATCTTATGTTCATAAGTGGTTTAAGACAAAAGGTGACCTTGCAATATTTTCATGATGAGAAGTTGTCGGGGAGGGGGTAGGTGTGCTCCATTTAGTCAAGATAATTGGGATACTATTGAAAAAATAACCCGACTACTTGAAGTTTTTTACAACGCAACAAAAAAATTGTCGGGGGTTTATTATCCAACGGCTCATTTGGTACTCGAGCAACTATTCTTGATGTCTTCACAAATCGCCGCATTTGAATTTAATGGTGGTGTTTATACTAGCATGGTTTCCAGGATGAAAGAAAAGCTGTTGAAATATTTTGAAACTTTTCCACGTTAATTACGTGTCTTGGCGCATTAAATCCATGTTATAATGTAAACGGGGTGGAGGTTCTTATTGACTCGATTGTGAGTGATTTGGGTTGTTTCGCGTCAAACCCGAACTATGCTAATGATGCAAAAGAGTCCTCTGGCCATTCTTTTAAAAGTTTGTGGCAATATTATTTTGAAAAATATGGCAACCCACCTCCTCTTTGTGCGGAGTCTTCTTCATCATCATCAAGGGCTTTTAGGGAATCCGATACTTGCTGCATAAAAGATAAGAAAATCCCAACAAACGGTTAAGAAATGATGGTTTAGCGAACAGTGAATATGAAAGATATATCACAACCGATTTTATCTCACATATTCGGTGAACAAGTTGAAAACTTTGATGTGTTGGCGTTTTAGAAAGCAAAGGAAACAATGTTTCCCGTTCTATCCCGAATGGCTTGTGATGTACTAAGTGTACAAGCTACTTCGGTAGCTTGATCGCTTTTCAACAAGTGGAAGGGTTTTATCAAATCTGAGAAACAGGACTCACACGGCTTCTTTGGAGATGTGTATGGGTTTGAAAGATCACTTGGGCCTTAATGAAGCGAGTGCAAGATAAGCCGATCTTGAAAATGCCGCAGACTTCAAAGGGGAGGTCTACGTGGAAGAGGCACAAGCGGGTGAAATCGAGATGCTTTCTGATGAAGAACTAAGACAAGATCATTTGCTTTCGAAGCTCGAGGATCCGATGCGACTATTAGGACTTTTATGCTTCATTATTATGTTTTAAGTTTATGTATTTCCTTTGATGTATTTCCTTTAAGGTTATGTATTTCCTTTCAGTTTATGTATTTCCGACGTTATAAATAAAAGTTGAAGTTTATTTAGTATAAGTTTATTAAATGTTGAAAAACGAAAAAAAAAAAAAAAAAAATCCGGTTAACCGGTTAAAACCGGTTAAATATTTTAAAATTTTGAATTTTCGACTAGGCGGCAAAAATATTTTCAAAATAAAACCGGTTAACCGGGTACCAAACCGGTTACTATTTTTTAAAATTAAATTTTGGCGGCAACTTTTAAATTCAAAATTTGAAATCACAACCGGTTAACGGTTATGAAGCTGGTCCGTCAACGGTTAAAACCGGTCAAACGGTCGAAATATTAAAATTTTCAAATTTCAAATTTTTATTTTTTGGCGGGAAGGTGGGTAAACTTTCAAATTTTGAATTTTTTTATATTTACATGTTTGCCATTGTAAGACTAGTATAAATAGATAAAATGTGTTTTATTTCTTTGAAACTTTTATACTTACATTTTATATTTATATTTTACTATGGTTGATGTCTTGATCATGCACTACCTCCGCCACCCCGCCACCGGTGATTGTTAGTATTTTACGGTAAACCGTGTACCAAATGTTTGGGCTCACTACATATACGTCGAAATGTCGGATGGCGAAGGCTCAATGTAAGCATTGTTTATGTTTATTCAAACCCACTTCCAACTGGCGTTGAGGCTCACACAAAGAAGTATTGCCGCCAAGCACTGCAGTTGATGCACGATTCGAGACCGCGAGTCGACGTTGAGTAGCTTATCAAGTTATCGATGTTTTATGTTTATGTTATTATGTGTTATGTTTTAAGTTTATGTGTAATGTGTGATGTATCATGTATTCTCCGTTTTATTAAATAAAAGTTCTAGTTTATTAATACACGAAACAAAGCGATGACAAATGGCGCCGAAAAAAACGGTCAAAACGGTTAACGGTCTAGACCGGTCCCAAACAACAAACCGGTTTGGACCGGTTCGGTTTTTCAGCCTCCACATCCGGTTCGGGACCGAACCGGTTAACCGGCCCGACCGGTTTTTTTTCTCGTTGACCCAAACCGGTTCGGTTTTGACCGGCCGTCAAACCGAACCGGTTAACCGGAATGTGCGCCAGTAGTGACACCTTAAGCAAAAGCTTCCAAATCTGTGAAGAACTCGGTCGAGGACAGTTCGGCATTGTCTACCGTTGCTTCTCTCTCGAATCCAATGACTCACTTGCATGTAAATCCATATATTGACAAACGTCTGTTAACAGATTCCACTGACCGTGAATGCATCGAAAAAGAACCTAAAATTCTTAATATCCTTAGTGGAAACCCAAACATTGTCCAGCTTCACGCTTTCTACGAAGATGATAATTACCTTCATATGGTTATGGACTTATGCGACTCACCTGATCTCTTTGACCGCATTTCTAAACACGGAGGAGTGTTTTCAGAGTCAGAAGCTTTTAGCATGTTTTCTCAGTTAATGATAACGATCCGACATTGTCATTTATTAGGTATTGCTCATCGCGATATCAAGCCAGATAATGTTTTATTTGATTCTAGAGGAATGCTAAAGCTAGCGGATTTTGGTTCGGCTGAGTGGTTTGGGACGAATGAAAGGCGGATGATGAGTGGAGTTGTTGGTATGCCATACTATATCGCGCCCGAGATATTATCTGGTCGAGAGTATAATGAAAAGGTTGATGTTTGGAGTGCTGGTGTTATTTTGTATATAATGTTGGCTGGTGTTCCTCCCTTTTATGGAGAGACGCCATCGGAGACTTTTGAGGCGGTTTTAAGAGGGATTTTGAGGTTTTCGACGAGGATTTTTAGGTCAGTTTCAAAGGAAGTTAAGGATTTGTTAAGGAAGATGTTGTGTAAGGATGTTTCCAGTCGATTATCTGCCGAACAAGTTTTAAGTAAGTATTGCATCTTATGTACGCCGCTTTTTCTAGGCAATGAAATTAAGCATTTAAGCCATTACTAATGAATCACCCTGTTCCAATTTAGGAGATTTGTTAGTTCTAGTATGTAAAAGCATATGTTAGAAATGACCACATAATTTCTTTTGGTTTTTTTTTTTGTTTATTACACTCTGAACTCAATGCGTTTGTTATTGTGCAAAGCTCTAACATTTCTGTGTTGAAAAATGTAGGACACCCGTGGGTTGTAAGTGGAGGCGAAACTTGATCAATGGCGGATCTCATCTAATGAAGTTTAGAGAGGTTGAGAGGAAATGTGAAAGTGAGATTTCATTATTATGAAATTGTGTTACAAACTAAGATGAAGAGAGAACTATTTATACAAAGCTAGCTAAGTAACTACTTCTAACTAAATGACTAGAACATTTTACAAGACTACATTACACCACAATATTTCAACACTCTAAGTCTACATATCTGTTGCTTTGATCTTGACTGCCTTGTGCTTGATCTTGTAAAGCTATTGACTTTAGAACTTGAGCTTGCTGATAAGCCTTTATCATCTGAAATGTCGTGTTCTAACAATACATGTAATAGTAACGTACTAATTATCGAGTTGATGAAACTTTTTTGATCTGTTGATTTCTTGTGCAGAAATTGGACGTTTTGAAGTTGAAAAACTGCCAGCTGGTTTATATTTCTTCATGTTTAAATATACTTTATTTTGCTTGTAATCAATGTTTATTCCTATATATCCTGCTTAGATAAAGGATTGAAGAATCTATTACTAGTAAATCCAGAACACTATGTACGGTCGGATATATGGCTTGAGCACGAAGCAACTTATCATGTAACTTAATAAGTGTGATGTTTAATCAATAAGCAGTGCTTTTGAGTTTAGACAATCTTGCAAATTATTGTTTTTTCTTAATTCGTTGTTCATATATTTTGGGACTTTAGCATTGTGTTCTAATCAATATTTGATTGTTGTATCAAATCCATGCAAGTTTTAATACAGTATGTGTAAGTAAGTCACTACTTAAAGTCGTCTTAGGCAAAATAAAACCGATGATGATCTTGATATACTCGTATGAAAGACAATGTTTAAACCCAAGGATAATTACCTATCCAGTCAGCTTTTAGACACGTAGCTTAGTTGGTTTTGGAGGATATATAGGACTTTGCAAGGAAATGGTAACGTCTTCAAATAGGGTGGACACACAATATATGATGACCGGACCGACATGTCAATCTTAATATTGTCTTTCAGATATTATCCTTAGAGGCGAGCGAACGTTTTTTTTTGGTGCAACGTTTGATGCCTTATTTTTCTTCTTGTTATGTCATGTGGAGAAATTAGAAATTCATGCATGCCCTCCTTTAAATATCTACGATTTACGTCGAAAACATAAGTCAGATAATAGTTTAGTTGTTGTAATGCAGTAATCATTTTTGGCATAATTGGGCAACCAAATAATAAGAGCAGCACCTAGTTATCAAAAAATTCAATAGGATATGCTATCGAAAGTCAAGAGTCAACATATCAAAACACAACCTTTCTATAGATGCACTATCAGTTGCCCTAAGATCCCTCATGTTCATATTTAATTTGGCGTCTTAAGTCACGTAACTTAACAAACCCGTTTAATTGCAGCTTTTTGGTTGACCGTAGTGTTTTCCAAATTAATTTAACAAACTGAGTACCTTTAAAAATACTTATAATAATATGGTATGTTTGAAAATCCTTACATAAAACCATCGATTTAGCGGCATTCAAAAAATTACTAAAATGAATGTATTTCTATTTCAAATACAATCTCGTTTTATATGCTTGAGCTCAAACTTGATCGGAAACTCCTAAAGTGGCTCGTTTTAGTAGCTTTTAACATCGAAATCAATGTTTTCTATTTCGGGTAAAAAGAAACGCATCATTTATTAACTCATTAAGTATTACTTTAAGGAAGAAAACTAGACAAAGAAGAAGTACATGCGGTATGAATCTGCAGTCACTAGCTATGCCGAATATCAATAGTCTCGGATGATAGTTACCTTTATTATATATTGGATAATCTCTTCTGTTGTTTTCTACATGTAACTAATTTTACATAATTAGGACTACATGATATTTGTTGTTCATACATAATTTGATGATATATAGGTTGACTGAAAGACAGAGATCGAATAACATTTTTATATAACATTAAACTATAATAAGTTTTTGAGCGCCACCCATGTCATTATGTTAAACTAACATCTTCAAATGCACGTAGCTCATTAATTAAGATTAAAACCATGCACCCCCTTTATTCCGCCATTATCCACCAATTCTTTAACTTGTAAATTCCTCCCTGTCAAGCTTGTAGCCATAAGTTGTACAACTTGTGCGCCTGATTATATACCATAGGTGGAGTAACAGGATCATCAAGGACATAGATGGAACTTGAACATTTTTTTTGGAGTGGCCGGATTTATTTTGGGAGGGCCGAATCGGAGAATTATTTGTAACCTCAACTAAATTACCCTTAAAACCCATAATATTTATACTATGTGCCGCAAATTTTGGGCGGAGGGGGGGCGGGGGGGCGGGGCCCTCCCCTGCCCCTACATAGTTCCGTCCATGATCAAGGCACATGAGACAGTTAGCCGCTTCTATCACGATGAGGAGTAGATATCAATCATGTTAAGGTTTTTTTGTTTTAGGAGTAACTATGCAAATGAAACAGATGGAAGGTCCATGGAATTTTGACCTTTTGTCTTCGTGTTCTTTCTTTTCTTTAGTTTGATGTAAAAAAGATAACAAATACTATTATAATTTGAATAAATTTGAAAGTACGTATTTGTTAAATAAATTTTCAAAGTACCCAAACAAAAAACTCGTTTAATTGTTCATTAATCTAAATTATGCACTTTTCACTTTTCTTGTGTATTAAGAATATAAAATAAGAGTTAGGATCAAATAAGAAGAAAAATTAAAATGAAAAAAATGAGAAGAAACCAACTTTTCACTTTTCAAAGTACCTTTTTATTTGAAATATTGTAATGACTAACTCGATAACAACTTTTCAATGTTGTTGTTGTCATAAGCATAAGCTAAGAAATAATGTTGTTTGGTTTATTCAGCACAACTATACTATTCATGTGTTTAGAGTAGCCCAGGGTCGCCTTATGATCACGAATGGCTTAAAGCAAAAACTTAAATTAAGACCTTATAAATTCTATGCCACAAAAGAGTAAACCAGTAGACTAAAAAATTTGCATTCGACTAACTAATGCTTTATAGTTTTGTTCATAAAAATGTTATATAACAAAATTGTTAATAACGGGAATTTTGCCCGCGCATTAGACTGGTGCAAAAGCATTTATTTTGTAACCATGTAATAAGATTTCGAACAATAATTTGTTTTCAAGTAAAATATGTTAACAATGATAAAAAGATGATATAAAGGAGTAAAATATTTAGTTTAACGTGTTAAGAAATTTGTTATATTTTTTATTTTAGGTGGGGTTAAAATATGAAATTTAATTGGTTTAAAGGCAATTTTATTTTTACTAAAGACATAGATTTCATATGCCTCTATGACTATTTTCATGCAAGTACGACTTTAAAAGCCACTATGACTATTCTCATGTAACTGCGACTTTCATTTCAATATTGTTGCTATCTAACTAAACTTACAAAGTCCACAACATAGCCATCTTATAAAATGAATGTCGAGTGACGTCTGATTCCAGAATTTCTTGGAGCATTATGCATATTGTTTTATCATTTCAAGTTATTCTAATTTACTAAGTAAAAACGTGAACTGTAATATATAAAAGACTAAAATACATTGTTGGTCCCTAAACTTGGTCATACGCTTCGCGATGGGACAAAACTGGGCGTTATCATCGCCGGAGGTCCAAACCTTGGCCTTTAAATGCCAAACTCGTCCCTTGACCAGGATTGGCATAGTCAACATTAATTTTCTGGATTTCCTTCGAGTGTATAATAGACCATTCACATTTTTGACCCAACTTTCAACCCAGGGACCAATTGTGAGTATGCCTACTAGCCGTTTCTTCCCTGATGCGCTTGCATTTAATTTCGCGTGAACCAATACACCCACCCAACAAACAACTTTACCAATCATAATACACCATTATCCATAAACGATAAGCGAAAATCGAAATCGAATCTAAATCGTCATTTCGAACTCAAAAGACCAACTCAACTTCCAACAAAACCATGTCGTCGAACGTATTAGCAACATGCGGATGTAGTGATCACTAACATTTTGAATCAGATGCCTTTGTTAGAAGCGGTGAGAACCTCTAGTTTAGCGAAGCCCGGAGGTCTAAGTGGACTTTGCTCACCGATGTCATTGTTGATGAGGATTTCTTTTATTATTTAACATATGAGTTTGATGAGAGGCTTGTTACTAGATTCTTAAATCGGCTTATGGGTCCAATAAGAAAGTTTGTCTTCGTTGTAGAGCCAAGATCAATGCTTGGAATAGACAACTTTCATTATGAAGAGAATAGTGAGTGGCTCTTGTTTTGGTGAGCATGGAATTGAGGATCGATTATTACAAACGGTATGGTGACCCGATTCGTTCCCAACCCAACTTTACTCTCGTAGTGAGTTGAAACATCTGGTACTACATGTTTGTCGTATGGCTAGTTTGGAATATTTTCATGGTTTTCCAAATCTACTGAGCTTAGAATTGATTCATGTCAATTTTCTAAGCGGTATAGTTTGGGACTTTATTGCTGGTTGTCCCTCACTTGAGTCTCTTAAAATGAATCGTCCTAGTACAAACGAGATGAGACTATGGGATATTGCAAAAGTTAGGAATTTGAGGAAGTTAGATTTGAGTCTCGGTCGTTATAATGTTGTGACGACAATCACAACATCCGATATCTTTCACCTGACAAGACTTCAAAATCTTGAGACCCTTACATTGGATTTTGATGATTGCGCGGTAAGAACAATTTGAGTTTTACACTTATGATTTTACAATGTTAAAGAAATGTGTAACAATAATGACATTTAATCTTTAAAACTTGTTTGTAGTTGATACGGAAGCTAATTCTAGGATGAATGTGCCCTTTGTATCCCCTGATTAACCTTAAAATTTGTCCCATGTCGATTTTGGGAATATTGTTATGTTATCGTTCATCATTGAAATGATTCGTGGATGTCCAAATTTGAAAATGCTAGATACCAGAGTAAGTGTTTTGGAGTAATGCATATGTAGCAAATAAACATTCCTAAATTGCCATGTTTGTGTATATCTCAACACTATTTGATTTTTCAGTGCAAAACAGCTTAGTGTTCTACCTTTGGAAAATTTTCCCAATGTTGTTGACAGAAACACATTCACCATGGCCAGCTGACTGATGTGGTGTTTCGAGCTTTTCCTAGAAGAGAGCATGAATTAACTTTAATAAAGTTTATACTTGCGTGTTCCCGGTCTCTAAAGACAATCAATATCGAGGGTGGTGATAGGAGTCATGATGGGAATGAAAATATCAATAACAATTGGGAGTTGGCTAGGAAGGCTGTTGAAACTCCACAGAGCTTCCCCCCGTGGTAGATTTCTTTGAGTGGTTGTAGTTTATGTATGGGTTGAATACCCTATGACAATTAATGTTGCAAAATAATTTTGGTATTTTGGTACAGTATTTGTTGATATGGTTTGCTTAAAATTAGCTTGTTCATATGTTGTTGTTTGTGCGTACTGTAGGTGATGCAAGTTTGACATTCGAAAGTCAAACTTTCATTTACCATTTCAATTTGATTGTAGCAAGTAAAACTGCATTTCCAGTTTACTTTAGTTAGTCAATACTTGAAAATGGTGAATGGCTATTTTGTACGTAGTATTAGCATTTTCACTATGTAAAGTCAAAATTGCAAAACCATTACTCAATATTTGACTTTGTAAAGTTAATATTGCAAAACCATTACTCGATATTTTTTTTTGGAGTTTATTGATAATTTGATATGTTTTAGAAGTTTAACTTAACAAAGTCAAACTTCTAATGGTTTTGTGTTGTTTAATCTTCAACTAAGTTGTAGTATACGTAAGTTGGCAACTTGAGGGACCAATTGTGTATTCTAAAGTGATTATTGGGCGGGAGTTTTAAGTATGACAACGGCAACCAAGACAAATTCAGGGACCGGGTGTGAAAAAAATCACTATTAGACCCTTGACCGTCTCTTACCGGAGACGCTATTAACTTGTGCACACCAACCGATAAACCAATCCACCACTTTTTCCACACACAAACAATTTTCAATGGAAGATTTCCCCATTTTGAATGAACTCATGGAGGTTCTTTGGTTCATCAAAGTTGAATGATCGTATGGTGCTGTGGTTTGAACAAGAGGCTGCACAAGAAGGGATTTTGAAAAAGCTAGTTCTTTAGTGCATTGATCATCTGAAGAGAGGAATCATGAAGCGTAGGGAGTTGATCGAAGAGAATGAAGCTTTGGGACCTCGGGGAATTGCGCTTATTGATTGTAGATGTACGCTGACGAAAATCCAGTCGAGGCACACACACCAACTTGTTCAACTCATACAGATTGTTGGCCAAACTGATGAAGCTATTCGTTTCAACGAAGATTTTGTTAAGAAAATGGCTTAACATAATGCCTGAATTTTGGGTTTTTCATGGGGGGTAGATAAAGGTGGTCTTTTGGGTGCTAGTTTTGGAAATATAGGTTGGTAAAAAGGGTATGTAAATTGGATCTTTTGTTTAGTTGTTGGTCTTGGTTTGATGTAGTTGTTTATGATCTATAACAGACTATATTAATGATAAAATATCATCTAAGTTTTATGTATTTAATATGTTCTTTTATTGTGATATTGGGTGTATTTTAGTCTAATTAGTATCAGCAAAACCAAACATCTCCTTGTATCAGCAAAACCAAAGCCCCTTTTATCGTAAAACTTGAATCAAGAAACCAAACACCCCTTGTATCGACAAAAGCAAAGGCAATGGTTTAAAATATGTGTTGAAAATGCAAATGCTTTAGCACTAAATCATAATGTATCACCAAACATCCCCTTGTATCGTTAAACCAAATGACCCCTTTTATCAGCAAAAGTTGTTACAAGTAAAACTAAACACCCCGAAAAATTATCAGCAAAATCAAAGGCAGTGGTTTAAAAATATGTGTTGAAAATGCAAACGCTTTAGCAGTAAACAATAATGTATTGTAACATCTTGAATTTTGACTTACCCAAGTCAAAAAAACTTATGAAAGGCAACAAATTGTAACTTACTATTGTGGTATGACTTGGTAAGTCAAACCTATTAAGAAATGCAAAACGATTTCAAGCAGATACAATGCACAACCAAACACAATTACTTAAATAAGAACCCCATTTTTTATTCATCGATTTTATGTTCTCAAGAACTACAAATGTTTACTATCATCTAAACATACACTTAGCTAGACCCACAACTCTCTTTATCATCATTTTCCTTCCTTTCCTTAAGATATTTAAACAAAATTTCAAGATTTGTAATCCTTTCTCCCAAATCGTTAACCTTTGATAACACGATGTCAGCCTCATCCTTCTCCTTCTTAACACCCAAACCCTTTTCATTTGGGCAATCTGCTTTCCTCAACGAACTCAACAAAGCCTTCCCCTTATCGTTTTGTGCCATTTTTTTTTTTTTTTTTTTTTTTTTTGCTTTGGGTAGAATGTGTGTTGATTGTATTTTAGGGTTCAATGTTGGTCATTGCCGATACAAATATGGTTGAAGGTTGAGTAACATTTTAACTATGTTGGGTCAAAAATGTGAATGGTCTATTATACCCTCGAAAGAAATCCAGAAAATTAAAGTTGACTATGCCAATCCTGGTCAAGGGACGAGTTTGGCATTTAAAGGCCAAGGTTTGGACCTTCGGCGATGATAACGCCCAGTTTTGTCCCATCGCGAAGCGTATGACCAAGTTTAGGACCATCGGTGTATTTTAGTCTATATAAAATGATGTTATATCTTGGTGAATTACAAAAAGAAAGATGACACATTTTTAATTCAATTTCTTCCAACCTCTAGCATTCTTTTACTTTGAAAACAAGTAACTAAAATCTTTCTAGAATTGGAATGTCATGTTTTAAATCCCCATAAAAACATAATCCCATTTTTATTACAAATATTTTTATACTACATTATAGTATATTTGGGACATTTCTAAAAAGGAAAGTTTAAAAAAATAAATTCAACACTAGCAAATTTTAATAAGTACATCTATAATAGTATTTGTTGCAACACTTTAAAACACTTTTTGTATAATATTTTTAAAAAATTAATAAAAAAAGACAAAGTAATTCAATATAAGAAAAATATAACGTTTATAACAATAAATACCTAATAAATATTATTCTTAAAACACATCTAATATGAAAAATACTTGTTATTATACGTATTGTACAAAACTAATAAAATACAAAAACTATTAATACAATTTATATATAAACAAGTTGATCATACATATGGTTTTAAAAGTCTGACCGGACCGATGGGTTCAACCGGGAACCGGAGTCACTACCAGTTCGGCTAGCCCATAAAAGTCGTTCGAAAACGATATTATTAAATCAATAGAGTTTAAAAATGCATACTATTTTACAATGTTCAAAAAATATTTAAATCGCGTGAGTGCCTCAAGAAACAACATATACACCTTAAAGAATTTTTTTTTGATAAACTTACCGCAAAAACTAAAAATTTTGTTTTAAAAAAATTGGACGATTTTTCAAACCAAAAGATGCAAAGGTGAAAAGTGCTAAGTGCTAATTATATATATTATATTTATTATATATATATTTGTATAATAATAATTATATTCTTTAAAGTAACCCACATGATTTCTTGGATATTTAGTTTTTCTTTATCTTTATAAGTAATCTTTTACTTGTATCATCTATCTATATGGGACAAATATAACAAACATTGTTTTTAGAGAACTAAATTTTCTTTGTATAATGTAAGTGATTTTTAAAATTCGTTATAGTGTTATTATTTAATTTTAACTTACGGGTACGGGTCATTGTCAATTACTTTAATCTCATACCTTTACAATATACTTGCTATCAACTTAGTGTTGTCACAACATCACGTGAATAATCTATAGTTTTTATGTGAAAATTTTAGTTATTGCATAAAATTATTTAAAACTAAAATTGTCGTCTACCGTATATCTATTGTATTTTAAAATATAGAACTAAAAAAAATCGCTAAATATTTTAATTGGATGGTACCCCGCCGTTGCAACACGCGGGTACCCTGCTAGTTGTATTATGATTGGTATTAAACTTTTCATGCTTTAATAAGCCGAACAATTGCTAACTTTTTATTTATGGAAAATCATATCAACCTAGCGGTTGAAATGGTTGAACCAATGATCCAATGACTTAACCGGTCGATTAAAGACCCGATTTTTAGAAATTTGCTTTTAATGCCACATGCAAGTCACACATTTATAAAAATTGGGCATTTATTAGTTTTGCTACTTCTTTTTTAATTTAATTTTATGCTTTGATGCTGATGATCTTTTAAGTTTTTCTGAAAGCTATTATTTGATTATTTGTTGGAGTTGCTTAAATTGTATTCAACTTTATTTGTTAAGTGGCTAGAGTTACATTAATTTGATAATTAATTCGTTAATAGTTTCATGACTGGGTTTGTAGTATCTATTTTTTATGGGGTTGATACTCACATCATTTTTTTTTCTACATACACCACACTATACAACATTTTAATGCACACTGCACAAGACAGTAATGCACAATTGTGATGTATCTGTAAAAAAAATGATGTGAGTATCAACACCTATTTTTTATACTCGATTTTTGGAGTTATCACTGTATATAACTTCTTGTCAATGTAATAAATTTTCTTGCATCCCGGTCGTTCAAAGAAAAAATGGTACTAGTATCTAATTTTCAGCTTAGAAAGTCGTATCGAATCACATTTCTGTTGCATTTTTTCTTTGTTAAAATGAAATTTGATTTGTTAATTATTTTTCTAGATCAATTCTTTATTATTACCATAGTCCCATAGTCTTGTGTCGGGTTCATTTGTCTAGATCAAGTTTCTCTATTGATCGATTTTATTTCTTTGAATGGTTTTTCTCTTCTTCGTCATTTCCTTTCATTTCTATCACCTTTCATTGCATGATTCTTGTGTCGGGTTCATTTGTCAAAGATTATCACACGTACGTGTATATGCACTATATATTAATCGTATACAACCCCAATCAAACAATTTTTTTGTAATGGTGTAGATCCTATTTACACAAGTTCTACACTAGAAATTTAGATTTAGACAAAATTACATGTTTGGTCCTTATGGTTTACCCCAAATAATAGGTTTAGTCCCTAAGCCATTTTAATTACACCACACATACCTATTTTTGAAACATGTTGCCCATTTAGTCCCTATTATAAGAAATAGGGACTATCCGTGTAATAAAAATAATTACACAGATGATCCCTATTTTTTTAAATATGGACTAAATGTGCAACAGGTTTCAAAAATAGATACTGATAGTGTAATTAAAACGACTTAGGGATTAAACTTGTTATTTGGGGTAAACCATAGGGACCAAACATGTAATTATTTCTTAGATTTATTAGTGCGTGCGTATCTGAATACGTATGAAATGGTTCTGATAAATGTCATATGACGAGTGACGTCTGTTTCAACAATTTCTTACTTTCTCTAAAAGCATGTCACATGTCATAATCATACAAAGGTGAAATAGGAGGCAATATTTGCTTCAACTTATTTGAAAAATATGGTCATTTTAATGCATGTTCCGCAAGTTGCTAGCATACTTTTACTTTGAAAATAAGTAAGGATTCTTTCTAGATTTGGAATATCCTTTTCCTAAAACCCTTTAAAAACCTCATTCGATTCCTAACCTTTTTCTCCATCAAAACCAAAAAAAAAAAAAAAAACAAAACCTATCATGTGTGATACCTTAAGCAAAAGCTTCCAAATCTGTGAAGAACTCGGTCGAGGACAGTTCGGGATTGTCTACCGCTGCTTCTCTCTCGACTCCAATGACTCCTTCGCGTGTAAATCCATTGACAAACGTCTCTTAACACGACACGAGCACGCCATAACCACACTGGGCTTCACGTTTTCGTGTTCTGAGCCGTCACGACCAGCCCAAGTGTGTTTTTATATTTGTGTCTTATGTTGTTGCAGGCTAAAGGAAGAAGAAAGTAATTTTTTTTTTTTTTTTTTTTTTTTTTGAAGAAAGGAAGAAGAATGGCTAAGGGAGTAAAATTAGGTATGGTGGCTGCATATAGAGTTTGGTTAAGGTGAGTAAAATTAGGTTTTGGCTGCTTATAACACGTTTAGTTTTAGGCCTCCTTTATTAAAGTTGGACAAAACATTAATATTGGGCCTCCTGCAACTTAACTTTTATTTGGACAAGATATACGAGTATATTTTTTTTTATGTCTTTTCTATTTTATTTAATGTACTCTATTTAATGTATTTTTTAATTAATGAAATTTTAATTTTAGATAAATGTTTTATTTTATTTTAATAAATAGAAATTAAAATAAAATATGCGGGGTCTAAGGATGCACCACGGCATCAAAATATGATGTTATAGGAGGGAGTGGTGTTTTTGGTGTTATGGTTAATTATGCTGTTATGGGAAAATGTGCTGATGTTGTTAGGAAATTTGGATCACAGTAATCTGAGAGTCATGTAAACATTTTTAGATTGAAGTATTTCGGTGATTCTACCGAAATCTCAAATCGGATAAAACTCAGATTTTGAACCGAGAATGTGTTTTTGTATGTTCTGAAAACCGAACCAGATGGATGATATATCCTATGACCAACATAACTGACATGCTTTGCTCAAAAAAAAATAAAAAATAAAAAATAAATAAAAAAATAAAATAACTGACATGCGGTTATAACTGCCAAAGCAGTTTTAATACCAACCTAAGCAGTTAAATTTAAGGGACAAATTACCGAAAATTTTATTTTCTAGTCGTTTTAACATAGCACTTTATACCAAATCGGTGGCGCGCTTGGCCATGCATCACTTGGTGCGCCCCCTTGGACCTGCTGCGGGCTGCCCCGGAACCCGTCATTGAGGGGCCCGATTGATAATCATAATAATGTCATAAAAGTGTGCACTCCGCACAACCCCGACTTGTTGAACATTTATTACAATTACACATTGGTCAACTAAGTCAATCCATTACACTTAAATAATATCGGTGATGCAAAATCACCAACAGATGTGGCAACACTTTTTTTATAACACGAACGGGATGGCTTGAAGGGCACCTAATGCTCTTAAGGAAGATGTTGTGTAAGGATGTTTCCAGACGATTATCTGCCGAACAAGTTTTAAGTAAGTTTTGCATCTTATGTACGCCTCTTTTTCTAGGCAATGAAATTAAGCATTTAAATCCATTACTAATGAATCTCCGTGTTCCCATTTTGGAGATTTGTTTGTTCTAGTATGTAAAAGCATTTGTTAGAAATGACCACATAATTTCTTTTGGTTTTGTATTTTTTTTTATTACAATCTGAACCCAATGCATTTGTTATTGGGCAGGCTCTAATGTTTCTGTTTTGAAAATTTTAGGACACCCGTGGGTTGTAAGTGGGGGCGAAACTTGATTAATGGCGTCTGAAATGCATCCTCGTGTTCTAACAGTACATGTAGTAGTAACGTACTAATTATCGAGTTGATGAAACTTTTTTTTGATATGTTGATTTCATGGTGCGGAAATTCGACATTTTGAAGTTGAAAAAGAGGAGCTAGTTTATATTTCTTAATGTTTAAATACTTTATTTTGCTTGTAATCAATGTTTATTCCAATCCCGCTAATTAGATGAATTGAAGAATTTATTACTACTAGTAAATCGAGAACGAATAAGCGTGATGTTTAATTAATAAGAGCAGTGCTTTTGGCAGGTGTTCTTCCCTTTTATGGAGAGACGCCATTGGAGACTTTTGAGGCGGTTTTAGGAGGGAATTTGAGGTTTCCGACAAGGATTTTTAGGTCGGTTTCAAAGGAAGTTAGGGATTTGTTAAGGAAGATGTTGTGCAAGGATGTTTCTAGACGATTATCTGCCGAACAAGTTTTAAGTAAGTTTCGCATCTTGTGTACGTCCTTATTTCTAGGCAATGAAATTAAGCATTTAAACCATGACTAATGAATCATCCTGTTCCAATTTTGGAGATTTGTTAGTTCCAGTTTTAGTAGGTAAAAGCATTTGGTAGCAACAGGGACAAAATATGATACATATTGACCAGATGCATTTGAGAATAACTAAGCAAGACTAGAGACACAAGATTTTTGGACTTATGCATATTGAAAAATTTGAGGCTTTTACAAAAATTAACATATATCGCAAAAATCCATGGGTGCCCCTGTTGGTTTTATGGATATAAATTAGTAGACGTGAGTTAGGATCGAACTCGAGACTATGGGATTGCACACTTTACGTATGAGAATTTAAAGTTAATAATTAAATATAAACGTTATATTTATTTATTTATTAAATGAAATAACTAACGGACATTAAGTAATTAATGTAATGGACTAACAGACGTTAAATGTATTTGGAAAAGGACTAGAATGCAAAGTTCGGGAAGTTTCGGAATCCTTGGGGATGCCTACCAACGATCGGCCAAGGAGAAAGGAAACAAAGCTAAACTTGTTCACCAAGTTAGTTGGGTATATATACAAGGCTTAGGGTCTTGATTTTGTATCTCTTGTATTCATTAAGTTAAACCTAAAACTTTGTTTGTGTGTTTTCTTAATACAAACCGATCGTACATCCCTTTAGGATGTTGATCCTCAAACCTTTTCCATATCAAGTTATTTGTTTGATAAAACTAGCATTACTTTAATTCGGTTTAGTGCGTGTGTACAAGAACATAGTAATAACATACTTTTGTTATTATCTTGGATTGAATTACAAAACGGTAAGGGTAATTCTTATAATCCTATAAACCCTAATTAGGGTTCATCCTAATTGCTAGTTTGTGGATTTGATTCTTGTTCGGCTAGAATCAAGTAAAGTACGCATACTTTATTCTTTAGTTAATTAATTATTCATTATATGTTCCTATACGCTTCCGCACTTGCTTTGATGTTTTGTGTTTTATTATTGAATGTCATGTTAAATAATTCCAACAGTGGCATCACGAGTCATTGGTTTTTAATGAGTAATTAATTACATAAACGCGTAATAAAACAAATAATTGTATGTTGTTTGATATGTTAATCTAGGGTTTATATTTAATTTTTGTTTGGTCGATTTTTTTTTAATTAATTGGGGCGTACCCCTATTTTTTTTGGTCGACACATACATAAATTTTTTAGGGTTTTGAAAATTGTTTGCTAACCTTATTAAAACCTATAATTAATATATTAGTTACGTGATTAATTCATGAATAATTTGTTATGTGTCATGGAATTTTTTATATGCGATCTTGTGACTATTTGTATAATTGTTATGATATCTATGATAATACATGCATGTTTGTCATGGATAAGTTGCTTTGATAATTGTTTAATTGTTGAGACATATTTAATTACGATAAATCTTAAATTGGGGAAAACTCCAATTATATACATTAATGAATCAATTATGTGCAATTTGGTATATCATTAATTATGGGTTTACGCAATCGATTCGTCGATGTATGTGGCTCACTTTCAATTGAGAGAGTGAAAGCCCTAATTAATATATACGTTAATTTAACCTAGACATTGATTATTAATAGGGTTTTATCGAATAAGTTGCATGTGGCTACTTGTTTACATGTATAAATTGTTTATTATGTGCGCATTGTTTTTAGTAGTTTATTTTTTATTGGTATTACTTGTTTGTTTATTATGTGCGGCAGTTTTAAGCAAAGGGTAATTTTGAATAGAAAAATAATACGGACTAAACAATGGCGAAATTTGATTTGTTTTGGAAGAGTTAAGTTTTCAACAGTTTAATTGATTGGTGACTTTGGTACAAATGGTCTGAACGGCTCACCCACTAGAATGAACTATAAAGGGGTTATTAAAGAAGTGCGCACTCGGTCGCTTGAAAGGATGTCTAAGGTTATGCTTTGCGCTTACACGGTCCTCGCCCTTTGTAAGTTGAATGGAGCTACTTAGTAAGCCATAAAATGTGCAAACTCATCTTAAAGGCGAATTAGTTTTAATTCCATGCGCCACTTCGGTGGTAATTACCCGAAACACTAAGTGTTTACACTTATGCAAAAGTACGGTATAATGGACGATAATTAACACTAAATTCCTTGATTGCTGAACCCAATACCTCAATCAAAACTTTGATAATTTGATATTTATGAATTGATAATAAAAAGTTTTTTTTATTAAATTTATGCTACAAGATGAATGCATGACATCTTTGTACATATTTGATTTGACCACATAAAATCAAAACTAGTACCCTATATAAATTAAGTTGTATGCCATCTAATTAAAAGGAACACTTGAAGTTGCAATTTACGTCATGACAGTACTTGGCGAGATTGTGATGGAGAGGTAAATCTCTATATAAAGTCAGACCTTACATGGACATATTTGCTGTTCTTTAAGTTAGACACTTAAGTTGAGTAGGAAGTGAGACTTGGACTCAATGGCATAAGATGGGATGAAACATGTTTATATTTGCAATAGCGTTGGAAAATATAAATCCCATAATGATCTAGGAATTGGAAAATGTTTGCCAATTATTGTTCGACAGATTACCTTATTATGTGCTTTCGTTACTAGCAGATCAACTGATGTAATGGAACTACGATAATTTGGATCCTAGTTTTCGAGAAAATTCTATGGTTATATGAATATTACCTTGGGTATTTTATTTTCTTAAAAAGTTATATTATCGAAAATACTAATACTTGAATTTTGAAAATTCTTTAAATGTATTAATGCAACATTAAACCGTAAATGTAGGTTATTCCTGTATTGGTAAATTGATCTACACCTGTAAGGGTTTTTGGTAGAGTCAACTTTGCTAAAAGAATAAATCTAGTCCTCTTTTCATAAGAAAGAGTGAGATTCAATCCTATTCCTTTTCATGAATGAAGAAAGGTATGATAGGACAATTAGAATTGTCTAAATTCTAAATTCATAACTCGTAAGGATTTTTAATAGTTAAGAAAATTGCATATTTTCTGAGTTATTAAAATTGAAGCTAGACTAATTTACTGCAAAATTGGTAAAAAACAAACTAGTATATTTTATCTAGTTGTTTTGTTTTAAAAGTACTACTTACAATTGTTGGAACAGTAGAACTATTAAGAAAGAAATTGCATGCCTAATTATTTCAAGTTAATAGCATTGATGAATAATTCATCATCTACATAGTAGAATACATTCTTTTAAGTACATAAGTAATTGTTATGTATGGACTTTCTCAAAGGTGTAGGAAGTAAATAGTACACTATTTTCTTTCACTGGTTAATGCAACACTTACAATGTTGTCAAATCCAGTGGGAATATTTTGTTCTTATTACTGAATAAGGAATTAATGTAATGATCTCTTATTCAGTGGGAGTTACAAGCTTTGTCATATTGGTAGTAACTCAGATTATCTCTAGAATGTCTTACGATAATTACTTTCCACTTGTAGACACTTATGTTTTCAAGGATAGTCATGTACGTTTTCTTATTAGACAATGAAGTGGTTCTACATCTACTAGTTATGCTAATATCAATGACACAATCATATTAGTCACATAAACAAACATATGTCGTGTTGTTTATATGCTACATGATGTTGTTCCATGCACAAGTGGGAGAAATCTATATTGTGTGCAAGGTACAACATATAAGTATATGATTTAACGGATTCTCTTGACTACAAGGTAAGAGATTAACGTTCTAATATAACTTGTAAATATTTAATTCAAGAAACATTTGGTATTGCAATTTACGTCATGTCAGAACTTGGCGAGATTGCAATAACAAAGCAAATCTCTATGTGAAGTCAGACCTTGCATGGACATATTTACAGTTTCTAAGTTAGACAAGTATTTAGAACATGTGTCAAAATGATATATAAGACTACTTCAAATTAAATATTTATGTATTATTAGAATGACATAAATAAATGAAGTAATCTAATACTACTTCAATTTGTTTATTTATGTATTTTGGAATGACATAAATGAAAAATAATGTAGTCCTACATTATTGTGAAGTAAATAAATTAACTTGAAATTACTATTGAAACCAAAAGTTGTGTTCATAATTACTTTAGTTAAACATGTTTATGATTCATTGTAAAGACATAAACATAAAGTCTTTTAAGACTTATAATAAAGTAAGACGTTAACTTGTTATGTTTTTTTAATTAAGACATATACAAGAAGTCATTGAGTTGATCAATGATTTATAACGTATAATGGGATTATAACAGTTTATGTTCCTTGATGAGACATGGATATGAAGTGACTTGGTTAAAAGGTACTTGTGTTATAAAGCATGCAATTGGCTTGGAAAGTCTATTATACCATTAAGTTGACTTAGTTGGTAAATAGGTAAGCCAAAAAGGAATATGTTTATCTTATATATTGTTAGATTGTCTTACAATATTAATTCTAATGAATACCACAAGTTGATGGTATGTTCAGTTAGGAGAATCAAACTATATTTGATTTGTTTGATTCATGATAACCATAACTTCTTTCTTAAAAAGTAACAAGGTTAGAAAATTGAGTATGGATTGAATATACTCAATATGACTCCAACCTAGAAGATTAATAAAACACCATTTCATTATGAAATGTGATGAATCACATTAAGTTTTAAAATTGAAGATTCTGAATTTGTTAAACTACTTATGAATAGGTTATTAACAAACTTAAGTCAGGAATTATCAATGTGTATTTGTAATGTCCCAAAAGAGAACAATGTAGTTTTGCTCTAATTGCTAAGTATATATAGATAGTCTATATATTACAAAAGGCAAGTGGGAGTTTTTTTTTATCTTGAAAGATAAAATTACAAGATACATAATCTTCTAAAACACACTAGTAAATATCATGATGAGGCTAGACATGTAAATGATAGACCTCAAGATGATGGAATTTTCATTCATAGATCTGCAAAGATATCTCAGATATTTGATTTATATGCTGAGAAGAAATATGAGTTATAGGATTATAGTAAACCTGATAATCATTATGATGGATTACCAAATATTGAATTGGGAAAATTACTCATACTATGAATGTTAAAGATGCTGTCCATAAAGATAATCAATTTTGGAAATTTGGTTTATCTTAATAGTTAGACTAGAGAATGGAAATGAGTTTCTTCAAAGAGATGAAAAATCCTAGTGGTTTGAATTTCTATGTAGAAATCATATGGACAAAATTGTACACATATTTAATGCATGTTTATGACAAGATTATTAATCATACTTAAGCAATTAATTGTGATTGAATTTTCTTTTCTAGACACATTAAATATATAAAGATAATAATGGTCATACTTGTTTTCATTAATATGAAATATGACAATGGAATATCAAAACTCTTTCTTGAGAAATTACTTGAGCGAGGACGGTAAGTAATCGAAAGGTTTTTGAGTTCATATATATATATATATATATATATATATATATATATATATATATATATATATATATATATATATATATATATAATCTTTGGTAGTGTACGAAGTGCAATAATTTATGAATGGATAAATGCATGCATCTATGAAATTATTCTTATGTTTAATTATTAAATCCCATTTTCGATTTATAATTAAAATAAGATAAATTTTAAGTATTCCTGAGAGATAGTGGGAGTATTATGTTAAGTTTCTTAAATCTTATATGTTGTATAACATATAGTAAGTAACATTCCTTGTAAGCTAAATGTTAAGTCTTAGATTGGAATGAAACTTCACTTGTAAGATTTAAGAATTAAAATATACAATCTTTGGAATATATGTTTATTATTAATAAACATGTGCAGTAAAATATATGATTATAATAAAACATGATATATCATTTAGGAAATGGATAACTATTTTTTGACAAGATAGAACATGAATGAAATCTAAGTTTGACCTGTAGATTCATCATGTACATCATGTTGTGTATATTAAAATTGTTGTATCATTCTTGCATAAGAAGTGATTTGACAACATTGATATCTAACTAAAAGTTATTAGATAACTTGTGTAATGAATATTCTAAAAGAATTACATCCTCAGCCTGGAATTGCTCCTAGATTCTATGGATGAACAATATGTCAAATGTTGTGCAAATTGTCATCAGCTTTAAACTTGAAAGTTAGGAAAGCATCAAACATTACACAATACGATATTAAAGTTTACGTAGTTTTAATGAGCACATTGTTGTTTGTATACAATGATGCTGGTTTAATTGAGATGATACTCAATACTAGTCATGGTAGGATTTCATCCTTGTTAATGGTCATGTGAACTAGTTGTGCTACTAAAAGCGCAGTTGCATTATACATTAAAAGAATAAGAATACTTTAAACTTTAAAATGTTTGAAAGTTTAAATTGTCATAAATTGGTGATAGAGGATGTCACACTTTATGAATTATTATGTGGATTGTTGAATGCACACATACAAGGACTTCACTAATTGAATTCTTGAAATAAGTATTCTCAAAATTACGATAGATCAAGTTGGTTGATTTATGCCTTGTCAACAAGTATGATTGTCATTACTTGAGGCATAATTCATCAACTGGAATTTTCATGCATTGATCTATTTGGTATTTGGATAAGGGATGTTAAACAATTGTTATAATAAATCAAATACTTGGTATGATTGATTTTATAATATATTGTATCCTATATTTGCATGTTTAATCCGTGAATAAATTTATTTATTCTAAATCGTTCGTTGTCAATTAATGATATGGGAGTATCATTAAACTAAGACAAATCTGAGAGATATGGTAGAATATACTTGAAAGTATATTGATGAGAATGCATACCAATTTTAGATGATATTCAATGAATTGAATATAGGACTTATCCCAACTACATGATTTACTTTATGGATATTGTTATTAAGTAAATCATGAATAGTTATCCTCAGACTTGAGATACCAGATAAGTGTCATGAATGTAGTGCACTTCTATGGAGCAACTTAACGCTATACGTAACTGGTAGTCATAAGGGTTGTTTCCTGAAGTGTTGCAAAGTTCATGGGTTATTCTTGTAGTCAAAATTGAATTTGTTCCTTCAAAATTTATTTTGGAGTTTAATCTCTGGGCCTCGTAGGGTTGACAAGATGTTTGCATGGCCATGCAAAGATCTCCCCGAATATGTTGAAGATTTGGTAATCTTGCTCAATCACTAATAACGAGAAACAGAATGGTTGAATAAAGAATGACTTAATTCCATATCTTTATTTAACATGGTATTAGAAACAAAAGGATAATAATAATGAGAAATCATTAAAAGGTTTTCCAGATGCCTTGCTCGAGTTGTACTAGAGGCATCGAAGTGTTGCTAGACGCTAACGAATGTGATCATCTATTAAGATATATCCAAGTGGGAGCTGTTGGTTTTATGGATATAAATTAGTAGACGTGAGTTAGGATCGAACTCGAGACTATGGGATTGCACACTTTACGTATGAGAATTTAAAGTTAATAATTAAATATAAACGTTATATTTATTTATTTATTAAATGAAATAACTAACAGACGTTAAGTAATTAATGTAATGGACTAACGGGCGTTAAATGTATTTGGAAAAGGACTAGATTGCAAAGTTTGGGAAGTTTCCGGAATCCCTTGGGGATGCCTACCAACGATCTGCCAAGGAGAAAAGGAAACAAAGCCAAACTTGTTCACCAAGTTAGTTGGGTATATATACAAGGCTTAGGGTCTTGATTTTGTATCTCTTGTATTCATTAAGCTAAACCTAAATCTTTGTTTGTGTGTTTTCTTAATACAAACCGATCGTACATCCCTTTAGGATGTTGATCCTCAAACCTTTTCCATATCAAGTTATTTGTTTGATAAAAACTAGCATTACTTTAATTCGGTTTAGTACGTGTGTACAAGAACATAGTAATAACATACTTTTGTTATTATCTTGGATTGAATTACAAAACGGTAAGGGGTAATTCTTATAATCCTATAAACCCTAATTAGGGTTCATCCTAATTGCTAGTTTGTGGATTTGATTCTTGTTCAGCTAGAATCAAGTAAGGTGCATATACTTTATTCTTTAGTTAATTAATTATTCATTATATGTTCCTATACTCTTCCGCACTTGCTTTGATGTTTTGTGTTTTATTATTGAATGTCATGTTAAATAATTCCAACAGCCCCAAGACCCACCCTGGTTCCGTTACTGGTTAGCAATGACCATATGATGTCTTTTTGATTGTGTATCTTCTTTTTCGATTACAATCTGAAATCAATGTGTTAGCTCTCGTATTACAGTTTTGAAAAATGTAGGACACCTGTGGGTTGTAAGTGGAGGCGAAACTTGATCAATGGCGGATCTCATGATCTGAAATTGCATCCTCGATCGTGTTCTAACAGTACATGCATGTAGTAGTAACGTATAATAATTATTGAGTTTATAAAACCTTTATGATCTGTTGATTTCATGGTGCGGAAATTCAACGTTTTGAAGTTGAAAAAGAGAAGCTAGTTTATATTTCTGTGTAGATAAAGGATTCAAGAATCTATTAATAGTAAATCGAGAACACTATGTACGGATATAAGTATGGCTTGAGCACTAAGCGATTCATCATGTAAATAAGTGTGATGTTTAATCAATAAGCAGTGCTTTGAGTTTAGACAATCTTGCAAATTATTGTTGTTTCTTAATTCGTTGTTCATATATTGTGGGACTTTAGCATTGTGTTCTAATTAGTATTTGATTATTGTATCAAATTCAAGTTTTAATGTTTTAAACTTTCGATACAGTATGTGTAAGTGAGTCACTACTTAAAGTCGTCTTATTAATAATATATGGGTTTTGTTAACAACAACGCTATGGGTGTTATATAAGCTTTTCTTAATTAAAAACATTTTACTTGATATCAATACTTACCTTCTTAAAACTCACTAACTTTAATTATATTCGTTTAAATCATGTATTTATAGAAATGATTAGCTTATTTTTTGAAATGTTTTTAACTAATGAAAGCTTAAACAACACTCATAAGGTTGTCGTTAATAAATACTTACAATATAAAAAAATGTTCCATTTTCGGGATATGTTAAGCACAACCCCGTGAGCTCTGTTTAAATTAATAAAAATCACTTAATTAAAAATGTTTTTAAAATAAAAATACATGATTTTAACACTTATACTTTCTTTTAGGTATAGATAGTTCTTCTTGACAAAAAAATTATATTCGTTTATATATAGTTTTTTATGTAATGATTACCTTTTTTATTTTTTTGAAATATTGTAATGACTAACTCGATAACAACCTTTCCAGTGTTATTGTTGTCATAAGCATAAGCTAGGAAATAATGTTGTTTGCTTTATTCTGCACAATTATACTATTATTTGTTTACGGTAGGCCAGGGTCGCCTTATGGTCACGAATGGCCTAAAGCCAAAACTTAAGACCTTATAAATTTTATGGCTGCAGAAGAGTAAACCAGTAGACCACAAATTTGCATTCAACTAACTAATGCTTTATAGTTTCATTCATGAAAAAAATGTTATATAACAAAAATAACGAGAATTTTGCCCGCACGTTAGAGTGGGTGCAAAAATATTTATTTTGTAACCACGTAATAAAATTTCGAACGATAATTTGTTTTCAAGTAAAATATGTTAACAATGATAAAAAGATGATATAAAGGAGTAAAATATTTAGTTTAACGTGTTAAGAAATTTGTTATATTTTTTATTTTAGGGGGGGTTAAAATATGAAATTTAATTGGTTTAAAGGCAATTTTAATTTTACTGAAGAAATAGATTTCATACGTATTATATGTTTTCGTCGGTTTTTATCAGTTCTTTTACGTTTTCATACGTTTTCGTCCGTTTTTATACGTTTTTCTTACGTTTTCATACATTTTTATCAGTTTTTATTCATTTTTATACGTTTTCATACGTTTTTATCCTTCTTTATACGTTTTCTAACGTTTTTATCCGTTATTATTCATTTTCCTCCGTTTTTATACTTTTTTTTTCAGTTTTTATGCACTTTCTTACGTTTTTATCCGTTTTTGTTCATTTTTATACGTATTTCTTATATTTTCATACATTTTTGTCCGTTTTTATATGTTTTCATAAGTTTTGATCTGTTTTTATACGATTTCTTACGTTTTCATACGTTTTATACGTTTTTATATGTTTTCGTCCATTTGTATACGTTGTCGTCCGTTTATAGAAAGGGACAAAACCGTATAAAAACAGAAAAAACCATATGAATATGTAAGAAAACGTATAAAAATGGGCGAAAACGTATGAAAACGGATAAAATGTATGAAATGTATGAAAAAGTAAGAAAACGTATAAAAATGGATAAAACCGAACGAAAACGTAAGAAAATCGTATAAAACATGTAAAAATGGACAAAAACGTATATAAATGGACGAAAGCGTATAAAAATGGATGAAAGTGTTTAAAAACGGACGAAAACGTTTAAAAACGGATGAAAACGCATAAAAACGGACGGAAACGTATAAAAACGGACGCTAAAAAAACGTATGAAAATATAAGAAAAACGTATAAAAACGGAAGAAAACGTAAAAAGGGACAAAAATGTATGAAGATGTAAGAAAACATATGAAAACATAAAAAACGGACGAAAACAGATAAAAACCTAAATTCACGTATAAAAATGTGAGAACGCGTATAAAAACGAATGAAAAGATAAAAACGTAAGAAAAATGTATAAAACATATATAAATAGGACGAAAAGGTATAAAACGAGAAAAAAATGTAAGACGTAAAAAAACAGGCGAAAACGTATAAAAACGGACGAAAACATGTATAAACTGATGAAAACACAACGAACGAAAAACATTAATTTATAAACGGTCGTTATTATAAAAGATAGACGATACAAATGGTCATTTGCCAAAAGGGCTAACCTGAAAATGTTAACAAAATCCACATAACACCAGTTAAAAAAAGGACTACGAGTGTTATTTTATTTTTTTGCAAAGAAAGGTAATGTCCATGCAACTTTAAACTTTGAGAGACAACCTATGAAATTTTGGACAAACCACAAGGACAATCCATGTAATTTAATCTATTTAAAATAATGTTATATCTTCGTAAAAAAAAGAAAAAGTTGACACAATTTTAAATCAATTTTTACAAGCCGCTAGCATTCTTTTTCTTTGAAAACAAGTAATAAAATATTTCTAGAATTTGAATATCCTGTTTTAAAACCCTATAGAAACATCATCTCATCTTTTTTATAAACTTATTATATTATGATTGGTATTAAACTTTTCATGCTTTAATAAGTCGAACAATTGCCAACTTTTATTTATGAAAAACCGGATCGACCTATTGGTTAAAATGGTTGAATCTGTGATCCGAAAACTCAATCGGATCAATTAAAGACCCAAATTTTAGAATTTTTTTTTTTTTTTGAAAGGCAATATTTTATAAAGAACCATAAAAAGAAACAATACAATACAAGGCATCCCACCCCAATTAACAAGTTAATTAAGGGCAAATCGCATAAAAAGGTATCTAACTTGTGTTCAATTCTAATTTAAGGTACCTATCTTATTTTTTCTCAATTTAAGGTGCCAAACTTTATTTTTATTGCAATGTTGGGAAGATTTTACCTATACATCCAGTTGCCGGTCATTTATCCACAACAAAGAATATGTATGGTGATGTGGCATATAATCCCGTTTTTTAACAAGAAAAAGTCAAACAACATTTGTTTTCTTTATCTTCTTCAAAGAGAGATATCCAGGCAACCATTTTTATTTCTTAGTCTCCTACTCTCCTTCACACATACAACCAAACTTATTCCTTTGACCCATGGCCTTGCAACCAAGATTTAGTGCTAATGGTGCAACTACCAAAGTGATAGTCGAGAGTACCGCAATAATAACGATGCCATTGTCCCCACATGTGTTCACAATGTTGTCATTTCCATCATCGGTGGTCCCCATGGAGACATGGGTGTCATAGGAAGGAAGATTATCATTGACACATAAGGTGGATGGGGTGCTCGGAAAAGGTTGGTGCCACCGAAAAGCATGTGGCTTTCATCAGATCTGAGATGAGGGTAGCCGGAAACAAGCCACCAAAAAAGAGATCGTCGAAAGGACAGGAAAAAAAGAAAAAGAAAGATGGTAACCGGCTAGCATTTTAAAGTGACTGGAAACCTATTAATTGCCCGACATTGCAACAAAAATAAAGTTTGATGCCTTAAATTAAGAAAAAATTAGATGAGTACCTTAAATTAAAATTAGACATAAGTTCGATACCTTTTTATGCGATTTGCCCGTTAATTAAAATAGGACATTTATTAGTTTTGCTTATTCTTTTCTAGTTTAGTTTTTTGCTTTGGCGCAGATGATCTTTTAAGTTTTTTTTTAAAAGCTATTATTTGATTATTTTATGGGGTTGCTTAAATTATATTCAACTTTAATTGTTAAGTTGCTAGAGTTACATTAATTTGATAATTAATTGGTTAATAGTTAGGGCACGCACCCCATTTTCAGTGGGTATGCACTCTTTGTAAATTCATGAATAAAAGCTTCAAAATCTATTTTTTACACTATGACATCCTGTCGTAATTGTAGATCTGCCCCTGCTGATAATTGGTTAATAGTTTCGTTTCGTGACTAGGTTCTTAGTCGGTATTTTTTATCCTCGACTTTTTGAGTTATCATTGTATCTAGCTTCTCGTTAATGTAATAATTATTCTTACATCTCGATCGTTCAAAGAAACACCGGTATCTAATTTTTAGCTTAGAAAGTAGTATTGAATCACACTTTGATGTAAAGAGGAAGGAATTTGGGCTTATTAATCATGTCAAAACAATAAGTAATCCTACCAAAAGGGAATTCAATAGTTGTGGTTGCGACCACTTGGTTAATCTAAATGGATATTTTTGTAATAGGACAACGGAGTTTTGGGTATTGAACCACAAGAAAGAATGGGTGGTACACTATAATTTCGAAGACCATGATTTTCCTAGGGATACTTAAAGGTTTTAGGCTGTTTAAAAAAAGAATGGGACATATGCAGTGAGTGTACCCCATCCGATAGAGGAAATGACTTGTTCTACTTTTACAATCTCAGAAGGCACGTTTTACATGAAGTAGATGTGTTGGCAGAGATGAATCCGAAACCAATATTGTTATGTTTCCTAATAGCTTGTTTTCAATCCATGACATCATCACATATAACAATTTGATAAAGAAAACTTATTTGAGAAAAACATGTCGTGGTGACTGGTACTAAAGTTTAGACAAGTGTTTTGGAAAAGAAAAATAAAGTTTAATAAGTCGCTAGTGAGGATTATGTCTTGATCAATAAATTTAAATGATTGGTTAGTTTATCTTCTTGTTTCTTTTCTGTTTGCATCAATACACTGAATTATGTTACAATCCAAATATATTTTTTTGTTTGCATTCATCGCAATTTACATTTTGATGTATACCTTCATAAACAGTCAAAAATATATTTGTTATAAGGCAGCTAATGCTTTATAAATTGTTGCTCTCATTCTAAAATAAAATAAAAGGCAATTAAATTTATCACAATAAGACCAACTTTATTAGAAAAGGCAGCACCACATAATCTGAACTAACATGTTATTAATAACTAAAGATAGTAAAAGTATTAACATTAATTGCTATATGTAAAGCTAATTTACATCAAAACTTTAGCTTAACAATCCAATAGCTCATTTTTTTTAATTCTTCAAAGCTTGTTCATCACATTGTTGTTGATCCGGTTTCACTTTTTTTTATTTTTTTTTATTTTTTTTTTTATCTTTTGAAAGAATAAACTGATGATATAAATGGAATGCACATAGATTCTTATGATAGCGGAAATTTGCTTGATAGAATTCTTTTCTTGAAAGAGAACAACACCACAAGGTATACTGAATGTATTCGGGTGAATGTTTACTTATACAAGTCTAAACAATTTTACAAGAAGACGATCAAAGAGGCCGATGAGCAACTTAAGAAGCAGATGATGCTGAACCGAGGTATGTAGATGGACTACCTGATGTCAGATTGATTGAGTGGCAAAGTCTCGATGGCTGATCACTACAAAAACCTTTTCATTGTGTTTTAGAGCACAAGCACTCCTAACTGCTTGAATCAAGTCCCAGATACGTACTTTGTTTCGGTACAATTACAGTGCTAGTGCACACATCATCTTTTCACCCGCAGGAAAAACCAAAGTTGATTTATATTGCCCTGCTACGTAAACAGTTAGATACATGTTAAATAAGGTTCCATACTAATTAATCTCCAAATCCATTAACAAATAACTAATAAGTACACGAAGAAATAAGGTTACACATACACAGTTACTAATATGACACGTTTAAGCATTCATAATTGATTTTTCAGTTAAGCATGATACTATGAGAATAATTCATAATCACAGGCATGATGACTTTAGGGAAAATTACCGAAAGAATACCTTTGACCAAGACACGATCATCCTGATGTTACAATTTTCTTCCAAATAACTTGGAAAATGAATGTTTCACCAACTTCTTTAGAGACTTTCTGAGCCGAGTATGTATCTTTCCTGACAAAGATTTATTTTTTCGGATGTTAATTGGAATAAAAATGTAAAGCTTGAACTGGAGATAAGTAGTGTACATAATGATCGCAACTAGTATGCTGATGAAGCTACAACATCAACATATAGAAAGAAAGACATTATATAGAGAAATTTTGGTTTTATGACCGTTACACAACGGTCACATACCATAAAGGTTACCTTTTTGTTTTTTGTTTTTTTTTGTTTTTTTTTTTTTGTTTTTTTTTTTGTTTTTATTTTTTAGCATTACATACTGGCCATGGATTATATAGAGAAATTATGGTTTTATGACCGTTACAAAATTTCATACATGATATAGAGAAATTTTGATTTATGGCCGTTAAAAATAGGTAAAGCACTATATCGAAATATTATGGATTTATGACCGTTACACATGGTTACATAGCAGTCAGAAATTATATAAAGAAACTTTGGTTTTACTACCGTTACACAAAGGTCATTTTGTAGATTTTTTATTATCAAAATTTAAACATGTAGTAAAGGAAAATAAATGGTGACCACAAACTTTTAATTTTTTTCAACCGTTACACAACGGATATATGCCTATATATATGTTGCAGAAAAATCTTTAATTCTTAAATATAAATACCTTTAGAATGTGACAATCTCGAGTCTTAAGACACTGGTCATTGTATAGATTTTAAGTGATTAAAAATGACCAAGAAAGGTGAGCATGGAGCAAGGTTGGGCGGTTTTATGGTAAAACCGAAAGCTGAATCGTATATTTCGGTTTTGGAAACTACAAACCATTTGGTTTCGGTTTTTCGGTTTTTTACATCGAATCGGTTCGGTTTCAATTTTTTCTTACTAGACAATAAGCAAGTTTTAATCTTAATAAAGTTTACGATTCTAAGTTTTCATTTAGAAATATTTAAACAAATATCAATAGTAGCATAATATCCAATAATCTAAAGCTACGAAAAACGTACAACCAAACAAGAATCTAAAATATAAAACGCATATCTTTGCGATTTTCGTCCGCAAAAACATTCAAAGAACACTATTTTTTAAAAACAAAGATATAATATCTATAAATGTATCAAACTTGAATGTATAGATATTAAACATCACTATTACTTTTTTTAGATAAAATTGTATACTCAAATCTTTGAAATTAGATATCAAATATCTTAGATAGATAAAATAATATAAAAACATATATATAAAGTTGGGTCAGAACAGTTTTCTCGGTTTGGTTTTTCCTATGAAACATAAAACCACTCGAAACATTTGGTTTTTATAAAAATGAAAACCACCAATGTCGGTTCATCAATTGGGGAGGTTTTTTCGGTTTGACTTTTTCCGATTTCGATTCGGTTTATCGATTTTTGCGGTCACCCCCCTAACCAAAGATGAATGAAAAACTAATACATAATATTGTTTTAGTCGTTTCATAGAATCGTTTGGCTTAGTGATAATAAGAAACAGTTGGCTCAGTGGCCAAGGAATGAAATTGAGAGACTATGCGGAAAAAAAGTAGATACTGTATTACAAATCACGAACTCAAGGGTGGGACCAAACTCGAAGTACCAAGCATCACAGACTCGCAGGTGTACGTGTAAAACTGGCTCCATAATTTTGAAGTAAAAGCCATAAATGCTTAACGTACTTACAAAATAGACTCATTTTACATACTATACTTTTTTATAGATGCACTAAGATCCGTCATGTTCACATTTAATTTGACGTCTTAAGTTACGTAACTTAACAAACCCGTTTAATTGGAGTTTTTTGGTTGACCATAGTGTTTATTAATTTAACAAACTGAGTACCTTTAAATATATTTTAAATAATATGGAATGTTTGAGAATAATAACATAAAACCATGGATTTTAGCGGCATTCTAAAAATTACTAAAATGAATGTAAACATCAGTTACATAAACAAATACAATCACATTTTATATGCTTGAGCTCAAACTTGATCGTAAACTCCTAAAGTGGCTCGTTTTAGCTTTTAACATCGAAATCAATGTATTTCTATTTCGAGTAACAAGAAACGCATCATTTATTAGCTCTTTAAGTATTATTTACATGAAGAAACTAGACAAAGAAGAAGTACATGCGGTATGAATCTGCAGTTACTAGCTGTGTCGAATATCAATAGTCGCGGATGATAGTTACCTTTATTATTGGATAATATCTTCTGTTGTTTTCTACATGTAACTAATTTTACATAATTAGGACTGCATGATATTTGTTGTTCATACATAATTTGATGATATATAGGTTGACTGAAAGACAGAGATCGAATCAAAATAAGAATAGGAAGCGAAAAAGAGCTTTACTACTAGGAAGATATACGTAATACATTTTTATATAACATTACACCATAATAAGTTTTTGAGTGTCACCCATGTCATTCTGTTAAACTAACATCTTCAAATGCAGGTAGCTCATTAAAATCAAAGCCATGCGCCCCCTTTATTGCGCCATTATCCACCAATTCTTTAACATGTAAATTCCTCCCTGTCAAGCTTGTAGTTATAAGTTGTACAACTTGTGCGCCTGATCATACACCATAGGTGGAGTAACAGGATCATCAAGGCACATGAGACAGTTAGCCGCTTCTACTTTTGCTATGTGCCAGCGGTCGGTGACTATGAGGGGCAGCTGATCGATCACGATGAGGATTAGATATCAATCATGTTAAGGTTTTTTTGTTTTAGGAGTAACTATGCAAATGAAACAGATGGAAGGTCCATGGAATTTTGACCTTTTGTCTTCGTGTTCTTTCTTTTCTTTAGTTTGATGTGAAAAAAGATAACAAATACTATTATAATTTGAATATGAAAGTACGTATTTTATTAAATAAATTTTAAAAGTACCCAAATAAAAAACTCGTTTAATTGTTCATTAATCTAAACTATGCACTTTTCACTTTTCTTGTGTATTAAGTATATAAAATAAATATTTTGTTTTTTGGGATTTCTTAACCACAACCTGTGAGCTTTGTTCAAATTAATAAAAATCACTTAATTAACAATGTTTTCAAAATAAAAGTCTATCATTTTCATGAATACATGATTTTAACACTTACACTTTTTGGGTATAGATAGTTCTTCTTGACAAATTCTATATTCGTCGATACTTTTTATGTAATGACTACCTATTTATTTGAAATATTGCATTTACTAACTTGGTAACAACCTTTTCAACGTTATTGTTGTCATAAGCATAAGCTAGGAAATAATCTTGTTTGGTTTATTTAGCACAATTACACTATTTATGTGTTTAGGGTAGCCCAGGGTCGCCGAATGGCTTAAAGCAAAAACTTAAATTAAGACCTTATAAATTTTGTGCTCACAGAAGAGTAAACCAGTAGACCACAAATTTGCATTCAACTGATTAATGCTTTATAGTTTTGTTCATAAAAAAAAATGTTATATAACAAAATTGTTAATAACGGGAATTTTGCCTACGCATTAGAGTGGTGCAAAAGCATTTATTTTGTAGCCATGTAATAAGATTTCAAACGATAATTTGGTTTTCTAGTAAAATGTGTTAACAATGATAAAAAGATGATGTAAAGGAGTAAAATATTTAGTTTAACATGTTATGAAATATTTTATATTTTTTATTTAAGGTGGGTGTTAAAATATAAAACTTAATTGGTTTAAAAGCAATTTTATTTTTACTAAAGAAATAGAATTCATATGCTTTTATGACTATTTTCATGTAACTATGACTTTAATGGCCACTATGCAACTACGACTTTCGTTTCAAAATTAATGTTATCTGACTAAACTTACAAAGTCCACAACATAGCCATCTTATAAAATGAATGTCGATTGACGTCGATTCTAGAATTTCTTGGAGTATTATGCAGAGTGTTTTATCATTTCAAGTTATTCTAGTTTACTAAGGGGGTGTTTGTGTTTGCTTATTTAAAATCACGTTTTTAAAAAAGGGAGTTTCCAAAATGACGTTTCACAACTGCAGGCCCAATGTTACTTTTTCAAAACGTCGTTTCAAAAAGAAAAAAAGCAAATAATCAAGTTTTGAGTTAAGTCATCCAAACACTTTTAAATAAATTGTCACGTTTTCAAAACGTGATAATCTAATAATCCACTCCAAAACGCAAAGACAAACACCCCCTAAGTAAAAATGTGAATTGTAATATATAAAATGATATTAATTTGTTGGTGAAACAAAAAGAAAGATGACACATTTTTAATCCAATTTCTACAAGCCGCTAGCATTCTTTTAATTTGAAAACAAGTAACTAGAATCTTTCTAAAATTGGAATGACATGTTTTAAAACCCTATAAAAACATCATCCCATTTTTTTTACAAACTTATTTTATTATGATTGGTATTAAAGTTTTCATGCTTTAATAAGCCGAACAATTGCTAAATTTTCATCTGTGGAAAACCGGATCGATCTAGCAGTTGAAATGGTAGAACCAATGATCCGATGACACAATCGGTCGATTAAAGATCTGATTTTTACAAAATTTGCTTCATATGCCACATGCAAGTCACACATCTATAAAAATTGGGCATTTATTAGTTTTGCTTTTTCTTTCTAAGTTTAGTTTTTTGCTTCAGCGCTGGTGATCTTTTAAGTTTTTTTGAAAGCTATTATTTGATTATTTGCTGGGGTTGCTTAAATTGTATTCAACTTTATTTGTTAAGTTGTTAGAGTTACAATTATTTGATAATTAATTGATTAATAGTTTCGTGACTGGGTTTGTTGTATATATTTTTTATACTTGACTTTTTGAGTTATCATTGTATATAGCTTCTTGTCAATGTAATAAATTTTCTTACATCCCGGTCGTTCAAAGAAAAAATGGTATCAAATTTTCAGCTTAGAAAGTAGTATCGAATCACATTTCTTTTGCATTTTTTCTTTGTTAAAATGAAACTTGATTTATTAATTATTTTTCTAGATCAATTCTTTATTATTACCATAGTACCATACAGTGCAAACAATCAAATTTCTCTATTGATCGATTTTATTTCTTTGGATTGTTTTTCTCTTCTTCGTCATTTCCTTTCCTTTCTATCACCTTTCATTGCGTGATTCTTGTGTCGGGTTCATTTGTCAAAGGTTATCACACGTACGTGTGTATGCACTATATATTAATCGTATACAACCCCAATCAAACAATTTTTTTGTAATGGTGTAGATCCTATTTACACAAGTTCTACACTAGAAATTTAGATGTATATATTAGTGCGTGCACGCTTGCGTGCGTATGTGAATACGTATGAAAATGGTTCTGATAAATGTCATATGACTAGTGGCGTCTGTTTCAACAATTTCTTATTTTCTCTAAAAGCATGTCACATATCATACTCATACAAAGGTGAAATAGGAGGCAATATTTGCTTCAACTTATTTGAAAAATATGGTCATTTTAATGCATGTTCCGCAAGTTGCATTCTTTTACTTTGAAAATAAGTAAGGATTCTTTCTAGATTTGGAATATCCTTTTCCTAAAACCCTTTAAAAACCTCATTCGATTCCTAACCTTTTTCTCCATCAAAACCAAAAAAACAAAACCTATCATGTGTGACACCTTAAGCAAAAGCTTCCAAATCTGTGAAGAACTCGGTCGAGGACAGTTCGGCATTGTCTACCGCTGCTTCTCTCTCGACTCCAATGACTCCTTCGCGTGTAAATCCATTGACAAACGTCTGTTAACAGATTCCACTGACCGTGAATGCATCGGAAAAGAGCCTAAAATCCTTCATCTCCTTAATGGAAACCCAAACATTGTCCAGCTTCACGCTTTCTATGAAGATGATAATTACCTTCATATGGTTATGGACTTGTGCGACTCACCTGATCTCTTCGACCGCATTTCTAAACACGGAGGAGTGTTTTCAGAGTCAGAAGCTTTTAGCATGTTTTCTCAGTTAATGATAGCAATCCAATATTGCCATTTATTAGGTATTGCTCATCGCGATATCAAGCCAGATAATGTTTTATTTGATTCTAGAGGAATGCTTAAACTAGCGGACTTTGGTTCGGCTGGGTGGTTTGGGACGAATGAAAGGCAGATGATGAGTGGAGTTGTTGGTACTCCGTACTATATCGCGCCCGAGATATTGTCTGGTCGAGAGTATAATGAGAAGGTTGATGTTTGGAGTGCTGGTGTTATTTTGTATATAATGTTGGCTGGTGTACCTCCCTTTTATGGAGATACGCCATCGGAGACTTTTGAGGCGGTTTTAAGAGGGAATTTGAGGTTTCCGACAAGGATTTTTAGGTCGGTTTCAAAGGAAGTTAAGGATTTGTTAAGGAAGATGTTGTCCAAGGATGTTTCCAGACGATTATCTGCCGAACAAGTTTTAAGTAAGTTTTGCATCTTCTGTACGTGCGTCCTTTATTTCTAGACAAATGAAATTAAGTATTTAAATCATGACTAATGAATCATCCTGTTCCAATTTTGGAGATTTATTAGTTCTAGTTCTAGCATGTAAAAGCCTTTGTTAGCAATGACCACATAATTTCTTTTGGTTTTGTATTTTTTTTATTACAATCTGAACTCAACGCGTTTGTTATTGGGAAAAGCTCTAACATTTACTGTTTTGAAAAATGTAGGACACGCGTGGGTTGTAAGTGGAGGAGAAACTTGATCAATGGCGGATCTCATCTGAAATAATACATCCTCGTGTTCGATCTAACAGTACATGTAATAGTAACGTACTAATTATCGAGCTGATGAAACTTTTTTGATCTGTTGATTTCATGGTGCGGAAATTCGACGTTTTGAAGTTGAAAAAGAGGAGCTAGTTTATATTTCTTAATGTTTAAATACTTTATTTTGCTTGTAATCAATGTTTATTCCAATCCTGCTAATTAGATAAAGGATTGAAGAATCTATTACTAGTAAATCGAGAACACTATGTACGGATATAAGTATGGCTTGAGCACAAAGCGACTTATCCTGTAACTTAATAACCGTGATGTTTAATCAATAAGCGCAGTGCTTTTGAGTTTAGACAATCTTGCAAATTATTGTTGTTTCTTAATTCGTTGTTCATATATTGTGGGACTTTACCATTGTGTTCTAATTAGTATTTGATTATTGTATCAAATCCAAGTTTTAATGTTTTAAACTTTTGATAGATTATGAAAATGTCCTTCAAAATTGTTTTAGGTAAAATAAAACTGATGATGATCTTGATATACTCGTAAAAAAGACAATGTTTAAACCCAAAGATAATAATAACTATCGGTTCAACTTTTAGACACGTAGCTCAATTGGTTTTCGAGGATAGGACTTTGCAAGGAAAAGGTAACGTCTTCGATCAAATAGGGTGGACACGATATATCATGAGCAGCCGACATGTCAATCTTAATATTGTCTTTCAGATATTATCCTTGAGGCGAGGCAACGTTTTTTTGGGGATACCGTTAGATGCCTTCTTTTTCTTCTTGTTATTTCATGTGGAGAAATTGGAAAATCATGCATGCCCTCCTTTGAATATCTAGGAAACATAAGCTAGATAATAGTTTACCTGGTTATAAAATATTCAATAGGATATGCTATCGAAATATCAGAGTCAACATATCAAAACACAACCTAGCTTTCTGTAGATGCTCTATCAGTTGCCTGTAATGTACACATTTAGTTTGACTAGTTTAATTGTTCATCAACTTAAATAGTTAAATTATGCACTTTTCACGTTTAATGTACGTGTATTAAGAATATAAAATAAGTGTTTTAGTTTTAGGATTTGTTTACAACAACCATCAACATCCCTTAATTAACATTGTTTTAAAAATAAAAATCTTTATTTCCATGAATACATGATTTTAACACATATACTTTTTGGGTATATATAGTTCTTCTTGACAAATCTTATATTTGTCTAGTTTTTGTTGTAATAACTAACTCGAATAACAACCTTTATAATGTTATTCTTGTCATAAGCATATACTAGAAAATAATGTTGGTTTGAATTGGTTAATTCTGCACGACTATACTACAGTAGTATTTTGGTGTTTACGGTATCCCAGGGCCGTCTTATGGTCACGAAAGGCCTAAAGCGAAAACTTGAATTGAGACCTTCAATTTTTCGAAACTATGATTTTTTTTCTTCTTCTTAATAAACAATTTTTTCTGGCTTTTCTTATTGCAAACTTTTGTATAAAACTTCTGTAATGAATTTTGTCAAATAATTTTCTAACAGAAAAAAGTGTGATAACTTTCAGTATAAGTTTGTTGATTTACTCTTACTTGTTCATCATTTACAGCTTCATTATCATCAACATTCCATAAAGCAACAAAAATAAAATGAAATGCAAAAAGTTAAAACATAGAACCTGCTGTGCAACTCTTAGATCTAAGCCTAACAAAATTTACTAATTTGCAATAGCCGAACTTGTGTTGTCTGTTTTTCTGATATATGATTTGTGAATTACTACGTATGTTTTTTTTTTAAAGGACTAAGAAATAGAGAGAATGACATAAACAATAGAAGATGTACTGTAAGACATTAGAAACTTTACTTTTTAATTAACTATTAGTAAGCAAGAGTGATCACTAACAGATGCATGCACTGTAATTCTGTAAGCAAGCAAGAGTGAAGACCAAGGGCTTGGTCAACCATGACTATTTCAAATAATTTTTGACTTAATATGTAAGACCAGGAAAAAGTCAAACTCCTATACAAAGACACATATAATCAAATACTTATAAAAGAACTGATAGAGACTGGCCAGTGTCCAGTGAACAAATCAAAGACATGGTTACCTTTTAACAAGTGTTTCGAAATTCATCAACAGTGCAAAGAAAATTCTAAAATAGCATAGTCTAACCAAGGTGTATGATGGTTAGGATATGAAATGACGGTAGCTTTATATAGACAAAAAAATTGAAGAACTAAATCGCTCTCATTGACACATTGCTTCTTCTGTTGGCAAAAAATGCAGGAATTTTCACTTCTGTTCTGTCTGAAATAACTTCTCACTGCCTACCACCTTCCCTTTCAGTTCCGCCATTTTCACCATTAGTTCATTCTTTACTTTTTCTACAACTTCAATAACCAAACATACCCCAGCATGCACAACTTGCAGTGAATCCAAACGAGTCTCCAGCTCTTGGATTAAATCGTCTTTAGAGTACTTTTCTTGTTGAAGTGTGTTGACCTGTGCACTAGTCAGATTAGTCCTGAAAGCATTGCAGAAAACGCTAAAGGTGAGATCCTTAGTTTGATGAACTTGTAGTATATAGTACTCTTACAGAAATCATTTCAATCAGCTAACAAAATGGCTGCAATGGAAAACTAGGGTTCGAGCAGTTTGTCGATGAAGTCATCAAATTGACAAGAGAAGATTGCGATAGAAAGAAGTCTTACTTGACAACAAAGTTAACAGAGTTATTAAGCATGCATACTGCGTTAAAAAACGAACATCGTTTATTGTATGAAAAAGTCATCGCTGATGAGCAGAATGTAAAAGAAACCAATGAGCTTTTACTTAAACAGATTTCCGAGTTGAAAAGGGAAGTTGTTAGTAAGAAGGAGAAGAATACAAGATTAGAAGACGAGAATACTAAGTTGAAGGTAGAGATTCAAGAGAGTGAATCAGAGGTGCAGGAGGCGGAGTCAGAGTCTTCACAAGAGAATGTTGGATCAGATGAGCAGTCACAGCTTGATTGGGCCAAAGATTACATCAAGTTACTGAATTTTAATATTGAACTTGAGAAATCGAAGGTGGTTAAGCTAGAAGTGCAACTTATTTCAAAGAGAAGTCATTTAATGATTTGATCAAACGCTTAAGCGTTTTGAAGTCAGAGAAAGAAAGTATTATCCTCGTGTTTCGACTGCGACTTTAATGTGTAGCCCTCCATTTAAAGGAACAAATGTTCCGCAATACTTGAATATCATAACATAACATTTAGTTTAGATTCCGACATTAATAGCTACAAAATAAGATAAATAGCCGCAAGGCAACAACCATACAGCAATTAGATGTTCACTAATATGTAGTAACATCAGGTACAATCTACGTCAAAATATTCACAAGAAACTTGCTTACCTACACACAGCGACACATACAATCTGTACTCAAGGACATAATTCTGGTAAACCAACAACATGTGGTACAGTTAGTTTTACAAATTTTAACAATTATTCGATCACATGTAAAGACGTATAAGAACTAACGCTTATCATTTACTCCCAATTTATCACCAGTTACACTTACACACATAACGAATTCGAAATCATTTCTTTTACATTCAAAGCAAAAACCCAATAAATCAAAATCCCCAAAGATCAGTACTAATCATAATTAACATAAACGATAAACAAGATTACCAAACACTTGCATCAATACTATCATTTAAACAGCATCTTACACATCGAAAATTGGGACTTAAAGACATAGTTTTGCAACCTAACATCCTCTTGTTCCAACGCGGAAAGTTTTTTTTTTTTTTTATTAATGTCTCACTGGTTTCTTTTACATTCACCTCATCATTGATGACTTTTTCAATTAATGAACAAAGCTGATCTGCCAACACAGTATGCCTGCTAGACAACTCAGTTAAACTTGTCAAGTAAGACTTCGTTTGATCATAAATCTCCTATTTTCCGGTTAATTAACTTCTTTAACAAACTGCTGGAACCTGATTTCCTTATATTTCAAGGTCATGTATTTTAAAGATTTAAACTACAGTACAAATAATAAATAGGATTTCCGTTTTAACTAACTTCTTTACCGAATACCGATAGAATCATCCTGAAACGATATTTGCAACTAAACCACAAGATGGTAAATGCCTGACACATATGTGATTAAGGACCTGAATTTTAACACATTCTGCAACTCTTTAAGGACTAAGTCGACTGTCCTTATTTTTCGGCTGTAATTCTGATTCAAAACACTCCATTTTGAGGACAACTTCATATCAAATCTAGAAGATTACGTTTAATAAAAGCAATATGGATTATGCATAAGACTGATATAGTAATAGGTACAAGACAGTTTAATAGCGTCACACTGGCAACACCCAGCCAATATTTCGATATCCACGTGTATTAAATATGATGTTCAATTTATCTTATATTTGAAGAAAAACCTTGCCTGCTTACACAGACAATTAATACTTAATAGACAGTTTCGGGATCAGTGTCATTTATATGATCGCTTGTCTTGATCACAAAACATGCATAAAAACAGGTGCGTGTGTTGCAACAAGTTTTGCAAGATATGATGAAACAAATATTAGCCAGTGTCGTATTTCTATAAAGATTGTTGTGAAATTTATGCGTATCATATTCACCCAATTTATCAGCAATTACACCCATGATGAATTCAAGATCAGTATAACAATTTTAAATCTATCGCCTTAACAATAGACATCCACTATTCCATTAAATCTAAATCAGAACCATTTCATTTTCGATACAGTATATGCACACCGAATTCACATTTATATTTAATGCCTTTTAATGTAAAACAAAATCATAAAAATATACAAGAATCATAACAGGATCATAACATTCTTGTTGTTCGTTGTTAGATTTTGACATATCACTACAAGAAAAAGTGCTTTTAGTGACCAATTTTTTTGTGACCACTAATGCTTTGGTCTCTATTATCATAGTTTAGTCACCAATATAATTGTCGTCACTGCATTTTCGTCATTGCCACATAATTAGTGACCGTTACAAAATGTGGTCACTAAAATGTCACAATGACAAGTATTAGTGACGACAAATAATGGTCACATAGTCGCTAAAACCGTAAATCTAACATTTTTCAATGAAATAGTAAGTTACCAAAAGTGGTGGTCACTGTCGAAAAAGGTATTTTAAATTTAAAGACAAAAGGTAGTGGTCACTGGGTTTCTAAGTTAGAGACCAAGGTTGGTGGTCACTGATTTATAAAATATTGAGACAAAAACCGGTGGTCACATAAAACCTAACCTCTAAACTAAAACCCTAACCCCTAAACTTTAACCTTAACCCCGAAATTTAAAGACCAAATATTAGTGGTCACTAGGTTTCAAATTAGAGACCAAGGTTGGTTGTCACTATTTTATAAAATATTGAGACGAAAAACAGTGGTCACATAAACCCTAACCCCTAAATTTTAAAGACCAAATATCAGTGGTCACTAGGTTTTCTAATTAGAGACCAAAGTTGGTGGTCACTGATTTATAAAATATTGAGACGAAAAATGGTGGTCACATAAACCCTAACCCCTAAACTTTAACCCTAACCCTTAAATTTTAAAGACCAAATATTAGTGGTCACTAAATTTTCAAATTAGAGACCAAGGTTGGTGGTCACTGATTTATAAACCCTAACCCCTAAACTTTAAACCCTAACCCCTAAATTTATAAAATTTAGAGACAAAAAATTAGTGGTCACTAGGTTTTCAAGTTAGAGGCCAAGGTTGGTGGTCCCTGAATTTTAAACCATAACCCCCAAACTTTAAATTCTAACCCCTAAATTTGTAAAATTTAGAGACCAAAAATTAATGGTCACTAGGTTTTCAAGTTAGAGACCAAGGTTGGTGGTCACTAAACTATAAACCCTAACCCTTAAATTTATAAAATTTAGAGACAAAAAATTAGTGGTCACTAGGTTTTCAAGTTAGAAACCAAGGTCGGTGGTCACTGAACTATAACCCCTAAACTTTAAAGTCTAACCCCTAAATTTGTAAAATTTATAGACCAAGATTAGTAGTCATTGACTTTATGCTCTAACCCCTAAACTTCAAACTGTAGACTTTAAATCCTAACATCATAACTACATATATTAAAAACTAGAATCGGTGTTCGTTAAATTTTAAAATTTACGCGACATCATAATTTAGTCAGATAAAAATGTTAAAAATATTTTCTTTAACTTGATATTTATATGCTAACAATTTAACGACTTACTAAAATTTTATTTTTGTTATGTACTTTTACTTTTTACTAAAAACATTTTAATAGCTTTCATCAAAATTTACAAATTAAAGATAATTCAACTTTTACATTTAATAAAACATTTTAATAACTCCGTTTTTTCTCTCACACCACCACCACAATCGCACAACCACAATCAAGCTCAAACCGTACACACGTGCACCACCACCGTCTCTCACCACTGCAATCGCCCCACCGTCGTTGCTCACCACCACAATCGCACCAACTTGTCGTCTTCTCGTAACGGATGTCGATTTTCAGTCATTTTGTGTGCCCGATTCTTTGAATTTTTTGGTAAATACATGTTGATTATGAATTTTTCTTGTGAATTTTAGTGTGATAAGAATAGAGAATACTTGTATTTTGACATGTTATGAAGTAATTGGGATATGATGTTTGACTGTGTTTAAAATGTTGCGGATTGTATGTGTAGACTAAGTGTTCGACGAAATGCCTAACTATGTTGTGTTTGTTTTTTGCTAAAAATGTTGTGGATTGCATGTGTAGACCGAGTGTTCGACGAAATGCCTGACTCAGCCGTGTGTTTTTTTTTTTTTTTTTTTTTTTAAATGTCATGGATATATGTGTAGAACAAGTGTTCGACCATTAGGCTATGCACAGAGGCGACCTAGTTCGTCGCCGCCACATCAGCTTTCTCTCTCCGACGACCTGACGACGACCTAGTTGCCACAGTGGCGACCTGAGACTTTTTTTTTTTTTTTTTTTTAATTCAAATATTTTTAAAAACAAAATTAAAATTCATTAATAAAAATACTTAACATTACAACAATAATTAAAAACTTAAAGTAATAAAACGTAGATGTTACAATACTTATTAAAAGCGCAACTTAATAATCTAAGTTGTAACGTTCTTTGATTGAGGCCTTAAGTTGTTCAAGTTCTTGTAGTTGTCGTGCGGGCATATTTGGGTCGAGAGGTGTGTTGTAGAAAATTAAATCTTGCGTCCGGGTTGATTGTGCTGCCATTGCAAGCTGCTAACGTTGGAGCTCAAGTTTCTCCCTTTTAACTCTTCTCGCCTTGCCCTTGCCTCTGCAAGCTCCATCTCTTTCTGCTTCAACTTTATGTATTCCTCTTCCATATTCTTGGGTTTTTCCTTATTTGAACTTTTGATCTTGAAAAAGTTCTTGGCCATATTAGTAACAAATGAAGCGGGTGCTTCGTGTGATTTCTTCTTGGCTGCGTCACGACCTTTTGGTCGTGATTCTCGAATCTCTTCTTCTTCAGAATCATCCACGTCTTGGGGATGAAAAGGACCTTTTGTTGACCCCAGGTGGTTTCGAAGTCCTGGATTTCTTCCGACTAGTCTTGGTGAAATTAGGCATCTCAACAGTTTTCCAAGCAGAATGCCCTCTCAAAACTTTCCAACACTCCTTCAATGTAAACTCATGCTTGTGAAGCACACGGTATTCGTTACAAGCCTTTTCATAGTCGTCTTCGTCATTCTCACCGCTTCCGTGATTATCCTTGATATTATCCATAATTGCACAAAAGAAACCAACCCTGGAACGAATCCTACCCTTCCATTTGGTCGTTATGGAGTCGTAGGTTCTTGTTGAACCAGTTTCACTTTCAAAGTACGCTATCACCTCATCCCAAAACCCACTCCGGTTGATAGAGTTCCCTCTTTCCGAATTTTCCGACACATGTACCCAAGCTCTACAAAGCGCGACCTCTTCCGCTGTTGTCCATGGTTTGACGGGTGCGGTTGCAACATTCTTGCCCTTCCCCTTTGTAGCCCGTTTTGTAACCTTCTTTGATTTGACGGGTGACGTCTCTTCGACATCGTCTTCAACACGAATAGAACCGTGGTATGAACCGTGCCCCGAACCTTGTCCCATCGAAGCATCTTGAGTCGGGTATGAACCGTGCCCCGAACCTTGTCCCATCGAGGCATCTTGAGTCGGGTATTGTTGAGACGTGAAGCATTGAGCGGAGGAATTCCATAAAATGCTCATAATCCATATCAAGATTAACAGCATCAAGCGGTGAAAATGATTGATTATGTTGGGAAGATTGTGAGAAATCCATGTTAGGATGATATGACGAACCGCTTGGTGCTTGGTTTTGATTGATACTCGGACGACCCAGTGGGAAATATGGACGATTGACGTAAAATGGGTTTTGATTAAGGTTGGGTTGTGGTAGTCGTGTTTGATAATTAAAACCGGGTGCTTGAAAACGAACATCCCGATTTTGTGGTGGTGTTAAACCGGTTAATTGAAACGGTGGATCCGGTGAGAAATTCAAGTTCGGGGAATTTTGGGGAAGTCGGGATCGTCGGGTTTTTTAGTTGGGAGTTTTTCTTTGTGACATGATGATTATTGAAGAGAAGTTGTTTGAATTGTGTTTGAAATTGTGTGTTTAAAAATGTGTTTGAGGTTGGTATTTATAATGTTGTAAAAGTGGTAAAGTTTTGAAAAAAAAAAAGTAAAGTGTGTGTTTATACTCGGTTGTTTGGCCAACCGAGTTTGGGTCTCTTTCCTCCACAACCGAACACGACCTCCACCTCCACAAAGGGAGGACCGACCTCAACCGAGGCAACCAACCGAGTGTTGACCGACCCTCTGCGCATAGCCTTAGTATCATCTCACACATAACGCGTAATTCTGAAGAACATCATATTAACACTAATCTTTATCAGCAGTAGGGAATCCAATGCCTAGTAGTTAGTACTGGTGTTTCTATGGGTAAACTCTTTATCAGCAGTAGGGAATGCAATGCCTAGTAGGGAATGCAATGCCTAATAGTTGTGATGGTCCAAAATTGGTTCGGGTCTAACAAGTAATTTTCAATGCAAATCAAAGCAGTTAGGGTCATTAACAAATCTTTTGAACTTAAAGCAAAAACAATTAACGGTCTAATAAAGTCATTTCCCCTATCAGGATTTCCAAGATCATTGTACGTCATAATCGAGATTCGGTCGATAACTTCCTCACTCCTGTTCCATCACCCCTTAAATCTCGAAGCTCTTTCTCTCTAAGTTGTTTTATCCCGGAGAGTCCGATCTGGCAGATATGGCTGTTCCAAGTGTATACTAATTAATACTATGACATATATTAACATATCACATCAAATACCTGTTTTTAACGCAAGTTTTCAAAGATCAAATCTCACTAGAGGTCGATATCTATTACTTTACTAGTTACGAATTCTAAATTCATTGACCCTTACTGAATATTATCTCTAGAGATCACGTGGCATGTTCATCAACTACCGTATTAAACTACTAAGTACTAACTATACTAAGATACACTTTCAAAAACCGATCTATGGGAGTCAAGCCAAGAATACCATTAAGACTACATACCATCATATGGTTGATCAAAGAAAAATCAAGCTTTGATTTTTCACGTTCGTACCTTTGACTCGTTATCATTATACCAATATCTTAAGGATAATAAATGTAGTAATAATTGAGGGGGCGTTTGGAAACTAGTAATCGTGTTGTCAAATCACATATAATCAACTTTGAGTGTTTGGATGGAAAACTATCTTAGTATTAAGGCCTTAGGGGTGTTTGGGATTAGTTATTACAGCTAAATAACTTCTTACCTTTTTATCGTATTTTAACTTAAAAAGTCGGTGGCCTATTGTGCTTTAAAATATCGCTTAGGTCGCGCACATTACAGCCAAAAAAAGCTCGAACTTCCCCGTTGACCCGTTTTTAGTCTTTAAACTGCTAATTCTAAACAACTTCTTTCACTCACAAATGATCACAAAAGCAGTTTGGATAAGCAATCCCTATCACCCTTAAACCCGATTCTTATTTCAATCGCATAATCTTTTTCAAAACGCAATCACAAACAATGGTTACCTGATTAGAGAAGAAAATCCTTGGTTCGGGATGATCATTAACTATTGGGGCTCCATGGGTGTCACTATGCTTATTCTCATTAATAAATCATTGGTTCATTTATCTGTAATCATTGGATACTGACAATGCTTCAGCTGATGTGCCATCGACGAATGAGACTGATGTTAATATGGAAGATGCCCCTGTGATCGATAATGGTGCTGCGGATACAGGAGATAATGCTGTTAAGATGGAGACTGATACCAAGGTTAGTTGAACATGTACTATACTCACTGTATATAGAAAGTCTTAGGCTCTATGATGGTAACACTGACGATGTTTGATCATGTGTCAGTCCGATGATTGGATATGAATTTGGCGTGTTATGGTAGGGAACACATTAGTTACGTATTTGGTGTGTTATGGTAGAAACGATTAGTTGGTGCAAGGATTTCATATGCTGTTCTATAGGCGTTCTAAGAGTTACCAAGAGTCACGATGAAATATAATAACTGAACTCCATTACCCCAACTTGCAAGAGAAAATAGTTTATGTAGCTCTCTTTGGTGCTTAAGCATTGAAAGTCTGATCTATTCTCCTATTCTTTAACACTACTTGGTGTTTACTTGGTAGTTGCCTAGTTGGTTTGTATCAGAAAATACATAGGAATTGATTTTCTAGTTTTCAGCTGCCATTTTAAATAAGAAACTTAGTCAACATGCTATAGGCTTGTACGTCAAACAATAAATTTGAAGGATTGGGAAATTGTTGATATTGAGAGCCGACGCTGCCTAGTGAACCTTTATATTGAATCAAATTAAATACAGTTCAAACCTTACATTTTTTACATGATCACAAGATCACTGAATCAAATTGAACGCAGGGACTTGGTTTTGACGTAAAAGCATTGGGCCTTCTTATTGTGAATGTGGAACAATAGTAATTACATTATTTATCGTGCTTTGCAGGTGGAAGCTCCAAAGAAGAAGGTCAAGAAATCCAACATACCTGTTTCAGAGGTGGTTCATGGGGCAATGCTACTGCAGATGTGCGTGGCAAGTGGAAAAGGAGTTTGAGATGGCGCTGCAGGAATGTGTTATGGAAGAAACCAAGGTCAAAAAGAATGTTGTGGAAGCCTATGTCTATGACATGAGGAACAAGGTATAATCTTAATGTCCTAGCCATGTTGCTTCAAGAAATAGAGGATTGGTTGTATGAAGATGGGGAAGATGAAACCAAAGGTGTATACGTCACAAAGCTTGATGAGCTCAAGAAGGTTTGTTTTCCAAACTTCATATTTTTCTTATCATATCTAAGGTGCACATCTGACATTGATAAAACAATTGCAGCACGGTGATCCTATTGAACAACGGTACAAGGAGCACTCTGAAAGAGATTCCTATGTTGGGCAACTAGCTGCACGTGTTAATTGGTTTAGACAAGTTGCAACATCTAATGATCCCGAGTACAACCACATTGATTTGAGTGATAAAGCGAAGGCAATTATTCCAGTATCCATATTTCTTGTATGATAGTATGCGTTACGATCATGTTACTTATTCTCACTTGTCTGCTGCCCCCTTTCAGGTCTTGAACGCAGTGATCGAAGTCGAAAATTGGTTGAGAGAGGCACATCAACTTCAAGACACCCTTCCAAAACATGCTGAACCAGTTCTCCTATCAGCTGATATAAGAAAGAAGGAAGAGGCGATCGGCAATTATTTTTAACTTTGAGCATATCATTGGTTATTATTTTTAGAAGTAGAATAATATCTGAAAAGTATTTTTGCTTTGATGTGTACAGGGTCTGCAGACTGATTATGACGAAACCAAAGCATGCCCCCACCAAAGCCGATACTCGAGAAACCGGCCTCGCCGCACTGCACCTGAACCTGCCCAGGAAGGTGAGGAGCAGCATCCCGCAGAAAATGCCGCAGAAAATGGCACGAGCCCAAACCCAAAGACTGGCCACGATGAGAATGTTGATGCACTAGAAGCTATGGAAGAGGATAAGCCTGAAGCTGCTGCAACTTGTGGGCTTATATAAGTTTTAAATAAGCCGGAAAATTGAGGCTTTTGAAATTCAAGCCGAAATCAAATAAGCTCATAAGCCCACATATAAGCTTAAACAAACACCCTCTAAATAAGCCGGAAAAAAATGAGCTTATGAGACGCCAAAATGTCTAACCTTATTTGTTTCCTTTGATTAGCGAGATACCAAAAATTATATGTTTAAAAGAATCTTATGTTATGAATTCGTAAGTAATATTTGAAATCTTTGTTGTTCAAATTTTTTGTTTTTGATTTTTATCGTAATTATATATTTTGTGAAATTGCTAAATCGTTTTGTATTTATGTGTGAATAAGTGACCATCTTTTGCTTTTAAAAGTAAAAAGGTGGTGACCACCGGTTGGTCTCTAAGTTTAATACAAAATGACCACACATATGGTCACTAATGGGTGTTAACGGTGAGTTAACAGGTCTGTTATCTTTAACAAAACAGTGACCACTTTTATGACCACCGTTATCAGTCACTATCTATCATTTCAGTGACCACCTTCACCTCTTAGTGACCAAAATTAGAGACCGAATATATCGTCACAGATATAGTGACCACTGTATTATGGTCATTGGTTAGAGACGGATTTTAATTTTTGGTCTCTAAAGAAAATAGTGACTGAGCTATTGTGACGAAAAGTGACCACCCGTGTTTTGGTCACTAAACAGTGTTAGTGACCGATTTTGTGCTGATAGTGACGATATACCTTGTGTCACTAAATCCAGTTTTTCTTGTAGTGTATGCTCGTTTTTTGAAACAGATATAGAATGTTTGTAAGTGCATTTAAAACATAATTTGTTTGTATGAAGATGTTAGAAGCAGAATGTATTTATCGTAACATTAGAATAACTCAGAATTATGGTTATCATAACTTAAACAATACGAGGATCAGTTAACCGCATAAGCAGAAACCAAAAAACATGTAAAGTGAATCAAAACACGATGGTTTAAACGCATCCACAATCTCATATGATTGCATAACTGACATTACTTAATAACATTAAAGCAGTGATAAGCAACAAAAACAGATGAAGTGATCGTTCCATACCTAAAATACAAACTAGGTCCCTCCCTCCTTACGTAAACATGTCACTTTTTTAATCCAGACCTTGACATGTGACCATCATCTTTTTGATCAATTGTTGTCAGGATATATTTGTAAATCCGATTGCTCAAGTACCAGTAGTGATTCCTTGTAAGAGCCCATGAAGAATGAGCCTGGTGCTCCATAAACAAGATTCTTGATTTGTTGTGAACAGGGGTCGTAAACATCAAGCGTGGTAGGTTGTCTATAGTCCTTTCGAGCTTCAAATATAGGTTCACCACTCTTCCTAAACCCCAATATCTTAACTACATGTGTGCCAATTGTGAATAGCTTTCTGAAAGACGAATCCTGCTCCCTTGCCCATACACCACAACAAAGTGCTTCCTCAACCATAACACATCCATACACAACAAGAGACTCCCTTAGCTTACAAACGGATACGGGGAAACGTCCATATAGCTCGTTTGTTAAGTGATCTGGTAGGTTAACCACTCTAAATTCCTTGGTAATCATATCAAATGACACAAGCCTATGATTTGGGGTAGATGTACCATCGCCATCATAAGTCCTTTCAAAAGCACCCCAATAAATAAACCTATCTATAGCAACGTGAGTTGACTTGTTAAGTTTAATTGATTGACGAGGCAAATTACCACTTGGAATCACATTCCAAACCCCCGAACTCAATGTAAAAACTTCAACATGCCAAAGCTTATGTGAATATGTTATTCTCACAACGGTAGGATCTCTAGTAACCGGACAAACCCCGAAACCAAAAATAGGAATGAAATTATCATTTGGAAAAGCAATACCAAATGATCTTCCAATTGAAGGGTTCCATATAACAAGCATTAGTTTAAAACTAAATGAACCATACAAACACAATAATCCATGACTCTCACCAACAACATTTGTAATAGAATATTGTTTAATCTGCGGAGAAACAACAAGAAGAGATGGAACAACCTCAAGAGTTTCATTATCATCATCGTCTACAAAACAAACGTACTTTACCTCACAAGGATAATAACTGCCTGTGTAGCTTAGAATACTACAACTATGTGGCTGCGTGTTGCGGACGCCGTAACTTTTGATAAACTTAGAGCTGTCTATAAAAGATTTCCATGGTTTTGAAACTGACCTCAACCGAATCAATGACTTGACATTAGAAACTTTTTTTATGATTTCCTTTTGGATGTCAAAAGGAATGCATTCTGACATCTTTTTCTAGGGTTTATTACGTTACCCGCAGTTTGTAATATATAAATGACTAGTGTGAAAACTCCTGACCTCAACAAGACTTTTGAAGACTGTTGGGGCTATATTAGACATTCATGGATCGGGTAAAGCCCATTGAATTTCCTTAGAATTTATTTCCTACCAAATGTAAGTTTTTCCGAAAGTGTCATTTTCCTGGTATTGTAACATCCGAAAAGATTTTTGTGTTACTTTAGTTAAGCTTAAATTTTTTTTGTATTGGTATTCATTTCCTAACTTGAGTCAAGTTATCCCCTCAACTTGAGAGGATCCTAATCCTTAATACCCCAAAAGTAAGATTGAGTACTTAAAATTTGATATCTATGAGTTATGGGTAAAATGTTATCTTTATAAATATGTTGTCTTCGTTTTATATGCTTATACTATTTAAGTAAAGTCTTTTGTAACCTCTACCTCTTAGATTGGGCTTTATGGTTCCTTCACCAGTCGCGGTGAGCTTCCTTCGCTCGCGGTCCCTCATCACGCCTCTTTCAACACTGCACATGATGAGTTTTCTTTTTGGTTCGGTGGTGTAGACCACTAAATAAATGCACCATCTATTTCTTGTGGGGTGTGTGTGTGGTGGGGGGAGGTATATTGTAGGGTATGTTTGTATTAATTGAGATATTTTTATGTGTTTTGTAAGGTGGTCATCACTACGGTTGTTAGGTAGTGGATTAGGTGATCTTTTCGGCCCATCACCTAATCCACTACTGAGATGGAGGTGGTGGAAAAGTTACCGTTACACCCATCGTGTTTTTTTTTTAATTTTTTTAGTTAAAATACTTTACCTTTAAATCTTATTGTTATTTAAAAGACTAGACGAGTAACTGTGCATAGCAACGGAACTTTATAGAGACAGATAGTTTTAGTGATAAACAAAGTTTATGGCTATAAATGAAAAATAATAAAAGTTTAGGGACTTGAGGATTAAACATAATGTTTTGAAACCCGGTTCAACCCGTATAGTTCAACCGGTTGAACTGTTTCGGTTGAAAAACGGGTCAATTTAAACTGGGTCATCCAGACGGGTTGAGTCAAAAAAACAGGTTAACCCGCCGGGTTTGAATCGTCCCCGAGTCAACCCGGTTTCGATGTGTATTAATAGTTTTCATCTGAACAAAGATGGAGCAGAAATAATTCAAACTACTTCAATACTTTTCATATGCATGGGTTAATTTTGAATACTTTCCAAATGTGCTAAAGCTTTACCATTTTTCAACATTCCACATTGACCATTTTTACTTTATACCAGACGAGTACCCGTGCCTACCGGCAGCGGTGTCTAGTTTCGAAAATAGTCTGGCGGTGAATAATTTTCTTTTGACAAACTATATTTGCAGCGTCAGGTAATCCTTTATGAAGAGTTGTATCTCTGATGACATGGTTGTATATCGGGGTACTGTGAAAGTGTGAACCATTTTCAACAAAATTTAGTAGTGTTTATTTGCATGTGTGAACATCTTTCCGGTGTCATGCTTTAAGTTACAGCAGTCAATTTCTAATAATTATATATTCAAGTTATTTAGGTCCGTATCCGTGTTAGTTAGTTTTAGAAGATATGCTGATACTCGTGTCCATTTGAATGTGTGAGCATTTTTCCGAGTACCCACGCCTAGCGGTGGTGATATATAGTTTCAGAAGATATGTCGATACGTCAATCTATGGTTTAGAGGTAATGGTATTTGGTAAGGTAACCAAGCAGAGTGGCAACGTCAAATTGCGTATGTGATTTTTATCTTATTTTGCATTTGTAAGAAGCATATCATTTGCGATAGTGAAGGGAGGAAAATTAGTTTGTCTAAATAGCCGAGTAATCATGTTTCGGTATGTGGTGTCAACAACACCACATCTCCAAAAGACTTCAATGTTTATTCAAATAATAGTCCTTGTAGATTACCCATTAACAATTAGTTTATTGTCATTCTATAGGCGTCAATGCTTAGGGTGCGTTTGGTACATTATTCGGAATCATTAAATGTATGGCCTTGATTAGAGGGGTGTATGAGATTGAGGATATTAATTCTTGAGTAATAATACACGGTTGGTCCCTAATCTTGTACCTTTGCATCACGCTGTGTTAGGAATTAGAAATTCCAGGTATTAAAGAGTCGGTCACCTCAAGTATATGTTATCGTTAGAAAGCTCGTAGTCGTAGTAATATTTAGTCAAGTAGTATTTAGTTAAGTAACACCGTGGAGGACGGACGGGTCTTTACCCACTGTATGCCTGATCCACAGCCCGATGTGTGGCGATTTATGTAAGACTATAAATACTCTCTACCTCCCAAGGTAGAGAGTTGGAGCTCATAATAATATCTTTCACTTTCTCTCACTAAGTTCCCTAAACCTCTAACTTTCTCTCTCTAGAATTCCATCTATATGCTACCTTGTGTTAATGTTATGATGTGTATGTGAAAAGTTATATCTTACAATTGGTATCAAGAGCCAAGGTTAGATCATATCTTGCACATCTTTGGATTTGTAGTGGTTTTTAGGTGGTTTTTGAGTTTGAAAAAGTTTAGTGGTTTTTGCATCATTTGGATGATTTCTTGTGTTAAAGTTTGAATTTTGTTGGTACTTTTATGTTTAGAATCATCAAAAGTGTTTAGGTTTTCATTTGGTAAGCTTGAATCATCTTGGTTGGGTTGTTTTTGGATTGAAAAGTGAGATTTATATGGTTTTCTCAAGCTAGCGACTTAGCTCACGGAATATTTTCTTGGTAGCGACTTGCTTCACATTTTTGTAGCGACTTACAGTGTTGGAGCTAGCGAGTTAGATCTAGCGAGTTAAAGTACAAGTAGTGGATTCTCCACTACGGGTAGCGACTTGTGGTAGCGACTTGGTCAGTAGCGAGTTGCTCCTTAGCGACTTGTGTCTCTAGCGACTTGTGTAGCGAATTGCTGCCAAAATTTGGTTAGCGACTTGGTCTGTAGCGAGTTACTACTTAGCGACTTGCTTTTCTGTTAGCGACTTGGGACTCTAGCGACTTAGGGGTGTAGCGAATTAAGGGTTAGCGACTTAGTGCATTAATTTCTAGCGACTTAGTGCATTAATTTCTAGCGACTTAGTGCATTATCTTCTAGCGATTTAGTATTTTATCTTCTAGAGTCTTGAGTGATTGTTTACGGTTTTCTCTTGATTCAGTAAAATCCCGTGAAAGAATCTATTTCCGGTTTAATCATAGAGTTATAAAATCCCGTATAATCTGTTAACATGTCTACCAACGTTCCCCCTGTCATCTCCACTGTTGCCGAGGATGTTCAAGCGGTGGCTCGAGATACTCGATCCACCCATGCTTGCGAAGCCGACTACGACTCTTGGGCTCAGCGAATTAGACTGTATTGCCTTGGAAAGGAAAATGGTGTCAACATTCTCAAATCCATTGATGAAGGACCATATCGAGTTGAGACGACTAGAGACTTACTTGATACTAATGCGAGATGGTACTCTGTTTTACGGAATGGACGGACCTAAGATGTATGATGAGCTTGATGATAAGGATATAAAGAGATTTGATGCAGATATCAGGGCTTCAAACATTGTTCTTCAAGGTCTTCCTAAAGACATCTACAAGTTGATCAATCATAACACAGATGCTAAAGGCGGTTTGGGACAATGTTAAGATGCTTCTCTCGGGTTCGAATTAACTATGGAAGACAGAGAATCCCAACTCTATGACGAATTTGAGCATTTCAAGATGAAACCGGATGAGAGTGTCTATGAGTACTATGTGAGATTTCATAAGTTAGTTAATGACATGAGGAACATCCGAATGACTATGCCTAACATTCAGTTGAACTCAAAATTTGTGAACAACATGAATCCCGAATGGCACAAGTTTGTTACCGCTGTGAAGCTCACTAAAGGATTGAAGAATACAAACTATGAGCAACTCTATGCCTTCCTCCTTCAGAATGAGAGACATGCTATGTTTGAAAAATTAATTCTCAATCGGTTCAAAACCAACCAGGGAGAGACAAGCTCGTCTAATGACTCTGACTTTCTACTCAAACATCGGAATCACAACCTAAGCATCACAAGTCATACCCTTGGGTAATGGTAATCACAAACTCATTCCTGATTCTATGTACAAACAAGTGATTTGATGCTCCGTGGGTAGCTTCATTAATCAACTAGCTCTTCTCATCAGTCAAAACATGAATACTCTCCCACCAACCAACAACAACCTCGGAATCGCATCTAACCCACACAATCAAGCCACTATTAAAGATGGAAGGATCGTGGTGCAACCGATTCAGGGAAAGACGATATGATCAGGGACGAAGTGGAGCTGGGAGAGGTTATGTTGGAAACCAGAATCGAGGAAGGAATGGTAACCAAGGTCAAACTAAGCTCATCAAATGTTATAACTGTGGTGGAGAGGGACACATTGCAAGGAACTGTACATCTCTAAAGCGCCCACAGAATCTTGATTACTTGAGAGATAAGATCTTGGCTCAAGCTCGGGACAATGGTGCTACTTTGAATGAAGAGGAATTGCTGTTTCTTGCTGAGGGCAATGCCAAGACCTATGATGCGATGTGGATGAGCAGCCTATTCAGGAGATAGGTCACAATCATCAGAATGCCTTTCAAGTCATTGGATTTGTGATGCATACGACTCCGATGTGGATGATGGACCTACGGCACACACAATTTTTATGGCTAGCATTTCTCCAATGGTTTCTCCCAAGGTCTCTTCTTCATCACTAGCTGGGCCATCCCATGACAAGCTCATCTCAGAGGTATTAAAACTATACGATGATGCTGATGTGCACCGGATGCACGACAAAGTACAATCAACTGAAACTATTGAATCAAATATTGAAAATATGGGTAATATCAATATTGTCCCATATGATCAATATGTGAAACAAAGTGAAAGTGAAGTTGTACCAAGTGATGCATCTTCTGCAATCAACAATGACTATGTTTTTGATGAATACACTGCATGTGCCCCTGATGATTCCATTATTTCTGAACTAAATGCCTATAAAGAGCGTGTTGCTATTTATGAACAACGTGCTAAATTTGAGTTGACCACTCGTGGCGGAAATGGATAACCAAGTAAGTACAGGAATTAGAAAAAGTAAGTTTAGAGAAGAAGTATTGAAACAAGAATTAAATTCCTTGCAAGAAAAACTTTCTAAAACATCTAAACAAAAACAAGAACTTCAAGAAAATGTGAAAATGCTTAAGCAAGAATTTAATGCAAAGGAATCAAAACTCTTGAGAGATTTTTCTAATCTGAAAACTTTGAAAAACAAACTTGAGAACAAGTTGTACATACAAGGAAACACCATTCAGATTGCTCACATGGTCACTAAACATCGAGTCTTAAGCGATAAGCATAGCATTCCCCTTGTTGAGGAACCTAATCCAGAGGTAATTAAAAAGGCTAGAAATGCTCATAAGGTGCTTTATGATGGTAATGAAATTCTTAAGCCTAGGCAGAAACCTAGTTGCGTTGAGTGCACTGAGGAAGATAAGAAATCGGATGAAGTCACTAGGGAAAGGATGAACAAAAAACTAGATGAACCGAAATGCAAAGAGAAAAAGATTATTATCACTCCCCATGACTACAAGAAGGAAAACTGGATTTCCTTGAACATGTTTAAGCCTCAAACATTGCTGACTCTCGAACAAATTTTCTGGAAAAAGGATTTAGAAAAGCTGAAAGCTGAAAATATTGTTGAAACAAACCCCCTTTATGGAAAATGCCTAGAGCGACTGAGTATCCTCCTAATACACCAATGCATCTAGTTCCTAGAAAAATTGCCACTAAAAGCAAGACCTTGATTAGTCAATATGTTATATTTCAACTGTTTGTTGATTTTGAGAAAACTTGCAAGAAAAGGATCACACCCATTGGTATAACTGAAGGAGAAAGGGGTTTTGAGCAAATGAAAGAATGTTATTTAAGTGAGGTCATGCCTTTCTTTAAACTTCTGAAAGATCACTTTGAGAGTCTTAAAAGGGAGTAGAAACCTGATATCAAGGGAATGGAAAAGGAATTTGATGCAATGGTAGTTGAAGTTAGTGAGTATGAGCGTGCACTAAAATATAATGAGATTGAGAGGAAGAACTTGCATACCTTAAAATGAGACTCTTATTCTTGAATGTGTTGCTCAAGATATCTTTTTCACTGCTTCAAATTACTCTATTAATGCTTCCAAATTTCATGAACTATCTGTGGCCTGAAAGTCTCCCATGATCGTGTCATTGAGCTTGAAAAAACTAATTCTGAACTAAGCGAGAAAATTGAATGGATGATCACGACAATTTGGTTAAACATTTTTCTAAACTAGAAGTTGAGCATTTTAATTTACAACTCAAATATCAACATCTCAAAGAAAATGTCAAAACTTCAAATATCAAGACATCTTCGGATGCTCCAGAGTTTGATGCAGTTTTCAAATTAACAAGCGTGATGAACGATTCAAGCTCGTGCAACACGATCAGAAAGTTGAAAGCCCAAATCTCTCAATTAAAGGGTCAAACGAACAATATGACAGGCTCCCAAATGCCTCCTCCTTTAGATTCTCAGAATTCTCAAACGTTTCATCTTCAAAACCTAGTAAATGCTTTACAAAAGGAAAACGAAAGTTTTCTAGAAGAAAATGAAAAGGTTAAGCGACATTTTAAAGAGTTATATGATTCAATAAACGTCACCCGTGACCAAAACAACGAAAAATAACGTCTTTACAAAAGGAAATTGAGAATCTGAGAAGTCAGGGAAATGGGAAGCGCCACTTGTTTTCAATAAGAATGTTGTCTCAAAATCACCCTTAGATTGCAAATACACTGTGAGAGTTAAATATATTCCTCCTCATCTTAGGAATAATGAACATGCTTTTCATGACTACCGTGCTCACCTTAAGGATAGTCTAGAATGTCTCCGTGAGATTGTCGAAGAGGATTTCATTAACAAACCTCTTGATAGTGAAATTAGGTTTGCTTGCCTCCGGGCCAAACGATCTCAAGAGTTGCTTGAATGTGTAATTGCAACATGTCCAAAACCCTTAGGTGAAAAGGCAAAGCTGTGAAGCCTTGTTCTATGCCTAGTACCAAGCAGAAATCCGTTCTATGCCTAAAGCCAAGCATGTGACCCTTGATATGCCTTGTTCCATATCTAAATTCAAGCAAGCAACTTGTGATGTGCCTCCTAGAATTTCAGATCCGCACTTCTAGACCGAGGAATGCAGAAAGTAGTGAAGCCATGTAATGTTCCCATCGTTACTTCTACAGATGGTAAGATTGACACTAAAGTTAGCGGGTCAAAACCTAGAAGCTATGCAAAGAAGGATATGATTACATAAAGTAAAAGTGTTCATGATAAGGAAGTGAAAGAACACCATAGGGAAAAGAAGTTTGATTTGAACAAAAAGAATCGTGTTAGTTCTAGTATTAGCTCCAAGCTTACTAAAATTAATTCGAGGCCTTATCTTTATGCAAAACATGCAAAAATGTTTAATTTCTGGTAATCATGATAAATGTGATGTGTTATTTCGAGGTCTAAGATTCATAACCCGTTAAGAAAGTTTGGAGAGCGAAAGCAGTTAAGCAATCACGGAAACCTACAGGGAAGGTTTTACCAATGTAGGATTTCAGTGGAAGTAACAGTCGAATATTCACGAATAGCAAACCTTGCCCTTAACTAGATCCGCTATGCCTAGAGTAGTGCTGTTAAGGTTTGGAAGCCAAGCTGTAGAACAATCCCATTAAGCACAAAATGTCCCTCGACTAAGTCCGATGCTTCTACTAGTTTAGCTCCTAGTGACAATGACATTGCACCTAGGGTTTCTGCTGATTCAAAGATTGTTTGTGCTAACCAAAAGGACCCCATGAGCACGTGGGGATCCAATGTTTCTAATTCTATGTCTTCGTACATTTATCCAAAGCAGTCGTACAAGTAGTCCCTTGGTATTTGGATTCGGGCGGCTCTAAACAATGACGTCTGTTCACATCAATTCAGGCCTCGTTCTTCATCATTATGGTGTCTGCAGATAACACTTCAGGCCCCGTTCATCAAAGAAAAGAAAAAGTATGCGCTATTCGTGCGCTTTATCTTGACTAAAGAGAAATTCTCTCATGAATGGCCATACTCATCTACATTCTTCATCAACAAGCTTCATGTTTTGCCACGCTCATTCAGTCATCAAGTGGATCTACGTTCATTGGTGTATACTCTTATTCACTTGTTAAATCAAAATTGGCAACTTCGGATGCAATTTTTAGGGGACAAGAGTGAATATACTACATGATGATGGATGTTTGAATAATGGTAATATGACTTAATTTTTGATGATGATGAGTGTATATTCTTTTTGATGAAGAGTGAATATACTAAGGATAACTGGGATTCATTGTTTTGAGTTTTGATGACTCTCCTCCAACGCCTAATGCTTCACTTACTAAGGATAATTGGGAATCAATGTTTGGGATTCATTGTTTTTCAAAGATATGTTTTATGAGTACTTTAAACCTCCGACGAATGTTGATCATCCAGTTTCTGAAGCTCATGCTCCGGTTTCTATTGACTCAACCGGTTCACCATCTAAGAAGTACTTCTTGGAATTCTCAAGAAACCTTATCTCCGGTTATTTCACAAGGCGTTCATAATGACTATCATGATATTGTAAGTTGCATTATTGAATAATGATCCGCTCTTTGGTATTCCTTTGCCAAATCTTTACGGATTATTGTTCCTCTCATTGTGCACGCTATAAATCAACCACATGAACATTAAGGAAAATGACTACCTCATTCGCTCGAAGACATTTGTGGTGAATCTTCCAGATCGGTCTCTACATGTATACCTTTAGGAAGAATGCATTAATGTCGAGAAATCATTTGTTACGGTTCATTCAAATTGGATCGACGTACATCGGTTGTACGTCTATTCACGTGTTAGGCATTTGACACAAGTGATTACTTGAGTTAATCAATTATCACTTATTTGAGATTGAAGTTAAAATTCACAAAGGCGAGCTTAAGATGCAAATGCATGGAATTCTTCTTCAGTTTCAAGTTTGGTATATTGGGTTTTTCTTAAACAGTGGTCACTTCAAATTGTCTACATATGGGTTGATAAAGATAGTCAGAGAGTTTATGTAGCGATTGATTCTCACGGGGATTCATTTGGGCTATTTGAGTTCTTCTCACAAGATTTCAATTTTATGGATATATTATGTTTCTTGATTCGAGGTATCAAAACCATTTTGGGGAAGGATATATTATTCCAACTATTTGGGGAAGTGGTCTCAGGGAGACCTTTGGTTTATGTTACTTGATGTTCAGTTGGAAGAAATGTGAGAAGAATATTTGGAACGTGAGATGATATTGCCTATCGACATCTTATATACGGTTTATGATAAAGTGCTTTCGGTTATATGCACAACATGTTCACTTGATCGAGCTAATTCATTATTTCAGAGTTGACATCCACAGAGATGATTAGTAACTCAACATGTTACATGGATGTCATCGTCTCTACTCTTGTTGGGTACATGTGTACATTATGTGGTGATTGGTTATATGTTATATAACTGGAATGCACTTGGTAAAATGAAGATGTTGATATATTGTTCCCCTAATTAGACAACTGGTCAATCTTGAAGAGTAAGGTGTACATCGGGATGCACAACAGGTTCATGTGATCGGTCGTAATCGGTTAATCGGATTTGATAACCCCGAGATAATCAATGTTTCAACTTGTTACTTCGGTGTTCTCGTGTTCTTCTGGTGCGAGCTTCAATCAATGAGACCGCTTTGTATTCAACTCTACTTCTTAGGGAAATGGTCTTTATTCGATGTTTGTCGGTTTGGAGGGAAGGTACCAAAGATTCAAATTGAGAAGGCTCATGTCGAGACGATTTTCTTAGAAGCCTCGAATGCTTTGGTGGCGAAAGTTTAAGAGATGTTGATTCCTTTCTTCTACAACGTGATGAACGATATCTTTATCTCGGTACTCATTTCATCATTCTCTTAAACTAATTTATCTCTTGTAAATATTTATTAGAAAAACAAAATACAAAATTATAAAACCTTCAAAAAATCAAATAGAAAAATATAAAACTTTCAAAATCCATAAAAATTCGAAAAATTCGAAAAATCTTCAAAAATATTGTCATTTTGTCATGCGTTTTCGGTTCGATAATATCTACGGTCTTTGTGCTGTCATTCAAAGAATGACACGGGACTTTAGATGTTGTTCGAATTCCAACAAAAAAAAATGTTTGAGAGAAAGAGAAACAATGGTTTATTGTCATTTTCAGGCAATAACCGGTTTTAAAAGAAAGAACAGAGCCATGTTTTACCATGTTTTCAAATTCCATGCTCCGATTCTATAAACATTTATCTGCTGAAAACTAAATGCTTTGAAAAATAACTCGGTCTCTATTTTTGATAATCATCAGGACTTATTTGTCAAATCTCTATCTCTCAATCAACAACCTATGTCATTGATTGAGGGGAGAATGATTTCAATTAAATTAAAAAGTTATTTGGCATTAAATTGTTTTCAAAAGATATACATGCATGTTCTATCAATGGAGTTTAAAGTCTCAAAATCCGATCCTTATCCGTTAAAACGCTTTCATAATCAAGTCACAATTCTCCTTAAAAGCTTTCAAAATCAATTTAAATCAATAAGAGATCACAAATCTCAAATGATTTGATAATTGTGATCGGGGGAGAATGTGTGATTTAAAATGGATTTAAACTGATAATTAGGTAAATGGTTTTATAATGATGTACATGCTATCCTGCTCACATGTGACAAACGATTTTAAATTTTCCATGCACATGTTGAGGGGGAGCATCTATCTTAAACCTATGATTTGAAAAGTGATCATTTATCTCAATGTGTTGGTTCCCTCTAGTATGTGTAAAACTCTTTTCAAACCTCGAGGCACATATTGAGGGGAGCAAATTCATGGAAACCTCATCCTTCCCGGAAATGCTTTATCTACTTGATTTGATCAAGGAAGTGATGGTGATATATTTTAGAAAATGGTAATCAAAGAAGTTAATTCTTCCTCTTGCCTCCGTGTGCAAAACAATTTCAAACATTTGATGCACATGTTGAGGGGAGCACTTATTCTAAAAATATCAAAACAATTCAGTACAAAATGTTTTGATAATATATCACAAGTATCTGGATTGATTTTCAAATGGTTTTCAATTGGTTCCAATGGCGGATGAACAATACCAAATAGACCGACCAACTTTACTTTATGTACGATGATATAAGGATGTTAAGGTTAGGTATTGGTTCCCATGATCCGCCAGAACCGGAGGGATCTACCCAGGGACAATCCACTAGTTAGTGTAGAAGAAGTCCTTAGGTATGATGATAAAAGGAGAAAAATGAGATATGGGAAGAGTGCGGACTAAGACTGAGCTCTGGAATAAACCCAACAAGGTTCTAGCTATGAAGTCTCGGTAAGCACTGAAGGGGTTGAAGAATTAAAAGAATTGAATGAGAAAAGGGTGAAAACAAATAGCCCTCCATTTATTCAACCTTAGAGGCGAAGTCGGGTTCAATTCATATGCTCTTGATGGTAACATCGGTATTGAAGACAAGGCGTCATGGACCCGGTGGACACTGCACTTCAACTTTCCAAACCACTCAAGTTCCTCTTAAAAGGACTTGTTTCATTCTCACGGGAACCGACATTATCTATCGACTTTCTCTTAGAGATTGTTGATATTGAAGAAGGAGACCCTCTCCCTAGTCTCCGACGCAGGATCCAAATATGCACAAATTGAGTCTAGAGCCACGAGATCATCAATAAATCTCATTAGGACACTTTCAATGAAGACTCTCTGTTTCACACAATGTGGAAAGAGAGATTATATTTTGAGTCCTACGCTTTATCCTTGTGGTATTGCGGAACATCGAGTGATGTGTTTACATATTCACAATGAAGATGGAAAGCCTTCCGGAGCCAACATCAAACAAGCTCCTGGTAGGTGGCATGTGAGATCTATTATATGGATCAACCATTTGACAACTGAACGAGCGAAACAATGGGGCGATTCAATCTCTTGAATCAATCCTGGTTCAGTTAGGATTGTGGATACCTTTGAAAACCGGTCTTTGTGCTTAACAAACTTTTTCTTTAGCACATCGACCGTGTACTCATTTTCAAATCAAAAGGTGTTTTTATGATTGATAATTGATTTTCAAATAAAACCTTCGTTGTATTGCAAAAACAATTTCTATTGAGCAATACATGATTGTTTTTCAAATCTATTTTCATCAATCGTGGACTTAAAATTGATTCACTCACTCCGTGTTGTCTTCTTTGAGACGTTCGGTTTGAGAACAGCTAGAGCACTTGCGAAACCTGTCAAGGAAATTCTTAGAATTTTACGATCACAGGCAGTACATGTACGATCAGCGGGAACCGTGGGCCGTGTACCTCAATTCAACGAAAGTGATCAAAGACACTTTCGTGCGATTTATTGCTAAGTTGTATGCGGTACACCGGCGTTTGCGGTATTCGAATGAAGCGGTCAATCCATAGCCGCATGCTCACTTAACACATTCATCTCAAAAGAAATCATGATTAGTGCATCAATGACTCTGATATTATCACTCCATGCTTCGCTACTGCTGCTGCCAATATCATGATTCAACAAAAGCTTCCGCTACTCTGATAAGAAGATATCATGATCCGAATGTGAGCATGTCGGTCCTAAAGTCACAACATCACATAATACCAACACCACAAAGGATGTCATAGAGATTTTTTGATGGCTGATAATCTCAAATGATGGCTCAAAATTATTATCACGTGGATCGGTAAAGACCTCCACTTGAAGTAACCAAACATGCAATGTGAAGAATCAATGACTACGAGCTTAGGAACAAAGGACTACATCAAGAATGCAAGAACAATTGTTAATGTCATATCTGTTTGTATTCAATGTAATTTTAGTGCATGATTGAGGTGACCTCCCTTAGGGGGAGATTGTTAGGAATTAGAAATTCCAGGTATTAAAGAGTCGGTCACCTCAAGTATATGTTATCGTTAGAAAGCTCGTAGTCGTAGTAATATTTAGTCAAGTAGTATTTAGTTAAGTAACACCGTGGAGGACGGACGGGTCTTTACCCATTTGTATGCTGATCCACGACCGATGTGTGGCGATTTATGTAAGACTATAAATACTCTCTACCTCCCAAGGTAGAGAGTTGGAGCTCATAATAATATCTTTCACTTTCTCTCACTAAGTTCCCTAAACCTCTAACTTTCTCTCTCTAGAATTCCATCTATATGCTACCTTGTGTTAATGTTATGATGTGTATGTGAAAAGTTATATCTTACACGCTGGGACAAAACTTACCTTTTTCATCGTGGGGAGTCCAAAACAAGGTTTTTATAGTCTAAATCAGTCCCTTGACCCATTTTCCGTTAGTCAACGTATGTTATTTTCCCCATGTGCCTTGCACATGAGAGCAAAATGGTCATTTCATTGTTTTGGTTAATTATTTTGGTGGTAAGACTGGTACAACCTTAGGGACTAACGGTGTATTTAATCAATAAAGTTATACTATCACTACCACCACCCTCCCTTTATCTCTTTTTCCTGCTTCTCTCTCTAAAATTAATAGCAACATAGAATGAAAGAATGAACTAGTATGCAATATTAACAAGACAATTGCAAAAATAAATTTCAACTAAACCTGGGAAATTGAATATATATTAATACCAAACATATTACAATCATATAAAAATACTACTGAATTGGACAATCCCAATCAGAGATACAATCAGCATACTACAACCTATCCGATATCAGCTAAAACTCTAACATATCATATTCACATACAATGCACATTCTATTTGTTTATCCTTCTGATCAAAGCATCTAATCTGATCTAATCTAGAATATATCCATATTTGGGATGATGAACTACCTGGCACTACTCTTTCTGGCATTATTCATAGCAGTTTCATGGGCTACTCCTTGCATCTTTATGAGCTTAGCATAAGTACCATTTTCGCCCTTTGCGAAAAGGTTATCGTGAGTTCCCATTTCCAAAACACTGCCCTGCTGCAAAACTACCACGAGACCCGCCTTCCGTATGGTGGAGAGATGGTGAGCAATCACAAGAGTTGTCCTCCCGAACTGATCCAACGCCTCTTGAACCAACTTTTCAGACTCAGAATCCAAAGCACTTGTTGACTCATCCAAAAGCAATATCCCCGGATTCTTTAACATTGCCCTTGCTATCGCTATTCTCTGCTTCTGACCACTCCGATAGTTGTAAACCCCTCTCGCCAACCTAAAAAATAATATTATTTTTAGAAACATAACTTTACCATAATTTCAGGAATTTGTCTGGATAAGAGAAATTAGTAGTTTGACCAAGACCCCACATTTCTTTTCAATTTTTTAATGTTTATCTAATAAGCATCTAATCTTGCATTATTCTCTCTAAACTTGGTGGTCAAAGGGTTCCTTCAACATGCTCTTGGTCAAATTAAATCTCGGATTTTGTTCTTAATTGTTGTTTACTTTAACATTATAGATCATGTTTAGTGTTGAGTTTTTGGTCAACTACTCCCATCTATAGTAGCATGGATCTATACATCAGCACAAAGGCTATGTTGGTTTACACTCCACTAAATTAGTATCCACACTCCATTATAGTTGTACCTTGTGCATTAAACTTTTATACAAAAATATGTCTAGTTCTATTGGGGAAGGATCCAAAGTCTAAAGAAAAAGCACAACAGATTCTTTGCTTCTTTAGGTGAAGTATGCACAATACTTCTTTTTTTTTAATCTTTTACGTGAAAAAACTACATAAACGATATATCACCAGTTTACCACCATCGTCAATCCCTAGACCCTATAGACGCTCCAACTAATCTTCATGTCATTTTTTTACAGAAACGATAAAAAGTTATGGATCGAGTTAATTTGTGGCGTCGTTGCAGTGGAGTCAAGTCAAGCTCATATGGATCGGGTCGAAACCCACCTGCAACCACCATCTTCGATTTTTGGTGTAATTCGTTTGTGAAAAATGATTGGTTGGTCTCTTTAATGATTACAATGGATGAAATATTCATTTAAGGTTGCGAGTGTTGGTGGTGGTGACACGCGAGGCGGTGGCGTTAAGTTGTGGCGTCGTTGCAGTGGTTCGTCGTCGTCTCTGCAACGGTGGTGGCGGTTTGGCGTTGTTAACCAGTATTGTTTTGGCCGAAATATTTTTGTAGAAGATAGAAAATGAGAGAGAGAGAGATGTAAAACACTGTTTTTTATGTTTTGGAATCTGAAAAAAAGTACAGTGCATCAGAGATATTGAAATAATATTAAAAAAATAAAAAGGTGTATGTGATGGTGTGGAAAGCATATAACCCCAGCACAAAATACAATCCTAGAGTACTGGCCTAAACAAAAAGGCAAACAATATTGTCAGTGACATAAAAGATTTGTCAAAAGAAAATATTGTGTTGTACGGTATGGCAAAAAAAAGTTAAAAACTGTACATAGGTATGTTGGTTGGACTGAGTAAATGAAGAGTCATTGTCATTTACCTGAAGTAGGATCATAGAACCTTTCAATGAGAGAAACCACTGTGCTTTTCCCAGAGTCACTACTTCCAACCAAAGCAATGGTTTTATCAGCAGGAACACTTAAACTAAAGAATTTTAACATCTGGTCTTGAAGGATATGAAAAGGTGACATTTTTAAGCTCTACTAGTCCCGAAACCGAGTCTAACTCCAAACCAGATTCGGCGTTTTTGTCAACCGTCGGTTTGTGATCTATAATTCGAAATATTTTCGCTCCAGCTACTCGAGCTTTTGCAAATGCTGACATACTTGGGGCAGACTGGCCTAATGCACTATAGTTTTTAATGATAAAAAGATTAGATGATTTACAATGAAAATGCTAAATTTGATGTACAAATAAAGTACTTACAGTCCACCAATCATGACCGAGAACATGGTGGCAATGGCAAGTCCTCCATTGGTGTGATGGTGTCTAACAAGATAGTGGCCACATCAATCTTCGTTTCTGCCATTTCTTCTTCCTATTCACTTAGCCTTTTCTTGGATTCGGTTATATAAACATCAACAACTTCTGGTTCACTCTCAATGACAGTATTGCTCATTTCATTTAATTCTGAAAGCTCACGAACCACATTCAAACACTCAACTTTACATCCCTCGTCTCCAATGGACTCGTCTGAAATGCAACCACTCATTGAACCATCCAATTCATCAAAATCACGTATATCATCACCTTCATCATAACCGAAGATTCGAAATTTAGGGGCCATTTCAATCTTCATTTCTTCTTCCTTCTTGTTTACCGTTTTCTTGGATTGGTTTCCACAACCATCAAACACGACTTCTTGTTCACTTCCACCAATAGTTTCATTGCCTGAACATGAAGCAATTTATGCATCAATTCTTCCCAAATCATAGCTCATTTCATCTGATTCCAAAACCTTTGTAACCTCATTCAAGCACTCAACTCTACATCCCTCGTCACCACTCAACTTGTTCAACTCACTGATACAACTGCTATCATCACCAGAAAACACACCCTCAACCTGCAACTCATCATCACCGCTAAAGATTCTAACTTTAGGCAACATAACAACACTCTTCACAACCCCATCAACCGAATCAACATCACTGGCACTATCACTATCACAATCACCACTCAAGCGCGCAACAGGCACACCCAAATTACCACTACTACTACTTTCCTCACATGGGTCATTCACAAAAGGCCTAAAAACGCCACCTTTATCAAAACCACCACAATCTTTAACATTATCTCCATATGGGCACTTTACAATAGGCCTAAATACGCCAACATTATCAAAACCACCACAATCTTTAACATTATTTCCATCTAGGTACTTAACAAAAGGCCTCAAAATCTCATTTTTATCAAAACCACTACAAGCGTTAACATTATATTCCATCTGGATACTTAACAAAAGGCCTAAAAATCTCATTTTTAACAAAACCAACACATTCTTTAACCTCATTTCCATCTGGGTACTTCACAAAAGGCCTAATAAGCTCACATTTTTCAGCTCTATACTGTTCTAACACAATTCATCATGTGGGTATGTTGCAAAATCATCATTTTCATCATTAAAGCTACTAACATCAATACTAGTACTAGTACTAGTACTAAAGCTACTACTTCTTGAATAATTATAATTGTTATTACTAAAGCTACTTCATTGCGGAATCAATCATCAGACCAGTAGCTTATGCCTCTACGTCATCACCACCATCATACTTTGCTCTGGATCACTCTCGTACTCATCCATTGTATAAATGTTTTTGGAAATTGATTGGTAGAAGTAAAATTTATGTGATTATGAAGGTGAATTTGAGTTTAACTATGATTTGGTGGATTAATTTGGCAATTAGGGTTAGGTTATGGTTTGCATGTGTGATAAGTGAGGTGAAATTTGGGGATAATAAGAAAAGATAGAATATAAATTTGGGGATGTCATTTACAAGGAATCAGAAGTTACACATTTAAAGGTGAAGCGATGGTGATATTGGTGGGAGAAGGTGAGATGGGAGAAAGTGACGAAATGAAATATGTGTTTGAGGTTTTAATATATAAACGGGCAAAATGGTCATTTAACAAGAATAATGGGATTTAACAATATATATAACGGGACGTTGACTAACGGAAAATGGATCAAGGGACTGATTTAGACTATAAAAACCTTGGTTTGAACTCTTCACGATGAAAAAGCAAGTTTTGTCCCAGCGTGATGTAAAGGTACAAGATTAGGGACCAACGGTGTATTTTACTCTTAATTCTTTTATCGTTGTATGGTATGAAAGTTTAGGTATCGGTATCACTTTTGGTAAGATCCATTTAAGTGCTCAAATGCTATTAATTTTGTGATGGAAATAATAAAATATGCGGCCCCTATGAGAATGGTTAATAAAAGTCATCGTTCCCCATTGGTATGGATGTATGATTCTTGGAATCAAACTTTGACGATAAATCTCCAATCAAACACTTGAAATGACTATGAAAGTCATTATTTGATTCATATACCCTCCAAACAAACACCTCCTTAATAGTAATAACTTTTGAAATACTACATCCATTACTTTTTAGATTTTAGATTTCAATGTAGCATTTGTGTTTAAAAATCATATTTATAATAAAAACTAAAATAAGCATATTTATAAAAATCAAAAAAATTCACAAAATATTAAAAAACGCTCGATCAAAAATCTATAAAAGAATTAAACTTTAAAATATTTATAAAAAAGAACACTAAAAATTCATAAAATATTATTATAACCTACGAATCATAAAAAAATGATACAGGTAAATTGGGGCCAACTATGCTAATCACTTTACAGTTAATATTTGTTTGTCAAACCTAATAATAAATGGAACAAATTTATAACCTATGATAAACTGATTTTAAGATCTATAAACTGATATACAGATCTATAAAACGTTCTATTTTCCGGCGAGATAGTTGTTCGACAAAGAAAGATCCGACAAGACAAATAAAAATTATAGATCTATAAAAAAGAACACTCAAAACTTAATTAATAGTCATGGATCTATTAAAAAAACTCAAAAAATACCTCAAAACTTAGAGAGAGAAAAAAAAAAAAAAAAAAAACTTTTTTGGTGGCCGTTGGTTTCGGTGGTAGAGTTATGTGGTGGTGACGATTGGTGGAGGTCTGGTGAAAGTAAATGAGATGTGAGTTTGTGGATATTTGTTTGGAGGGGTGGGTTTCGGTGGTTGTTTGGTTTATGGGGTCGTGAGGATCGATGGTTGTGACGTGCGGTGGTGGTTTGTTTTCTGGGGTCGTGGCTTCGATGGTGGTGATATGCGGTGGTGGTGACGTGCGGTGGTAGATGCGTTTGGTGGTGGTGTTTATGTGGTTGTGGGAATGGTATAAGAGATGGAGAGAGTTCTATGTGTGTGTTTTTTGTGTGGTGTGAGTTGTGAGTCAGATACAAGACTTTCGGTTTCAACATTTTTAATCTTTTATACTCACATTTGACCATTGTTAAAAATTTAACTTTTCAACATTAACTGTTTTTACTTTATATGTAATATAGATAAATAATATATAAAGTTATCATATTTCCCTCTTTCTTCAATTTTTTTCAAAATTATATCAAATCTAAATCCAAATACAAACCAAACGCAACAAAAGTTATTCATATGTACATGCCTAATCCACTACTAAGATGGAGGTGGTGTAAAGGTTACCGCCACACCCATGGATTTTTTTATTTTTTTTTAATTATTATTATTATTATTATTTTTAACAGCTAATACTTTACCTTTAAATTTTATAGCTATTTAAAAGATAAATAATATACAAATTTATCATATTTCTCTCTTTCTTCAATTTCTTTCAAAATTATATCAAATCTAAATCTAAATACAAACCAAACGCACTAAAAGTTTTTTTGTTCGATATACCATATGTTTATTAGATGATTCATATGTACATGCCTAATCCACTACTAAGAGCACACGGTATGGGGAGAATTTAACATGCCAAACATCTATTTTTCGTGCCATTGGTGAGCCAAACCATACCACACTTGGTGCCGTTCGTGAGCCAAAGGGATTTGAGCCATTCCAATGGCTCAAGCCATTTGTGATGTTTAGTGTTTTTTTGTGTGTATTGTGAGTGAGTGATATTTTTAGTGGGGATTTTGTGGGACCCAATAACATGTTACAATGGTAAGTATTTATGATGGTGTTTTAGTTATTGATGAGTTATCGAGAATTGACATGTGCATACTGAAGATACCAATAACGTAAGTTTATTTATGCATGATACCTTGTGCTCTAAGATGGAGGTGGTGTAAAGGTTACCGCTACACACATGGATTTTTTTTTTTTTTGTAACAATTAATACTTTACCTTTAAATCTTATAGCTATTTAAAAGATAAATAATATACAAATTTATCGTATTTTCTCTTTCTTCAATTTCTTTCAAAATTATATCAAATCTAAATCCAAATACAAACCAAACGCACCAAAAGTTTTTTTGTTCGATATAACATATGTTTATTAGATGATTCGTATGTTTGGTACTTGACCCTTATTAAACTTATGGGTTTAGAATGAAATACCCTTTAAAGTATAAAACGAATGTCAATTTCACCGGTGTGATTTGTACGTCTGTAAAGTTTATAATGAATGTGAATTTGTTAAAGTGTCAATTTGATTATCTGTACAGACAAGAGTAAAATACTAAAATGTGGAGCAGATAACTGTAAGGACTAAGGATGAGAGACCAAGGACTTGATCAACCATGAGTATTTCAAATAATGTTTGACTCAATTTGTAAGACCAGAAAAAAGTCAAACTCCTATACTAAGACACATATAATCAAATTATTCAGAATATAAGGCCATATAACGAGATTATATAGACTTCTGCATGGCCTTATGCTGTAAAACATGCATTGCTAGCAGAAGAAAGTATCAAACACATAATGCTTATCTTCTACCAAACGACATATTGTTTCTAAATTCATCAACGATTAAAGAATTATCTAAAGTAGCGAACTCAAACTAATGAATATGATGTGATGGATATTAAACAAGGGTAGCTTTGTATAGTAAAAAAAATCAAGAGCTAGTAATCTCAATGACACATTGCAAATCGGCCAAATCAAACAGTCAAACTGCCTAACACTTGTGTTGGCAACATATGCTGGGATTTTCACTAGTGTTCTTTCTGAAATAACTTGTCACTGCCTACCACCTTCCCTTTCAGTTCCGCCATTTTCACCATTAGTTCATTGTTTACTTTTTCTACATCTTCAATAACCAAACATACCCCAGCATGCACAACTTGTAGAGAATCCAAACGGGTCTCCAGCTCTTGGATTAAATCGTCTTTACAGTACTTTTCTTGTTGAAGTGTGTTGACCTGTGCACTAATACTTTCTTTCTCTGACTTCAAAACGTTTAAGCGTTTGATCAAATCATTAAATGACTTCTCTTTGGTAGTAAGTTGCACTTTTAACTTTCCAACATCGATATTCCATATATCCTCTTTCAACCTATTCATGACTGCCATTTGTGTCATTTCACACTTGTACTCATCAAGCTTTGTGTTTAACTCTGTGGTTTGATCTTCGTGTATCGACATTGCAGTAGCAATTCTCTCTTGTAAGTCGTGAACTGATTTTGAATGAGAATCGATTTGCTTGAGTAAAGCGTTCAGTAACTGCTGATCTACTTGACTTTGACCTTGCTTCAGTTGTTCAATTGTACTTCTTGATATTGATAGTTTCTTTTCGGCTGCTTCTAACTCATCTTCCATTGATTTAGCTCTAAAACCAACATCAGTAACCAAGAGTTGAAGTTCATTCTGTTGCTTTTCTAGCGTAACCACCTTCGATTTCTCAAGTTCAATGTTAATTTTCAGTAACTGGATGTAATCTTTGGCCCAATCAAGCTGAGACTGCGCATCTGATCCAACATTCTCTTGTGAAGACGACTCTGACTCAGCCTCCTGCACCTCTGGTTCACTCTCTTGAATCTCTACCTTCAACTTAGTATTTTCATCTTCTAATCTTGTAATCTTCTCCTTCTTACAAACAACCTCCCTTTCCAACTCGGAAATCTGTTTAACTAAAAGCTCATTGGTTTCTTTTACATTCTGCTCATCAGTGACGATTTTTTCATTCAATAAACGATGTTCATTTTTTAACGCAGTATGCATGCTTAATAACTCTGTCAATTTTGTTGTCAAGTAAGACTTCTTTCTCTCGCAATCTTCTGTTGTCATTTTAATGACTTCATTGACAAACTGCTCGAACCCTAGTTTCCATTACAACCATTTTGTTAGCTGATTGAAATGATTTCTGTAATAGTACTATATGCTACAAGTTCATCAAATTAAGGATCACCTTTAGCATTTTCTGCAATGCTTTCAGGACTATCCTCGTGTTTCGACTGCGACTTTGATGTGTCGCCCTCCATTTAAAAGAACGAATTTTCTGCAATACTTGAATATCATAACATAACATTTAGTTTAGATGCCAACATGAATAGCTAATAGCCGCAAGGCAACAACCATACAGCATTTAGATATTCACTAATAGTAACATCGTGCAACCTACACACAGCGAAACGTACAATCTGTAGTTAAAAACATAATTCTGGTAAACCAACAGCATGTGGTACAATTTGTTTTAACAAAAATTCGATCACATGTAAAAGACATATAAGAACTAACGCTTATCATTTACCCCCAATTTATCAGCAGTTACACTTACACACATAATGAATTCGAAATCACTTCTTTTACATTTGAAGCAAAAACCATGAACAAGATCCAATAAATCAAAATCCCCAAAGATCAGTACTAATCATATAATTAACATAAACGATAAACAAGATTGCTAAACACTTGCATAAATACTATATCATTTAAACAGCATTGACAATTGGGACTTAAAGACATAGTTTTGCTACCTAACAAGTTCAATAAATCACAAAAGACTAAAAACGACATGTGTTACAACTAGATTAACAAGTATTAACATGCGAAACACATTCCGAACTTATAACACATGGAGATCCTAATCTTTACATTTCTTGAACCATATTCAACATTTAAGCAAAAATCGTGCACAAGATTCAATCAATTAAATCCCAAATGATCAGTACTATTCATTTAAACATAAACGACATAAAATGTAATTACTGGTGCGTCACTAGTATCAATTCAATCAATCTAAACGCAATAAACTAATCATAAATGATAAAGAAAACACCAAGAATTGCAACAAGTTCAAGAAACGATCAATGAAATCGAGATAAAAGAAAGATTTAACTAACCGTTGACGGGGAAATGAGACCGACTCACAAGAATTGACAAATAGCTCTCCACTAATTACTTAAAATTGATGAGATGAAAGATTGTGTTTACAAAGTGAAACGGTTACTTAGTTTCCCGCCTTTTTATATGTTTAAGTGACCAAAATAGCCCTTATATACGTTGAGGGGTGTTCTGATCTTGTA
>OU343222.1:134261787-134344234 GCA_910596185.1 Chrysanthemum makinoi
AACTCTATAATTCAAATTTTCGGACTTTTTAGAGATTGAATTGTGGAGTAAAACCTAATAATGATTTTGGTACGATGTTGCGGTATCTTAGGTTCTCGTACCATTTTTACAACAAAGATAAGTAATTTACTTCATTGATTTAATTATGTCTTCAATTGTATGTATGTATGCTTGCATGTTCACCATGTCTTGGCTAATTTACTTGTGTGTTTGCTTAGATCTATGAAACCTAGGTATTGAATATTGATTGGTTGTCTCTTATCTTAATTGTAATTGGCCTAGTATTGCAATAGGCCATCGTTGTGTTTTTAATGCTTGAGTAATCTTTGTGAACATTAGTTTATAATCGCCTAGAGTTGTTGTAGGCTAAAAATCCAAAGATAACCTTAGAATTAGTTTATGAATCCTAGAGATTTTGTAGGCAATAACCTTAAGGTAGTCTCAAAGAGTTAGGGAAAAAATCATACCCTACGACCTTAGAAGACATAACGCATTAAGAATAAGGGCGACAATTCAACCATCAATCGAGAGATAACTAGGGAGTAATAGCATCTAGGTAAACATCTTTAATCATCATCATGAGCACACATCAATTAGACATGACTACCCCTAGTTTAGTTAATTAGAATAGTAGAGTAGCAGGTGAAAGTACCACCCAAATCCATACCCCAAGATTCGTACCTTTCAATTTTCTAAAAATATAAAAATATAAAAATAATCTTCCTCAACCCAACCTTAGTAGTAATTTCTCACTAGCATTCCTATTCCCCGAGAGCGATATCAATCCCGAGGTTTACCCACTACACTACAAGCGATTAGGTTCACGCCTGGGTGGTTGAAAAACGCTTTCGAAAGTAGTCTTTGACCCCGAACGCGCGTTGTACGTGTATCAGCAATGCACACACTAGACTGGGGGGACTTGATGACGTATAATATGTATAACGGGCCCACTAGGCCCAACACATGGCTATACAATAACGCGATAAAATAACTACGAACTCGACCAACAAGTAAGCCCGATAATTGGCTATAGTCCGGACGAAAGATGCACGTAGATACATAGCGCCGAGCCATCGCATTGAAGGTATCTATGTCCATCGCGATTAACACAACTTGTCCGACAAGGGTCCGGCCCAGCGACTAACCACTATATGCAGGTAACTAGGAAACCCTAGCGGTAAGCCTCACCTATAAAAGGGGCTCTAATCCCCATACAAGGTACAACTTTCTCTCTCATAATTACACACACATACTCTTACTTTCTCTGACAAGGATGTGTACTCTCACTCCCGAGCCGTCCCCGGTAAGGCTATCGGTTTCTACTCTTCTGTGCGAGGAAACCGATCAAACTACTTGGATTAGTACAAGATCAGCCCATTAGTAGCTTGTTAGCCTAGTCCGACAAGCTACACTCACGCCCATTACAACCCGTCACACTTTTTGTACTAACAAGGTCCATAGTTGATACGATTGGTGCCTATCTTTTTGAATATTTTGACTCCGAACACTAAACTTACAAAAGATGATACAACTTTAGCTCCTGTTTGGGTTAAACTCCCTAATATTCCGGTTGTTACATTCGAGGTTGGTCTTAGTTTGATAACAACGCAAATTGGTCGTCCTATTATGCTTGATTCCTACACGAGTACGATGTACCTTAAGTCGTGGGGTCATAATTCTTATGCTAGGGCCCTTGTGGAAGTGTCGTCAAAGGAAGCCTTACTTGACTCTCTTGTGGTTGCTATTCCCTACCCTAATGGGTCCGGTCATTCATTGGAAAAAAAATGTTATTGAATATGAGTGGTAGCCGCCAAGATGTGAGACTTGTAAAGTATTTGATCACAATGATGATGGATGTCCTAAAAGAGTGAAACCGATTGTGAAATATAAATCGTTGGTTGATGAAGAGGGTTTCGTTGAAGCTCATAAGAAGAAAGGAAAAGGTAAGCTTCGGTACTAATCGTCGGTTGATGAGATTCGTTTTCAAAAGCCTAAAGTTTCGTATTACTATAGGCCGGTTACTAAGCCAAAGAATGGAGGAGCATCGGCGTCGAATACAGGTTCTCCAACGGTTAATGTAAGTTCTACTTCTTTTAACGAACCTACTAGTGATCCTACTAGTACTACGACTCCGTCCAAGGATGACCAAGATATGAATAATAATTGGATGGATGATATCAACCGGGTTGATTTGAAGAACAGTTTTGATGTGCTTACGGAACAAGATGTGGTTTGGAACCTGTGATTGGCAATACGGGTACTCCTGATGGTACCTCTAGTTCTTCCAAAACTACATATCCATCGCCTTTGAAGAACACACCTATTGCTGACAAAATTGGGAAGCTTGAAAACTTATTATTGATGGGAAAGCTACCCTTGTGGATAATGATGGTAAACTTCTTAAAAAGTCTATTTCTTCAACTAAGGTGGTAGACAATTTTCTCTAAGGTGGGCAATGTGATAGTTTTCGGCAGCGATGATGATGAAGTTTTGGATGATCACATTGGGACGTTGTATTCTGGAAGTGGAGGTAAGGAGCATAGTCTTTATAAGCAAGCAAAGCGGATACGGTGATGGAAACAATTATGATGATGATGATTTTGGCCTTCTCTCCGCTTTAAAAGTCTTTGGAATTCAAGATTTTTGTCTTAACTAGGTTGCTTTATAGTTTCGTGAAATTGTATCTTTTATGATGGTTTTTGATTTGGAGGTCTAGTTGGTTGTAGCTAGTTGTCGTTTATGGCATGTCATAAATGATTAGTGGTTGTGCCAAGCTTATTTTTGCGGCTAATGTGGTACTCAGCCACATGCCATTGTACTTAAACGTTTTTTTGGAGTAATATATTTTACCAGGTAGAATGCCCTTTACAAAAAAAAAATTAAATAAAAAATTGAAAAATGTGTGGTCATTATTGTGACAAATCGTAATTTCAGGTCATTTTACAAACTTTGAAAATATCACTATTCATCTCGGAATTACTATTCATCGGTTACTATTCATCATTTTAATATTCATCGTTTTTTAAGTCGATTTAATATTTTGAGAGTGTATTTCAAAATTTTACTATTCACAAAACACTATTCATTCCCGGAGAAAAATCACTATTCATGATTCACTATTCATCATTTTTCTTAAACTAGGTTTACGAGTATCAAATACGGCGTAACCTTGAGGTTAGCTAGCGTATTCATGGAACATCATTGAGAACATTTCATATAGACTAGAGTTAGTCTATCATCGAGAACATCATCTTCATATAAATTTATGCATGGGTTTGCATATTTCATTAACGTGTATTTATTTATTAAATAAACGCTATCACACGATCATTTATTTTGAATAATTGATCCGACACTTCCAACAATCATCCAAAAATATTTTTATACTCATTTTAAGACTATAAAAGTTATATTACTAGTTTACCCGGTGTTTTGAATTTATTTTGGTATATAAATTGTTATATATATATATTTACAACGGTTTTCAGAATTCTATTCGATAATTGTTTATTCACTCAATACTTGTGGGAAATGTATTTTTATAATTTTTATGACTTCGATATATTTTATTTTGTTCCGTTAAAATCGATTTCTAGCTAACACTACACTAAATATCTAATTATATTTACAAACCATACATTATACATAACATAAAATACATTTACATCACAAAACAATATCAAACCCTTTCACCCCCCACCCCCTTGCCGACCTCCTCTCTTCAAGTCATCACTTTTTGGGTATTTTCTTGACTAAATATTACACCTATACACTTTTATCAAATAATATCTTATACATGTGTGATATTTCTTAACCAAAACACATACAAACACATATTTGAAGGTGAAATATGCAAGAAAACCCTCTCCTCTCTTTTGTGAAGTTTGGCCAAGGCAAGAAAAAAAGGAAGAATCACAAGTTTTTCAAGGACAAGTAATAATCATAACCCTAGTATACTTCTATTTAGGTTTTGAAATAGAAACCAAGGAGTATTTAGGAAACCTAGTTACTTTAACCTCATCATAATACTAGTAAGTTTTTCATAATCTTTACTACTCTTTCATAATCATTCTTGAGCTATTTTTATCATTATAATAAGAAAACATGCAAGTATCATATATATTTATACCACTTTTAATTGTTTTTAGTACTTGTTATAAGTTTTAATCCATGAAACATATCATTGTTGATGATGTTTAGGAACCCATGACACCCTAAGAAGGTGTATGGTAGGTTTATAATAGATTTGGTGTTGATTTAAAGTGATTGAAACAAGTATTACGCTAGAAAAATCATTTTCGACAACTTAGAATTGAGGTCTGATCGTTTTTACAAAATCTGGAAATTTCGACAGGTCATAGACTATTTTGGTTTATATTTTCAGAAAATATACTTTAAAACGAAACCGTGGTCGCTTGAACGGGTTAAAACGGATTTATAACGAAGAAGTTACGCTATTTTTAAGTTTAACGTGAAAACTATATTTTCTGAAAAAATACATGCTGTCCGTAATTATTTTAAGGACAAAAATGAGTTTTAAACATTTTCAAAATGAGTCGATTTATCAAAAATATATTAGTATGTATTAACACGAAACCAAGGATATATAAAACGTAGAAAACGGACTTATAACAATTAAGTTATAGGCGTTTTAAACGGACTTATAACAAGTAATAACACTTACATATTTTTACTAGACCAAAATGGTTGTCGCAAGTGACCATGTTTAGAGTCATTTTTCATATCGATAGAATATTTTTGAGAAAACAATGTCTTCAAGTAAAAGTGAGTTCACCTAGCCTATTTTCCAAAATGTTCAACCGTTCGTCAAACGGAGTTGTAACGAATAATATATGGTCACTCAAACTTTGCCGAAAACTAACCTTAAACAATATTTTTAGTCCGACTACCCTACTTCATCTATATTTTTCTCCATGATTGAGACCTCTATGATCAAAAGTTTAACGCTAAGACTTTTAGATAATGTTACAAGCTTTCCAAAAACTCTTGAGTTTGTTTCCTAACACTCGATATTCACTATTTTAAGACTAGCTTTTCGAGGCCATTTAGCCATTTTCATGAGTTGTCAAATTATATTGTTTTCCGATGAAAAACTATAATTTCTTAATAAATCACTTAACGACTATCATAGAATGTTGTTTCAACGTAAATACTTGTAAAGTAATTTCTAAATTGTCAAGACGTTATAAGATTATTTTCAACGATAAAATTTATTTTCAAAAATGCACAAGTGGTATGAATATCATATGAGTTTACATGCACAACATTACATCATGACTTATATTAGATCATATCATTCATCATAGGTTGCAGTTAGAGATTGCGCCTCATTTCAGTGTATCCACTTTGGCCATCATAATCATTGTATCAAGTGAGTTTTCATAGCCCCGTTTTACAAGTTTATACTTTATTTCAAACCTACATTGCACATCATTATTTTTATTACGATACCAAGTATATCAAATTCATTACATTGCTTAAGTTACCTCATACCAATTGAATGTCCCCATTTCATAATCATGAACCGCTAATTCCGGAAGAAGCGAGGGTGAGTGAATAGATCTATTGAGGGTGACTCCTCCATCGGGTTGGTGGTCCCAACTGGTCAAACGGATGCATTTCATTTAATGTCATTATTTGAGTTGTTTGGCAAAACACTCATTGGGGCTAACATCATGATCGCCTAGCCGTTGTCATGTGCTTATAGCAATTGTAACATTTTATGTGGCATATTTGTCATACATGGCCTATACTTGTAGTAGTCGTATAAAACATTTTCATAAACTCTATGAACTCACTCAGCCTTTGTGTTGACACTTTTAGCAATGTATTTTCAGGTATATAAGGCATATACTTCATGGCATGTATGTGGATTTATCATAGAGTCGCGGTGACGAAGCGTCTCACATGGGATTTATGCACTTTAAAAACATCATTTGGTTTGTAACAAACTTATTTCCGCAAATGTTGACTACCTTTTGGGACCTATCTTTTGCATGTGGACAGATTAGCATCATAGCAAGAGTTATAGAGAACTAGGTTGTATCATTGACCCTAGACTATAACTACATCATCATAGCATCTCATCATTTCATCATAAGTGCATAGTCACTATACATGCGGTTTTCATTTATTATGGGTTATTTACTTTCATTTCAAATCGATTGTCACATTGATGTCTTCGTGATACCCATTCCATCGTACCATCGAGAATCGACATGGAGGATACCTTGTCATTCCCTACTATAGTTTTAACATCGATTGACTACACCCGACCACACATATTATCCGATGTGGAGATCGAACCCTTTGAGGAGGGTTAAGTTGCACTACCCACGATCACCATTGATTCCGTAGGATCGTGACAGTTCTATATCATTCTCACGGATGATTATACCATTTGGTAGGAATTATAGGCTTAGTCCTAATGGACCTATTAGGATGTTTACTGCAAGGAAGAGAGTTTATTCTCTTATCCCCTATTCTTAGATCACCTGCTACTCATGTAATACAACCACAATTAGCTACTCATACCACAATTAGTCATCCAATAGTGCATACTCTAGCTTTACCTCTGAAACGTCGCGAGACAACGCGAAAGAGAGTAGTATCTCATTCACCATCATCTCCTAACTTACCACTAGGATTTCCATCATCATCATCATCATTATCATCTAGAGCACCATCCGTACCATCACATCTCATGGACACTAATCATACATCAAACTTGCAGCTTGGGAAGCGTGCATGATTTGACATACCATTACCATCTATCACTAAGACTATAAACACTACACCATCTTATATGTTTGAGGACGGTGAGAGTTTTAAGGTTGTTGATGCTAGACAGCCTACTGCTCCTACACTTGAGACATGATTAGACCATCAACAGGAACATATAACAAGTACCTTTCTATCTAATGTAATCTTTATCCTTTATTATCTCCACGATAATCACAACCTTTGTTTATTTCATTCCCTATTCCAATTGCCCAATTTTCAATCATTTCAACAACAATATCGCGTTATCTTACTAGGGATTAGGGCAACTTTATTCTTGACCAATTAGAAGACTATTACCATTCTATGAGGTTCTCCCATGTATCCTACAAACCATTCAACAAATTTTATTTCAAGTTATTTTGCTACCACTTCTTGAAATTATTTCACTTAATTTTATTTCAAGCTAATTTACTACCATCTTAGGAAAAATTGTTTCACAGAGTTCTGAAACAATTTGTTTTGTTACCACCCTATAAATTGACTTTCAGTCATTCTATCAACTATTTACTATCATTATGCGAAACGATTTTCATGTTACTCTGAAAAATTGTTTGAGCCATTATTTTACAAAACAACACGTTGAATACAATCTAAAACTTCGGAGAAACATAATACCATTTCAACAAAACCAAGCATCACATCATTTGTCCTCGATTATACATAGCCTGATCACCTATGTATAATTGAGGAAGAATTATGTCATGAAAGAAACAAGCATTTTTTTTTAAAACTTCCTAAAACAATCTTTATTCAAAAGCAAAGCTTTGTAATCAGATAATTTGTTCATAAAAATTTCTTTTGTTAACACTCTATAGATACCTACGACATTCATCACTCACTCAACCAATAAGTTGAAATTTTACAGTGACCTTTTTAGGAAAGACCTTCCATACCATCTATGAGGAGGATTCCTCGATACAAGAAAACAATGAAAGGATTTCAAAACTACCAACAAGGACTTGAAGTATGTAGTAAGATGTTTCAAAACTAAACAGAAATCTTAAGACATCACGAGACAATCTGAACCACTATATTTGGACTAGAAGCCAAATTCTATCATTTCAAAAGTACTAGCTAGACCGAATTACAAGATTTAGTACTTGAATACCCATACCAGTAACACTATAGAAATAAACTAAGCCTCCTAACTGAGACTACGGAATATTCCATTAAACATGGCCTCAGCAATATGTAAACTTCCCTACAATAAGTTTCCCTCAAAGGATAATTGAGTTAAATTAAGGTTATCGATATAAACTTCCCTTAAGGCATTGTGTTCTCTAGGAATTCCGGATAACCTCACTTTCATATCAAGAAATGCAACAGTCGAACATATCGGACAATCAATGACTCTCCATCTACAAGTGAAATTCGAACAAACATTCTTCGACATAGTATGAGTCGATATCTATGTTTTGTTAGCATGATAACTATTTTTAGAAGCACTCACTATCAGAACAAATCCTGAAAATCAACCACCACACCACATCACTTAAATATTTAGGGTTTCGTGACTTTACAACATAGAGCGTGGAAATATTTCGATAAGAGAAATTAAGAGAGACACCATCAAACAATAAACATCTTAGTAATGGAGACTAAGCACCTTAGGCAAGGAAGACTCAAGTCATGACATTCGCTAGAACTAGAAACATGAGGAATCACAACTGTTACCCATAATCTATTCTTTTCAATAATGCCCTTTTCGATTTAATTGGCATTTTGGAATTTGTCATGAGACACATGGTATCAATTTCAATTATACCTAATATAAGGTAGCCATTCACCTTAGACTTCGACAATCATTTCAAGATTCCCATGGAACCTCTGGGACAAGTACAGCCTATTATCCTCAACTCAATGGTCGAGCGAGAACAATTCAAACATTAGAAGATATGCTCAAAGCATATGTGATTGTTTCTAGAAATGATTAGGCAAATCATTCTTCATCGAACAAGTTCCCTTACAACAATAGTTATCACATGAACATATTGACTATACCAATTGAGGCACTCTATGGTTGAGGTGTCAATCACTTATTTACGGGCCAAAATCAGGAAAGTCCAACTCACTAGTCTATAACTTATTCATGAAACAACAAAGAAATCGTATAGATCAAGAATCAGTTACAAGCAAAAACAAATAGATAGAGCTAAAATTCGATATCTGACGCAAAATATTGGAAATGTATTCCATAAGTCACAAACCATTAGAATTTCAAGTTGGCAACAGGATGTTGAAAGTCTCGCCTTGAAAAGGCGTGGTGCGATTCAAACACGGAAGACCGATCACTCAAATATCCTCACCTTTTCACAAATAACACCGTAAAAACCAACATGAACTAAATTCGTGGGCTGAATTCCTTTTGGTGGCTTAACGTGACAAATCGTAATTTTAGGTCATTTTACAAACTTTGAAAATTTCACTATTCATCTCGGGAATTTACAATTCATCATTTAACTATTCATCGTTTTTGAAGTCGATTTGATATTTTGAGAGTGTATTTCAAAATTTTACTATTCACAAAACACTATTCATTCCAGGAGTAAAATCACTATTCATGATTCACTATTCATCATTTTTCATAAACTAGGTTTACAAGTATCAAATCGCAGCGTAACCTTGAGGGTTAAGCTGCGTATTCATGGAACATCATTGAGAACATTTCATTTAGACTAGAGTTAGTCTACATATCATCAGTAACATCATCTTCATATTAATTTATGCATGGGTTTGCATATTTCATTAACGTGTATTTATTTATTAAATAAACGCTATCACACGATCATTTATTTTGAATAATTGATCCGACACTTCCAATAATCATCCAAAAATATTTTTATACTCATTTTAAGACTATAAAAATTATATTACTAGTTTACCCGGTGTTTTGAATTTATTTTGGTATATAAATTGTTATATATATATATATTTACAACGGTTTTCTTAAATTCTATTCGATAATTGTTTATTCACTCAATACTTGTGAGAAATGTATTTTTATAATTTTTATGACTTCGATATATTTTATTTTGTTCCGTTAAAACCGATTTCTAGCTAACGCTACACTAAATACCTAATTATATTTACAAACCATACATTATACATAACATAAAATACATTTACATCACAAAACAATATCAAACCATTTCTTGCCGACCTCCTCTCTTCAAGTCATCACTTTTTGGGTATTTTCTTGACTAAATATTACACCTATACACTTTTATCAAATAATATCTTATACATGTGTGATATTTCTTAACCAAAACACATACAAACACATATTTGAAGGTGAAATATGCAAGAAAACCCTCTCCTCTCTTTTGTGAAGTTCGGCCAAGGCAAGAAAAAAAGGAAGAATCACAAGTTTTTCAAGAACAAGTAATAATCATAACCCTAGTATACTTCTATTTAGGTTTTGAAATAGAAACCAAGAAGTATTTAGGAAACCTAGTTACTTTAACCTCATCATAATACTAGTAAGTTTTTCATAATCTTTACTACTCTTTCATAATCATTCTTGAGCTATTTTTATCATTATAATAAGAAAACATGCAAGTATCATATATATTTATACCACTTTTAATTGTTTTTAGTACTTGTTATAAGTTTTAATCATCCTATAATTATTTCCATGAAACATATCATTGTTGATGATGTTTAGGAACCCATGACACCCTAAGAAGGTGTATGGTAGGTTTATAATAGATTTGGTGTTGATTTAAAGTGATTGAAACAAGTATTACGCTAGAAAAATCATTTTCGACAACTTAGAATTGAGGTCTGATCGCTTTTACAAAATAAATTTCGACGGGTCATAGACTATTTTGGTTTATATTTTCAGAAAATATACTTTAAAACGAAACCGTGGTCGTTTGAACGGGTTAAAACGGATTTATAACGAAGAAGTTACGCTATTTTCAAGTTTAACGACGAAAACTATATTTTCAGAAAAATACATGCTGTCCGTATTATTTTAAGGGCAAAAATGAGTTTTAAACATTTTCAAAATGAGTCGATTTATCAAAAATATATTAGTATGTATTAACACGAAACCAAGGATATATAAACGTGAAAAACGGACTTATAACAATTAAGTTATAGGTTTTTAAACGGACTTATAACAAGTAATAACACTCATATTTTACTAGACCAAAATGGTTGTCGCAGTGACCATGTTTGAGTCATTTTCATATCGATAGAATATTTTTGAGAAAACAATGTCTTCAAGTAAAAGTGAGTTCACCTAGCCTATTTTCCAAAATGTTCAACCGTTCGTCAAACGGAGTTGTAACGAATAATATATGGTCACTCAAACTTTGCCAAAAACTAACCTTAAACAATATTTTTAGTCCGACTACCCTACTTCATCTATATTTTCTCCATGATCGAGACCTCTATGATCAAAAGTTTAACGCTGAGACTTTTAGATAATGTTACAAGCTTTCCAAAAACTCTTGAGTTTGTTTCCTAACACTCGATATTCACTATTTTACGACTAGCTTTTCGAGGCCATTTAACCATTTTCATGAGTTGTCAAATTATATTGTTTAAAGACGAAAAACTATAATTTCTTAATAAATCACTTAACGACTATCATAGAATGTTGTTTCAACGTAAATACTTGTAAAGTAATTTATAAATTATCAAGACGTTATAAGATTATTTTCAACGGTAAAATTTATTTTCAAAAATGCACAAGTGGTATGAATATCATATGAGTTTACATGCACAACATTACATCATGATTTATATTAGATCATATCATTCGTCATATGTTGCAGTTAGAGATTGCGCCTCATTTCAGTGTATCCACTTTTGCCATCATAATCATTGTCTCAAGTGAGTTTTCATAGCCCCGTTTTACAAGTTTATACTTTATTTCAAACCTACGGGGGAGAATACATTGCACATCATTTTTATTACGATACCAAGTATATCAAATTCATTACATTGCTTAAGTTACCTCATTGCCAATTGAATGTCCCCATTTCATAATCATGAACCGTTAATTCCGGAAGAAGTGAGGGTGAGTGAATAGATCTATTGAGGGTGACACCTCCATCCGGTTGGTGGTCCCACCCGGTCAAACGGATGCATTTCATTTAATATAATTATTTGAGTTGTTTGGCAAAACACTCGTTAAGCATCATGATCGCTTTAGCCGATTTCATGTTTATAGCAATTATAACATTTTTATGTGGCATATTTGTCATACATGGCCTATACTTGTGGTAGTCGTATAAAACATTTTCATAAACTCTATGAACTCACCCAAACTTTGTGTTGACACTTTTAGCAATGTATTTTCAGGTATCTAAGGTATATACTTCATGGCATGCATGTGGAATTATCATAGAGTCGCGGTGACGATGATTCTCACATGGGATTTATGCACTTTAAAAACATCGTTTGGTTTGTAACAAACTTATTTCCGCAAATGTTGACTACCTTTTGGGACCTATCTTTTGTAAACTCTAAATGTTTTATTATATCAAACGATGTGTTTTCCAAACGGCACTTTAGGTCGCTCAATATAATCAGAATCGTGATGCTAAGGTCATCCCCGGGAATTCCATTCCACTGCAAAACAGGTATTTTGGGGGTGTGACAATTATTAAATGTACACGTATATAATGCATATCTCAATATCTTGATAGCCGTTTTAGCAAAAAATATTTAACCCGATACCTGATCCTATTTAACATTCAGGTTATTCGGATTACCCCGAATAAGATTATTGACCCGAATAACCCGACCTAAATAGTCGTAATTGAGTTCGATTTCAGGTCGGGGCGGGTCATACTTTTTAGCACCCCTAGCCGTGAGGGCTGTTGTTACCATATTTCTTAAATAAAATCATACTTTTTGCTTGTTAGCTTAGGTTGAAACAAGCTGTGTGTTGACTTTAGTTTACATGTAATGTGGTGGACTATAAGAAAATAAAACTATAGTATTTGATGTCTTGTTAAACATAATGATTATAATGTAGCATTATTAGATTTTTAAAGTCACATTTTCACTGTTCTACTATTCTTATTTTTTAGTAATTTTTTTTCTCCTTTTCTATAGCAATAATGATTTCTAGTATTTTGATCGGTTAATCCGCGGGTTTAAACCATGCACACAAACTCAAACCCAAAGCAGTCACTCAACTGCGATAGGTAGAATTCAAACTTGAACTTAGCTTTGATCATGCTTTTCGAATTTCAAGTTAAGTTATGATTCAAAGTTTACAAGTTATGTCCCAATGTTTTTCAAGTAAGCAGTTCATATAAAGTCGAAGCAAATAATCAACGTCAACTTCATAATGCAATGGCATGATCTTACTAAACACCATTTCTTTAATCAACAATGATACAAATCTACTACCAAAATGTAAACAACAACAATTAAGCCTAAAAAGAGGACTTGAAATACACTTCTAAAGCTTAACCTCGACATCGACATCAGCAAGTAGATCAATGAAGGATATCAATGAGCCTTTGATGTGTCTTGATCTCAAAATGGACTTCATCACGCAGTAGATTTTCTTCTTTGTGGGTGACGGAACTGGGCCCATTGTCTTTGCATTTATACCCCGTATGACCTCAACTTGATCTTGAGTTTATGTTACCTGGAAAACCAAGAAACTACTTTAGTTTACACAGAACTGTGCCATAATTAGTACTCCGTATTAAATAAAATGCAATCGACAAAAAGGAGAATTTATGAAAACAAGTACAATAGTTACACAATTAAGAAAATCTATGCCATCTAGCATCCTTTTGCAACTCTTACATCTTTTACACAAAAAAGGACCAAAAGTGTAACAAGTTTTATAATGGAGACTGTTCATGTGAATTTTGATATTTAGATACCAAATTCGTAATTTAGTATAAACTATAAAGACCATTCGTTGTAATTTACTTTCTTTTTTCTTTCTACTTACTATTGTGTTCCAATACTTTTTGTCGGCTTATATCAAATTCGATACGTAGTATTGAAATACTCCCTATAAAAAAACTGAATACACAACGAAAAAAATGCCTGTTATTTCATGTAATTTACCTGGAAGGATCATAGGTAGTACTAAAGAAGCTCTGAAGGTGCGGTGAATAAGCAGACCTTTTAACCCAAATATGCTTTGTGGAAGACGAAGTATGCTTGTATTTGTTATAATTAACTCTCTTAAACATTCTAATAGGCCAAGATCTTCTGGTAACTTCTCAAGAAAAGCACAACCATCAAGTATGAGATACTTCAGACATTTCAACATACAAATGCTATTCGGAAGATGTTTTATCTCTCTTGATGACAACTCGAGCTTCTCTAGACATTCTAACTGACCAAGATCTTTGGGAAACTCTGGAATATCGCCTTTGAGTTTAAGTTCTTCTAAACAGCGTAAACTACAAATTATGTCTGAAAATTTCTTTAAGTCTGTGCAAGCACATAGACCAAAAGACATAAGCTTCTCAATATTTCCAACTGATGACGAGAGATTTTCCTCATATTCACAATGAAACTGCAACTTTGGGAGAATACTGTTTGGGTGCAATGGGCATGAATCTTGGGAGTCACCAACCAGATATAAAGTAGTTGAAGAACCTCTAGTCTTACGCATTTCAAATTTGGGAAACCTCAAACAACCACTTAACTTTAAGTAGCAAACTTTTTTCAGACATCCGACAGGAGCGTTAATTTCTACCAACCCATAACAATTTTCAAGTTCTAAACATTCAAGATTTGGAAACAGCTCAAGGTGAAGGCTCCTCAACCTTGAATGAGAAAGGTTGAGGATTTTGAGATTTGGACATGCAACAGACACGTGAAGTTCTTCAAAATGAGCACAATTGTCAAGATATAACGTTTTGAGATTTGGAGTCAACGTAAGGTCAAAGGTTCTTAACTTTGAGTAGGTGATAAAGATATACTCGAGGTTTGGACAACTAACTGGCATGCAAAGTTCTTCTAAATTAGGAGAATGATAAAGATATAACGTCTCAAGATTCGGAGTCAACCCAAGGTTAAAGGTTCTTAACTTTGAGTTACTGATAAGGAGGTAGTTGAGCTTTTGACAGCAAACAGGCATGTAAAGTTCAACTAAATTATTAGAATCTTTAAGAATAAGACTCTTGAGATTTGGAGTCAACCTAAGGTCAAAGGTTCCTAACTTTGAGTAGCAGATAAAGAGATACTCGAGGTTTGGACAACTAACTGGCATGCAAAGTTCTTCTAAATTATGAGAATCGCTCAGATATAACGTCTTGAGATTCGGAGTCAACCCAAGGTCAAAGGTTCTTAACTGGGAGTCACTGATATTGAGGAAGTTGAGCTTTTGACAATTAACCATCATGCAAAGTTCTAAATTATAAGAACGCTCTAGAGATAACTGTTGGAAAATAGTTTTGCAAAGTGATTTTTGCAAATGTTTGGACACTATATAATATATGTATATGTTATATATATTTATATTTCTTGGTAGCTTTGCGTTCTCCTTGACGAGAGCTTCGCAACGAGCTAAAGCGTGTCCAAAATGGAGTTAATATGAATGAGATATCGAAAGTGGGACACGTGAAACACAAAATATGGAAAAGTGGGAGTATCCCACAGCCCAAAACAAGAAGTGAAACCTTGTTTATATATAAATCTTGATATGAACCTTCAAATTGATTTGTTGGTTTTACTCAACACCTACGCTTGGCAGCGAGAATGCAATTCGGATTTCGGGCCAATGGGTTCGAAGCTTCGAACTCATGCGACCTGCGGACGAATCAGCTCAAGCCCGCCATCGTGTATCTTTCGTTTCTATATTATTATAGAGTCTGTCTGCGACCTGCGGACACGAATGCAGCTCCGAAGCCTCGCATACGTGTGTATCTTTCGTTTCTATATTATTATAGAGTTACGTCTATTCTACTCCTTTTCAATGCATTTATTTACTGTTTTTAATAATTGTAATCTGATTTTTATTTTAATAAAAAGTGTACACCGTTTCCCACAATAACCTCTCGAGATTCGGAGTCATCCTAAAGTCAAAGGTCTTCAAGTTTTACTTATAGAGAGAAAGGAATTTGAGGTTTTTAAGAACCTGCCAATGAAAACAAGAAAAAGATGTATATTAGCGTATTATCAAACCAAAACAAATTGATAGCTTTATTACAAAACAATTATTCTACCTTTTTTTCTCCCTCTTCCCAAAGTTGTACCATTCTTATGCTCCGCTTCATGACAAGTCCAACAAGATTGTTTGCTTGAAATGTTCTGGGTAAATACAAGAAAGGGTAATAAGAACATTTGAGATATTTTAAAGAATTTGGAAAGTATTGGGTAGATTCATCCAATTGGCTGGTACCATCAAATTTCGGATCACTGCCAAGACATTCGTCATCACTTTCATAGTCAGTTTCAGAATCATAATAATCATAATATGCAAATTTCACTTCAAGATATCGAAGCTTCTTCATTTTTCCAAGACCTTTCATAACAATTATCGAAGCCTCTTCATTTTCTCTCCACATATCAAGTCTTAGACATCTTGTTGCTTCAGTACCCTGCAATCCAAAAACAGTGTCCACAAACCTCGTGTCACAAGTAAGAACAAATGAAAATGCATTAGTTTTCTCCACCTTACAAATGAACTGATCTTTACCATGTCATTAGCCAATAAGTCTCCAATTTCCTTGTCAATCCACAAATGGCTATGTTTGTTAGGCTCATCAGGGTGCTCACGACGAACAATGTTCTTTCCCATTTCTTCTATATGGTCATGCATGCCCAAATATTCCTCATCTCGATAATTAGAAGAAATATTTATGAGAGATCTCTGCTCAAGAACTTTTAAACCATTTCTAGCATGAAATCCACAGATTTCAAGAATTCTGATTGCATCTTCTCTGCTCCGGCCTTTCATTATGCATGCAACGTACAGAAATATTTCCTTATAATCATCTTCTAGGCGTATAGCTTAATTCTAGCCGAGTGTCCTTTAAGAATTTTTCTAATCTATCTATGGCATCTACCCATTCAAGCTCATCTTTGCTGGAGAAATGAACCCAATACTTGAGTGTTAAGGGAAGACCGGTGACATAGCGTGCAACTTTCTTTTGACTCTTCATATCCTTGCTGGATTCTCTTCCAAAAGCATACCTACTAAAGAGGGAGCTTCCTTCTCCGATAAGAGAACAATATCACAAATCACGTCCACTCGATTGTGCTACCAATACTTGCTCATCTCTTGTTGTAATGAAAATTCTACCCGGCTTAAACCAATTAGGCTCAAGCTAATGCCTTCAGTTGTTCTATGTGATCCACATCATCTAGAACTAGAAGAACCTTTTTATCGCGACATCATCCTTTCATCCATATGTTTTTCCCATCAAAACACCATTCACGACTTTTCCATTCAAAGACATCCTGAAGAACTTGTTCTTGTAATTTCTTCAAACCATCTGAGCCATTCAAGCTTCCCTCACATTCTCAACAAAGCTTGTAGTCAAACGATGAGATAAATGATCAAAAGCAGCTCTTGCCAAAGTTGTCTTCCCAGCCCCACCCATGCCCTTGATCCCTATCATGCGAACTTCATCAATTTCAATTTCTAAATACGATACAACATCCTCTACTCCGTCTCCATGCCGACTAACTTTTCATCAAAGTCGAAATTGATGGAGCGTAACTCTAGTGAAATCTCTTGAACAATTTTATTGATGAATTTAGCTTCGTGCCTGTACCATATGTATGGCAAAAGAAGTTTCTGTTTAGCATAGATCTAGCTATATATAACATTTATACAATCACTACAAGAAAAACTGGATTTAGTGACACAAGGTATATCGTCACTATCAGCACAAAATCCGTCACTAACACTGTTTAGTGACCAAAACACGGGTGGTCACTTTTCGTCACAATAGCTCAGTCACTATTTTCTTTAGAGACCAAAAATTAAAATCCGTCTCTAACCAATGATAATACATGGTCACTATATCTGTGACGATATATTCGGTCTCAAATTTTGGTCACTAAGAGGTGAAGGTGGTCACTGAAATGATAGATAGTGACTGATAACGGTGGTCATAAAAGTGGTCACTGTTTTGTTAAAGATAATGCACTGCTAACTCACCGTTAACACCCATTAGTGACCATATGTGTGGCCACTTCGTATTAAACTTAGAGACCAACCGGTGGTCACCACCTTTTTACTTTTAAAAGCAAAAGATGGTCACTTATTCACACATAAATACAAAACGATTTAGCAATTTCACAAAATATATAATTACGATAAAAATCAAAAACAAAAAATTTGAACAACAAAGATTTCAAATATTACTTACGAATTCATAACATAAGATTCTTTTAAACATATAATTTTTGGTATCTCGCTAATCAAAGGAAACAAATAAGGTTAGACATTTTGGCGTCTCATAAGCTCATTTTTTTCCGGCTTATTTAGAGGGTGTTTGTTTAAGCTTATATGTGGGCTTATGAGCTTATTTGATTTCGGCTTGAATTTCAAAAGCCTCAATTTTCCGGCTTATTTAAAACTTATATAAGCCCACAAGTTGCAGCAGCTTCAGGCTTATCCTCTTCCATAGCTTCTGGTACATCAACGTTCTCATCATGGCCAGTTTTTGGGTTTGGGCTCGTGCCATTTTCTGCGGCATTTTCTGCGGGATGCTGCTGCTCACCTTCCTGGGCAGGTTCAGGTGCAGGTGCAGGCGAGGCCGGTTTCTCGGGAGTAGCTGGCTTTGGTGGGGGCAGGCTTTGGTTTCGTCATAATCGGTCTGCAGACCCTGTACACATCAAAGCAAAAATACTTTTCAGATATTATTCTACTTCTAAAAATAATAACCAATGATATGCTCAAAGTTAAAAAAATACCTGTCGATCGCCTCTTCCTTCTTTCTTATATCAGCTGATAGGAGAACTGGTTCAGCATGTTTTGGAAGGGTGTTTTGAAGTTGTTGTGCCTCTCTCAACCAATTTTCGACTTCTGATCACTCGTTCAAGACCTGAAAGGGGGCAGCAGACAAGTGAGAATAAGTAACATGATCGTAACGCATACTATCATACAAGAAATATGGATACTGGAATAATTGCCTTCTGTTTATCACTCAAATCAATGTGGTTGTACTCGGGATCATTAGATGTTGCAACTTGTCTAAACCAATTAACACGTGCAGCTAGTTGCCCAACATAGGAATCTCTTTCAGAGTGCTCCTTGTACCGTTGTTCAATAGGATCACCGTGCTGCAATTGTTTTATCAATGTCAGATGTGCACCTTAGATATGATAAGAAAAATATGATGTTTGGAAAACAAACCTTCTTGAGCTCATCAAGCTTTGTGACGTATACACCTTTGGTTTCATCTTCCCCATCTTCATACAACCAACCCTCTGTTTCTTGAAGCAACATGGCTAGGACATTAAGATTATACCTTGTTCCTCATGTCATAGACATAGGCTTCCACAGCATTCTTTTTGACCTTGGTTTCTTCCATAACACATTCCTGCAGCGCCATCTCAAACTCCTTTTCCACTGCTCGCTGCACATCTGCAGGTAGCATTGCCCCATGAACCACCTCTGAAACAGTTATGTTGGATTTCTTGACCTTCTTCTTTGGAGCTTCCACCTGCAAAGCACGATAAATAACAGAATTACTATTGTTCCACATTCACAATAAGAAGGCCCAATGCTTTTACGTCAAAACCAAGTCCCTGCGTTCAATTTGATTCAGTGATCTTGTGATCATGTAAAAAATGTAAGGTTCGAACTGTATTTAATTTGATTCAATATAAAGGTTTACTAGGCAGCGTCGGCTCTCAATAGCAACAATTTCCCAATCCTTCAAATTTATTGTTTGACGTACAAGCCTATAGCATGTTGACTAAGTTTCTTATTTAAAATGGCAGCTGAAAACTAGAAAATCAATTCCTATGTATTTTCTGATACAAACCAACTAGGCAACTACCAAGTAAACACCAAGTAGTGTTAAAGAATAGGAGAATAGATCAGACTTTCAATGCTTAAGCACCAAAGAGAGCTACATAAACTATTTTCTCTTGCAAGTTGGGGTACGGAGTTCAGGTTATTATATTTCATCCTGACTCTTGGTAACTCTTAGAACGCTTATAGAACAGCATATGAAATCCTTGCACCAATTAATCGTTTCTACCATAACACACCAAATACGTAACTAATGTGTTCCCTACCATAACACGCCAAATTCATATCCAATCATCGGACTGACACATGATCAAACATCGTCAGTGTTACCATCATAGAGCCTAAGACTTTCTATATACGCAGTAGTATAGTACATGTTCAACTAACCTTGGTATTAGTCTCCATCTTAACAGCATTATCTCCTGTATCCGCAGCACCATTATCAGTCACAGGGGCATCTTCCATATTAACATCAGTCTCATTCGTCGATGGCACATCAGCTGAAGCATTGTCAGTATCCAATGATTACAGATAAATGAACCAATGATTTATTAATGAGAATAAGCATAGTGACACCCATGGAGCCCCAATAGCCAATGTGCAGAGTATCTGTAATGTCACATGTGCAGAGTATCTGTAATGTCAAGTATTTCTGGGCTTGGAACACCCATGGAGCCCCAATAGCCAATGTAGAGTAACCTGACTAGAATCGAACATAATTATGCTAATCTCCAAAATTATGAAAGTGCATTGAATTGAAAAAACAAGTAATGACACTTGCCAATAGTAGACAATACAAAATGCTACCAAAGATGCTTGCACGTTTCCGATGCCCACATAAAGGAGCTTCATTTGCTATATCAAGGAACCTATAGTAAAAAAGGGGATAAGCCATCCATGGATCAATGTGCTGAATAAAATCAGAACTTCCTAATATGCACATTACATATACAAATACCACTGATACAACATTTATTAGCTTCGTGTATCTAAACCTTATAGTTTCTAGCTAGATTTGAGGTTCAAGCAAGCCATTATTTCTAAAATAGACAAGGATGGTGTCGTGTTTTCAAAATGGAATAGCCCAAATCAATCATGAAGATTATTCAGTAAGTTGACGCATCAACCATGAGGGAGTTCTGAATCACGTCAATTAGTTTTTTTAGCAGGTAAAGCATAGCTTTGAATGATTACTGAGGATGACCAAATTACGTATATTAGTTATAAAAAAAACTTATACATGACAGTTTAAGACCGCTGACGGTGGTTAAAAAGACATCACAAGGTGGTCTTGCAGAGATGGTTCTGCATACTTTTTCCGGAGCATATGTAGTCTTAATGGTATTCCTGGCTTGACTCCCATAGATCGGTTTTTGAAAGCGTATCTTAGTATAGTTAGTACTTAGTAGTTTAATACGGTAGTTGATGAACATGCCACGTGATCTCTAGAGATAATATTCAGTAAGGGTCAGAGAATTTAGAATTCGTAACTAGTAAAGTAATAGATATCGACCTCTAGTGAGATTTGATCTTTGAAAACTTGCGTTAAAAACAGGTATTTGATGTGATATGTTAATATATGTCATAGTATTAATTAGTATACACTTGGAACAGCCATATCTGCCAGATCAGACTCCTGCCGGGATAAAACAACTTAGAGAGAAAGAGCTTCGAGATTTAAGGGGTGATGGAACAGGAGTGAGGAAGTTATCAGACCGAATCTCTGATTATGACGTTTACAATGATCTTGGAAATCCTGATAGGGGAAATGACTTTATTAGACCGTTAATTGTTTTTGCTTTAAGTTCAAAAGATTTGTTAATGACCCTAACTGTTTTGATTTGCACAGAAAATTACTTGTTAGACCCGAACCAATTTTGGACCATCACAACTATTAGGCATTGCATTCCCTACTGCTGATAAAGAGTTTACCCATAGAAACACCAGTACTAACTACTAGGCATTGGATTCCCTACTGCTGATAAAGATTAGTGTTAATATGATGTTCTTCAGAATTACGCGTTATGTGTGAGATGATACTAATGGTCGAACACTTGTTCTACACATATATCCATGACATTTTTTTTTAAAAAAAACACACGGCTGAGTCAGGCATTTCGTCGAACACTCGGTCTACACATGCAATCCACAACATTTTTAGCAAAAAACAAACACAACATAGTTAGGCATTTCGTCGAACACTTAGTCTACACATACAATCCGCAACATTTTAAACACAGTCAAACATCATATCCCAATTACTTCATAACATGTCAAAATACAAGTATTCTCTATTCTTATCACACTAAAATTCACAAGAAAAATTCATAATCAACATGTATTTACCAAAAAATTCAGCAATCAGGCACACAAAAATGACTGAAAATCGATTACCGTTACGAGAAGACGACAGTGGTGCGATTGTGGTGGTGAGCAACGACGGTGGGGCGATTGCAGTGGTGAGAGACGGTGGTGGTGCACGTGTGTACGGTTTGAGCTTGATTGTGGTTGTGCGATTGTGGTGGTGGTGTGAGAGAAAAAACAGAGTTATTAAAATGTTTTATTAAATGTAAAAGTTGAATTATCTTTAATTTGTAAATTTTGATGAAAGCTATTAAAATGTTTTTAGTAAAAAGTAAAAGTACATAACAAAAATAAAATTTTAGTAAGTCGTTAAATTGTTAGCATATAAATATCAAGTTAAAGAAAATATTTTTAACATTTTTATCTGACTAAATTATGATGTCGCGTAAATTTTAAAATTTAACGAACACCGATTCTAGTTTTTAATATATGTAGTTATGATGTTAGGATTTAAAGTCTACAGTTTGAAGTTTAGGGGTTAGAGCATAAAGTCAATGACTACTAATCTTGGTCTATAAATTTTACAAATTTAGGGGTTAGACTTTAAAGTTTAGGTGACCACCAACCTTGGTTTCTAACTTGAAAACCTAGTGACCACTAATTTTTTGTCTCTAAATTTTATAAATTTAGGGGTTAGGGTTTAAAGTTTAGGAGTTAGGGTTTATAGTTCAGTGACCACCAACTTTGGTCTCTAACTTGAAAACCTAGTGACCACTAATTTTTTGTCTCTAAATTTTATAAATTTAGGGGTTAGGGTTTATAGTTTAGTGACCACCAACCTTGGTCTCTAACTTGAAAACCTAGTGACCACTAATTTTTTGTCTCTAAATTTAACAAATTTAGGGGTTAGGGTTTAAAGTTTGGGGGTTATGGTTTAAAATTCAGGGACCACCAACCTTGGCCTCTAACTTGAAAACCTAGTGACCACTAATTTTTTGTCTCTAAATTTTATAAATTTAGGGGTTAGGGTTTATAAATCAGTGACCACCAACCTTGGTCTCTAATTTGAAAATTTAGTGACCACTAATATTTGGTCTTTAAAATTTAGGGGTTAGGGTTAAAGTTTAGGGGTTAGGGTTTATGTGACCACCATTTTTCGTCTCAATATTTTATAAATCAGTGACCACCAACTTTGGTCTCTAATTAGAAAACCTAGTGACCACTGATATTTGGTTTTTAAAATTTAGGGGTTAGGGTTTATGTGACAACTGTTTTTCGTCTCAATATTTTATAAATCAGTGACCACCAACCTTGGTCTCTAATTTGAAACCTAGTGACCACTAATATTTGGTCTTTAAATTTCGTGGTTAAGGTTAAAGTTTAGGGGTTAGGGTTTTAGTTTAGGGGTTAGGTTTTATGTGACCACCGGTTTTTGTCTCAATATTTTATAAATCAGTGACCACCAACCTTGGTCTCTAACTTAGAAACCCAGTGACCACTACCTTTTGTCTTTAAATTTAAAATACCTTTTTCGACAGTGACCACCACTTTTGGTAACTTACTATTTCACTGAAAAATGTTAGATTTACGGTTTTAGCGACCATTATTTGTCGTCACTAATACTTGTCATTGTGACATTTTAGTGACCACATTTTGTAACGGTCACTAATTATGTGGCAATGACGAAAATGCAGTGACGACAATTATATTGGTGACTAAACTATGATCTATGTAGTTATCTCGGTCGAAAATCACATATCGTTCAAGGACCGATATTTGAAATATCGGTTATCGCGGTGAGATATCGGTGAGATATCGGTTTTTTATATTATCTAGAATATTAACTATATATATAAATACCCCCTACCTTCCCACTCTCTCATTTTCACTCTCTTCACTCTCTCACTACAAAACACACACACACATATTCCTCCTTTCTCTCTCTATATTTTCCGGCCAACCCATTAGGGTTCCGGCGCCGTCTTCATTTCCGGCCAACTTTCCGGCGAACTCAACATTTACACCACCTATCCTAGATGATAGATCAAGGTCTCATGGTTCTATTTTCGTGCACACGCGCTTGAAACACCTTAACGCGCCCTAGATCGAGTTTTTAAGATTCAGAGATTAGGGTTTTCACCTTATAACGAATCATTAAAGGTTGTTCAAGTGGGTTTTTTAATTGGGTTCTCATTTATTGGGGTTTCTCTCAAGTCAAAAAAGTCAAAATATCGCCATATCGTATATCTCGCCGATTTCAAAATATCGCCAAAATATCGCGAAATATCGCCGATATTATCGGATCCGATATTTTGAGGCGATATTTTGAACCGATATTTTTTTAAGGGCGATATACGAGATATCGACGATATATCGGCGATATATCGCCGAGATTAACTACATAGACTATGATAATAAAGACCAAAGCATTAGTGGTCACAAAAAAATTGGTCACTAAAGGCACTTTTTCTTGTAGTGAATAATATACAAAGTAATACTATGTAACATAATACTAGCTAGGATGAAGAAACAAAAGTAATGCATGTAGAGATATGCGGAGCAATTACCCATTAGCGGTCGCCTTCAACTCCCTCCCAGCCAGATTTGATGCTCCTTTCAAAGCTTCTATCCATTTACCGCCAGTCTTTGTTTTTGTTTTCCAAAAGGCTTTTCCAAATGCCCCACTTTGATAGCGGACGGGTGGGTTCCACATCAAAAAGACGGGATAGGGTCATTCTGTTGCCAGTCTTTTGACACTCCATGATCTCAACAAGCTCATCCAAGCACCAAGATGAAGAAGCATAGTTCTGTGAGAAAACAATGATGAAGTATCTTGACCCTCTTATAGCTTGGATAAGCTGGTTGTCAATAGCTTTCCCTTGCTCAATTCTTTCATCGTCTTTGTAAGTGTAAATGCCTTTGTCCTTAAGAGCTTCATAAAGATGATCAACAAAGGTTTTGCGAGTGTCTTCACCCCTGAAGCTTATAAACACATCATACTTGAAGCTCTTTTGAACGGATGAGTTTGAAGAAGATGCCATTCAGTGATCCTGTTAGATTGAAACTACGTTAAATTGAAATTCTAGTCCTTATGACGTTGATTAACACATTAGCAATCCTGTTTGAAATATAGATACAGAAGAATTGTTTAGCTAGATAATAAGAAGACGGGTCAAAACGAGTTAGCATGATTGGTAACTGGTGGAGTAAAGGAGAAATGCTTCAAATATTTTCACAAATACTACTACGTAAATCGTTTATTCACATCCATAGCCTTAATAAGACAACATTCAAAAAGCAGTCGAAGGGACTTTCCGAAATTAACTTCTAATAAATTAATCTCAGACAGGCTTCCTATAGGATAAACTAGTTTCGAACTACAAAATAAGTCACTAAAATCCTAAAGTATCTAAAAATCTAAAAAACTAAAAAATTAATTATACACAGGTAGATATTAATACCCCAATTATACACAAAACAAAATACATAAACTCTAAATAACCGAATAAAAATGAAGAAACGAAACTTGATAAAAGTCGTGGTGGTCGACTGTCGTGGCGAAGGTGGTGGTTGCAAGAGATGGTGGCGGTGCTTGTGTGTTTCACTTTTGAGGAATAAGAAATGAAAGGTTGTGGGATGGCATATTTTAATGAGTATATGAATATCTTATTTTACTTTGCAAGTTGCAACGACATTTTCAACTTGTGAAAATTACTGTGCTACCCATATAATTTATGGTGTGTCTGCACAGACCCACGTTTTGGTTCAATATCAAAAATATTCATCCATGTCGGGTATATATCTTCACTATATACACGACATGGACGTGTATGGCTAAGAATCATCTTGAAATTAAATCCTTAGGCATGTCGTGTAGAAAAGCACATGGTATACATGACATGGATTTTTTATTATTTTTCACGCCTATCCAAGCCCATCTAGTGTATACAATTACACGACATGGGAATATATACACGACATGGGACAAAGTAAAAGGAATCTTAATACATGTCTTCAAAATTTAATAAGTTACAAAAAACACCTTTTAACTTTTTAATAATTACAACTTTTTTATATAACAAACTTTATTTGTCAAATATTTAGCAAATATCTAGCAAATTCGTGAATGAAAAAAATATCGTTACGAAGAGCTTTGAATTACGAACAAAAACAGCCCAATATTGATATGCTGACGCATCGATTACGATTTTATAAAAAATGTTGAAGTTTGATATATATATATATATATATATATATATATATATATATATATATATATATATATATATATATATATATATATATATATATATATATAACTTTCAAAACATACTCTTAAACCACAGGGGATAAAGACGTACAATTCTATGAAATAAGAAATATCGTTTGGAAATATAAACGTAAATATTCATACATTAAAAACGATATCATTTTATTTATAGAATAAATTGAAACGGCGAGATCCCATGTAGGAATTGGCGAGAAGCAACATGTTCCATACCCCATGCTCTTAAAGCATATCGTTAATTTTTAAGAAGATGCTAAATAATAAAGTTAGAGCCCTGATAAGCAAATAAAATTGCAAATTTGTAACACAATTAATTAAGTGTTGTTTGCTAAAATTTGTAAATAAAATGATATCGTTTTTAATGTATGAATATTTACGTTTATATTTCCAAACGATATTTCTTATTTCATAAAATCGTACGTATGTCAAAAGCATATCAATATTGGGCTTGTTTTGTTCGTAATTCAAAGCTCTTCGTAACGATATTTTTTTCATTAACGAATTTGCTAGATATTTGCTAAATATTTGACAAATAAAGTTTGTTATATAAAAAAGTTGTAATTATTAAAAAGTTAAAAGGTGTTTTTTGTAACTTATTAAATTTTGAAGACATGTATTAAGATTCCTTTTACTTTGTCCCATGTCGTATATATATTCCCATGTCGTAATCAGATACACTGGGACGCTTGGATGTGAAAAATAATAAAAAAATCCATGTCGTGTATACCATGTGCTTTTCTACACGACATGCCTAAGGATTTAATTTCAAGATAATTCTTAGCCATACACGTCCATGTCGTGTATATAGTGAAGATATATACTCGACATGGATGAGTATTTTTGATATTGAACCAAAACGTGGGTCTGTGCAGACACACCATAAATTATATGGGTAGCACAGTAATTTTCACTTTCAACTTTCGTCAGTCGTCGCACGCATTACGCGGGAAAATGAAATAATTTATAGACTATTCATAATTAATGCTAGTATTAAATTGGCATGCTATTCATCTATACTACTTATAATAGAGGAATGAATCTTTCTCCTCATGATCTTAAAATTAAGACTTACAAAATATAAAGACTATTGTACAATACATAATGCACTATTAATGATCTTTCTCATCAATCTTAATTTTAAAACTTACAAGGCTTAAAGCTTAATATACAAAATACAAAACACAATTAATGTGGTCAAGATATTTAATGTAGTTAATTAATTAACTGGTCAATAAATACAATTAATGCAGTTATTAAAACACCCCTTACACAAAAAATACAAATTATCAAGCATATTGTACAACCAACTTAAACATAATTCTTGCATTAAAATGTCACTAATACAAATACTAATAAAGAACATTATACAAATATTAAAGCTGAACTCCAAATGGGCCCGAGCCCGAACAGGTACGATCCAAACGGGCATGGGCCAAATGGGGTCGAGCCCGAGTGGGACGGGCCAAACGGGCTTGAGCCCGAATAGGCACGAGCTAAACGAAATTCTTGAAATCCGTAAATTTATTATAAAAAAGAACATAATAAACTGAAATACATGATTCACAGGAAAATTTTATTTCAGGGTATCCGCCGCGCCAACGCTGGAACCCCGCGATTAAATGTCATTAATACAAATAACAAAAGCACATTATACAAATATTCAAGCCCGAACGGTCAACGGTCAAAATGGGCTTAAGCCCAAACTGGTACGGGCCAAACGGGCTCGAGCCTGAACGGGCATGGGCCAAATAAGCACCGGCCAACGGGCTCGAGCCCGAACGGGCACGGGCTAAACGAAATTATTGATATCCGTAAATTTATTGTCAAAAATAACATAATAAACTGAAATACATGATTAATCAGAATATTTTATTTCAGAGTACCCGCCGCCGCAACGCACGGGTACCCTGCTAGTATTCATTATTTAAACATGACATTTTATTATACCATCATATAAAATCTTTAATTTAATAATGCAAAATTGAAGTGTTATTCGTATGAATCTTATCATGGAAATTTCCTTGTTTCTTGATAGGGATCCTACAACATAGTCAAGTCAACATTTTTTAATGACAAAAGAAATATAATGGAAACTCCTTGATCAACATATTTGTAACGATAAAAAAAATATCTTAGCATTGCTAATATGGGCGGGAGATAGGGAGGGGTCTTGGAAGTTACGTGCCATCTTACAAAAAAAAAATAAAAAATAAAATAAAATAAATAAAAAAATAAATAAAAAAATTGTAGTGTAATTTTTTTTTAAATATCTGGATTTTTTTTACTTACCCCCTTTAATAATCAATTTGTGACGTGGTTTCTAAAAATTATTAAAATATGTTCCCTCGAACAAAAATTTATGGCTCCGCCCCTGATTGTTAACTAAATTATATCTCGAGCTCAAAGAAAAAGAGAAAAAAAACTACTCTCACCGTCTCAAATTATGTGTTCATTTCCAAATTTCACAACGTTTAAGAAAAGTGAGCCTCTTACAATATTTTAACCCATAAAATTTCATTCTCACTCACGTAAAAGCATTTTGATTGATTGTTATTTAAAGCGGACATAAATTTAGGACAATCAAAAATACCAATGTGGATTTATATTTTGAGACGGAAGAAGTATATCTTATCTTGATATCAACATAAATTATCCTCCTTTAAACACTACTACCATATAAATTCTCGTAATCTATACTACATATAAAGAGTGTATGGTCAAATCTTGAAAAGTGAAATCTTGAAAGTCAAAGGTGAGAGAAATGTATAGTGTAATTAATACTCTTATTAAAACACCTCATTACTTAAAAGTACAATAATTTATTCACATTATACAACTAATTAAAAGCATATATACCAAATTAAAAACAACCAACTAAAACACCATTTATTAATCCAACCCATCGAGTTGACTCGGTTTAAATTAATCCGTTTTTCGACCGGAACGGTTCAGCCGGTTGAACCACCCGTGTCGAACCGGGTTTCAAAACATTATGTTTAATCCCCAAATCTTCAAACTTTTATTATTTTTCGTTTATAACCCATAAACCATTTTTTATCTCTAAACAATTTCTCGCTATAAAATCCCGTTGCTATGCACGGGTACTCGTCTAGTATTGATAAACGAGTAAACAAGAATCGCGCTTTGCTAAAGGTGAGAATTATTAAAATAAAAAATTTAGTAGGTAATTTAAGAATCATTTTCATTTTATTAGCAATCTAAGGGATGTTTTTTTATATCATGGATGTTAACTTTGAGGATGTTAACTTCTTTTTCTATTTTCATCAAATTCGATGAATTAACCGTATTGATTTAGATGTTCAAATATTATGTGTGATATATGGTTGGAAAACTTAAAATGTGTATTTACCAATGCAAAAAATGGTGAATCTTTTGGAGTTATATACTGATATTTATGCTCATTTTATGACAGCATATTAACAGATTATTGTTATACCACTAAACCCTATACCAACAACTCCAAACCCCCAACCACTAGGTATAATATCACAATTGATATGTACCTAAACCCCTAACCACTAGATCACAACTGAAAATATATGATAAATAGTGGAGATGATGAAGATTTAATATCACAAGTGATATATACCTAAACCATAAACGATAAACCCATTGTTCTTTTGTTTATGTCACGTCGTAGAATGTACATGAGGTCTGCGAGGAATGTTCCATGGGTTATTATGGGTGATATCACAAGTGATATATAACAATAAACTCATAAAACCTCATAATGATGATGTGCTCCAACAAGCTTTAAATTTATAAACAAGAATTACCCGTTAACTAGGAACACACGGGCAAGTATACCCTTGTCGTGTATAATTAGGGATTGGTAAATCAAGGTCGTCACAAGAGACTTGGTTGCACTCAAGTGTTGTTTGATTGTCTAAGCAAGTAACAAAGGTGGTGGTTATGAGAGCATGGGGTATCGTAGCGATTGGGCTCGCCGTTTCCAACTTGTCACCCTCGCCGGTTTGCTTCGTGCCTCGCCACCACACCATTGGAGCCCGCCACTTGAGGATTCGTCGTTGCAACGACGAGAATAAAGACAAAAGCAATTGTTTGAAACATATTACCGTTTAATAAATAACAATGGCTCTTTCTTTTCTTTTTTTCTTTTTTTTTTCCAAATTCAAATATTACCCACTCTACTATAAATATTACTAAAACTTACACAAAAAAATTCACACTTCTCAAACACAATTCAACTTCAAAATTCACACTTCTCTTTACGCAAGATTATTATGGCTTGCCGTCTCCCGCATTCCGCTAAAGATATGCAAACGTACGTTCAAAATCAAAGCAATAACGACGACGAGGCTCGAAAAAGACGCTTATACGCGTCATCCAATTGTTTGAGCGAGTGAGGACGGAGAAGTTGCGATGAGAGAAAACTACAAGAGTTGCAATGACATCATGATGAACGAAAAGCGTGATCAAGAAATTTCTAAAGGAGGAAGCCCACAGAGATGACGAAATTATTGACAAGTTGAGGCGGTGTGTTCAAAAGGTAACGAACAACATCAACACCAAAGTCAATTGGAGCTATCGGGTGAACATAGATGATGGTGCAGGAATCTCCGGTACCTCCCTCGTATGATTCTGCGAACGAGGAGTATTCAAATTAGGATTTAGGATTTATGTATTTTTCGTATGATTTTTTTATTTATCGTAAGTTTTTTTTTTCCGTATTGTAGTTGTATTTTTATTTAAATGAATGGAATGAAATTTATTTTGTTTGAGAAATATGGAAAAGAAAAAAAAAGGGTAGGTGGGGCCCAAATGAAGAGAAGTGAGTTAGTTGTGATTGTGGGGTATTTTTAAATGAGTGTGTTGGAGTGATGTGGAGGTGATGTGGCACAAGTGGGGCCCAAATGAAGAGAAGTGACTTCCCCACCACACCCCATGCTCTGATTGTCACGGATCAAACCACCAAGAAAAGCAATTATGAAAGCCTAATGTAAGCACATAAAAAACATACATATTTGGACAAAGTGAACACGACCACATCGACGCGTACATAATTTGTCAAACGAAAATGATTGTCATGCCTAAAAGTATACCTAAGAATAAGATGATGTCAAGTGTAAAAATTAAAAGTGAATATTTAGAGTGAGAAAATGTATAATTAATGTGTCAAATAATTTGTTTTTATAGATGTATTAAAGAGGAGATGACATGTCGTAACAAACTTATATAAGCGCACAAGTCTCAAAATAAGCTGGAAAATTAAAGCTTATAAGCCAAAATCAAATAAGCTGTTAAGCCCACGTATAAGCTGAAACAAACACCCCCTTTAACCACCATTGTGATTTTTAAATGGAAATTACAACCGAAAGACAAAGACCTTCTCAACAAGAAAAAAAATGTCAAAAACAGTTTAGCAACGCCATTATCTGTGAGTCCTTGCTAATAATCAGAAAACCAAACTAGAAACATCGATAGTCGACATGAGGGTGCGATTGTTATCTTTAAACGATACATATATACACAACATGGGAAAAAACACATGTGCCCTAAGGGCACAAGTTAAGCACACTAAAAGGACATCGGGTCCCACAGAAAAGTACACAGGGATCCACAAAAATTGTACTTTTCTTTTTATCCATGTGGCCTTTTCTGTGGGACCCAGTGTCCTTTTAGTGTGCTTAACATGTGCCCTTAGGGCACAAGTTAGAAAAATCCTATTTTATATTATGATAATATGTACATATATAAAGATACATTATCCTTTTAACACAAAACTAAAATAATACTATGGTGCCTGCAAATTAGAAAGTAGGAAATTCATATATAGATATGACGCCCGAATAATCATTGGCGTAACTAATAACTCTCAAAGACCTATGAGTTTATGACATCAATGGTTTTTAAAAAGTAGAGACAAGAAAAACTAAATACTAAAAAAATCATCATTAAATTTACTATACGACCAATCATCTTATAATTTTAAATAAATCATTGTTACTCATTAATTAAAACAAAGTTTCTAGCCATTAATAAGGTAATACTAATACTAAGTTTCAATATTTTAATTATAAAAGAAATAAATAAAGACTATAATGGCCCACTATCAAATGTATTGTACGAGTGCAAACAGAGAAGACCGACATTTTCACGAACGCATGACCTGGCAACTTCACAATGGATTATGCGCATGTCACATCTTCATTGTGCGTTGCATAGCTAGTGCATTTGTGGTTGGCCTTATACAAGGGTTAATTTCAAGGACAGATGTCAAGCCTTTTCACACCTTAATGTTTAATTTTTCTTAAGATACTTTGAAAATTTTTAAATTTGAAGACATTATATATAACTGATCGGATATGCAAACACTAGAAGAAAAAATGTTACATGGAAAATTTGTTACATAGGTAATAAGTCGTAAAATTTGTCGGCATATAAATCGAAAACTTGCAAAGCGAATACATATTTTTAATGAACCTAATTGGAGTATTTTTATTTTAAAGATTATACACTATTGTCATTATACACAAGTATTCGTCTTACATACTACAACCTCAATAGATAGTACAAATATACAAATATTTCAATATAAATTAAGATTTTGAATGCTGAACGATAAAGAACAACCTCTTTTATGTTGTTGAAATGAAATGAGATGCATTTTTTTAATTTTCTAAAAACGATTTGAGCATCATAATTAAATGTTCTAAAGACATGCAATGAAGTAAAATATATTTAGAATTAAGTCACACACAAATCAATGCTACCGAGTAAAACAATGACAATCAAAAAACAACTCACACATGCAAATCAATGCTACCGAGGTTTGTTGAGAACTATATATAGTCGCGGGTATGCAACCATTTCATCAGAAAAAACATCGTAAGGGATTACCCAGCGTTACAAATACAATTTGTTGAAAGCAAATTATTCGCCGCCAAGCTATTGTTGAAAACTATACACCGTTGCCTCTAAATACGGATACTCGACTAGTTATTTAAAATACCCGCAACACATATCCCCACACAAAGCACCCACACAATTTTTCTAGGGTGCTATGATTTACACACCTTCAACAAACTTTTTTTTTTCCTCCTGATGCATAGTACAGTCAAAATTTGTGATAAGTCGCTGTCTACTTTCTACCCTTTTTATTTACAGTAAATTTTCAAATGCAACTTTAATATGAAGCTTCCTTTTTTCTATTTCTTTATCCACAAGACATCTTTGCTTTTACAATATTCGTATCATCTCTCATCTTTCTCGGTCTATACAACCACCTACAGCCACCGTACCACAACCTAGGTAGCACGGACACGGCTAGAAACTCGACGTGGCGGTGTCGGACACGTGTCGGACACGGACACGGCTCGGACACGTGTCCGACACGCACGTGCCGTGTCCCACATGCGATTTGAGCTGGACACGTTTTTAGACACGGGTCGGACACGGGGCGGACACGGATCATCAGTTAATAAGAAAAAAATACCTAATTTTTTCCAAACGCCACTCCTTTCCATATTCTATTGGACGATCAATCGGTCTCTTCCACATGATTCACACAGGTATCCATCTTCTATTTTTTCTCTAATTTGAATCTTTGTCTCTTCAACCTTCATATCTCTCTAGGAATTAGGGCATACTAATTTTGATTTGGGAATTCCGAATTAGGGATTTAGATTTGTTGAATTAGGGATTTTGATTTGTTGAATTAGGGATCGAGTTGTTGGTGGTGATGATATTTGTTTTGTTTCTTGAATGAGATTCACATCTGAATATCTGATGATGGTGACAGAAAGTGATTTCACTTTTTATAGTGTTATATTTATTTAGTAGACTAGTCTTTTGTCTTTTCTAATAGAGTAAATAAGTATATTGTTTGCACTTTGCAGATTAGTCATAGACTTTTAGACAGTAGACACTAAACAATGAGCATCGAAGACAGTAAACAACCTCTTTGGAAGTATGTTATTGTTGGAGAGAAGATTAGTGGAGGAGGAAATGTTCGGTTTTCGTGTAACTATTGCAGTAGAGTATTTACGGTTTCTTATTTACGTGTAAAAAGTCATTTACTAAAGATTGGTGGTACCGGAGTTTCTAAATGTACCAAGGTAACTTATCAAGACTTGGTTACGATGGAAAGAGAACAAGGAGAGTATGAAACAAGGGCGGCTAGAGCCTTACCTAAACAAGTACCACTTCCACCATCTAATAGTCGAACTAATTCTTTTTCATCATCGGCTTCTACGGGAACTTCAATGGGAACTCGCCTTCAAGGTCATGATCCACTCCCAAACAAAAGAAAGAAGGTAACGGGTGACACCCCTCTTGAGATGGCTTTCAATCTACAAGCTCGACAAGATTTAGATTCTGAGATTGCAAGGATGTTCTATTCATCGGGTTTGGCATTTTCTCTTGCCAAAAATCCATACTACATTAGCTCATACACTAGAGCCGCAAATAGCAAACATCTTCATATTTGTGCTGCAACTACACTCTTCATATGTTTCTGCATTCACTTCTGTATCCTTTGCAGCACAAATATTTTTCAAAGCAAGATTCAATGTATGCACCACACACGGAGTCCAAAAAATATGACTAAACTGGTTTTCAATTAACAACCCCGCACTCCTACACACAGGTGCGTTGTCTGTAATCACTTGAACTACATTTTGAAAGCCAACCGATAAAATAACTTCTTTGAGTAAGTTGAAAATGAAGTGCTTATCTTTGTATTTACCCTCACAATTGACCGCTTGTAAGAACATTGGACCACCTTCACTAGCCGCCATAAAATTGATAATTGTCCTTCTTTGAGCATCTGTCCACCCATCACTAACAATGATCACACCTTTTTCCTTCCAAGCCATCTTAAGAGGTTCAAGCAACCCTTCAATGTGTCGTCTTTCCTTTGCTAAAAGCGAGGTTCTCAAAGCATTATAACCTAGAGGAACATAACCAGCAAGATGTTTGCTATTTGCGGCTCTAGTGTATGAGCTAATATAGTATGGATTTTTGGCAAGAGAAAATACCAAAACCGATGAATAGAACATCCTTGCAATCTCAGAATCTAAATCTTGTCGAGCTTGTAGATTGAAAGCCATCTCAAGAGGGGTGTCAGCCGTTACCTTCTTTCTTTTGTTTGGGAGTGGATCATGACCTTGAAGGCGAGTTCCCATTGAAGTTCCCGTAGAAGCCGATGATGAAAAATAATTAGTTCGACTATTAGATGGTGGAAGTGCTCCTTGTTCTCTTTCCATCGTAACCAAGTCTTGAGAAGTTACCTTGGTACATTTAGAAACTCCGGTACAACCAATCTTTAGTAAATGACTTTTTACACGTAAATAAGAACCTGTAAATACTCTACTGCAATAGTTACACGAAAACCGAACATTTCCTCCTCCACTAATCTTCTCTCCAACAATAACATACTTCCAAAGAGGTTGTTTACTGTCTTCGGTGCTCATTGTTTAGTGTCTACTATCTAAAAGTCTATGACTAATCTGCAAAGTGCAAACAATATACATATTTACTTATTTACTCTATTAGAAAAGACAAAAGACTAGTCTACTAAATAAATATAACACTATAAAAAGTGAAATCACTTTCTGTCACCATCATCAGATGTTGGCAATTATACGTTTGAGTTGATAAGACAAAAAAAATGAAATAAGAGGGACTTAATACGACAAAAAGGAAACCTACAAAAAGATGGAAGGACTTGCTTGCAAAAAAAATTTATTTATTAGTCCTTTGTAGTATTTTGTAAACCCTAATCCTCTAGTATATAAAGAGGACACAGGTGTAGGTTTAATAATTATGTCTTCCATAATGTAGTCGACTAAAGGGGTGTATGTGTGTCCTAGGCGTATAGTCTTGTAAACGCCTAGGTTATTAGTTTAGTTATTTAGACGTGTTCCTATAAACGTCTAAGATTAGTTTGATGGTGAATGAAACCTTGTGTCAATAACAATTATGTTTTGATTTATCCGCTACGTATTGTCATTGTTATTGTTAAACCCTAAGGCTCAAAACAATCTTATCAATTGGTATCAGAGCTTGGGAGCTCGTTACCTAGGGATTCACAAGGTTTCTTGGCGAAAAAGAATGAAGAAAAACGATTTTTTGCAAAATTCGCAACTTTTCTGCAGCACAGTTTTCAAGAGGATATAACTTTTTAATGAACCGTTGGATCGGGCTAAAATTCGAACTGGAGCTTCTTGGTATATCTATATTTAATCTCACCGAAGGGATCGTTGATCTGAGCTCTCAATCAAAAGTTATAAGCTGTCGAAGTCTGCTGCTGAAACTAAATTTTTTTTCGTAAGGTTACTACAGCACTGTTTTGAAACGATCATAACTTTTTCGTTAACCGTTGGATCGTAACGAAATTTTAGGTGGATGTTCTCTATATGATAATCTAACTTTCCACCGGAGGGATTGTTAATTGGTGCTTTTATGTGAAAGATATATGCTGTCGAAGTTGGCTGCAAAGAGAGTTTTCAAAGTACTGCTGTGTGTTTCAAAGTACTGTTAGGATTTATTCAAAGTACTGCTCTTTGATCAAAGTACTGCTGTTTATGTTCAAAGTACTGCTTTTTTGGTCAAATTACTGCTGATTTCACAAAGTACTGTTCGAGGTTTCAAAGTACTGCTCGTTATTTTAAAGTGCTGCTAGTTTTGATCGATATCGGATAGAACGAATTGTTTTTTGTTCTAGTATGGTTCTGAATTTGAGGGGAAGTTCAGATGGTTTGAAGGATATCGAATGACACACACAAGATTTAGTTCACACACACAAGGAGTTTGGTTAATTGTTCTTAAACGTTTTTAAAAGGCTCGGTTTGGAGATTTATTGAAGAATTGATTACGAAGAGGATTATTTATCACTTATTTGAAGGTGAAGTGGAATTACTTGGATACGTGTTTTATCATACCTTTTAGCAGGAGGTAACTTGTTCGTGCTTCAATGATTATGACAAAGAATTGACATAACACTTAAAAGAGTGACGTTATTGTGCTCAGTGATTATCGTCAAGAGATTGAGGTCTCCCTATACATAGGTATACGTTCATTGTCATCTATAGTGCAAGATATAAGATACAAGTTTGGGTTATTTTACTTCTTCATCAAGTTGGTTATACTTAATTTTCTTCATTGGTGATCATTACATGGAGCCTACAGATTTGAAGAATCAAGAAGATGGTTAACATATGGGTTTCAGGGGAAGCTTATTGTTAAATGTTTAATCATCTACATGCATCACTCAAGGGGAAGTGTTTGATTTTACTTTTTGATCATTATTCCTATTTCTAGTTGGAGTTTCTACTGTTTTGAATCCATTTTTCTTATGGTGCGTAATGGTGGGCGATTTTAAACATTGGAAGTCTTAGATTGGAAGTATGATATTGGTTCGTGGTGGTCAAGATCATTATTTGCATACGTTCCCTATTTGGATAATAACAAAAGGGAAAAGATGTTTGAGTGGCATGGCATGGATTAAAGGGAAGACAAAGGAAGACATACTTGTTTCATTCATGGTGAGATCTCTGATCTCAATTTCTCTACTTCGTCTAGGGAAGTTCGTTCAAGAATGGTTTTGTCATTATCAACTAGGGGAAGATTGTTGGCAATTATACGTTTGAGTTGATAAGACAAAAATAATGAAACAAGAGGGACTTAATACGACAAAAAGGAAACCTACAAAAAGATGGAAGGACTTGCTTGCAAAAGAAGTTTTATTTATTAGTCCTTTGTAGTATTTTTTAAACCCTAATCCTCTAGTATATAAAGAGGACACATGTGTAGGTTTAATAATTATGTCTTCCATAATGTAGTCGACTAAAGGGGTGTGTGTGTGTCCTAGGCGTATAGTCTTGTAAACGCCTATGTTATTAGTTTAGTTATCTAAACGTGTTCCTATAAACGTCTAAGATTAGTTTGATGGTGAATGAAACCTTGTGTCAATAACAATTATATTTTGATTTATCCGCTGCGTATTGTCATTGTTATTGTTAAACCCTAAGGCTCAAAACGATCTTATCATCAGATATTCAGATGTGAATCTCATTCAAGAAACAAAACAAATATCATCACCACCAACAACTCGATCCCTAATTCAACAAATCAAAATCCCTAATTCAACAAATCTAAATCCCTAATTCGGAATTCCCAAATCAAAATTAGTATGCCCTAATTCCTAGAGAGATATGAAGGTTGAAGAGACAAAGATTCAAATTAGAGAAAAAATAGAAGATGGATACCTGTGTGAATCATGTGGAAGAGACCTATTGATCGTCCAATAGAAGATGGAAAGGAGTGGCGTTTGGAAAAAATTAGGTATTTTTTTCTTTTTAACTGATGATCCGTGTCCACCCCGTGTCCGACCCGTGTCCTACCCGTGATGTGTTCAGCTCAAATCGCACGTAGGACACGGCACGTGCGTGTCGGACACGTGTCCGAGCCGTGTCCGTGTCCGACACCGCCACGTCGAGTTTCTAGCCGTGTCCGTGCTACCTAGGTTGTATATAATTTGCAATATATAGGATCTTCTTTGTCTCTGTTTACACAACTTTAATTAAATCTATACTTATATTATTTGCAATATTAAAGGCCATATTCCTGAGCTTAAGTTTGAAAGGTAGCTCTTGATGACGACGGTGAGAAGCTAACGATGGCAATAGTAGATGGTGCGGCGGTGTTGCCTTGAAGAATGGTGGCAACGTTGTTGGTCGACACAACGATGTCTATGGTGTCAGTGGCTTTCACATGTAAGAAAATGAGATGGCATGCTATGCTTACTTCTTTAGTGGTCCACTACCTTATAATAATTAATGATAGAGACTTATCATTACACTAATGATTAGTGATATTTGATCGAGTGTATATACAAAAAAAAGTGGAGTGTAAACACATAGCCTTTTTCTTATCTTTTGAAAAGAGACTCTAAGGGGGAGGGAGTGGTACCCTACTACCCGAAGTGCCACGTCACCTATATCCAATAAAAACCCTCCAACTCAAAACTACCCAATTCTACCCTAACACTACCCGATTTGGAGGGAGCGGTACCCTAGTACGTGATTTTTTTTATTTTTTTTAATACATAAAATCACATACAATATTAAAATAAAAACATATCATTTCATTAAAAATAAAAACATTACATAATACTTAAAAAAACTACGACTTAAAAATTGAAACAACTTTAAAAAAAAAAAAAAAAAAAAAAATCATTACGTAAGTTGAAATTTAAAAAAATTGAAACTACAACTTAAAAATTGCAAGCCCATCCGTGTTTGGCCGCAAGTTCACGTTTTTTGGTAAGAACGAATTCCAAAATAGCGGGATCGCGAATGTGATCATGCGGCTCCAAAAAAAACTTCATCTCCCGCTGTGTATTCTTGAACTTCGCCCCCTCGATTTGTGTAGCCAACAATTGTTTCGCCAACGCATCCTTCTCGCGTTTTTCTTCCAAATATTGTGTCTTCTTTTGTGCGTAAGAGTTGATTTCATCCGCAACACTTGAGATCGACGAGGAGGATGCGCCTTGCTTCTTTTTCATCTTTCTTGATTCAAGTGGAGGGGTGGGGTCTTCATTCATGTCGGGAATGGTGTTGCATGCCGATTTATACTCCTCCGACTTCCTTTTTGAAGAATTTCTTGTCGCACCGCCAATATCTTGAAAACGGTCTTGCTCCGTCCATTTGTCATGACCTCTGACAACCTCCCACGCCAAGCTATGAGCAAATTGTCTTTTTTTTTTGCTGTATAGTAATCCGCCTCAGCTTGCCTCACCACGTCCAAGTCGTTGCGGTTGAACAGGTTGAGACCGACCTTGACGCGAGGTGGAAGTTTTTTTACCTCTTCTTGGATCCATGGTTTTGTGTTTTTGAAAGATTAGTGTGTGTTTTTATTTTGAAAAAAATGAGTGTGTGATGTTTGGTTTTAAAGGGATTTTTTTTTAATTTTTTTATTTAATGCATACCAGCCCAACGGCTAGTCCCCAACGTTCGGATTTTTGAAAAAATAACACACTCACCGATCGGGCTTGGAACCCGAATTCGGTACCCGATTGCGCTACCCGATTTAGTCGGGATGGTGTTACCGATCGAGTTAGGGTACCCGAATCCCTACCCGATCACCACTCCCTCCCCCCTAATGGCTCAAGAGAATCTTTTTTATATTTACCGCAAAATGTGGTGCAATATAGTGTTGTTCTTTGACTTGGCATGCTTTCTTATGGCTATCTGTGCTTCACACTCTGCACATTTAACTAAGAGTTGTCATCTCTATTTTTTAAAAATCTTTTCATCTTATAAGAAGAGTCAACTAAAGATGTGACACACAATATTAGAAAACCCGATGTCAACAAATGGCACCCTTACGTGAGTTTTTTGTTTCATCTTAGTAGTTTTAAACCTTACGTATTTAACAAAATGAGTGTTTTCAAAATTATTTAAAAGTACAGGAGTCATTGAGTATACTCGATCTCTATTCTCATTCAATTCTACCAAGCATTTTAATCAATCAATTATGTCCTAAGATCTTATATTTAGCTCCCTCTCTATAAAACCACAATCACCACCAACTTTTTAAACTCAAAATTTAACACCACCACCATCACCGCCCCGTCCAAAACCCCACAAGCCGGACTCCCGCTGGAGCCGCCACGTGAGTCGACTATGAGGGTTTGTTTTTTTCTTAATTTTGTGTTTTTTCCAGCGACTTCCCGGCTACATGGACCACCACCCTTGTGAATGTGTTCTCTTTTAAAAATGATTATTTATAGTGAGTTGTTGTTCCAGTACTTGATGCACTACATTGTATTAGATTTCATAAGTTTGTGCTTTTTTGGGGATTGGACAATGAAACATTTTAAAATACTATATTATCTTAAATAAAGTAAAAAATACTCATTTTATTAAATAAAATTTAAAACTACTATGGTTAAACAAAAAACTCATCCTTACGTTTTGTAAATTCGTTCGTCCTATTATAAGTGACAATTATACAAGCTATTTTTTATTTTTTATTTTTTTTTAGTGTTCTATCATGTATACCTTATTTCATCTCTACAATCTTTATCCTTGGCAATATATATAATTACTTTCTGACTCATAATATTATTTTGGTTTCATTATTGTTTATTATAATCTTGATTCTCAATATAATTGTTGGCGAATTAATTCTTATTGTGTTCTATTTAATTGATTATTAATTTATTATTAGTCAATTAATTATTTGACGTTATTAATTATATAGACGTTTATTTGGTAATAGCTTCAAAAGGGGGTCAAGACTCAAGAGGTTCAAATAGTTTAAAAAGAAAAGGTCCACAAATGGTTAGAAAATGGGTTTTTCCAGGGGGTCGAAGAGGAGTCCACAATTTCTTCTTCATCATAATCTCAAACTCAAAACCTTAATAGTAGCATCTTTAGCACAATCAACAAGGGTGGTCTTCGTTATTTCTCCACTGGAAACAATGATAATAGCAAATCATCATCATGGAACATTTCATCAGTATTAGGAGGAGGAGAAGAAAATATCGAATCTCTGTTTTCGTTTAGTACTATCATCCAAGAACAAGATTCTTCTAAGGTATCTAAGAATCCGAATGATGATGACGGGGTTTTCGCGTTGTCGGGCCAAGAGGATAATGAAAAGAAACAACAAGAAGAGGAAAATAATAGACTATTGGATGAAGAAGCTAAATCTTTATCTGATGTTCTTAAAGGTATATCCGTCTTTTTTTGTTTACGTTGTTGTTAGCCTAGATTAATGTCATAGACTAGTAGTACTAGGAGCGATTTCCTTAACTTAGTATAGGTTTAATTTGTGCCATTTTCCTTGGTTTTCAACACAAAAAATTATCCATCCCACATTGGTATATGATAGTATAAGGAATTTGAGCGTTTTAGTCTTAGGGGGTGTTTCTTTTTTAATGTTTTCAGTGGTTAGATAATTGTAATTTCAATTTTAAGTATTGTATTCTTACTTTGTTAATACAAATTTCTTAATTACCAATTGCTTTTCAAATCTGATTTCAAGCCTGTTCTGTGTTTAAAAGTGTTAGGTTTCTGTTTATAAAAGCTCACATAAGCTTTAATGAGCTTATGTGAGCTTATTGTTGATTTAATTGTTCTTAAAATCAGTTTTCTCAAAAAGTCAAAATTGGTCAAAATTTAAAAGTCTGAGCAGTTTTAGCTTGAATTCTGATTTAAAGTTGTTAACTAGTTGATTATAATGTTACTGTGTTCATCTCAAGTCTGTTTCAGTCAGTTTTTATCAAGGTACTAAGTTTCATCTTAGTAGTTTTAAACCTTACGTATTTAACAAAATGAGTGTTTTCAAAATTATTTAAAAGTATGGGAGTCATTGAGTATACTCAGTCTCTATTCTCATTCAATTCTACCAACCATTTTAATCAATCAATTATGTCCTAAGATCTTATATTTAGCTCCCTCTCTATAAAACCACAATCACCACCAATTTTTTAAACTCGAAATTTAACACCACCACCATCACCCCCTCACTGCCCCGTCCAAAACCCCACAAGCCGGACTCATTTGTAGCCCCGTCGTCGACTATGAGGGTTTGTTTTTTCTTAATTTTGTGTTTTTCCAGCGACTTCCCGGGTACATGGACCACCACCCTTGTGAATGTGTTCTCTTTTTAAAATGATTATTCATAGTGAGTTGTTGTTCCAGTACTTGATGCACTACATTATATATATAGTAATGCAAGCATACAAAACGGCGACAAAAACTATCGTTTAAGGCTTGCCTAATTTTTGTGAGTACAATTGGAAGCCCGTGTATTTTTGACCCTTTTTTTAGCCCTGTTACTCGATCTTTTTTCCTATACGTGTCTACTACAGTGATACGTGGGCCATATTCGCTTTCTTCGTTTCCAACGATCGCTGCTTATCTCCTCTGTTTCGTCTTCAATAATCACCGCCATTCCCCCTGTCTCCACTCTCAAGAATCGGCGATTCATATCTCTTCTATAAGTCAGTCTCAGCAATCGTCTGGTGTTTCTTGGTTGTGTGCTGCTTTCACGTTAGGTAATCGTTCCTTCAATCTTAGGTGTTTGTTTGCGATTGCAATTAATCAAAACACAACAAGCTGGGACTGGTGGTTCAAGTAACTGCTACTCAAATAAAAAATTGGCCAGGCTTTATTGGATGTGAAACTTTTGAATATCTTAGCATTGAGGTTACTAGAAACATAGTTGCATATTGATATTGGAATCTTAATTGGCTTTACGCCATGAAAACTATGCTGACATTGATTGCAAGAGGCTGTGATGAGTTTGCAGGGGGGTTGGGTTTGGAGATGAGAGTTTCTATACCTTGGCATGGCAGGTCACTACACTTGCATCCATGGCAGACGTATCCTTTTTTCAGCTCCTTACCTGCCTGAGCCTCGCTTAGCTCACGCTTTGATGGTCTGATTTGAATGTATGTATCTGTGTAAATGTTTGGAAAGATTTTGGTATCCGTGTTGTGTGTCAAAGAAATAGTATAGAAAACATATTAAGGAGGCAGTGATGAGTCACCATGAGATCGGTTGAAGGTAGGATCGTCCGAATCTTGGCGGGGCAACCTATCAGGTTTGCAGCCATGCCGGGTGAATCGACCCTCGATTTGTTCCCTATCTGAGCCTCATACTTACTTCGTTTGTTTGTTGAAGTTCCTGTTTAGGCCTTACTAATATGTGAATTGATCCGGTGTCGTGATTCCTTTTGTGTTTTGTTGGCCTGATATTTTGCTAAATTGGTGGCTTATTAATAACAGTATATAGAAAAGGCAATGATGATAGTTAACGGGCTTTGATGGTTGTTATGATTTAAGGGAAATGAAATGGGTCGTTGAAAACTTGACCGTAACCTGGCGGGGCAATGACGGGACGACATGGTATAAATGGTTACTATGCAACCGAGTTTGTTTGCAGCCATGGTGAAATTCAAATGCTTTATGACCCGGTCCGCATTTACTAATCTGAGCCTAACTATTTATAGTACACTTTCGCATACCAAACATTCAATCGCACATGCCATATCCTCTTCTGTTTCCCATTTCCTTTTGTGCAGGTTCGTTTCTCGACATACAGATATCGGTTTTTTCTATCTAAAAGTGAATTTTTTTAAAAAGTGGATCGGTAACCTTCGTATTTATTTATCCCCTTATGGTTTCTATATTTATACAAATCATGATTACTCACCGGTTAGAAGTAGGCGTATGTTTGAGTTTCTGTACTTATCCTGGTGATGGTAAAATTATTGATCGTCGTCATGTCTTAGTGGCTCAATCTATGGGAAGTTATGCAGCATACCTTTTTGACATGTAAGTAACGTGACTTCATGGCACCTCATTTCATTTCTTTCATGGTTGAGTGATCGTAGGGTTTCAAATTGCAGGTTATTTTTGAAAAACAAATCTTTGATTTCTACAGATAATTAGTTACAGTTGTTCAAAGATGAAAATAACATAAACAAAGGTGGGTCAAGGTCGGATTTGGGTTGAAAAGATATTAAGTTTGGTCAGGCTCATACAGAGGCACAGGGAGGATGCACACAATGTCGTTTCGATTTTTCCTGTTTTTAGCCCAACGCCCAGGCGTTCGTAATGGTTTCTGGCCACGTTACCCCGATCTCACTTACAGCAGAGGTTTTCTCTTCCCACTTATAGCTGTTAACAATAACTTTTAAAATATATAAATGAATTTAGCTAAAAGTTCTATGACAGTTAAATTCTATGACAGTTGACCGTTCTGTCAGAGGAGGACAAGGAAGTTCTGGCCTTAGGGTAGCAATCCTACTTGCTATAACTGTTGCCTAGCTAAGAATAAACTTCTACATCGACCTAGTCCGGGGTTGGCAATTGTTCTAGATTTTGCCACGACAGTGCTGGACTAGAGTCGCTGGGCCCGAGTAGTCCCTGGATGCGGGACATGTTTATGGATGGTGATCCGGGTAGGATCGGTATTTATCTATCTTAGGTCTTGCATAGCAAATCAACTCTTACAGGTCCACTATGATTTTGTTGAACTTAAACCTATGAACTCACCAGCGTAAGCTAACCTTTTAGCATGATTTCTCAGGTATTTGAGAGATGTTTGGATTACTTGATCGGTGGAAGCTTGGCAAGAAGGCGGGTTCAAGGATCATTTCTGACTCTGATAAACTATGGGGACCTATTTGATTAAACCATGTTTTGGGCCTAATATTTACTCTTTTGGATTAAATGTTTTAAATGACTAAATTTGGGATTGGTTTTGAATGTTAAATGACTATCTTTTGCTATACTTGTGTGCGATACCAATCCAATAGTAACGCCCCGAAAATTTGATTAAGTCTTCCGCTGTACCAAGATTTGTGGGTGTTACAGATAGTCACTCTTTAGTCAATGGAATTATGAGAATTAATCGGCAAATTAATCTCCTCATAATGTTCCTCCATTATAGCCATAGTGGTTACAAGACCATGTTAAAGTGGTCTTAATTACACGATTGTAACTGCCTAACAAACTTACTTTTGCCCAGTAGTACTAACTTATGCCCAACAGTACTAACTGTGCATTGGCAATATTACTACTAGCAGTAGTAACTCTGCCCAGCAGTAGTAACATTACTACTAGCAGTAGTAACTACTTAACCACTATAAGAGTCATGGTGTTCCAGGACCTTATAGGTGTACACTCCGTACCTCCTGACCCATTACGAGGTGTGAACTAATCCCACAAGTGCACTAAATTTTCCAACACATTTGACATAACTGAAGACAACGAGCCTTGCGTTAGCTGTGGCTCAGTCTCACTTATACACTCGCTCAGTTCTTGCCATAATGGCTCAAGTGAAAGATTTAATTTCCACATAGTGACATGCTCTTGATTGTCATCGTTTTTCGCACTCTTGTCATCTATATCGGTACAGTGAGTGAGCTAAGTGTTTACAGATTCTAAGAACAGCAACCCACCATGGAACCCGAGCTCAAACCTAGCATTTGCGTGTTTCTTAGTGTGATGAGTTCACTGATGGCGGACCCGCTCAAACTATGAGCTAAATTTGAAAGATCTACAATAAAGAATTTTCTATGTGATGAAGCAACTGAGGCCAACTTCTACATAACTTTCCCCCGTAAGCAGATAAACTTTATCGGATTGCCTAATGAAAAGAATATTCAAGTATTAAACTTTAAGTTATGCTACATGTAAATAATATCAATGTGAACTAAATATTACCCCTCGTGGCCAAGAAGGCTGCATAGATTATGAAGATCAGTTTGTGGTAGCTTCATAAAAATGTCATTCATGTTGACTTTTTTCAGATTGTCTGATGTGGATAATCCATCACTGACACTTTTATCATCCTGATTTGGTTCTGCTGCTGCAGAGGAAGAATCTTCCTAAGGTTGAGAAACGGCTTCTTGAACTTCGGAACTGGCCACTGTTTTTTCGGTATGAGATTGGGACTCTAACTTTGAAGCAGCGGTGTACACAACCACTTGAAGTAGACCCATCACCTGCCCGATAAGTATATAGTAGTGAATATTAAACCCATACATTGCACAGCCAAATATTGTAAATTTTAGCCCATACAGTGAATGTTAAACCTACACATTCCAATTAACCTGAACCATGTATAAGACTATTTACTGGGTGTAAAAACCTTTTACTCAAAAAAAATGCAGGGAAGAAGATAAAGGAACGGGGTGGAAAGATGGATGGTCCTTTTTAGGTTTGGCAATAGGTTATAAAGGGGGTCAAGAGGTTCAAATAGTTTTTAAAAGGTCAACAAATGGTTAGAAAACGGGTTTTTCAGGGGGTTCGAAGAGGAGTCCTCAATTTCAGTCGGCAAATTTGCCAATTTGTTTGCGAATTTTGTGGCTATATATGTAACTTTCGGTTTTTTTGGGTTATTTTCTCCAAGTTAAAGGAACAAAATGATATAATGATATCAGAACACACAATGGATAATTTAATAGCCAATTTGGCCCACTTTCATTTTAGCAGTTTTTACTATTTTGACTCTACAAATATAGAACATTACGCAACCACTTAAAATTGAAAGAATGACAAAAAAAATGTAAGCTTGAAAGATTGCAACATTAAAGACAACTAAAATACCTGTTCTAGATGGGCAATACTGCGAAGGAAGAGAGGCTGCTTCAAGAGCTTGACAAATAATAGTATAGGAATATCACCTTCCGATCCAACAGGTTGAGAGATTTCTCCTCCTTCAACAACCTTCTCTTTTCCCTTATCATTCTTCTTATCATGGTAATTGGAATTCAAGGACTCCGGAACAAGTGAAGAATCAAAGTAGAACAACAAATTAGCTACGGAAGAATGATTTGTAGCCAAGTAAGTCAAAATCTCAAGAACCGGACGCAGTACTAAAGGCGGGAGACCTGTACATGGGAAGTTCTATATCATCAGCACCATTAGATGACAAATATCAAATGCATAATGAAGTGCGGATTTTAATAACCAGTACCATTTAAGAGATGTGATCGGCCATATACAACATTAGACTGACACCCATAAAGCCTCTGAGAATTTACTGTCGTCAATCCACCTGCAGAGCCCTCAGTCTGCATCTCATGTGGTTCATTCTCTATATGTGTTAATGGTGATCTTTATGGTTACTTTAAAGGAGGCAGAGGGTTGAGGCAAGGGGACACCATATCCCCTTACCTATTCACTATAGTTATGGAGGTTTTTAACATGCTGATGATGAAAAATATAGAAGAGGCTCAAAGCTTTAAGTATCATTATGGGTGTAAAGAGCTTAAACTGACTCATCTGTGCTTTGCAGACGATCATTTAGTTTTATGTAATGCAGATAAGGATTCCCTTAGTGTGGTCAAGAAGTCTTTGAATGAATTTAGCAAGGTGTCTGGTTTATTCCCCAATGTAAGCAAAAGCACCATCTTATTTGGTAGCCTAACTGAGATGAGAAAACAAGAGCTGTTGCAAGTAATGCCTTTTAAATGTGGTAAGCTGCCTATGAAATACTTGGGTGTTCCTTTGCTGGCAAAGAAACTTGGAGTTAATGATTGTAGGAGTCTTGTGGAGAAAGTGGCAAATAGAATTAACTATTGGAGAAACAAGATGCTGTCATATGGAGGGAGCATCCAACTTACAGCCTCTGTCCTTTCATCTATGCAAGTGTATCGGGCTTCTGTCTATTTGCTTCCTATCACTATTATCAAAGAAATTGAAAAGCTATTTAAGAGGTTTCTTTGGAATTCTGGTGGTTCTGCTCAAGGAGTATGAATTGCAGGCCAAAGGATCAAAGAAGTCTAGGTATAAAGCCTTTGCAGAAGTGGAATGAAGTTTTGTTAGCTAAACAGCTGTGGAAAATCATTGATAGACAGGATTCTCTCTGGGTAAAGTGGGTCAATATTGTCAAGTTAAAAGATAAAAGTATCTGGGTGGCTGAGTCTAATAGTTCTGATAGTTGGGGTTGGAAATACATTTTGGAGTTAAGAGATAGAATTAAGCCTTTTGTGATGTATAAGCTAGGGGATGGTAAAGATACCTCTGCTTGACATGATAATTGGTGCAGTTTTGGCCCTCTTGATAGATATGTGAATAATAGAGCATTGTATGATGCTAGGCTTAGTGAAAATAACAAATTTATAATGGTGGTTGGATTTGGCCTAGCAATTGGGGTGAATTGCATCCTCCTATTAACAATCTTCCTGTACCGGCATTAGATGTTGACAAACATGACAGTGTGCATTGGGTAGATGCTAATCACAAAGCAGTAAAGTTTTCTACAAGAACAGCTTGGCTAAGTATGAGAGACAATGGAGATACAGTGGGTTGAATCATGTTATTTGGTTTTCACAGTTTAACCCAAAGCAGGCTTTTATTCTTTGGCTTGCCATTCAAGGGAAGCTTCTAACACAGGATAAACTTATGGCTTGGCAAAAAGAGAGTGATCTCAAGTGTCCAATGTGTAAAAGATGTGCAGATAGTCATGACCATTTATTTTTCCAATGTCCCTATGCTCATAAAGTCTGGTTGAGTATGAAGAGTAAGAGCAGATTTCAGGGAGTGAGTAGAACATTAAATGAGGTTGTGGTCTCTTTGTCTACTCAACCTTTCAGGAATATGATTTGAAGTGTTCTGAACAGATTGGTGTTAGCAGCAACAGTGTACTACATATGGCAAGAAAGAAATAGAAGGATTTTTCAAAACTGTGTTAGAAAGGAAGAAGAGTTAATCAAAGTTATCAGTGACAATGTGGTTGATAAGTTGAGCAGCCTGAAAGTGAAAAGGTCTTTAGCTGTGAATTCGGGTAGCTAAAGAGTGGGGTTTAAGATGGGATAAACTGAGATTGATCCCAGGTGGTAAGTAGTTTTTTGACAATGTTCTGTTTTGGAATGTAGTTTAGAGGGTGTTTGGATCTAGTATAGTCTGATGGAATGGGAGCCTTTTATTTGTTAAGAGTGGCTTAGTGATGTTGTGATTAGCAGGAGTGTCTATTTGGTGAGTGATGAAAGATGACCCACCCTATAGAGGTTGCTTTATCACAAGTTATCCTATGGTTTTTGGTGAGTTCATTGTTTTGTATAATGTTATGGGATGCTGATGGCCTTGTATCTTGAGTTAGATGAAAAGTCTAAGTAGTCATCAGGAGTCTGAACTTGGGGTGCCTGGAGTGGTAACAAGTATTAGATTTCCTGCTCTGTCTATTTGGATTAGTAGTCTTTCTCATAAAGTAGGTTTCCAGAATGTTTGGTGGAATGCCAGCCTGATGAGGTCTAGCTTTTGTTCTGTTCATTTCTTTCTGGGAGGGTCAGTTGGTTCTGAATTGAGCAAAGGTCTGGGAAATGTAGTCAAGGCGGGATGTCACATTGGGTAACTCTATACACTTGAGTGATGCCAGTAATGGAAATGTAGCGCTGTGTATTTGAGCCTCAATGGAATAGGAGTTTTTCTTCCTATCTTGATGATGCCTGTGGGTGTTATTAGGAAGGGTGTTTGTCCATGTGGAAATGTAGTCAAGTAGGATATTTTCTCCATGGTTGCCTAAAGTTTAGCCTGCTACAATGTGCTATCTTTAGAAGAATGGTGATTGTTATCAGCTTTAGTGTATTCATTAGTTTGTTGGATGTTTGTATGTCTGTTCATTTTTCAGCTCGGTGGGCATGTCTACAACGTCTTATGTATCTAAAATGTAATTTGATGATTTAGTTATTAATACAATTCATCATTTCAAGGTATAAATATCAAATGCATAATGAAGTGCGGATTTTTATAACCAGTACCATTTAAGAGCTGTGATCGGCCATATACAACATTAGACTGACACCCATAAAGCCTCTGAGAATTTACTGTCGTCAATCCACCTGCAGAGCCCTCGGTCTCCATCTTGATCATGTCAAGTAGCAGGTAAACAAAGACTGCCCTTGTAGAACTATGAGCACTTAAGTTCAAGAAGAGTCTCTGCAGAAGGCCTTTCCCAAGGGGCTGATAACATGACATCAAAATGGTCACATAATTTATAGCAAGTAATTAAGAATTCAGTAGTTAGTATCTTAGATGGAGTACTTAATACCTGTGCTAGTCGAAGAAGCCTGATCAATGATTTCAAAGCATCAGGATCTAAAAGTGGATCCCCTTCTACTTCCTTCACTTTCAAGCTTTCTAGAAGAGCAGAAGATGTCCTCCGGCCTATTGTAACACCAACACCCCTATCTATTACTGTCTGCCTATCAAATCCCAACCCATTCCTCCTATTATTAAGTCTATGGCTGTTTCCAAATAAGCTACGAGCCTGGTAGTGACTCATAGCTCTATCTCTAAGCATTTGTGCTTCAGCAAGTAAAGGAGATGGCAATGCTGAAAGCACCGCCTTTGAAGATGTCAATAGAACCTAAATAAACAATACAAAAAAACAGAACTAAGCATACTTGAATAACTATCAAGCATAACTGATGAGTCACGAAGATGAAAATGCAAACCTCTTCGCCAAAGCCCATTCCTCGCTTCTCTTTTGCTTCTTCAATACGGATTCAGGAACCAATTGTCCTGCCGCCTTGGCGCCTTCAACCATTTCTTCACTCTATAACATACATGTATTGTTAAAGCCATTATACGAGATAATTCATCAATTAAAATCAAACACAAGTTGTATCCGACTACCTAAAACAAAATTTCAATGCAAACTCTACAAATACAACGGCCCTATTATCAAAACGTAATTGCAACAATTCGTAGCACATTTTATATTTCTTGTCCCATAAAAAGTGTGCACTGAAAACTAGTATAATCGAAACCCTTTTTACCGATTATCAAAGTTTTGATTTTTTTCTAACATTATATGCAAAATACTTAAAAAATGTTTACGGGGTGTTTGTCTTTGCTTATTTAACAAGCGTATTGTAAAATTAGTAACCCCATAAGCTCATTTTTAATGGCTTATGAGCTTATAGCTTATATAAGTTCATAAGCCATAAAAATGAGCTTATTAGATTACCAGACTTTGAATAAGCTCATAAGCCAATCTAATAAGCTAAAAACAAACAATAAGTTGTGCTATGGAAACATATTAATGAGATAATCTACTCCAAAACGCAATCCCAAACACCCTCTTACATTATCCATATCAACGGGTTGACCTTCAGCTTGTTGTGCAACCCTTTGTGGTGGGGCCCGCAACGACTCCAAACCAACAGAAAAATCAGACACCCTTTGTGTTTGGTCACCAAATGCATAACTGAATACAGGTTAGCAAAGACAAGTGAGAGAAGGTGAGTGATGAAGAGATTGAACCGGGTTTTTTTTATATTTGGGTTTATGGGCTAGTTTTGTGGGTTGTGTGAAGAGGATTCATAGGCCTATTATGTTGTGTGTGGTGGCCCAAGAGAATTTATGACTTTTGGGCTTTTTCCAACCAGACCATTACAAACAGACACATGATTTTCAAAAAGTAATTCTTAATATCCGTTTAGTTTGTAGATGGGTTTAGGATTTGAATTTGGATGAAGATTTGGATTTAGATTTGATATGAGAAATAGAAAACTTATTTATAAGTTACAATAAATATTTTATATTATTTTAAATTAAATTAAATTATTTTTGTAAGATATAAAAATAGTGGTTCATCACTATCTACACATAACAAAAAACTTGTCCCACCACTTCCTACCAAACTTGGCTAAATCCTAGCTAGCTGTGGATTCAATTTTAACACTATTTCGATTGTGCACAACGAAAACCAACTAACAAAATATCAACCAAATAATAGTTTTTTTGTGATGATTGCTCAATACCCACCCCACACCCATAAACCAAACACACCCTTAGGGGACGTTTGGTATAAGTGAATCGTAAAGAATGAAAATGCAGAGAAACATAATAAAACTGAAGAAAGAGAATTGACTCGTCTGTTTGGTATAGCTCGAGAATCGACATGAGAATAATGATTCTTCTGTTTGGTTGTGTCATGTAGTAGAATGGAAATGTATCTAATTAACAAAATTGTCTATAACAACAATAAAACATTGCGGGTTATTTCAAACAAGAAGATTGAATAAAATGATCAGGTATACTTCAAAATAAAGTAAAAATAAAATGATCAGGTAGATATATGCGTGACTAAAATGGTCAAATAAAACACGTTGATTATCAATCAAATAAGGACTATGTTATTCTATGAATTCCAATTGATCTGAACCAAAATCCCCAAATGTGCAGCTAAAGGATAAAGCATAGAAATTCTAAATTTGATGCTTGTTGTGCCATGTGCATAAATGTGTTTATTGACTAACATATCAATGCTACAAAAAACATAGTTCTGCTGTGAATTAATACTAGACCATGTTGTTACAAGTGTATATCATGGTGTAAAAAAAAAAAAAAAAAACTGAATAAGAAAATCAAGAGCGCCTTTGACATTAACATTGTGTTTTTTTAAAGACCAATTTCCAACCATCTGATCCAATAAAAGCTTCAAACCCCTATTAGGTCAATCAATTGAGTGAGTTCATTATCATCCTTAAGTAAATAAGAAGTGAAATTATGACGATGATGATCAATACGACCAACAAGAGCAGTATAGGATATGAAGATTTAGAGACTTGAATGAAAACCCAGATAGATTTATAAACACAGAAGAAAAAACTAGTATAGGGTTAGGTAGGTGTTTTAAGTTTCACATGTAATGTGCCTTGCACGTGAATTTCCCTTTAAAACCTTTGTGATTTTTAGTTTGACCCTCATTCCTACCGAGAATCACCCTCAAGTTTAGTTTACCATTCTCACTATTTCTCCGCTTTTTATAAAGAATGAAAATGGTGGAAAGAGAATCACATATTGATTTTAGGTTCTCATTCTAAGTTGCTCACAAACACGAGAAAACCCTCAAATTCCCTTTCCCACCATTCCACTCACTCTTACCAAACATCCCCTTAGTGTGCATGTTCACTTCAGGAAACACTTCCTCTTACAGGAATCCCTCACTATTTATTGTATTGTTATTTTATATTATATGAGTGTATATTGTACGTGTCTTTAATAATTAAAAATGAAAAAAAAAATTAATAAAAAGAGAGAACGCGTTGAAGGTGTTAAGGAGAAGATGGGGAAAGAGAGAAAAACTCATAAAATGGTCGTGTTAAAAATCAAGTATCGAATTTGTATTTGGTGATGTTAAAAATCAAGATAATGATGACGTCAGCAATCTGGGATTTTTTTTTGCTGGAGGTGGAAATGCTGATAATTATAACAATCATAGGATAACCTTCCTTTTTTTTTTCTTTAAAAAAAAAAAAAAATTGTCAGCCTAATAAGATTAATGTCATACAGACTTGTACCAGGAGCGATTTTCCATAACTTAGTTTAGCTTTAATTTGTCTGTGGATGGACCTAGTTTAATATAACAAAAGATTATTTGTTCCACATTGGTATAGGATGAGAAATTTGCGCGTTTAAAGTTGTTCGCCTAAGATTAATGTCATATACTGGTACTAGGAGCGACTTGCCTTAATGTAGTTTAGGTTTAATTTGTGCGATGTTGGTATGTAGAATGATTGGTTGTGGACATTGTTTAACAACACAAAACAAATTATTATCTGTTCTACATTGGTATGTTGGGTGGAACACTGACACATATTGGGATTGACTAGGTGCATCGGGTGCATAGAGGAAAATAGAGGTTTTTTACAAATATTAACACCACGCTGCAAAAATCCATGGGTGTCTTTTGACGTGGGACTCACCGTGGTTCTGTCCTTATTGAATGGCATGGGATATGGAATTTGAGCATTTTAAGTTGAAACCTCAAGGATTTGGCTAGTCCATTCCTTTCGGCTTTACAAAACAATATCATCTAATCACTTGTGTCATAGTTTGGGAACTCTAATCCAAACACGTCTTGACAATCTAATAGCTTTAGGAAAGCAAGTTCGTCTAATACAGTAAAGATCGTTATTTAGTATTACATCTAATTTGTAAAAAATAAAAAAGATGAAGTTGTGTACTTGAAAGAGTGATGGTTTTGCTTAACCTATTTGCTAAGACACGGTAATTTTAGGCTGCTCCCAATCGAGCATCGGCAAGGGTTGGCAAGGCACAGACCACTCGGACCATGTTCCTTTGACTCCGGCAAGGGATAGGTGAGAGACCATAGGTGAAGCTTTCACCTTCTATGTAAACGTGCCATGGTGGGCTCCAACAAAATTGATCCGTTTGGTTTTGCATATTAAAAAAAAAAATAAAATCCACTTCCCCATTTTCTACCAATAAATACCCCAAACTTTTACATTTTTAAACACAAATTCTCATTTTATATACTTTCATTCTCTCATTATCATTTTACTTCTAAGCTTATACCAAAATGTTTCAACAAAGCACTCTCAAAAACACAAAACGTCTATAACGAAACACTATCCGAAGCAATCCCGAACTATTTTAATACATTTGATTCATATTCAGGTTTATCCGAACTGAATGGATCCGATCGAGAAGATGTATGGTCCTTTTTTGATTTGGCAATTGGCTCAAAAGGGGTCAAAAGGTTCAAATAGTTTTAAAAAGGTCCACAAAAGGTTAAAGAAAAAAAATGGGGTTCGTTCGAAGAGGAGTCAACAATTTGAGTCCCCAAATTTCTTTATCATCATCATCTCAATCTCAATCTCAAAAGTCAAAACACTGGTAGCAGCAGAATCGCCATCGTTATTTCTGAAATAGTGAAAACAACAACAACAAATCGTCAGGAGAACAAAGTATTGAAGCTGTATTTGGTGATGTTAAAAATCAACATGACGTCAGCAATCTTGGGATTTTTTTTATTTGGCTGGAGGTGGAGAAAAATAGTAACCTTGAGGAAGAAGAAGAAAATGGATTATTGGATCAAATCTTTATCTCATCTACTTATTTAATGGTATATCCTTTGTCTCTTTTTTTTTATTTATTATTTTTTTATTTTATTTTTTTATTTAAGTTGTTAGCCTAATAAGATTAATGCCATATACTAGTACTAGCTTAATTTCTGCGATGTTGGTATGTAGAGTGATTAGCTGCGGACCGATCGTGTTTAACAAACCAAAACAAAACATTATCCGTGGACCTTAGTACTATGCTCAACTTTTTGTTAACCTAATATTAATGTCATAGACTTGTACTAGGAGTGGTTTTCCATGAAGTAGTTTAGCTTTAGTTTGTATGTGGACCTTGTTTAACAAAACAAAAGGTTAATAGTCTCACATTGGTATAGGTGAGAAACTTGAGCGTTTAAAAATGTTAGCCTAACATTACTGTCATAGACTAGTTCTAGGAGCGATTTGCCTTAGTGTAGTTTAGGTTTAATTTGTGCGATTTTGGTATGTAGAATGATTGGCTATGGACCTTGTTTAACAAACAAAATAGTACCCGGGCCACATAGGTATGGGATAAGAAATTTGAGCTCAAGTCTAAAGGAGTGGGTTAACTAATACCCTTCCACCTTGATTTTTAGTTGAAACCTCGGCTAGTCTATTGCCTTCGGCTTTTACTATTCATGTGTTAGAAGTTGCCAAGCAAACCTCTTGAAAAGGGAGGGCTTTACTTGGTTTGAGTCTGTGTGATGGTGGGTTCAAAGTTTCAAATTCCGTGGATTAGTAGGCCAAAAGGTCACAAACCATGGTATCTAAAATAAAACGCTATATTAAACAACATCGTCCAATCATTTGTATCATAGTTTTTGGTACTCCAAACAAGTTTTGATAATCTAATACCTTTAGGAAGCTAAGTTCGTCTAATACTGTGAAATATTATTATTTATTAAATCTAATTTGTGGATGGAACATTGAAGTTAGGTTAAAAATGAATCACACAAGTGTGCACTGGTGAACTTGAAAAAGTGATGATTCAACTAGTGCTATCTAACCTATTTGCTAAGAGACGGTTTGTTATGTGATGTGGTTTATGGGTCATTCATGCTTGTAAGTGCAACATGATTGTTGATTACTTGTTTAGTTTTACATGATTGATGTTAATTCAGTAATGATTTCAACTTCTTGTTAGCCTAATAAGATTAATGTCATAGACTAGTACTAGGTTAATTTATGCCATGTAGGTATGCAGAGTGATTAGCTGCGGACCGACCAGGTTTAACAAAACAAAACATTATCCGTGGACCTTAGTACTATGCTCAACTTTTTGTTAACCTAAGATTAATGTCATGAAGACTTGTAATAGGAGCGAGTTTCCATAACTTAATGTAGCTTAAATTTGTCTTGTTTAACAAAACAAAAGATTATCTGTCCAGCATTGGTACAGGTGAGAAATTTGAGCGTTTAAAGATGCTAGGTTTAATTTGTTGTCATATACTAGTATTAGGAATGATTTGCCTTAGTGTAGTTTAGGTTTAATTTCTGCGATGTTGGTATGTAGAATAATTGGTTGTGGAGCTTTTTTAACTAAACAAAAGATTATTGTAACAATCCCCATCCCACATAATTCCGGGATAAGAAAAAATTTGAGTGTCATGCAAGTCTAAAAAGAAGTTCAATTCTTGTTAGGTGCAAACAAAGTGCCAACCTAAGCTTCCGAGGGCATTACCTGGTTTGAGTATGTGTGGTGGTGGGCTCTAATCTCGTGAATTAGTGGGCCAAACATTAAGTAAGGTTAAAAATGAATAGCACACGGGTGAACTTGAAAGGGCGCTGATCGAATTAGTGTTGTCTAACCTAATTTTGCTAAGAGACCTTTTTATCTGTGATGTTTATTGTCATTGATGCTTGTAAGTGCAACATGATTTTTGATTACTTGTATAGTTTTAGTTTGTTTACATATGATTGATGTTAATTGAATTATGATTTGAATGTCAGTGTGGTTGATGTTTAAATATTGATTGGATAACGTTAGTTACTACTAATATAAAGGACCACAAGATATTCTCCCAAAAGTTTAAATATAAAAGAGACTTGTAATGTAAAGCATAATAGGGCCCTTCCCCACGGATCTAGTCCCGGGCTATGAGCACCTATTCCAATCACCTTTGGCCAAGAGCTGCGATTGAACCCAAGACCTCTATTTCTCCAAAAGCCCATGTTTGCCGGGAAACCATGACCACATGATGTTGATGGTGTTTAATTACTACATTGCCTTCTGTCAGTTATTTGGTTTCAATATAAGAGAGACTTGTAATGTAAAGCAGAATAGGGCCCTCTAAACTGTCATACCCTGCTGCTTTTTTGGGGCAGCTGCAGGGGTCATGCACATGGGTGAAGTTGACCTTGTATGCATGATTTTTTTAGGGGAACTTTCTTGTATCAAACAAGGAACATATGCTCGCCAGCACATGTATGTATGTATGCATGTATCCATATGCCGTAATGAAGACCTTATATGAAAGGGTATCAAGTGTTGGTTACACCATCATAACCTATTTTTAATATACATTTCTGATATCCTAAAGTATCATTTTGTCTGACTATCTATGTTAACTTGAATATTTTACTTTTAAAAATTACCAGAATCAACTGTATTCCATTTAAGTAATAAAGTAATGAGCTTGTCAGTACAAGAAATGCAATTTTTTTTTAAAAGTTAAACTGGAACAAAACACGCACATAACACATAAAATTTGACTTTTAGGTACCGGTTTGGTTTTATATGTGTGCTGATTTAAAATTGGTTTGATCCCACCCGTGCCATAAGCCGATTTTTTGGTCTCCTGTGCGGCTGTATGCTCCACCAAATTGTTGCTAGGCAGCTCACTAACTAGGCTTCTGCAACATGTAAATTATATATATGTATGCTCCTGTTAGATCCTTATGTGTGTGATCGAACATTTAAGGTTCTCACTTCTTGCTTCTGTGAGCATCACTCATATCTCTTAGTTTATAATAACTAGGTTCAACAACTCAAACAGAGCTATACATATTCCTAGTTTCCATGTCGGAAACATGTCCGCTCACCTCAAAAGTCATTACTTATAGTGTGAGGCCAAACCGCCAAAGTTTATTCCGGCTAGCTCTAGTGTTTTTTTTGTTGTTGCGGTATAATGCTCTTTAACTATTGTCTATATATGGTGCATACTCTAATGAAAGATGTTTAACCACAATGCTTGACCACAGGCCCAAATCATGCATTTGGCGACTTAATTGCTGCCTCAGGAATCACAGATGACATGCTTGATAGTTTAATGGCCCTCAAGGACTTAGACGATGTTCCGGATTGCCCCCTAAGCACATTGAGGATATGCGTTATGAAAAGAACACCAGAAGTCCACAAGAGCTGACATAGAGCGACAAAAGCAAGAGGAAATTGCCAGTGCACGCGTTAGACAAGTTGATAGTCAGGGCAGGGCTTATGGGACTGGAAAAAGGAAATGTAGTATTGCCCGTGTCTGGATTGAAACTGGTGAGGGTAAATTTCTCGTAAATGACAATCAATTCGATGTCTATTTCCCGATGCTTGATCATCGAGCTGCTCTTCTTCGTCCTCTTACCGAGACAAAAACATTGGGTCTTCTGGATGTTAATTGTACTGTGAAGGGGAGGGGGTGTTGTATCAGGTTTGAAGCATTAAATTTACATTGTTTATTCTTGTTTTAATGCATAATTTGATGTGGCAAAATGGGAGGTTTGGATGTTGTGTTTATGATGGATGTTGTATCTTATGTCACCTTTTCTTTGCAATTTCCATTAATAATAATATTTTCTCCAACTTCACTCTAGCTCGGTTGATTATGCATGGCATTATACTTTTTTGTTCTTTCAATTCTTTGGGGACACAAATCTAAACTTAGTAAGTGCATGAAACAGGTCAAATAGGCGCAATTCGTCTTGGTATGAGTAGGGCACTGCAAAACTGGGCCCCAGATCAGTTCCGTCCTCCTTTGAAAGAAGGTAAATACGGCTTTTATTTACCTTTTTATTCTTTTGCATATGCTTGAAACTGATTTATTGATCTAAGTCGACACACTCCCTTTAGTCTCTTTTTATAGCTGTTTTACAAATGAGTCACTTGTGCTTTCGAAAGTTGATCATTACAGTTTCTATGAGATGGAAGGACCATTTGATATGATATTAGTTAGTCACCTTGTTTAAAATACATGGAGTTTTTGATATATGAGATTATTTGGGCCCAATCTAGTGCTAGTCAAGCTCTTTATGTCTTATAGGTGCTCATTTGTTTGTTTGTGTGGGGGACGCCGGGTGATTTCATCTTTCTTTATCTTTTCATATATTAATATTTGAAGGGGATTCATGAGAGGCGCAAATGAGCAGTTAGGTGGGTTGTGTAACAAGTCAAAATGTGTCATTTTAACAGTTCCAGGATAGAGTGGATCGACCATCAATTTTTTGTCGCTTTTCAGTTTTATAAATGATTATTGTATTAAGATTGTAGCTACCACCATAATGCTACAATAATATTCCAGTTTTAGCTATAAGCGTTTTAGGAGGCTTTAGCACTTGAAAATGTGTTTGGCCTGTTTCCATCCTAAGCAACTCTAGGAAAATGTACTGTTAAAGCCTTTGGAGATAAACTGAAACCCGGATTGACCCATATTTCTGCAAACGGGCATAATTTGCCACCTCTAGACTCAAAACAGGGATCATGCATGCTATAGTTTTTAGTCCTTCCTGTTCTAGAGGAACCTTATATCTGTCATATCTGTCACATGTAATAAATAGAATTCATAGAAACGTGATCGGATTTTATGAAAGGCATTGTTACAGTAACGTGTGATTGGATTGTATGAGGTCTTATGGGGATCTTACATGTATTTTGTATTTCTTTTCACTATATTGTTCCATGCCAGATGTACTACCCCATACCATTTGCACTTTGGCGACTTTTGACACGTTCAACCATCTGACCAGTTTGCTTATTCTTTTTTCTATGTTTGCATTTTATCCCAACTCCTACTCGTTAGGTCACAGTTGGAGGTTATTTTTTCATTCTATGGCCAAAGTTCATTGATATTTGAACTTGTATCATAACGTGTAATTTGTGTGTTTGGCAGCTGGTTTCTTGACAAGAGACTCGAGAATTGTGGAGCGGAAGAAACCTGGTAAAGCGAAAGCAAGAAAGAGCTTCCAATGGGTCAAGCGTTAGACAATTTTTGATTTGCTAGATCTCTATTTATGGTAACAACTCGATGTGTCGGGGCAAATATTTTGTTTCACGTTTGGGATCTTAATATTTTTATCATCACAATTCTGGACTTGGACTTGCAAAGCTTAGTTTGTTGTCTTAGATAATATTTAGATCCTTGTCATGTTTAGAGCAGAACCAATATAGTAGTTGCTGGACTTTTTGCCGTTTTAAGTTACAACAGAAGTCATGTAACCATGAAATTAATAATTTTGTTGGATTTTTATAGTGAATCTTGAGTAGAAGCGGCCGAGTCTAGAATTCTGATAAGATGTTAAGTAATCTCCCTCCATCTTATGAAAACTATGCACCTTACTATTTATGTTTGGAGGTTTGCTAGAACCACATAAATTTTACAAAAAAACATTCACACAATGATGTGGCATGACGCTTAAACCAATTATTTATTCTATTCATTCTAATTTTTATGACTAATTTTCTTATTTTACCCTCCTAATCAAAACTCGCATTAATTGCCCAATCTAATTTCTATAATAATGAGGGTAAAAATGACATTTTATTAATCAAAACTTGCATTGATTACGCCTATCATAATTTCTCAATACTAACTTGTTCGTAAACGGATTAGTTTGATCTGGTTCGATCTCTTGACGGAATGTTTGTGAATGCAACAGGTTAATTTACTGTCTACTCGTCCTCTTCAGAGTGATACCAAAAGTACCGTACAATGCAAACTTTTACTATAATAACATGGATGTTATGAACAAAAAGTAGTTTTATGCATCAATAGTAGTAGATATACCGATGGATGTTACATTGAAGGGTATGTCCCAATGTTTTTGTTCAGGTTAGCAGTTCATATAAGTCGAAGCACATAATCAACGTCAACTTCATAATGCAAAGGTATGAGCATATTTCAATTACAAACAATACCCAGAACCATTTGTGACTTGAAGAACCATCATTTCATGGTTATGACATTACAAAATATTTTACTAAACACCATTCCTTTAATCAACAACGATACAAATAACAAATCTACTTCCAAAAGTGTAAATAACAACATTTAATACCAAAAAGAGGGATTGAAATACACTTCTAAACCTTAACCTCGACATCGACACCAGCAGTTGGGTGTAGGATATCAATGAGCCTTTGATGCGTCCTGATCTCAAAATGGAATCTCGCATCTTTGTGAAAATGAGGGATTTCAGCACACAATAGATTCTCTTCTTGGTGGTAGTGTAACGGCCCATTAATGTCAGCATCCTTAATCTCGCTTGTATGTATCTTTTAAAGATAGGAGCGCCATGTACCTTAAGAACCACGAAACTACTTTAGCTTATATGGAATTGCACTATTAGTTTGAAAATAAAATGCGATCAATAGAATGGAGAATTTATGAAACAGATACGAGAGTTACATAGTTAAGAAAATAAAACCGTCGTTGTGGTTTTGTTAAATCACACACACATTTCTTACAACTTTGGAAGTACACGCTAGAGGCCAATGGCTAACTAGTAACTACTCTGGTATGCAACTAATCCTACCAAACCACAAGGACAATTTTTGCAATTTATTCTTAATTAACCAAATAAACACCAAAACTCACCTTGTCGTTGTAAAACCCAAACCGTGAACGCATTAAAAGACTATTATACCCCTCGAGTGATAAACCGTAAAACAAAGCCAACTCGATTTTCCGCTAAGTACTTATGATAATCAAATTACATGGGACATTTGATAATAAAACATACATTAACTTACAAATAAATGTGGCACATTAATATATTACAAGTAGCTACTTAAGAAACCAAATAAATAAAAGGTACAAAATATTTTTGGAAGGTGAATTAGAGATGTGATTTGGTCCCTTATTTCCTCTTGATCGGCCCTATTCAAACGCATAGGCTCCCCATATAATTTCCTGATTTGTCTCACTCTTATCCCCTATAACTACCTATTCTATATCAAAATAAGTTTCACACAAAAACCCTAATCCCCTCACCCTAAAAGTGACGGCAAAACACTCCTCCATTCCATTTAAATTCTGTCGCCAAGAAGCAAGGTCCAAAGGAGATTGTACGAGGTTCGTCTAGGCTGCTGAATCGTGTACTTGGTACGAGTATTGCTTGGTTTTGGTTGTGGGTTTACTGCTGCTGCTGTCGTGGTATTTAAGGGTCACACAAAGGGCTTGTTTGCTTGGTTTCGATCTTGCTTTTCTTCCTTGTTGTCTCACGCCACAAAGGTAACTGTTATAACCTTCGTCTCGTCTCCGGCTTTCATGAATCTGGTCATTTAATTGTTTCCTCATGCGCATGTCTATAAGAGCAAATATAACATCACATAAATTAACAAAGCTTGGCTCATGAAATCATAACCAGGATCATGTAATAGTAAAGATGTCATGCATGTTATTTCAACCTGTAAATACTTCTGTCTTGAATTCCTCGTCACGTGAATTATATGTCGCATGAAGTCATGTGTTAGAGTCGCGTTAATATTGAATGGTATAAGCATGTTAACGAATCATAAACCTTTGTATATGCTCATATTTTACTATTAAACTATGATCTAAAAACAAGTAATGAAGAGATCGAAATCGTTTTCGGTAATACTATGTATTACGTATGATATATAAAGAAGAAGATTTTCATGGGGCCTTTAGTAAAGTTAGTCTTACATATGATTATTATGATGAATAAATAGAACTTTGCATGCATGTGTGTAACATAATAAGACACATGAAATATATGTACATATCAACATCAGATTTGATTTGAATAAGTGTTATATAAGAAATTGATTTGGGTTTTTAGATCATGCATTGATGCATAAAATACGTATTGAAATCTGAGAAATACAACCTAGAGAATGAAGATGCTTGTCTAATACTGTTTTGATAACTGTATGAGTAAGGGTATATGTCATGTTGAGGCTGTCCATATTACTTGGGTTACTCGTAGGTCAAAAGGAGTAAAGGGTTTTGGTGTGTAAACTGTTTCTAAGAAATCAATAACGAGTATAATAAATGATCTAATAATTATCATACGAACCTTAATCTAAGTAGATTCATTGAAGAAAGGGTGACGTTTTTTGGCCTAAAGTGAACTGTAATTCTGAGCATTCAGGTGAGTTTTCATGTGCTTTTTAAATTGGGTTGCACTTTATTCGAAATAGTATCATGCAAACTTGTTTAAATGATCGTTATTTGCTACGTGTTTGGATTCTTTGATAATAAGCGAATGTTGAGAAATATGCTATATGTACATGAAGAGATATATAAATGTTGGATTATAAATCGTGAACCGTATAAATGTTGAATTGTGAATCGTGGAAATAAAGAAAGTTGGAACCGTTGAACCGAACGGAAAATAATGAATAGTTGGTTGATATGGTTTTGGTGATATGTGTTGAATCGTTGATTTTGTTGACTGTTGATAAGTATTGAGAATATGTGATCACTGAATAGTAATTAAATGATATTTGAGCAAATTGCATGATTGTTTTACAAGTTTGATGTTATTAGAAAAGTGTTTGATATTATAAGAATTGTTTTATACGTGAAAACCATGAATTCTCACTAGGCTTTTGGCTGACCCAAAACTCTTTTAAAATTTGTGCAACAGGAATCAGGAGATTATTTGAGATTGATTATGAGTAGAAGCTTCCGCTGATATAAGGTAAATTTGAGGTTCTTAATGCTCCGAAAAGGCGGGGTGTTATAGTCACAATCAGCCCCCACAATCCCAGTAGCCGTTTCACCATCTTCAACCTAATAAACAAACAAAACCCAAACCCACATAATGGTAAGATTGTTGAAGCTACTGATGATGTAATTTAAACATGTGTTGAAGGTGTTTGATAGAATGCTTGACTGAGTGATGAAGTGTTATCATATCCACTGTCTTTGCATTTATGAAAACACGTACAAAAAGTGTAACAAGCTTCAATATCAAGTTGGAATGATTTTTTCTACATAACTATTGATTTTGTTGGAATGATTTTTGTCGCCCAATATCAAATTCATATTGAAATGAAAATAGATAACAAAGAAAGTACCTTTAAAGCACAGTAGAGAAGACTCCTGCTTGGTCCCACAGACTGGTTTTTATCTCTGAAGGAAAATCATACAACTGAGGAAGCTTTGAAGATGCAGTGATACACAAACCTTTTAACCCAAATATGCTTTGCGGAAGATGACTTATACCTGTATCTGTTATAACTAGCTCTTTTAAACATTCTAATCGGCCTAGATCTTCAGGTAACTTCTCAAGAAGAGCACAACAACGAAGCTCGAGATACTTTAGATGTTTTAACATACAAATGCTATCTGGAAGATGTTTTATGTCTGTTGATGACAAATCCAGTCTCTCCAGAGATTCTAACTGGCTAATGTCCTCAGGCAACTTCCCAAGAGAATAACAGTATCTAACTTTGAGCCACTTCAGACGTTTTAGCATGCAGATGCTATCTGGAAGATATTCAATCTTCTTACTTCTCACATGTAGCTTCTCTAGACATTCTAATCGGCCAAGATCCTCTGGTAGCTTCTCAAGAAGATCACCATCATCGACTGTGAGAGATTCGAGATGTTTCAACATACAAATGCTATCCGGAAGATGTTTTATCTTCGTAGAGAACAAACAGAGCTCTTCTAGATATTCTAACCGGTCAAGATCTTTGGGAAACTCTGGAATATTGCATATGAGAGTAAGTTCTTTTAAACATTGTAAACTACAAATTATATCTGAAAATTTCTTCAAGTCTATGCAAGCACATAGACCAAAAGAAATAAGCTTCTCAATATTTCCAACTGATGACGGTAGATTTTCTTTATAATCACAATGAAACTGCATCTTCGGGAGATTACTGCCGAGGTGCAATGGGCATAAATCAAGGGACTTCCCAACCAGACGTAAATTAGCTGAAGAATAACTAACCTTCACCTTCGGTTTCAATCTATTGGAAAACACAAAATCAGTAAACCTCAAACAACGATATAAGCATAAGCTAACAACTTTGTTTAGACATCCATCGGGAGCCTTTATTTCTACCAACTTGTCACATCCAGAAAGATCTAAACTCTCAAGATTTGGAATCAGCTCAAGGTCAAGGCTCCTCAACCCTGATTTACTAAGGTTGAGGAATTTGAGATTTGGATTTGCAACAGACACGTGAAGTTCTTCAAAATCAGAACAAAATTTAAGATCTAACCTCTCAAGATTTGGAATCAGCTCAAGGTCAAGGCTCCTCAACCCTGATTCACTAAGGTTGAGGAATTTGAGATTTGGATATGCAACATGCACGCTAAGTTCTACAAAATCAGCAAAACCAGAAAGAGATAACGTTTCGAGATTCGGAGTCAACCCAAGGTCAAAGGTTCTTAACTTTAACTTTGAGTGACTGATTTCGAGATGCTTGAGCTTTTGACAAGTAACTGGCATGCAAAGTTCTTCTAATTTAGAAGAATACGTTAGAGATAACGACTCGAGATTCGGAGTCAACCCAAGGTCAAAGGTTTTTAACTTTGAGCTACTGATATTGAGATGCTTGAGCTTTTGACAAGTAACTGGCATGCAAAGTTCTTTTAATTTAGAAGAAAACTCTAAAGATAACGTCTCGAGATTCGGAGTCATCCCAAAGTCAAAGGTCGTCAAATTTGACCAACAGAGAGAAAGGAATTTGAGTTTTATAAGAACCTGTCAACGAAAACAAGAAAACAGATTTATATTAGCCTATTAACAAACCAATAAATTACTGTAATAGAATTATTACAAATTATGCAAAACAATTATTCTACCTTTTTTTTCTCTCTTTCCAAAGTTGTACTCCCTCCGTCCCATATTAACTGTCCTATTTGACTTTTCAAAGTCTTTCTTTTTCAACTTTGACATTGAATATTTTTATTTGTGTTATATAATACTTGATGCAAAATATATGAATAGAATGGAGGTTTAATTGTATTTTCATTGATATAACTTTCATCAAGTATTATATAACACAAACAAAAATATTTAAGGTCAAAGTTGACAAAGAAAGACTTTAAAAAGTCAAACAGGACAGTTAATATGGGACAGAGGTAGTACGATTCTTCTGCTATACTCCATTTCAAGTCCAACAAGATTGTTTGCTTCAAATGTTTTGGTTAAATACAAGAAAGGGTAATAAGAACATTTGAGATATTTTAAAGAATTTGGAAAGTATAGTCTGGTATTATTAAGACATCTTGACTCATTAAGTTTTAGACATCTTGTTGCAAAATCACAGTATGCAAAATTCACATCAAGATATCGAAGATTCTTCATTTTTCCAAGACCTTTCATAACAATTCTCGCATTTTTGTTTGACTCCGTAAGTTTTAGACATCTTGTTGCTTCAGTAACCTGTAATCCAAAAAAACAGGTCGAAGCAGAACAAATGAAAATGCATTAGTTTTCTCCACCTTACAAGTAAACTGATTTTTACCTTGTCATTAGCCAATATATCTTCAATTTCCTTATTAATCCACAGTCAGCTATGTTTGTTAGGCTCATTGGGGTGCGATCGACGAACAATGTTCTTTCCCATTTCTTCTATATGGTCATGCATGCCCAAGACCAGCTTACCATCATAACTAGAAGAAAGAGTTATGAGAGATCTCTGCTCAAGAACTTTTAAACCATTTCTAGCATAAAATCCACAGCTTTCAAGAATTCTGATTGCATCTTCTTTCTTCTCGCCTTTCAATATGCATGCAATGTCTAGAAATATTTGCTGATAATCATCCTCGAGGCTATTGTAGCTTAACTCTAGCTTTTCCAGAATCTCCTTCAAGGGAATATTTTTTAGTCTTTCTATGGCATCTACCCATTCATCCTTATCTTTACCACAGAAAAATGAACCCAATACTTTGACTGTCAAGGGATGACCAGCAGCATACCGTACAACTTTCCGTGATAGCTCTTCGTATCCTTGAGATGGAATCTCCCTTCCAAATGCATATCTACTGGGAGACAAATTGCTTCCTTATCTGATAAGAGATTGATATCACGAATCAAATGCACTTTGTGTGCTACCAACACTTGCTCATCTCTTGTTGTAATGATAATTCTACTTCCTGGCTTAAACCAGTTAGGTCCACTTGCTAAGGCCACAAGTTGGTCTATGTAATCCACATCATCTAGAACAAGAAGAACCTTTTTGCCGCACATCCTCTCTTTCATAATGTTTTTCCCATCAGTAACACCATTCACAGTGACGTCTTCTTTCAGCACATCTGAAAGGACTTGTTCTTGTAATTTCTTCAAACCCAAAGTAGTGGAAACTTCTCACATTCTCTACAAAGCTTTTAGCTTCAAAATCATTAGATATATGATCAAAAACAGCTCTCGCTGTAGTTGTCTTCCCAGCCCCTCCCATGCCCTTGATCCCTATCATGCAAACTTCATCAATACCAACTTCTAAAGATGAAATAACATCCCTTACTCGGGTCTCCATGCCTACTAAGTTTTCATCAAAGCCGAAACTGATGGAGCGTAACTCTAGTGATATCTCTTGAACAACTTTTTTAATAAATTTAGCTTCATGCCTGTGTGTAAGTAAAAACAAGATATGTTAAACACATATTAGCAAGAAACAAAATTAATGAACATGCAATTCACATATGCATACATTCACATATGCAATTATGCAAGTAGAAACATAATACTATAATAATAATCTTTCATCCATGATCCTTTTTAAACACATATTAGCAAGAAACAAAATTAATGAACATGGCACACATAGATATGATGAAAGAAATTACCCATCAAGAATGTTCTTGAGCTCCCACCCAGCCAGATCGGATGCTTCTTTTAGACCCCCTTTCCATTTCTCAGCAGCTTCTTCATTTTCATGTTTAGCAAAAGCTTCACCAACAGCCCCACTTTGTTTGCGGATTTCAGTGGGTTCCACGTCATAGAATACAGGGTAAGCAGTGTGCTCATCCATCTTCTGGCACTCCATAATCTTGACAAGCTCTTCCAAACACCATGACGAAGACGCGTAGTTTTTGGTAAACACAATGATGTAAAATTTGGAGTCTTCAATGGATTTGAAGAGATCATCACTGATCCTTTTCCCTTTCTGAATTTTCACATCATCTTTGTATGTGTAAATGCCTTTATCCTGAAGAGCTTCATAAAGATGATCGACAAAGGTTTTGCGAGTGTCTTCACCCCTAAAACTTATAAAAACATTATACTTGAAGCTCTTTGGAATGGACGAGCTTGAAGTGGACGCCCCTGGAGTTATGAATGAGCTTGAAGAGGACATATTCATTTCTTGCTTAATCATTTGTTGCAGAATCATCGAATATTGCTCAATCATTTCATCAATGTTGTTGGATGAAGCTGAAGAGGAAATTTTTGCAAACTGATTGCAAAGAGAAGTGAGTGAAGGATCAGGTCGACGTAACCTCTTCCTCGTCGACCTCTTGTTGGATGAAGCTGAAGAGGACGTCAAACGCTGGAGTGCTTGTACTACCAAACGCTGGAGTGCTTGATACACCAAACGTTGGAGTGCTTGATACACCAAAGGCAGGGGTGCTTGACACACCAAAAGCGGGTTGTCTTCCAGCTCCAAAATTAGACAAGCCAAACTGGTTGCTTCCGAAAGCAGGTTGTGATTGTGAAAATGAGCTTCCAAAAGGACTTGATGTTGGAGTTGATCAAAAACCACCAAATGCTATTTTACCGGGGGTAACCCTTTTACCCAAAAAAAAAACCACCAAATGCAGGCTTCTGCCCAAACGCGGATGGACCTGCAATTTGGATAAAAGGACATGAGACATTATATACGAGATCAGAAGTAGGTGGTAATGTAACACATGAACTTCTATTGTGTTAACACACTAAAAACTTACTTTTGAGCACCTCGAGTACAATCTATATTATTTCTTCCATTCAAAAGTTAGTTTACAAAGTTAATTACAAAATATGTCCTTGTGGTTTGGACACAATTTTAGTACACAAGAATCATCCTGTTAGTTTTGAACGAAAGGTGAAATTGCATGCTCTTTGTAATATTTTAAATAAATGTACTTGATTTTGTATACCAACTGAAAAAAAGATGAAGTACGCTGACCTAAGTAACAATAATACTCATCATATATAGTGTCTACCATAATGATCACTAATCAACGTACATGTAACAATTCCAATTTATTTTAGTTATGATAAAAATATTAGCAATTTAAATCCAACAATAACGACAGTTTAGCAAATTTCGACAGACTAACACATAACTCCAATGGCAAAAGTTCAATATAGATATCAAATTTAGCATAGATCCAATAAACCAATCATATCTATTCATTTTTCTAATAAAAAAAAACAAAATAAACTTTGACCATTTTTTTAAAAATTAAATATCTCGCAAACCGTTAATCGTTACGCGAAAAAATTACACTTATTAAGCGACATTAATTATCATTTTTCTAGATATGCACTTCATATATTTTTAAGCGATTTTTCAAAATTTGGTCAGAAAATCATATATAATTTGTGAAAATCATATATGATTCGATTTTTACAAATCATATATGATTTTTGAAAATCATATGTGATTTTTGAAAATCATATGTGATTTGTAAAAATCATATATGATTTGTGAAAATCATATGTGATTCGATTTTTACAAATTATATATGATTTTACAAATCATATATGATTTTTCTGGGCGGAATATTTGAAAAAAAAATTTTGTCGAAAAATATGTAGAATGCATATCTATAGAAAAATAATTTAATTCTCGTTGCGATGGTGTATTTTTTGTAGTTTGAAGATTTACCATTTGCAAGATATGTGGTTTCTAAAAAAAGGGTAAAAATGGTTTTTTTATTAATTTTGATAAAAAATGGATGACTAAGATTGATTTATTAGATATATGCCAAATATAAGATCATCTCAACTCTAACTCCAATATATATTTATAAACATCTAACAATCCGAAAAACAAAACTCATCTAAAACAAACATGATCAAAATTTTAATACCAGCTTTTTGATATAAACTAATCAATTAGTATGCGTAGTGAACTAGTGATCAATTAGTCTATCGATACTAGTGTCTTATACCATAATTATAAACATATAAAATACAAATCTATTTTATTTTTCTCCCTTTCCTTTTTCAATTTACACAAAATCTATATTCAAATCCAAATAATTAAACCCATTTACAAACCAAACAGCCTCTTAATTACTTTCGCTCATGTGATAGTAGTCTATGAACTATTATAAGATATGCTCTTTAAAGCGAAGAACTTGAGTTTTTACCTTGTTATCATTTCTCACTAGTTACGGTATTACACGATTTAACTTTATGTTGGTTGAGTAACCGTTTCTTTTATGAGAACCACTAGATAATCACATAAATACTGCTAAGAGATAGTTTTAACTACAAATAAGCTTTAAAAGAGTTTCAAATAGGGTGACATTTTTGGATATCTACTAAAACCGTTTTCCCATATGAAGAAAGAAAGCCTTATGTTATGTCCTAGACATTTTCCCCATATGTCGAAAGAGTATCGTGCATTTATATGATCCTTATCAAGTTCGGTCGATCAAGGAATACTATTCTTTCCTAGAACCTTTGCCCATATGAAGAAAGAGTATAGTGTTCATGCAGCCAACATATATTAATGGCAGTTTGGCCATCGACATGTGAAGTATGCAGATGTCGAACGAATATCATCATCCCTCATGTGGTCGACATACGAAGAAAATAAAGATAGATATTCCACATGCAAGAATATAAACGACCTTTAGATTTTATTATACCAAAAACGTCCAATAATATAATAATGGCAGACTGGCAGTTTGGCCATCGACATGTGGGATATTTGAAGAATGGGGACAAGATATTCCCACCCCCTATTTATTATATTCCCACTCTCCCCTACTTTTTTGCATTTTTTTTATTTTTATAATTTTGTTTATATAAAAAAAAACTATAAACCACAAAATGCGGAACGGTAAATATAAGGTTTAATAAGCCAAACGCTTAAAAATGTCAGAAATACGGAACAGAAACTGACAAAAAACTGTGTTGTACTGAAATAAATAAGAGTCAAAAGGAATAAAAAGTACAACCCTCCCTAGTAAGGAGGGTAGAAATAGTACGTCCCGAATGAATGAGATACGCATATGCTATTAAAACCCTCCCTACTACTAGGGTACTAGAACCCTCCCTAGTAGGGTGTATTTTTTTTCTTTCTTTTCACTAATCTCTTTTTCCTCTAATATATGTATAGTTTACAAGTATAGTAAATGTGAGGTGCGCAAAACATGTATATTTTTTGACCAAAAAATGGAACATCATAGCTAACTTTTTTTTTGTGTATATATATATATATATATATATATATATATATATATTTATGTTTATGTGGTGTACACTTTAGAGTAGGATACAATAGGCACCAATAAAGAAGTGAAAAGTGTATCTTTTATATTAAATTACATTTTTAACTATAAAATAAACAAAAGGGCAATTTAGGAAATTTTCATTCCCTAATTTCTCTCTATTTTTCCCATAACCTAAAAACTCTTGCCGTCACTTTTTCCCTCATATAAAAAACAAACACACATCTATTTCTTCCAGATATTCTTTGTTTTCATATCAAAATTTCCATTTGAATATTCCCCCATCTCAAAGAATTTCCATACCCAATAACTTAAACCACACAAACCTGATCACAATCTTTCTTATCCCCACTAACTTAAACCAAAGATCTGGTATTTCTCTCCTAACACAATCATCGACCGACATAATTTTCTGGCGACGACGAAACATGTTTACTTTGCCCGTTGTTCGATTTATTAAACGTTGTCGTCGATGTCATGGTGTCGAATTTCAGATCCTTCGCAGGAGCTATGGTCTGATTTCACATTGTGTATATGTAATATGATTTAGTTTCTGTATCTTACAATTTTCAAGTAAGGTTCGGGCTTCGAACATTTTTCAGATCGGGTTTGCAACATACATTCAATATTAACATTTTCAGAATGGTTTTCACATTGTGTATTTGATTTAGTTTTTGTATCATACATTCAATATTAACTTGATTCTTTTTGTGAGGGGTATAGATGGACATGTTTAAGGTGGAAGAAAAATGTTACTATGTGAGATTAGTTTGCAACAAAGGTTAAGGTGTTGTTGTGGTCTTTCATATAGCATTTGAGTCGATCACAAGCTTTCAGGTTCAGAGGTTGAATTTGGCACCTGTTTGTGATAATTTTGTGTTGACATTCATTTTTTTCCCTTTTTAGTTTTATGGTAATTGCATTTTTTAGAAAGTAAATTTTGAAATTTATTGGGTATATATCAGTATTTTATGTGTATGCGTGTCACTAATTTCATTGTTTATTTTGAGTAGTTTTAATAGTGCTTTATTTATTGCTATAAAATATATAAGTAAAATTCAAAAGAGTGTATACAAAATTCTTTGGCCTACTCTAACAAAAAGGGACCGATCCATTGGCAACATGACTTGCATATTGATGTATTTTTTTTGCAAACACATTGGTGTGTTCATAACGTTTGTAGTGTGTAATTACAAACGTATCAATAAAATTTAATGTGCCACTACATATGTGTCAAGAAATTTTTTGTGATAAACATAGTGTGCCACTAAAATTTTTGTGTGTCAAAAAAAATAATTAAAATCATAGAAGCTATCACAAAAAATGTTCACCCTATAAATGGATGAATAAAATAAAATAAATGAATGAATGTGTCAAAAAACTTTGTGTGTCACTTAAAATGTATTATAAAATTAAGTATGTGAAAAAACTTAAGATGTCACTTCAAATATATTAATATACTAAATGTGTCATTTGAAATGTATAATGAAATTAATTATATCGAAAAACTTAGTTTGTCACTTGAAATGTATCAAGAAATTATGTGTCAAAAATTTAAAATATGTCAATAAAAATATGTCAACACAAAATTAGCGTATCATTATTAATGTATTAAATGATTAAGTGTGTTACTAAATATGTATAAAGAAAAAAACTTGAAGCATCCCTAAAAATGCATCATAAAATAGAGTATGTCAAAAAATATTGTGGGTCAATAGAAACGTATCATGAAACTACGTGTCACTAAAAATGTGTCAAAAAAATATGTCAAAAATATTAATGTGTCACCGCAAATATAACCAAAAATTTATTGTATTTCAAAAATCTCACTAAAAATGTGTCAGAAATATTAATGTGTCAATAGTTTTGTTTAATAACTGGACTCCACAATTTGTGAAACAAATAGGAGTATTATACTAATAGTAAACAAATATTATAAACTACTGTAGTAAACAAATATTTGTGTGTCAGTAGCTTAAGAACTAGGAGTGATTGATGTCCAAATGGTCATGTGAGGTGTCTAAGAAATGTGTTGGAAGTTTGTCATCAACTTTCGAAGAATTTAGTAAATTTTTATCATGTGTACTACTTACCATCCTTGGCGGTCAAAACAATAGTGATTTATTCAAACCAATGAGATACTCATGCGATCATTAAAAGCCGATTACTGATTTATGGTTTCAATTTGTGGGTTATAAATGTGATATAAGATGCCATTAGTTTTTTAGTTTATTACAACAATGCCATTCATTTAATTAGATTTTAATCTCATCTAAAATGAGAGATCCAATGGTCCATAAGAGTACCTATTGTTTTCTATTTTAAAGTGTTCATCACAATAACGCCACCCATATATATATATATATATATATATATATATATATATATATATATATATATATATATATATATATATATATATATATATATATATATATATATATATATATATATATATAGAATCCGATTCGATTGAGAAGGTTTTTTATTTTGAGAAGATTGAGAAGGTTTTCAAAAACGATAGATTTGTAACTTTGATTCATGTTTTTCAAGCGTAAAACTCATTTTAATATGATTAAAATTCAAAATGTGTAATTTTTTTTTGAATCAATGTTAAAAATCTCGATTTTATGATAAATGTAGAATACTGAATCATCTGTACAAATTTAATGAATCATCATCATAACTCTATTTTAACAATGATTTGTGAATCAAATTTGTGATTTATTGATTTGATTCAACATAAAATGATGTTTACTTGTGAATCAAATCAAAAACATGAATCAATTTGTTCAAACGAAGATTTCTCAATCTTCTCAAAATAAAACCTTCAATGGAACCGAGCCTATATATATATATATATATATTAGCTACAATTTATTGTAGCCAACTGGCTACAATTTTGTGCTATATAATGTGAGTCATTGATTCTTTTTGTGGGTCCCTGATTCATTGCAAGTGTATTTTTTATGAATGATTGTAGCCAATTGGCTACAAAAATTGTAGCCAAGATATCCCCATATAAGTTGCAATTGGTGATTCATAGTTGGTAGATGATGCGTTTTTAATGAATATTAGATGCCACATTGTTGATTAGAACAAGTAATTGAGAATTGAGGTCTAAATTGTTGAGTTCTAAGCAAATGAATATGTGATGATTGGAGGTTTGGAAAGTGAATTTAGAGCAATTTGAGGATGTAGGAATCATTGATGATGATAGAATGCAGTCTAGGATTGAATTGGACTTAGAAAAATCGAGTGGGAAATGGATTAGAAGGCAAAACCTTATGCAGGTTGAGGAACCGATCCTGGTACGGAAGCCAACCGAACGGTTGGAATAGGTCAACAGAAGAACCGATCCGGTTGCCAAGAACCGGTCGGTTCCACGTTCTGTTGTGGGATTTTTCGAATTTTTGAAGTGGACCTTAGAGGCTTCCATAGACCTCCCCGTTTGTTCTAACACTCTTATATTGACTTATATTTATGATTTCTACAGAGAATTGTTGTAGGTAGTTCAAGCTCGACACGGGTTCCACTAAACCCGATTGTTACCAAGTTTTGCCAAAGGAACGAAAGGAGGAAAGTCACGTATAACTTGAAGACGGAGGCAAATGCCAACCTGAAGTTCAAAGATCTCACCAACGAGGAGAAACATGCTTTCCGGGAACGATTATCAAAGTTGCAAAATAGGACATGTTCGGTTCCTAGGGTGATTGATTGGGATTTGTTTGCCGAATATGAGTGTGAAGAAGAGTTGCGAAAAATGATGCGAACATCTTATGTGTATCCGGCTGATGGGGATTCGTTTGATGATTTGTCATGGGAAAGAGCATAGAATTGGAAGCAGGGACAAATGTCATAAGTCGGACTTGTGGGTTATGATGTTATTGGAGGAAACTAAAGACGGAAATGCGGCTTGGCTAATAGCCGAGTATTTGTCTAGGAGAGCCCGGGAATCAAAGGTAATAGCAACAGTTGTGGAGGCCATTTTGTGACGAGGTTGGCAAGGAATCTTGGGTATTACAATAGTAGTGAGTTGGCTAAGTGTGGAGAGCCAAAGTTTAGTGAGATTTGGAATGAAAATGGTTTTGGAAATGCTTTGAATAAGAAATTGAAAACATTAGGAGCATGGATCGAACCACAACAACAACAACCACCACAGCAACAAGGAAATGTGCCAATGGGCAATATACCGATGGGGAACGTGCAAACGGATTACCCGAGGTTGGTGGATCAACCTATGATGTTGGAGGATCTTCATCAGGAGTTGGAGGAACGAAGAAGAAGAAGAGAGTTCGTTCGGAGTTTGTGGATGAGCACTATGCGTCCGAGAGTGATGATGATGATGACGAGGATGATGATGATGAAGAAGGTAATGAGATGAGTGAGGATGACGAATGATCGTGGATCATTCTTGATTTATGGTTTCAAAAACTATGGTTATCATGTGTTAAACAATATTATCTCTATCTCTTAAATATTTCTCTAGGATGATTATTATACTTTGTATATTTTTCATATTTTTAGTAGCATTTGGTTTGCTTTGTTTTGTTTTGTGTATTGTGTATTGCAGTTTTGTTTGCAGGATGGATTTGTCGGAAGCTTATTGATGGTCAAATATTTGGAGTGGGATAAATCACATGCTTGCTTATGACCCAATATGCGTATTGCATATTCTATCCCGTGGTATCTTTTGACTATTTTTTTCCCCATTTTCTTTACTTTGAAGTTTATTTTTATTACATTGAGGACAATGAAAAACTTAAGTATGGGGGAGGGAAGAAAATAGGAAAAATGATACGATTTTTAATTTTTAACTTTTAGTTTTTTTTAGATAAACTTTTGGATGCAAGTAATTAGCAGGAAATCGCCCTTGATTGTCTAGTTGTTTTCACACATTTTTGGGATATATTTAAAGAACAACTTGGGTATTTCAATGGTAAAATGAGGTTTTTGAATTTTTTTTGATTTGAACCAAATTACGGAAGTAATTCATTTTGGATTCAATAGCATTTTCTAGCGCGCATTATAGCCTTTTTCCACTTAATTGTGAGGTTTTTTTACACATATTTTGTTTTATATTTGCTATGAGTGTGCCGGTGATTATGTCGATTCTAGAACTTGTACTAGTTATGCATTACGGTTAAAATCACTCTCGAGTGATAAAAATATGTTGAAGTGATAAGAGGCACCTTAGGAATAAAACCAAATGGCCTTCCACTTACATCTAATGATATATTAGCTAACCACATCAGTTAGTTAACCACCTTTACATGGACCCATTTGTTAGCGCTCATCTTTAGCACTAGATACCCTTAGTTACACCCTTCGAGCCAATCTTTTCATTCTTGTTTAAATCCAGAAAAATACAAAAAGATTTTACACCTTAAACCTTAGCCAACCCTTGTCATGTCTATCGGTTTGTTGCTAGTTGTTTGGAGTGTTGGATTGTTTTTGATGATTATGAAAAAGTTACACTTTGTCTATAGTGTGTACCATTCTCCAAATAGACGAAGGAGACGTCTTTCTCATTTGTATTTTTTGTGGTGTATGCTTACACTAAGTGTGGGGGAACTTTGTTAAAAAAATAAAAAATGGTTATAGCCAATGAGCTATATGAAGAATATTGATTAGCCAATGAGCTAAATTGAGTTATACATATATTTGGAGATCGATATGTGAAGAGGAGGAAGATATAATCATTTTCAGGATTGTGGTTTGGCTAGCAACATTAAGGTTTAGACTTGACTTTATTTTTCTTTTAACACCAATTTCATAAACCATCCCATGCCTTATCCATGCCTTTTATAAACCCGAAGCCTTAACATTATAACCCGAATAAAAGCCCTCTTTGATGAATTTATTTTCTTTGTTTTGATACTTGTACAAGCTTATGGTAAAAAGCATTTGATCATGACTAGGCATTGAGTGAGTTACATATACCCACCAATATATGAGTGTTGAGTGAATTCTTAAAATCATTCGTGAGGTGTTCTAGTTATGTTATCTAAAGTATTTGGTTCATTTTCAAAGTTTTTCACATATTAAAAGCAAATTAATTATTATCTCTTTTAGGATGATTGTTAAATTTTCGGAACCACGGATCATGACCATTGAATTCGATTTTTGCAAATGTTAGACCTACTCGAGGGCGAGTAGAACTTAAGTATGGGGGAATTTGATAACGCTTAAAATGAACATGTTTTTAGTAGCGTTATTGTTGGTTTTGTGCATGATAATCGGCTATATTTACACATAACTATTGCAAAAGTGCAAAAGATGCGTATTGTGTATGTATATGTAGCCAGGTATCACAAATGATGAAGAAATGAAGTTTTTATGCACATTTGGAGAATTCCCAAGGAAGGAAGTCGACCAAGCAAGCTTTTGGACTCAATGATTAGGAAGCAATGATTTCTAAGTATCTGAGCAAGGAAAGATCAAGTTTCGTCTTGAAAATCATCAGCGAGAACAATGAAAGAGGCACAAATCAAGAAAGTCAACAAAAGTCAAAGTTGAGGCACCCAACCGTTCGGTTGGAGGCCGCAACCGATTCGTTTGGCGATGGTAAAAAATAACCGATCCGGTTGCATCGAACCGTTCGTTTGCATGGATGGAGTTACACAAAAACGCATTTAATGTTGCCTTAACCTCATAATTATTGGAGGCCGATCATTTCTTGTTATTAACTTGTTGGGAATGTTTTTGGCCAGTTAGTAAAGTCTCTTTGGCTATATATTGAACCTAGACTTAGTATTCTAGGTGTGGCACAACCCAAAGTGTAATAGTTTACACCAAAACTATTACCAACCATTTTATTCATCCCAAAAGTTTAGTATTCACTGTAAAACATCCAGGAGGTTGGAGAGAGCAATTCTCATCCATTGTTTTGGTCATTCAGAGTTATACGGTTAAGCTAGATGATTGAGGCGTGGGTTGCTATAAGCCACAATTTCTAGTTCTTGTAATCGCAAAAGTTTAGGTATTCTATGAACCTTGTTATGGATTTCTATTCTCTTGAGTTATTGGAATTACTTTGTTATTTCTTGTGTTTTGTTATTATTATCATGGAGTAGTTTTTGAATATACTTGTGTGTAAGGATGTAGGAAATCATACTAGTGTTCTCATATGTGATGCATGTATATATGATCTTGTTTAAATGAGTTTGTTGGAAAAATACTAGTCTTGTTTGATTTGTCGGTAAAAACATGTTTTAAGAAAAAGGACCGAAATGATTTCTCTTGTGTTTTATTCCAAAAAGTTAAGTGACAAACTAGTATGGGGATATGGTGATTGACAACCACCATGTTTACTTATTAAACAAGACTAGAAATATTTTCATTCAAAGGTCGAAAGATTTGTTGGAACGAGTTTAATAAGAACATTTTACAAACAAATGGATTTTCTAATGGATAATCATTAGGATAAGGACCGAAAGGATTACCTATATGTTTTTGTTCTTAGAATGATTTTTGCAAACATAAACCATGGTTGGAAATCATTTGCTTATGATTTGTGTATCACATCAAGAGTTTACACCAAGCCTTCATGAACACTTACTATGATTGCCTATAGACTACACACAAGTATATATATTTCTTTATATTGCATTTCACTACAACATCACTTTTGGATGAAGCCTTGACAAAGCTTTCTTGTTACTAATCTTTTAAAACAATTTCAAACACAAAATCCTTTGGGACGATCTCGACTTACCCACCTTTGCTATCGCGAACGAGTATACTTGCTCGTATGTGTTTATAGTATTAGACGGATAAATCGTGTTTATAAATTTTTAAAACTTGCACACGGTAAGCACATCAAGTTTTGCATGCTGTCGGGATTTTGGATTTCTTAGTAATTTGATTTTGTTAAGATTCTGTAAAATTGGTAGATTTAAAATTGAATTTCGTCAAAAGAGTAAACAAAAAAAAAGTATTTTGGTTTCGAGGCTAACCGATCCGGTTAGTGCTCTCGGTAAAATTTTTGTCTTTTGATTTTCATAGTTTTAGTTTATCCAGTGTTTTGTGTTATAGTTTATAGATTAATTCTTGTCATTTCTGATTTTTATAGATTATCTCATGGGTTGCTTATGCTTTTCTTAGATTTTTTGATTTTCTTTTTTTTAATTACTTTTAGTTTTATTTACTTTTTAGTTAATTGTCTTAATTACAGTAATTAGAAATAGCTAATTTTTAGTTTTTATGGTTTTAGTAGTCTTAATGAGTAGTTTAATAGATTAGCTAATATAGTTTTTGTTAATACAAATAAGCCGTTACAACGTTTATTTATATTTTACGATCTTTTAATGTTTTGTCGATAACAAACGTAAAATCATTTTAACGAAACAAATAGAATACGTAAATTGTGTGAGTTAATAGTTTCCTAACACACTTACGTTTTCACATAAAACACTAAAACAAGTATAAGTGATTTTATGATTTAAATACATATGTACAACAACTAGTGTTTACATATTGGGTTAGCATATACTTAAACTAAGTATACTAAAATGGGTAAAAACAAGTATATACTAAATGGGTGAAAACTAGCAAATGGTATTGACCCATAACCCATGATTTTATATATACCACTTAACCAAGTTCATTGTATCTAGAAAAGAAAACCATGGATCAACCCATGACCCATGACCCATAACCAAAAATACCCATGGGTAAAGAGGAGCGTTCCACGGATCCCTGGCTTTGTGCTAGCCGGATCCCAAGTGGAAGGGATCCGTGGGATCTAGGGAAACAGTAGAGAATTTTCTCTATAAATAGAGAGCCATTTCTTCCTTTGTATGTAGTACTTCACACACATACTTCCCTCTAGTATTCTAACCCTCTAACCTCAGATCCAAGTGATCTATGTAGTTTGTCTTTTGTTTTTGTGTGATCTTCTAGGTTCCTCTTAAAGGAAAGATCACCACTTCTTGAAGACGTGCAAGTTCAAGTCCATGAGTTGCTTTCGCCTCATCATCAAGACAGAAGGTTCTCTTGTTGATAGATCTACTTTTCTCCATAGATGTTGGGTTGAAGGCATTAGTGAAGAATGCCGAAAGTGTCAAGATGAAAGCATTAGTGAAAGGTGCTCATCATTCGTGTAAAAGCATTAGTGAAGAATGCTAAAGGTATCAAGACGAAGGCATTAGTGAAGGGTGCCAAGCGTTGTGTCAAAGACATTAGTGAAGGATGCCGATGAATCAAATCAAGTAGCATTTGGGAAGAATGCTTAGGTCGTATAATCGATGAGGTGCATCGTTATACATATAAGTATTTGTTTATTTACAAGGATGGTGATATCCTTGATGGTGTTGTAACAAGGAGTAGATCTCCTTGAGATTAGGTGTTGTGTCGTGAAGGGTAGTAGTTCCTCCATAGTAATGGAACTAGGTGCTTAGCCTAGTACCTAATAAAGGGTAGGCGACGTTGTGATAGGATTAGTTCTCCTAACGTGTGAAAGAACTCGGTGATTAGCCTAGAACCGTATAAAGGGTAGGCGACGTTGTGTTAGGTGTGGTTCGCCTTGGTGTGAAAGAACTCGGTATTTAGCTTTATACCGGAAAAAGGTTAAGCGACGTTGTGAAGGCTTCTCCGCCATAAGGAGATTGGTGTAGTGTTACGAACTCTCGAGTAGGTGACTCGGGGAGTGGAGTAGGGCAAGGAAGGTGTCCTTGTAGCCGAACCACTATAAATACTTGTGTCGTGGTGATGTGCTTCTTACTCTTTATCTTTCATTACACGTTTATATACTTATCTATCAACGTCCAACATAAACAACCAAATAGATTGACATAAGTCGATCTAAATATTTAAAAGGAAGTTTTAAATTGGTAAAACTATTCAACCCCCCCTTCTAGTTTTCCACAATTGGCACCAGAGCTTCGTTACCAAGTTTTTTAGAGTATGTTGTACTTTAAAAACTTGATACGATCCATGTATGTTTGAAAACTACAAAGAATGATTACTTTTATCACATTTTGAAAAAATCATTATGTTGCTTATTTTTGGACAATGATAGAATATTCTAACATTTTTTCTTAAGCATTATCCATACTTGGATTTGGAGTCACCAAGAAGATCATAAAGAATTTTTCGAAACATTTAGCATAAAAAAAAAGAGATTCCAAGAAGTATCTAAATATTCTCAAAAGAATATTTCATGATATATTCTTACATTTATTG
>OU343222.1:134344334-134408464 GCA_910596185.1 Chrysanthemum makinoi
TTTGAAAAGAAAACTTTTTGTTATAAGTAATAAATATTTTGAAACAAAGGTTAAAAGAAATAAATGGTTTTGAGATGGTAACAACAATAGGTTATCAATCCACCATGATTTAAAAGGATTGGCTTAATCCATGAGCAAACGGCTCGGTAAAATATCTCAAATCCGTTTATAGTTTACAACTTGCTAATAAGTTGTATGGTAATCAACTCACCATATCAATAATGTGAAGATTTGGCTAGCCTACAAGAAAATGGCTTGTGGTAAGGGTCATGGAAAACCATTATATGGTAATTAGTTCACCATGATGAAAGAACTAACTAGTCCAAAAAGTGCGACTTTTGGTAAAGACAAATCAAATCTGTTGATAGGTGATGATTTGCTAAAAATCATATGGTTATCAATGTACCATGATCTTACACATCAAAACATTTGGCTACTCTAGAGTTAATGGTTTTGGTAAAGAGACCTCAAATCCATTAAATTTTCAATGTTTCACCTCTCCACGAGGAGTTTACACACAGAGTGATGAGAATAGTGAAACTTAAGCTGATTAATGTACACATTGTCATATGTTCTTTGAGTTCTTTGAAAAGATGGAGCTTGAATATTCTTTGAAAAGAGATTCTTGATTAAAGATCTTTGTTAAGAATATTTTCTAAAGAATACTTTGATAATGATGATATAAGCACAAAGAATACAAAGATACAATCCAAAGACAAAGACACAATCTTTCCTTGAAGATGGAGATGTTAAAGATAAGTTTACAAAGGAACTTGAAGTCAAGCAAATAGAATTCAAGTTAGGGGAGGATAGTTGGGATATGAAAGTGCTGAAGATTGAGAAAGTCTTGAACAAGTCAAAGTCACTTGAAGATTCAAAGTAATCTTGCTAAGTGAAAGTCAAAGAAATCACTTCTTTGTCGAAGTCAATCTTGCAAAGCTAAAGAACTGCTATATTCGTTTATGGAAAGCTTTGTTTATTCTAGAATATTCTTTGTTTAGATTACTTGTCGTACAAGGATACAAATTGTAAACCGATTAGGGTTATCCTTAAGCCTATAAAAGGACCCCTAGATTGGCATTAGAGTTACGAGTTTTATATGTTTTTAGAATCCTAAAGTACGATCATTATTTAGAGTTTTAGAGTTGTTAAAGAATCTGCATAACAAGCAGTTTTAGAGTTATTAATAAAGTTAAATCTTCTTAGCTTTGTTAAGTAAATTTCGCGTACTTAATAGAGATTACTCAGTGTTTTCATTGTTAATAACTTAGGATTTATCCGAAGTTATTAAACCCTTAACAAGCTATATAGTTTAGTTTGGTTAGAGTACATCGATCCAACATTCATCAGGAACAACATCAGATCTAATATGAACTCCATGAACAATGTACTGCAAATCATCTTCCTTGTGGACAGGTTGATTTTCTTCTCTAACAGTTACATAATTCATAGAAGGAGTCAAAACTTCAAGATCAAACATCCAATCAGGACCTTTACCCTTCTGATTTTCTTAATCTTCTAAAAATTCAACATGAAGACAATCTTGAACCTTTTTGGTGACCATGTTGTACACTCTAAATCCTTTGCTGTTGGTGCAGTATCCCAATAAATATCCTTCTTCTGACTTACCATCAAATTTACCCAGATTATCAATTGTATTGAGAATAGTTAGAGGGCATCCAAAAGGCTTCGTAAATTGAATGTTGGGTTTGTTTCCCATCGACAACTCATAAGGTGTCTTCATCGAGGCTTAGTTATAGATACTCTATTTAATACATAGCAGAGTACTACAGCTTCAACGAAATTGAATAGGCGGTAATGAATCGCAAGCATTGTTCATTTACTTCAATCAAAGTTCGGTTCTTTCTCTCTGCAACACCATTCTGCTTTGGAGTTCTAGCAATACTAAACTCCCTCTTGATTCCTTTCTTAGCACAAAATTCATCCATAAGCTTGTTCTTGAATTCAGTCCCATTATCACATCTAATACCTCTTACTTTTAGTCTTAATTGTTTTCAAGGGCTATTATGAGATCATGAATAGCATCAAAAGTATCATCTTTAAATCCCAAGAAAAATACCCAACTAAATCTACTGCAATCATTTGTCACAACCAGACAGTACTTCTTCTTGTTTAGATTAGCAACGAGAAACAGGTCCAAACAAATCCATATGCGGCAAATCCGGAGGTTCTCTAATAGTTCTTTCCTCAAGCTTCTTGCATGAAGCTTTGTGTTGTTACCACTCTCTTGCGCCAAGCATGAGTGATCATTCTTGTAAGTCTTGGAAGGTAAACCTCTAACTAAATTTCCTTTGACCAATTTGTTGATATTCTTGAAATTTACATGGTCCAATCTTCTATGCCAGCGATGTGCATCTTCAAGTGTTGCCTTTGCTACTAAACATGTTGCTCTTCCAGAAGAGTGAAGACTTCATATCCGTTGTACACATCTTTGGTTCTTGGTACTCTCGGTATTACCAAGTTATCATCAACAAGGTTGAATTCAGGGGAAAGAATGAGACATTCGTGTGTCGTGAATAACACAGGTGTTTCTTATCACGGATTTGAGAGACCGACAAAAGGTTGAACTTGAGCTCCCCATATCTAACATTCGAAAGTCTATGCTCCCTGCCTTAATAGTTCCATTTCCTGTAATTCTTCCTCCACTAGCATCATTCCCAAATGCAACTCTTCCTCCACAATAAGATCTAAAATCTGACAGAATATCTTTGTCTCCTGTCATGCTTCCAGAGCAACCACTATCCATAATTAAATGATCTTTAAGCTCCTCTTCTGGGTTTCCCTGCACAAAGATAAAAGAGTTAGTGTCTTTTAGGAACCCAAGCCATTACTGACTTGTGTTCCCCTTGTGGAGTGACATACTCAAATTCTTTGAGTATGTAATCTTCACAGTTTTTGTAGACAGAATCAAGAATATCTTTTGTTTCAAAATGTGTGGTGGTTGTTCAACAAAAATCTCTTTTTCAAAAATCTCATTTTCTTTTTCAACAAAGTCATCTTTAACAAAAATCTCTGTTTTACTCTCACTTGCTGAAAGTCTTGTTGTTCCCCATCAGTACTATCCTTCTTAACCCATTTGGTTTTAACTTCTGGTGTAGAGTCCCTTGATCTAGCTACTTTATTTGAGTTGTAACGCCTTCTAGATTGATAGTAATTAGATCTCCTAGGGTTCCTATTCCAATAGGTGTTTGGTGAAATCTGGCGTTACTTTGAGAAGGTGCGTGTGTTTGCTTATCGATACCTTGAAAAGTGTTTGAAGGTCTTGGGGTTTTGAAAAGGTCTTCTCTGGTGAGGGTACCTATAGTCTTGTGAGAAGTTCCTATGGTTAACCCTATGTGAATGATTCCAAACTGGTCTAGTCTCCCTTGGTTTTTTGGTTGGCAGTTCTGTTATTTGGGAATTTGCTTAGGTACTTTGAGTGAAAGTCACAGTCCTTAATCAAATGATCAGGACTATAACAAACAAAACATAATTTTTGACCTGTAATCCCAAAATTTCTTCTTCTATGTGTATGACCAAACCTATCATGTCTTTTTGGTGAATGATGAAAACTGTTTTGACCAAAATTATCCCAAAAAGGCTTAGCAGTATTCTGAAAAGTTTTTCTTAAAAGTCTGCTGAAGGTGTAGATACTTTGAATTGAAGGTCTTGCTTAACTCTTAACATCATCTTCCTTAGGTTTCTCAATTTGTTTCTTTTGAGGTTTTGAATTAGATTGGCCAATAAGCTTTTTCTAAACTCTAGATTGTCTACTCCAAAGCGAGAAACATCTCCCTAAGGGGTTGAAAACTACCAGTGGGATGAGGGACTGCATGATAACCTTTGTCTTTCTTATATTCAGGAGGTGTTTGACTAATTGAGTCCTCATTACTAGATGTGTCTACATAGTTAATGAGTTCATCATCACTAGTTGTTATATCCTCAAAATCACATTCATCCTGATCACTAGGTGGGTTTTCTATGCTACTAAAGTCCATACCAAAACCTAGTCCAGTTCTAATGTAGGCTCTTCTCTGTTTTTCAACATAACTAACATGAGAAAGTCCTGATTGTCCCCAAGCCGCAAACTTTTCTAGCAATTCATCTCTTTCCTTAGTTATCTTCTCAATTTCAGAAATCTTACATCCTAGTTTCCATTCACTTAGTTTTAACTGATAATCCTGTTGTTCATACTTTTCTGCCCAAGCCATTTCATTATTTTCATGTGTCAATTAGAGCTCTCAATCAAAAGTTATAAGCTGTCGAAGTCTGCTGCAGAAACTAAAAAAGTTCCGTAAGGTTACTACAGCACTGTTTTGAAATGATCATAACTTTTTCGTTAACCGTTGGATCGTGACGAAAGTTTTGGTGGACGTTCTCTATAAGCCCATCTAACTTTTCACTGGAGGGATCGTCGATTTGAACTCTTATGTGAAAGTTATTCAGTGTCGAATATGGCTGCAGACAAAGGTTTAAAGTTTCGAATGTTCGAGTCTAAATGCATGCAAAATCGACTTCTGATGCATATATCATTCATTGGTTTCACACGAATGGGAATGGATAGCTTTTTCTTCACGTGGTACTGTTTTCTATTATTTTTATCATACAACGTATCATTGATCAGTTTATGTTCTCAATACTGGAAACAAAACACGAACCCTAACTTCCCTAAATTTGAAGTCGGTTTTATCCTGCTTAACTGATTGATTGCACGGGTTTATTATTTGGTGTTTCTTTTTATGGTGTATTGGTTTCTATTTACAAAAAGAATTGAGCACATCAAACCCTAACTACTGTTGACGATCATAATCTTCTGTTGTAATCGTTTCAAACTCTGGAGGGTTTATCAAGCAGAATCATCATATATTTTGGCGAAGGATACTCGACTTATTCTTAACATGGATGATATGTCTACTGTATGTCGGGGAATCATTATTTGTACTGCTCGTTTTCGGCTTGTACTGCTAGCGTGTGTGGAAAAAGGTTAAGAAGAAAGGTGTGTTGTATTCAATACTGATATTCATTCTTGATAGTTTGCATGAGTAATATATATTCGATCTACTTCTATTGGTCAATCCTTCATAATGGGTCGGTGACAACATGTGAAACAAAGCAAACGTTAGGGACACATCTATTATCGTGAGAGTACATAATGTGAATCATGGGTCGGTGGTACAAGGTACAAGGTGAGATAGTATTTTAATTGGTGTACGAGAGTTGGTGACATGCAAAATATGAGGAGATAGTATCTAAGGTTTATTACCTGTTATGCATGTGCATGGTAATTATGTTGGTTTTATGGACAATAAATTAATAGACGTGTGTTAGGATCGAACTCGAGACTATGAGATTGCACACTTTACGTATGAGAATTTAAAGTTAATAATTAAATATAAACGTTATATTTATTTATTTATTAAACGAAATAACTAAAGGACGTTAAGTAATTAATGTAATGGATTAACGGTCGTTAAATGTTTATGGAAAAGGACTAAATTGCAATAGTTGGGAAAGTTCCGGAATCCCTATGGATACCATGAACCGATCGGCCATAAGGAAAAACAAGGAAAGAAAAAAAAAACCCAACTTGTTCACCAAGTTTGCTTGGGTATATAAACAAGGCTAGGGGTTTTATTTTTCCATCTCTTGTGCTCATTAGCTAAACCCTAAAATTGTTTTGTGTGTGTTTTGTTCTTAAACCGATCGTACATCCCTTTAGGGTGTCAATCTTCAAACCTTTTCCACATCAAGTTATTTGTTTGATAAAAACTAGCATTACTTTAATTCGGTTTAGTAAGTGTGTACAAGAACATAGTAATAACATACTTTTGTTATTATCTTGGATTGAATTACAAAACGGTAAGGGGTAATTCTTATAATCCTATAAACCCTAATTAGGGTTCATCCAATTGCTAGTTTGTGGATTTGATTCTTGTTTGGCTAGAATCAAGAAAGATGCATATACTTTATTCTTTAGTTAATTAATTATTCATTATATGTTCCTATACGCTTCCGCACTTACTTTGATGTTTATTGTTTATATTTATGATTAGTCATGTTATATAATTCCAACAGTGGTATCAGAGCCATTGGTTTTTAATGAGTAATTAATTACATAAACGCGTAATAAAACAAATACTTGTATGTTGTTTGATATGTTAATCTAGGGTTTATGTTTAATTTATGTTTTGGTCGATTTTTTTTTGTAAATTGGGGCGTACCCTATTTTTTTAAGTCGACATACACATAATTTTTTAGGGTTTTGAAAATTGTTTGCTAACCTTATTAAAACCTAGAATTAATATTGATTACGTGATTAATTCATGAATAATTTGTTATGTGACATGGAATTGTATGCGATCTTGTGACTTAATTAAATAATTGTTATGTTATATCCATGATGATACATGCATGTTTGTCATGGATAGTTGCTTGTATTATTATTTAATTGTTAAGATTGGATTAATTGTTAAGTTTTATACACATGTATATTTATGATAAATCTTGAATTGGGGAAAACTCAATTATATACATTAATGAATCAATTATGTGCAATTTGGTATATCATTAATTATGGGTTTACATGTCGATTCGTCGATGTATGTGGCTCACTCTCAATGAGAGGTGAAAGCCCTAATTAATATATACATTAATTTAACCTAGATATTGATTATTAATATGGTTTTATCGAATAAGTTGCATGTGGCTACTTGTTTACACGTATAAATTGTTTATTATGTGCGCATTGTTTTTAGTAGTTTATTTTTTATTTATTACTTGTTTGTTTATTATGTTAGACAGTTTTAAGCAAAGGGTAATTTGAATAGAAAAATAATACGGACTAAACAATGGCGAAATTTGATTTGTTTGGAAGAGTTAAGTTTTCAATAGTTTAATTGATTGGTGACTTTGGTACAATGGTAGCGGCTCACCCATTTGAATGAACTATAAAGGGGTTATTTAAGAAGTGCGCAGTCCACTTGAATGGATGTCTAAGGTTATGCTTTTGCGCTTACCTGTCCTCTGCCTCTGTAAGTTGAATGGAGCTACTTATTAAGCCATAAAATGTACAAGTTCATCTTAAGGGCGAATTAGTTTTAATTCCATGCGCCACTTCGGTGGTAATTATTCGAAACACTAAGTGTTTACACTTATGCAAAAGTACGGTATAATGGATGATAATTAACGCTAAATTCCTTGATTGGTGAACCCAATACCTCAATCAAAACTTTGATAATTTGATCTTTATGAATTGGTAATAAAAAGTTTTTATTAAAATTATGCTACAAGATGAATGCATGACATCTTTGTACATATTTGATTTGACCACATAAAATCAAAACTAGTACCCTTTTAAATTAAGGTATATGCCATCTAATTAAAAGGAACACTTGAAGTTGCAATTTAAGTCATGAGAGTACTTGGCTAGATTGTGATGGAAAGGTAAATCTCTATGTTAAGTGAGACCTTACATGGACATATTTGCAGTTCTTTAAGTTAGACACTTAAGTTGAGTAGGAAGTGAGATCTTGGACTCAATGGCATAAGATGGGATAAAACATGTTTATATTTGCAATAGCGTTGGAAAATATAAATCCCATAATGATCTAGGAATTGGAAATTGGTTGCCAATTATTGTTCACGATTACCCTATTATGTGCTTTCGTTACTAGCAGATCAACTGATGTAATGGAACTTCGATAATTTGGATCCTAGTTTTCGAGAAAATTCTACGGTTATATGAATATTACCTTTGGGTATTTTATTTTCTTGAAAAGTTTAATTATCGAAAATACTAAAATTGAATTTTGCTAATTCTTTAAATGTATTAATGCAACATTAAACCGTAAGTGAAGGTTATTCCTGTATTGGTAAATTGATCTACAACTGTAAGGGTTTTTGGTAGAGTCAACTTTGCTAAAAGGATAAACCTAGTCCTCTTTATATAAGAAAGAGTGAGATTCAATCCTATTCCTTTTCATGAATGAAGAAAGGTATGATAGGACAATTAGAATTGTCTAAATTCTAAATACATAACTCGTAAGCAAATTTTAATAGTTAAGAAAATTGCATATTTCTGAGTTATTAAATGAGAAGCTAGACTAATTCTTGCATAATTGGTAAAAGACAAACTAGCATATTTTATGTAGTTGTTTTGTTTTGACCATTTAAAAGTACTACTTACAATTGTTGGAATAGTAGAACTATTAAGAAAGAAAATGCATGCCCAATTTTTGAGGTTAATAGCATTGATGGATAAATTCATCATCTACATAGTAGAATACATTCTTTTAAGTACATTTGTAATTGTTATGTATGGACTTTCTCAAAGGTGTAGGGAAGTAAATAGAACACTATTTTCTTTCATTGGTTAATGAAACACTTTCAATGTTGTCAAATCCGATTGGGAGTATTGTTCTTATTCTTGAATAAGGAATTAATGTAATGATCTCTTATTCAGTGGGAGTTACAAGCTTTGTCATCTTGGTAGTAACCCATATTATCTCTAGAATGTCTTAAGATAATTACTTTCCACTTGTAGACACTTAGGTTTTCAAGGATAGTCGTATGCGTTTCCTTATTAGACAATGAAGTGGTTCTACATCTACTAGTTATGCTAATATCAATGACACAATCATATTAGTCACAGAAACAAACATATGTCGGTGTTTGTTTATCGCTACATGATGTTGTTCCATGCACAAGTGGGAGAAATCTATATTGTGTGCAAGTTACAACATATAAGTATATGATTTAACGGATTCTCTTGACTGCAAGGTAAGAGACTAACGTTCTAATATAACTTGAACATATCTAATTCAAGAAACACTTGGTGTTGCAATTTACGTCATGTGAGAACTTGGCGAGATTGCAATAACAAAGTAAATCTCTATGTAAAGTCAGACCTTGCATGGACATATTTACAGTTTCTAAATTAAACAATTATTTAGAACATGTGTCAAAATGATATATAAGACTACTTCAAATTAAATATTTATGTATTATTAGAATGACATAAAATTAAATGAAGTAATCTAATCCTACTTCAATTTGTTTATTTATGTATTTTGGAATGACATAAATGAAAAATAATGTAGTCCTGCATTATTGTGAAGTAAATATATTAACTTGAAATTACTATTGAAACCAAGAGTTGTGTTCATAATTACTTTAGTTAAACATGTTTATGATTCATTGTAAAGACATAAACATAAAGTCTTTAAGACTTATAATAAAGTAAGACGTTAACTTGTTATGTTTTTAATTAAGACATATACAAGAAGTCATTGAGTTGATCAATGATTTATAACGTATAATGGGATTATAACATTTTATGTTTCTTGTTGAGACATGGATATGAAGTGACTTGGTTAAAAGGTACTTGTGTTATAAAGCATGCAATTGGCTTGGAAAGTCTATTATACCATTAAGTTGACTTAGTTGGTAAATAGGTAAGCCAAAAGAATATGTTTATCTTATATATTGTTAGATCGTCTTACAATATTAAATTCTAATGAATACCACAAGTTGATGGTATGTTAAGTTAGGAGAATCAAACTCTATTTGATTTGTTTGATTTATGATAACCATAACTTCTTTCTTAAAAAGTAACAAGGTTAGAAAATTTAGTATGGATTGAATATACTCAATATGACTCCAACCTAGAAGATTAATAAAACACCATTTCATTATGGAATGTGATGAATCACATTAAGTTTTAAAATTGAAGATTCTGAATTTGTTAAACTACTTATGAATAGGTTGTTAACAAACTTAATGTCAAGAATTATCAATGTGTATTTGTAATGTCCCAAATAGAGAACAATGTAGTTTTGCTCTAATTGCTAAGTATATATAGATAGTCTATATATTACAAAAGGCAAGTGGGAGGTTTATCTTGAAAGATAAAATTACAAAATACATAATCTTCTAAAACACACTAGTAAATATCATGATGAGGTTAGACATGAAAATGATAAACCTCAAGATGATGGAATTTTCATTCATAGATCTGCAAGGATATCTCAAGTATTTGACTTATATGCCGAGAAGAATATGAGTTCTGGATTATAGTAAACTGATAATCATTATGATGGATTACCAAATATTGAATTGGGTAAATTACTCATACTATGAATGTTAAAGATTCTGTCCATAAAGATAATCAATTTTGGAAATTTGGTTTATCTTAATAGTTAGACTTGAGAATGGAAATGAGTTTCTTCAAAGAGATGAAAAACCCTAGTGGTTTGAATTTCTATGTAGAAATCATATGGACAATATTGTACACATATTTAATGCTTGTTTTATGACAAGATTATTAATCATAATTAAGCAATTAATTATGATTGAATATTTTTTTCTAAACACATTAAATATATAAAGATGATAATGGTCATACTTGTTTTCATTAATATGAAATATGACAATGAATATCAAAACTCTTTCACGAGAAATTACTTGGCGAGGACGGTAAGTAATTGAAAGGTTTTTTGAGTTCATATAATCTTTGAGAGTGTACAAAGTGCAATAATTCATGAATGGATTAATGCATGCATCTATGAAATTATTCTTATGTTTAATTATTAAATCCTAGTTTCGATTTATAATTGAAATAAGATAAATTTTAAGTATTCCTGAAAGCTAGTGGGAGTATTATGTTAAGGTTTTAAATCTTATATGTTGTATAACATATAGGAAGTAACATTTCTTGTAAGCTAAATGTTAAGTCTTATATTGGAATGAAACTTCACTTGTAAGATTTAAGAATTAAAACATATAACCTTGGAATATATGTTTATTATTAATAAACATGTGCAGTAAAATAAATGATTCTAATAAAACATGATATATCATTTGGGAAATGGATAAATATTTTTTGACAAGATAGAACGTGAATGAAGTCTAAGTTTGACTTGTAGATTCATCATGTACATCATGTTGTGTATTAAAATTGTTGTATCATTCTTGAATAAGAAGTGATTTGACAACATTGATATCTAACTAAAAGCTATTAGATAACTTGTGTAATGAATATTCTAAAAAGAATTACATCCTCACTTTGGAATTGCTCCTAGATACTATGGATGAACAATATGTCAATTGTTGTGCAAATTGTCATCAGCTTTAAACTTAAAAGTTTGGAAAGCATCAAACATTACACAATAAGATATTAAAGTTTACAGAGTTTTAATGAGCACATTGTTGTTTGTATACAATGATGTTGGTTTAATTGAGATGACACTCAATACTAGTCATGGTGGGATTTCATTCTTGTTAATAGCCATGTGAACTAGTTGTGCTACTAAGAGCACAGTTGCATTATACATTAAAAGAATAAGAATACTTTAAACTTTAAAATGTTTGAAAGTTTAAATTATCATAAATTGGTGATAGAGGATGTCACACACTTTATGAATTATTATGTGGATTGATGAATGCACACATACAAGGACTTCATTAATTGAATTCTTGAAATAAGTATTCTCAAAATTACGATAGATCAAGTTGGTTGATTTATGCCTTGTCAACAAGTATGATTGTCATTACTTGAGGCATAATTCATCAACTGGAATTTTCATGAATTGATTTATTTGGTATTTGGATAAGGGATGTTAAACAATTGTTATAATAAATCAAATACTTGGTATGTTTGATTTTATAATATATTGTATCCTATATTTGCATGTTTAATCCGTGAATAAATTTATTTATTCTAAATCGTCCGTTGTCAATTAATGATATGGGAGTATCATTAAACTAAGACAAATCTGAGATATGGTAGAATATACTTGAAAGTATATTGATGAGAATGCATACCAATTTTAGATGATATTCAATGAATTGAATATAGGACTTATCCCAACTACATAATTTACTTTGTGGATATTGTTATAAGTAAATTGTGAATAGTTATCCTCAGACTTGAGATACCCGATAAGTGTCATGAATGTAGTGCACTTCTGTGGAACAACTTAACGCTATACGTAACTGGTAGTCATAAGGGTTGTTTTCTGAAGTGTTGCAAAGTTTGTGGGTTATTCTCGTAGTCAAGATAGAATTTGTTCCTTCAAATTTAATTTTGGAGTTTAATCTTCTTTGGGCCCTCGTAGGGTTGACAAGATGTTTGTGGCCACGCCCAAAGTTCTCCCCAGAATGTTTGAGAAGATTTGGTAATCTTGCTCAATCACTTACAACGAGAAACAGAATGGTTGAATAAAGAATGACTTAATTCCATATTTTTATTTAACATGGTATTAGAAACAAAAGGATAATAATAATGAGAAATCATTAAAAGGTTTTCAGGAGCCTTGCTCGAGTTGTACTAGAGGCATCGAAGTGTTGCTAGACGCTAACCGAATGTGATCACTCTATTGAGATATGTCCAAGTGGGCATTGGTTTTATGGACAATAAATTAATAGGCGTGTGTTAGGATCGAACTCGAGACTATGGGATTGCACACTTTACGTATGAGAATTTAAAGTTAATAATTAAATATAAACGTTATATTTATTTATTTATTAAACGAAATAACTAACGGACGTTAAGTAATTAATGTAATGGATTAACGGTCTTTAAATGTTTATGGAAAAGGACTAAATTGCAATAGTTGGGAAAGTTCCGGAATCCCTATGGATACCATGAACCGATCGGCCATAAGGAAAAACAAGGAAAGAAAAAAAACCCAACTTGTTCACCAAGTTTGCTTGGGTATATAAACAAGGCTAGGGGTTTTATTTTTCCATCTCTTGTGCTCATTAGCTAAACCCTAAAATTGTTTTGTGTGTGTTTTGTTCTTAAACCGATCGTACATCCCTTTAGGGTGTCAATCTTCAAACCTTTTCCACATCAAGTTATTTGTTTGATAAAAACTAGCATTACTTTAATTCGGTTTAGTAAGTGTGTACAAGAACATAGTAATAACATACTTTTGTTATTATCTTGGATTGAATTACAAAACGGTAAGGGGTAATTCTTATAATCCTATAAACCCTAATTAGGGTTCATCCAATTGCTAGTTTGTGGATTTGATTCTTGTTCGGCTAGAATCAAGAAAGGTGCGCATACTTTATTCTTTAGTTAATTAATTATTCATTATATGTTCCTATTCTCTTCCGCACTTACTTTGATGTTTATTGTTTATATTTATGATTAGTCATGTTATATAATTCCAACAAATTATTCTTAGTAATCTGTTTTCTTTAGAAATTTGGTACTGATCATGGTTTTGCGTTTGAATTGCATGATAATGATCGGTTGTATTTAATATAAATCTATTTTACAAAGGTAACTTTTAAGGATACAAGTCATGTGAAAGTTACAAGCTGCTACCGTCTTTATTCATGCTAATATTTATGGATTTTTGGAAGAAAAATGCTCAAGATCATTACATATATGTGAGCTTAGAGTTGATTGATTGGTGGACAGTACTATATTTTGATGATATGTTTGGTGTTAAGGGGAAGTCGAGTGTGACGATTGTTATGGATTTTTAGCGACATACACATGAGATTGGTTCACACACACAAGGAGTTTGGTTTTTGTTAAAAGATTTAAAAAGCTCGTTTTGGAGATTTATTGACTAGTTGATTACGAAGACGGTTGAATATCGTTTATTTGATGTTGTAGTTGAGTTTCACAGGTTTGTGTTCTTATCATATCTCAAAGTGGGTGTTACACTTTGTAGATAACTTGTTCGTGCTTAAAGGATGTTGACGAAGACTTGAAAAATCTAGTTTTCATAGGTCAAGGGGTGGATGGATGAAGACCTAGTTAACTATCACTTAAAGGAGTTACATTGTAGTGCTCAGTGTCTCATTGAAGATGAGGATTTTTTCAAGAGGTTGCGATCTACTTATATTTTATTAGAGGTATAAGTTCAACGTCACGTGGATAGCACAAGACATAAGACACAAGTTTGGGTTATTCTACTTCTTTATCAAGTTCGTTATATTTGGTTTTCTTCGCAAGTGATCATTACAAGGAGCTTACATATTTAAAGAATCATTTGATGTTCATGCACCACTCAAGGGGAAGTGTTTGATTTTTACTACTGTTGATAATTATTACTACTGCTAGTTGGATTTTTCTCATTTTGGATTCATTTTTAGTAAGCATTTTGGTGTTCTTCATGGAGGGCAATTTGAAACATTGGACGGCTTAGATTGGAAGTATGATATTGGTTCGTGGTGGTCAAGATCATTATTTGCATCCGTTCCCTATTTGGATAATAACAAAAGAGAAGAGATGTTTGAGTGGCATGGCATGGATTAAAGGAAAGACAAAGGAAGACATACTTGTTTCATTCATGGTGAGATCCCTGATCTCAATTTCTCTACTTCGTCTAGGGAAGTTCGTTCAAGAATTGTTTTGTCATTATCAAATAGGGGAAGATTGTTGGGAATTATACGTTTGAGTTGATAAGACAAAAAGAATGAAACAAGAGGGACTTAATACGACAAGAAGGAAACCTACAAAAAGATGGAAGGACTTGCTTGCAAAAGAAGTTTTATTTATTAGTCCTTTGTAGTATTTTGTAAACCATAATCCTCTAGTATATAAAGAAGACATAGGTGTAGGTTTAATACATGTCTTTCAAAATGTAGTCGACTAAAGGGGTGTGTGTGTAACCTAGGCGTAGTGTATAAACGTCTAGGGATAGTTAGTTAGTTAGTCGATTAGCAGATTATTAGTTATTGTTTAGTTAATGGTGAATGAAACGTTGTGTCAATAACAATTATGTTTTGATTTATCCGTTGCGTATTGTCATTGTTATTGTGAAACCCTAAGGCTCAAAACGATCTAAAGGAGTCCTATCAAACTCCACACTCTCCTAATAGTAAAGCTTATGTTATATTAAATAAAGAAACATTGAAGGTTGAAGAGTCATTAAGCGTAAAATTTGATGAAAGTCCACCTAAACCTACCCAACCTCTTGTCGATGACGAGGTAATCGAAAGTGAAGCCATAGAAATCAAGGAAAATATAAACAAAGAAGATGAACCATTAAACAATGAAATCATCAATATTAAAGAGTCTAAAGATCATCCCGTAGATAAGGTCATAGGAAATTTAAATGAAAGAACCTTAATATCTCAAGTCCAAAAACAAAGTAGTTTATTTTGTTTTGTTTCAACCATAGAACCTAAAAATACGCTAGAAGCCATAAAAGATGAAAGTTGGGTAATGGCTATGCAAACCATAATCGGAACTAAATGGGTATATAAAAACAAGTGATATGTGTCTAAATACACATATATTTTATATTATTTAAACCCACAAAAACAGCCAAAAACACACAAATGACTATCTAAATGTTACAAATATCATTGAAATGTTATGTGATTCAGTACAAAAGATTGAAAACAAGTGAAAAACATGCAAAGTTCACAAAACTGTCATTTTCAGTCCTTGAAGTTTCACAAAATGGCAAATCTAGTCCCTGAAAGTTTAAAATGAATGAAAAGTCAACTTAAGTCCTTGGGATATCAAACATGTTCACAAATAATCCCTGGATAAAAGTTTTATACAAATGCCAACTTTTACCCCTCAAGTTTCAAAATTGGCAAAATTAGTCCCTGGGTATTTAAAAAAGTATAGTTTATCAAATAATACCCTTGTACTATTCATAACTTATAATTTGGAACCTTTTGATAACTTTTTGGGAAAATTACAATTTCACCCCCTTAACTTTGGAAAAAGGTCCCCTGGGTGTTTTAAATTGTAATAAATACAACAAAGGTCCTTTGGTTTATCTAACTTGGCAGGTATAGTCCCTTGAAGGAAATTTGGAAGCTTATCACATCAGGTCCCTCAAGTTTCAGAAATTACAACTTTAGTCCTTGGGCTTATCCATTATACAAAACCAAACCGGACCCTTATACTTCATAAATCCCTAAATCCAAATCCAGCCCAACAACCAACCCAGCCCATTTCTTTTATAATAAAACCGGTTTGACTTCAGTCAAACCCACCCTTATCTTCTCCTTCCTCACAACCCCGCCAAAACCAAAACCACCATGGTTTTTGCCACCTGCTACCACCTTTCCACCTCATTACCACAGCTGGCTACACTACTACTCATCCCCCCTCCTCTTGTACACCCACTAAGCATTTAATGCATTCCCACACCATAATCATCCCCTGTACCATCACATACCCTGCTTTTGCTATCAACTCTACCACTTGACCTCTAAACCCACCAAACATGTCCCCTCCACCTCTACATGTGAACAAGAAGCATTAATTGTAGCAGAACTGCCTCAATCTACTAGTATCACTTTTGGCGCCAAAAGTGAATTCAAAGGCTAGGATTATCTCTGCTCAATCAATGGTCAAGAATTAAAGTGGGATTTGACCAGGAAGCTAGTGGGAACTCAAATGAATATAAAGATCAGAGGAGGCAAAGAGACTACCTTGGGCTAGCCTTGGTCATGTAGTGTAACGATTTAAAAGCTTTCTTTAAATTCATTGTCTTTTAATGTTTTAATGTTGTAATCTTTCTCAAATTAGTGTAATGAAACTTTATTTCCAGTGTAATTTTAAGTTTCTTTCCAGTTTCATGTTTTGCTTAAATTTCCTTTAATTTTCATGTTCTTTAATTTCATGTTAACTGGTTGTTTAATGGACTTCTATAGCTCATATAAGCTCCTGACAAAAGCTTTAAAGCTTTTAGAAACCTTAATTCAGCCTTAGTATTTAAAATTCAGAAAACACTAAAAAATCAAGAAAAACAAATGAAACACCAAAAATAATAAAGTGATCTTGGTGGCTGCATGGAGCAAGGTTAATTGTGGATTGCCTTTGGTTTAGAAGCTTTGTGGAAAGCCTTAGGATGTGTTCTGTGGCCATGGTTCTCATTTTCAGCTTGGATTCACTTGTAAGCTCATTTTTTACCATTTTTGCATTTCTTTGTTTCAGTGTTTTAGATGCTATAATTTTCATGTTTCTGTGTTTCTTTGTTGTTTGTTAATGATATTAAAGTTTTATATTAGGTTGTTATGTTTTGGATTTGATTGTGGTCGATATTGCACTTGATTTGTCAATATGCTAGTTTTGACAATCCTAGACCTAGACTTGTGTGACTACTTGTTTAGGATTAAAAAGGTCCATTTTGACACTTTGGTTCCTCTGGATTTGATGGAATTGGTTTACACTATCTTTTGCTTTGAAAAACTGCATAACAGTCCATTAAAGGGTTGTTTGGATCTAATAGTGAATCTGTTTTAGGTTGTGTTTGTGGTTGTTCTTGTTTGATGAACTCCTCATATGGCCTATTTACCTCAGTGAAACCTTAATCAAGTGGTGTAGCATGGTAGAAAGTCAATTTGACATTTGGCAATCTCATTATGAGCCTTTGTGAGATTGTTAGAACTCATAATCTTGCATACTTGTTTTAATCTTGTTTATCTTTGTTAATTTCATGTTCTTATTGCTTAATATAACATATTAAATCAGTAGTTTAAGTTTTAAATTCAGTTTAGTCAACTTTTTAGTTTTTAGTTAAAAGTCAAATTTTCCCTTTTGTCATTTTTGAATAAACTAGATAATTTTCTCTAGGCTTTAATATTGAATTTCATAATCTGTGCTTTTAGGATGTTTTAGTTTTGTTGCTAATCTTGCTTATTCTATTTTTGTTAATTTTTATATGTCATGTTTAATAGCTTATTTATGTATTCTTAGGCTTTGTTTTTGCCATTACCTTTGTCTAGGAGTCAATTGCATAAGCCTTATGGAATTGATCTTAGCCTGAGTATTTGGCTTCTTTGTGTTGCCTGTGTGGCTTATTTGTTATGTTTATGCTTGCTTTTACATTTGTAGCTTATCTAGATAGCTTAATCACTTTCACCTTTTTGTCCCAAAACTCACTTTCTTGAAACAAGCGGTGAAGTTGAGTTGTTTTCCCAAGCTTATAAAAGCTCCTTCGAGCTTGATGTTGTGAGCTTTGGCTTTTCACAAAGCCAAGCAACCATAATCTCTAGTTTAGTGCTTGTTGAGCTATTACAAGTTTATTTGATAAGTCTATAGGAGCTTGTTGTTTGCCCACTCATAACAGTTCACTGGGTAATTCATGAACTTACACCATTTCCAACAGCTTCTAAAAAGCTCCTTAGTGATCATAAGCTTAAGTGTTTTAGCTTTATGTGAAGCTCATCCACCCAACTCCTTGATCTAGCACTTAATTTTCCCATTGTAGCCTATTTACTAGGGCTGCAAGTAGCTTATACTTATCATCACTTTACTGAGTATGCTAAGAACTCGATAAACCATAGCTTTTCATAAGCTCCTCAAAAGCTAATCTGTGGACCCCATAGGTTGAGCTTGGGCTTTTTGGAAAGCCAACCAACCCAGCTTGCTACTTCCATACTTAGTTGGTACTTGTGAGCTTATTCTTTTAGCTTAATTTGCCAATCAAGTCAGCAGTAACTTGCAATGGTTCAGTGATACTTTGGATTTGGAATTGCTTATTAGCTTATGTGAGCTTATTTGATGAAATCCAATACACATGCTTGTTTATACTTGTTCATATCACTTGTACATATATTATTTTTCCTTTACTTTCTTGTGTGGAGCTTATACGGGCTTATTCAAGCCTTCACTCCATCCAAGTTAAGCCCAAAAAGCTTAACTGTCTAAACCATAAGCTCACCTTGGTGCACCATTCCAATGCATAAATCTTGTTCATACTTGTCCATTGGACTTGTGTACATCTTACTTTTTCTTTTGTTTCCTTTGTAAAGCTTTTTCCAAGCTTATTCTAAGCTTTAGTTCAACTGTTAAGCCAAAAGCTTAACTGTGGGAGTCATAAGCCCATGAATTGTTTATTTCTTAGTTTGTAAAGTTTTGTTTTCATTAAACATGTATAATATCGATTATTTAGTTAGTCAGGAAAAAGAAAAACCAAAAGCTCCACTTTAAAGCTAAGTGATAGCTTCTATTTAGAAGCTTAATTGCTTATTAGCTTATTTTTGTTAAGGACATATAGTTTTTAGATTTTTCTCAGCTTCTTATATTTATTTTAGAATTTTGTATAAATTTTCAGAATTTTCTTTTATTCATTTAATACTTTTAATAAATCAATAATAGTTTTTAGTAATTAATAATAGTAAATAATTAATAATAAATAGAATAATTGTGTAAAAATATACATTTTCAGTTTTAAAACTCATTTTATAATATTTTAGATTTTTCAGATTCTTTATTTCATTTATTTAAGTTAATTTTAGATTTTCTTATTATTTAATTCATTATTAAATACATTTAATTCATTTTTAATTTATATTAATTAATTTAATAGTGTAAAATTTTATTTTAAATTTTCTAATAATTTTCTTATCTTTTTAGGATTCCAAAAATATGATTTTCACATTTGTGGGAGTTGTATTGGACCAAATTCACTTTTTATTTTGTTACGTTTATGTAATTACTACATTACCGTCGCATTTTAGTTTTTAGGTTTTCTTAACTTTTATATAAATTTGTAAATTATAAATAAAAATTTTAAGTTTTTTTAATTTGCATTTAAGCCCCTAAGGCATGCAAAACCCTACTATAGTTATAATCGTTTTATTTTTATACGTTTATGTTTAATTAAAGTTAAGCGTCACGTTTGTATCTTTTACGTTTTTAGGTTTTTGATTGCACGTTTTTAACGACATAGCTGTGACAGAGCTATCACTATTCACATTCCTAGTGTTAGTCAATCAGATTCCTGTTTTTGCATATTCAATATCATTTCGAACACCACATTCGTTGTATTACAGTTTACACACCTCGTTGGGACTTAACGACCCGGGAATCCACTAAATTCCAAGGGAAATTGTATTGAGGCCATAATAGTAGACTTTTGTTGACTAAAACCTTTGGTCAATATTTCTTGACTGTTTTGGAACCAATCAACAAGTTAGATGCAAACAGTGTAGTGTCTAGAAACAAAGCTAGACTCGTTGCCCAAGGGTATAATCAACAAGAAGGCATAGACTTTGATGAGACCTATTCTTCCGTGGCTAGATTAGAGTCTATAAGAATACTTCTTGCTTATGCTTGCGCTAATGATCTTAAGCTTTTTCAAATGGATGTTAAAAGTGCTTTTCTAAATGGCTTTATTAATGAAGAAGTCTATGTAGCTCAACCTCCCGACTTTATCGATTTCGAAAAACCTAAACACGTGTGCAAACTAAACAAAGATAATTACGTCTTAAACAAGCCCCAAAAGCTTGGTATGCTAGACTCAAATAATTCTTAATCAAAAACAACTACACCATGGGTTTAGTTGATAATATACTTTTTACTAAGAAAAAGGAATCTAATTATTGTTGAAATATATGTGGACGATATTATATTCGGATCGACTTGTCAAGACATGTGTGATGATTTATCAAAAATCATGCATGATGAGTTTGAAATGAGTATGATGGGAGAACTAAGTTTCCTTCTTGATCTACAAATCAAACAACTAGAAGATGGTATCTTCTTTAATCAATCCAAATACATAAAAGAAATGTCAAAGAAATTTGGTTTAGAAGAGTCAAAACTCATAAGAACACCTATGTCATCCGATACCAAACTTATAAAAGATGAAGACGGTGAATCCGTTGATAACACTAAATACCGTGGCATGATTGGTAGTCTTCTCTATCTTACGGCTAGTCGGCCGGATATCATGTTTAGTATTTGTCTATATGCTAGGTTTCAAGAAGATCCTAAAACATCACATCTAGAAGCCGTCAAAAGAATATTTAGATACATTAAGGGTACGACTCAATTGGGATTATGGTATCCTAAGGGAATGGGGGTAGAAACTATTGTATATGCGGATTCCAACCATGCAGGTGATTATGTTGACCGAAAGAGTACAAGTGGTGTGTGTACTTTTATGGGATGTTGTTTAACATCTTGGTTTTCGAAGAAGCAAACGGCATTGGCCATATCAACAACTGAATCCGAATATTTCTCCGCCGGCAAAGCATGCCAACAAGCACTATAGATGAAACAAGCGTTAGTTGACTACGACATTCATCTAAGTGACATAGCCATTTTATGCGACAACAAAGGTGCTATTGACTTAAGAAAGAATCCGGTGTTGCACTCTCGCACCAATGATGAGTGTCTAAATACTCATCATTTTTGTACCAATTAAACTGCAAAAACATCTGAAAACACTCAGAAATGCATCAAAATGATAAAAATATCACAAATAAGTGTTTTATATGTTTTAAATGCAAAAATATTAAAATCTGGTGAAAAAGCATTATCAAGTTTGCATAATTGGAGTTTTAGTCCCCAAGTTTCAAAAGTTGTCAAAAACAGTCCACTGTAAATCTAAATAAAGAAAAATCTCATTTTAAATCCTTAGGGATTCTTAAGTTTTCAAAATTGGTCCTTGAGATTTAAAATTGCAAAATTACAATTTAGGTCCCTAAACTTTGAAATTTGGCAAAAATAGTCCTTGGAAATTTGAAAATGTCAAAACTAGTCCTTGTACTATTAAAGCTTGTCAGTTTTGGTCCTTGTGACAACTTTGGAATATTGGCGAGAATGGTCCTTCAAGAATTGGATAATTGCATTTTGGTCCTTATCATAATCTAAACCTAGCCTTGTCAAAACCATTTTTGACCCCTGCCTATACCCAAATTGACCCCCTGTCATAATCAGTTTTGAACCCTTGGTCAAAACCAAAGTCAAACTTTATCCCTTTGCCGCCACCTCCTCCTTCCCTTCTCCCACTTGCCTGCAACTGCAATACCTTCTCCCAACACCATCACCTCACCTTATCCCTTATCCCCTCAACCCCCCTCATCATCACACCTAGTCCACCCCCCTCTTAGTTGCTAGCTCAGAGCCCAGTGGTCAAAACCACTTTTCCCATAAAAACCATCCAATGGCCAAAATGCACCAAAAGTAATCCAATGGCTAAAATTATTGATGGGATTTGATCAGTGGACACGTGGAAACCATTTGGAGTATAAAAGAGAGAAGAGGAAGCAAGAGATAAAGAGTAGTTAGTTTTTAGTTTTCAATGTATGTCGTTTTTTTAGAAATGTCTTAGTTTAAATCTTAAAATGTAATTTTTCAGTTTCTATGTATTGAATTTAAAGTAATTCAGTGTTTGTAATCAAATCTAAGTTCTAATTCAAAGTTTTATTTAAGTTTCATAATCTCATGCTCACTGTTGGAAAATCCATTTTCAAAGTCTTATATCCAAACTTTTAATAGCTTATGTTTAAGTTCAGACAAGCTTAGTTAAGCTTTTTATAGCTTTTGTTAAGCTTATATATCAGTTTCAAGCAATTCTCATTCCTGGTCAACAAAAATCAATCTTGGTGAAATTTTGGTTCAAGCAGTTTGGAAATGGATAATGGTAGATGCAGTGCTGGTATTGGGTTGGAAATGGCTTAGTGTAGTGGACTTTGGGTTTGGTTTTAGCCTGCATACTAGCTGGATACATGTGAGTGGATAGCTCATTTTCATTTTAATTTCAGTTTGCATAATTGTGTTTGTATCTGTATTTGTGGTTAAGGATGGTTTAGGCCTGTTTAATTAAGTGTTAATTAGGTTATTATAATCAGTTTTAGTGTCTGCAATAGCCTAATCAATGGTTAGCTCAGTTTTCATTGCAAAACAGTTATATAAAGGTTATTTGGATTAGTTGATTAATATGTGTCTAAGGCTTGTTCAGAGGTTGTAACCTGTTGTTTCATGTTTGCTTAGCTCTATTGAACTCATTGTTGTCATCATATTGTGCCTGTGCGCCACCAAAGTCAAAATCACTCAAATTCTGTCTTAATAGCTACATGTTGGAGCTTTTGCAAATCAAAAGCTTGATTTGTGTTAGGAAAATGTTAGAGTAGCTTGATACAACTTCTATTTAGCCATTAACATCATATTCAGTTGAGAAATCAAGTTTCAAATCTCAATTTGGTCAACTTTCAATTCTGTCAAAAAAAGTCAAAACCTTGAAAAACCAGTTTTGAGCCCAAATGGGATGAATTTTCTTGAGTTTATTTCTGGGCCAAATCAAGTGAATCTTATGGTTTTTAAACTTCTGTTGGTCTATTTTATTATTTTCATTTTTATAGAATTTTGTTAATTTTGTATAAGCCTCAAACAAGCTTATCAACTTGGGCAAAAATGCCATGCCTTTGCACTCGGCATACCTTGAGTGCACAGGGATCTTCGAGAGCTTGCACAAAGCTCATTTGAGCTCACCAAGGTCTGTTCTTTGGTCTATAGGTTCTTGCCCAGGTCTAGTTTAGGTTCCCATCTCGGTTTTAGTTCCAGCTTATCTAAGTGCTTATTATTAGGCCACAAAGTAGGCACCAAATCTATTTTTGGCATAAATGCTCAAATCATAAAATCAAAAGCAGTTTGCAATTCGGAGGTCAAGGATTGCTTTAATAAGTTGTTCTAAAGTAGTTTTAACATAATATAGGTTCTGTGTTAGTTTGGTAGCTTAGTGTGCCCTTGTGCTTATTTCAAGTGCTTATTACATAAGCACTTGCATAGCAGTTTCATTTTCTCTCACACAAGCCCCTGTTTTTCTATTTTTCCTAGATTCTAAATATTATTTTAGACTTTTCTTGAAATTTTCAGATTTTTCCAAGTCAGTTTGCTATTTTTCTGGATTTTAATTAGTTTTAAGCATTTTAATTGGCATTTAATACAATTAATTAGAAAAGTCTCAAAAATAATTTTTCATTTTTCTTAAGTTAAGATAAAAATAAAAAGTCAAAAAAATATTTTTCCAGATTTTTCTTAGTTAAATTTGTATTTTTAAGTAATTTAATTAGTTTTAAATAGTTTTTAATTCCTAGAAAATACAAAAATAATCAGAAAAATACAAAAATAGTTTTGAAAATTCTCTTTTATTATTTTAGATTTTTCCAAGTCATAATTTTATTTTTCTAGCTTTATTTCCTATTTTCTTGTATTATAGGCTATTATTAAATAGTTAAAAATAGTTTTTAATTAATAATAATTAGATAATTAGTCATAAAAATAATTTTCTTTTTCTATAAATTTTATTTTATCTTTAGGTTTGTAAAAATATCATTTTCATATTTTTAGGATTAATATTGCTTCAGTTTCACGTTTTATTTTGTACGTCACGTAGTTTTTTAATTTTTATAAAAAGAAAAATCAAAAACATCATTTTACAAATAGTGATAGCGTTTATTTAATATTTTTATCTTTTTAATTTCCTTTAATTTGCATTTAAGCCCTTGTAGTTTATGTACCCTTTCTGTAGTTATAATTATCAAAATCTCTTTTCCGTTCAAATCTCTCGATCACTACACGTTTGGCTATTCTCCCAGCTTCGTTGGGACTTAACGACTGGGGAAACACTATACTCTCGATCTTCATTGCATTGGTTTTAAAGCTGTTTAAGTTTCTTACGGTCGGCCATTCACAAGTGGCGGTTTGTGTGAAAACTTGGCGGTTTTGCACCAATCAAATTTTTAGCGCCTATGGGCTGAGCTTCGGAGCAGTGCTAATAGTCTTACGTTTAGCAGATTAGTGATTTGAATATTCACTCCTTGTTTATACCATCTATATGTATTTATATTTTCTTTTAAAAATCAAAAACCCAAAAAGATTTTCATTCTTTGTTTTTACATCATGTTTTTCAAAAATACCAAAAATATTCCTCTTTACCCTCTTACCCTTTTGATTCTTCATTTCTTACCCTCTGAAACCCTTTGATTCTTTCTATGTCTTATCCTCACCCTCTTGGTTGTCAATGGTGTGGTGGTCCTTATAATGGTGGCTATTGCCCCAGTTGTAGCATGGTGGAGTCAGGAAACGAGTCTGTCTATAACCAAGATCCCTATTCCTACCATAACACAACTGATTTATTCCATCAGCGACCACACTGTGAGACTTCAGCGAGTTTTCTTGTTGTGAGTACTGTGGTGGTTCACACTCCAGTTCCGATTGTCAATCGGGAAACACGCTTGTCTATGAGCAGGTTCCTGATAACAATTATGACTATAACACATACAACTCACGGCCACATCAGTTTTCTTTGTTGTGAGTATTGTGGAGGTCCACACTTTGTAGCTCGATTGTCAAACAAGGAATCCATTTCCTTGTAACAATTACGACTCTTCGTATCATAACCAACCTCCACAGTACCAAGTGAATCAGGCACCACCTCAGTCTGAGCCACTTCCTCAAAATCTTCTCCTTGATCTTTTGGATTTAGTGAAAGATTTGAAGGAATGTAAACATCCCCAAGATAATCCAAATCAGAAATCCATGGAAGTTTTGGTAGCCGAAGAGCGGTGCTAAATTAAATTCCCAAATTGCCTTTGAAAAATCTATTAGGGAATCAATTGCAAAAGCACCAAATCTAGCTCTCGGTTCCGTTTCATTCCTGATGACGATGATGATGAAGTTACCCTTGATATTAGTTAATTTTGTACAGGTTCATCAAGTTCATCCGTTGAAATTCCTTCCATGAAAAATCAGGGAGAAAAGACTATGATGGAATTACTAGCGGAAGAACAAATGGAAAGTATAAAACATATGTATGCTAGTCCTTCTAAACTCCCTCATGTGTTTGTTATCACACGATATTCCCACTCACTCTTTGAACATGGGGGATGAGCATCTTGACACTGTTCTGAAAGAATCGGACGAATTCATAAAGTCTAGTGTTGAGAACCTTGTCCCAATCCCGAGAGAGTCACAGGGAACTTTTGATCATATGTGTGATTCTCTTTCCCCTCTTGAGTGTTCAAAAGATCATTTTGAAACTTTCTCCGATGTTAGCGAAGATTGTACTTCTCATGGAAACATCGAGTATGTTGAGACATCACTCCCACAGTCGATCTGATCATCATCTTGAGGAGTTCACAGATGAACTCACTCACATCAATCCACTTTCATCGGAAAGTAATGATAGTCTTTCTAATTTCAAAGCCGATCGGGAGGACTGGAAGTCTCCTTGATAATGATCGTTCACTCACTTCTCACCCTAACAGTCCAATAGAGAATGTTAATCACTTTGTTCCCGAAACATTCAAAACTACTTTCACCAATCCTCTATTTGAATTCGACCACGAATTCACTTTAATTTCTGAGAATCCACTCTTTGATACTCAGGTTGAGGATAGTGATGAGTCTACAGTGGAACAAGAATTCACAGATTTACATCTTGTGATTGATTCTCTTCACGAGGAGTTCGCCGATGAACTCACTCATATCATATCTCCGCCGGAGTATGATAACTTCTACTTTGATCTAGACACACCCATAATATGTCTTGATCAAGCGAGCTTAACTGATGAGATTCATGAAACTATGAATTCTCCAATTGAGGATGAAGAGTTAGTCATGATTTTTATCATGATTTTCTTTCTTTTCTTCATATATTCTGTGGCTTCTCCTGTTCTTCACTCCTTCGAGAATGAAGACATTATCTTTGACCCCGGCATTTCCATGTACCATTTGTGAGCTGGGTCTGTCTCTGTATCTCATCGGTGTGGAACTTTCACGTACTTCAATGTTTATCCAAACATCTTGAATGAAAGTCCGATGGAGATTGTCTCTTCCACTTACTTCCCCATGAACAAATTAATTCGGGGTCGAGTCAAGCTAGCGACTCGGTAATCAAAAACAGTAGTTAAACATGGGTTTTCACCCGTGTGTACCACCCTAGTGTGGGGGAGATACTCCACATGTTGTATATAGATCTTAAAAATGAATGAAAATTGTAAATATTAAAAAAGAAAATAATTGTTGTGTTTCTACACTTAGCTAGTAATGTTATCTTTTTACGTTCTAAGTTTCGACATAACAGCCGGGACTTTGAATATTGAGGACAATATTCATTTCTAAGTGTGGGGAAATTCTGAATTTGATCATAAATGTACCCTTTTAGTCCCTTTTTCCCCAAAATGGCCAAATTTTAAAATTTTTTTTAGTGGAAGTACTATGTACTAAACACAACAAATGGTAATCAGTCCGCTATGTCTAACCCACATAGGAAGGATGGCTAATCCAGAGCAAAGCGGCTCTTGGTAAAGATATATCAAATCCGTTGACGGCTTGCAATTTGCCCAAAATTGTATGGTATTCAGCTCACCATATCCTTAAAAGTGAAGAGTTGGCTAGCCCGCAAGTTTATGGCTTGTGGTAAAGGCAATGGAAAAACCATAATTGGTAATCAGCTCACCAAATATAATATTGATAATTTATCTAAGAGTTGGCTAGTCCAGAAGCAAACGGCTTCTGTAAAGACAAATCAAAACCGTTGAAAGTCGATGGTTTGCTCAAAATCATTTGGTTATCAATGTACCAAGGTTCTTACTTGAACTGAAACATTTGGCTACTCCAGAAGTAATGGCTTTTGGTAAAGAGATGAAATCCATTAATTTTTCTCAAAACATTGCTAGGGACTAGCAATACCTTAGTGTGGGGGATTGATGAGTGTCTAAATACTCATCATTTTTGTACCAATTAAACTGCAAAAATATCTGAAAACACTCAGAAATGCATCAAAATGATAAAAATATCACAAATAAGTGTTTTATATGTTTTAAATGCAAAAATATCAAAATCTGGTGAAAAGCGTATCAAGTTTGCATAATTGGCAGTTTTAGTCCCCCAAGTTTCAATGGTTGTCAAAAACAGTCCACTGTAAATCTAAATAAAGAAAAATCTCATTTTAAATCCTTAGGGATTCTTAAGTTGTCAAAATTGGTCCTTGAGATTTAAAATTGCAAAATTACAATTTAGGTCCCTAAACTTTGAAATTTGGCAAAAATAGTCCTTGGAAATTTGAAAATGTCAAAACTAGTCCTTGTACTATTAAAGCTTGTCAGTTTTGGTCTTTGTGACAACTTTGGTATATTGGCAGAAATGGTCCTTCAAGAATTGGATAATTGCATTTTGGTCCTTATCATAATCTAAACCTAGCCTTGTCAAAACCATTTTTGACCCCTGCCTATACCCAAATTGATCCCCTGTCATAATCAGTTTTGAACCCTTGGTCAAAACCAAAGTCAAACTTTATCCCTTTGCCGCCACCTCCTCCTTCCCTTCTCCCACTTGCACTGGCTGCAATACCTTCTCCCAACACCATCACCTCACCTTATCCCTTATCCCCTCAACCCCCCTCATCATCACACCTAGTCCACTCCCCCTAGTTGCTAGCTTCGAGCCCAGTGGTCAAAACCACTTTTCCCGTAAAACCATCCAATGGCCAAAATGCACCAAAAGTAATCCAATGGCTAAAATTATTGATGGGATTTGATCAGTGGACACGTGGAAACCATTTGGAGTATAAAAGAGAAGAGAGGAAGCAAGAGATAAAGAGTAGTTAGTTTTTAGTTTTCAATGTATGTCGTTTTTTTTAGAAATGTCTTAGTTTAAATCTTAAAATGTAATTTTTTAGTTTCTATGTATTGAATTTAAAGTAATTCAGTGTTTGTAATCAAATCTAAGTTCTAATTCAAAGTTTTATTTAAGTTTCATAATCTCATGCTCACTGTTGGAAAATCCATTTTCAAAGTCTTATATCCAAACTTTTAATAGCTTATGTTTAAGTTCAGACAAGCTTAGTTAAGCTTTTTATAGCTTTTGTTAAGCTTATATATCAGTTTCAAGCAATTCTCATTCCTGGTCAACAAAAATCAATCTTGGTGAAATTTTGGTTCAAGCAGTTTGGAAATGGATAATGGTAGATGCAGTGCTGGTATTGGGTTGGAAATGGCTTAGTGTAGTGGACTTTGGGTTTGGTTTTAGCCTGCATACCAATTTGGATACATGTGAGTGGATAGCTCATTTTCATTTTAATTTCAGTTTGCATAATTGTGTTTGTATCTGTATTTGTGGTTAAGGATGGTTTAGGCCTGTTTAATTAAGTGTTAATTAGGTTATTATAATCAGTTTTAGTGTCTGCAATAGCCTAATCAATGGTTAGCTCAGTTTTCATTGCAAAACAATTATATAAAGGTTGTTTGGATTAGTTGATTAATCTATGTCTAAGGCTTGTTCGAGAGGTTGTAACTGTTGTTTCATGTTTGCTTAGCTCTATTGAACTCATTCTTTGTCATCATATTGTGCACTGTGCACACCAAAGTCAAAATCACTCAAATTACGTCTTAATAGCTTCTATGTTGGAGCTTTTGCAAATCAAAAGCTTGATTTGTGTTAGGAAAATGTTAGAGTAGCTTGATACAACTTCTATTTAGCCATTAACATCATATTCAGTTGAGAAATCAAGTTTCAAATCTCAATTTGGTCAACTTTCAATTCTGTCAAAAAAGTCAAAACCTTGAAAAACCAGTTTTGAGCCCAAATGGGATGAATTTTCTTGAGTTTATTTCTGGGCCAAATCAAGTGAATCTTATGGTTTTTAAACTTCTGTTGGTCTATTTTATTATTTTCATTTTTATAGAATTTTGTTAATTTTGTATAAGCCTCAAACAAGCTTATCAACTTGGGCAAAAATGCCCTGTGCACTGACTCAGCATACACTGAGTCTGCACAGGGATCTTGCAGAGCTTGCACAAAGCTCATTTGAGCTCACCAAGGTCTGTTCTTTGGTCTATAGGTTCTTGCCCAGGTCTAGTTTAGGTTCCCATCTCTGGTTTTTAGTTCCAGCTTATCTAAGTGCTTATTATTAGGCCACAAAGTAGGCACCAAATCTGTTTTTGGCATAAATGCTCAAATCATAAAATCAAAAGCAGTTTGCAATTCAGAGGTCAAGGATTGCTTTAATAAGCTGTTCTAAAGTAGTTTTAACATAATATAGGTTATGTGTTAGTTTGGTAGCTTAGTGTGCCCTTGTGCTTATTTCAAGTGCTTATTACATAAGCACTTGCATAGCAGTTTCATTTTCTCTCACACAAGCCCCTGTTTTTCTATTTTTCCTAGATTCTAAATATTATTTTAGACTTTTCTTGAAATTTTCAGATTTTTCCAAGTCAGTTTGCTATTTTTCTTGATTTTAATTAGTTTTTAAGCATTTTTAATTGGCATTTAATACAATTAATTCAGAAAAGTCTCAAAAAAATAATTTTTCATTTTTCTTAAGTTAAGATAAAAATAAAAAGTCAAAAAAATATTTTTCCAGATTTTTCTTAGTTAAATTTGTATTTTTAAGTAATTTAATTAGTTTTAGATAGTTTTTAATTCCTAGAAAATACAAAAATAATCAAAAAAATACAAAAATAGTTTTGAAAATTCTCTTTTGTTATTTTAGATTTTTCCAAGTCATAATTTTATTTTTCTAGCTTTATTTCCAATTTTCTTGTATTATAGGCTATTATTAAATAGTTAAAAATAGTTTTTAATTAATAATAATTAGATAATTAGTCATAAAAATAATTTTCTTTTTCTATAAATTTTCTTTTATCTTTAGGTTTGTAAAAATATCATTTTCATATTTTTAGGATTAATATTGCTTCAGTTTCACGTTTTATTTTGTACGTCACGTAGTTTTTTAATTTTTATAAAAAGAAAAATCAAAAACATCATTTTACAAATAGTGATAGCGTTTATTTAATATTTTTATCTTTTTAATTTCCTTTAATTTGCATTTAAGCCCTTGTAGTTTATGTACCCTTTCTGTAGTTATAATTATCAAAATCTCTTTTCCGTTCAAATCTCTCGATCACTACCGCGTTTGGCTATTCTCGCACGCACTCGTTGGGACTTAACGACCTGGGGAAACACTATACTCTCCTGATCTTCATTGCATTGGTGTTTAAACTGTTTTAAGTTTCTTACGGTCGGCCATTCACAAGTGGCCGGTTTGTGTGAGAAAACTTGACGGTTTTGCACCAATCAACCAAACATATAGAGATCCGCCATCACTTCTTAAGAGACAATGTTCAAAAGGGGAACATTTCTATTGAGAATGTATCATCCGAAGACAACATAGCCGACGTCCTCACCAAACTGTTGAAGCGGGAACAATTCAGCTTACTTCGTCTTGGTCTTGGTCTCATGGAACAATTGTTGTAATTTGTTTCTCAATTCTACAAGGTATGTAAACGTTAGCCTTACCTTCTTTTTTGAGTCTTGGATTTCTATTTCACACACAACTCACAAACAATATTGGGATTTTTAAAACTCAAGGTATATTGTCTTTCAAAACTAATGATAAACTTTTTTTTCTCAAGAAACTTTTCGAAATATTTTCCAAAAGGATACTTCTCCCCATAACTTTCCTAAAAACATTCTCACGTCTAGGACAAACCTTTTTCATTATTAATACAAAGTAAAAACTCGTTTTCATTGCATCTCATGTCTTTTGAATGCTAAAGGGAACACATAACTAATATGTGTTTTCGGGTACATTCATTTAAGCAACAATGAATTAGGAGCACTCGGGTTACCTCACATAATAGTATGCTTTTTCACTTCTTAGTTTATTTTCTTTCCTTTTTAGGAGTAGAGATAACCGCAACTCCAAATGGTTTGTATATAGGCACACACTAGGCACCGATGTTTCCAAAAGGAAAAATTTGAGCTGCCTAAGTCACCAGTACCACGGATCCCAGCATTTACGCTGGACGGTTCCCTAAAGGAACGGATCCGTGGGAACCGTGGGACAGAAGCTAAATTTCTCTTTTATTTTTCTCACTTTGGTTATAAACCTTCATATTTTCATCATTTTAGCTTTTTCACTATTGAGTATGTTACTTAATGCTTGTGTTCTCATGATCACATGCCTTAAATTAATATCTAATCATTAGATTTTAGTCTACATTTTGGGTATAGCATTCATTACAATGCATTATTTTATCTATAAATAAGGTTCCCAAAATACTTGCATATTCGTCACTCTCAAACCTCACAAACAATCATCATCATGTCATCCAAAAGTTCTTTTAACATTGATGAATCACCTTGTGCAAACAATCCTCTTCAATAAATCCAAAACTTTATCCTACCACCTTCCGTAGTGCCACCACCGAAATCTAGAAAAACCGCACGGATTAGCATCCGGCCTTGTTGTTTAGCCAACCCATTGTCAAAAAGTTCATCACCAACTACTCATTCACCACCAAATGATTCCATAATAGCACCTCCATCATCTCCAACAAGCACATCACCACCATCACCTATCAAGTCTCCGCCTAAAATCACCCTATCGGAACTCCTTAAGACTCTGAAAACAATCCCACTACCCGTGTCTAGTTCACCACCCACATCATTTCAACGAACTTCCAACTTAAACCCAAAACAACTAGTCTTTTTAAAACCACCAACATCTCCAAACACACTTTACAAAGATCTTGCAACTTCACCACCTTTAGCTCCAATTATTTTACAACAACATTTAGGTTCTTATATTCCACCACTCACAAACATAATGGACTTTGATCCATATTTTCCAACTTTTCCACCACATATTCCGCCTTCCACCAGTCAAACTTACTCGGAAGCCATCCACACACAATACCCACATCATTTACATTGTGAACATTGCCATTCCACTAGGGAACTTGCAATGGAAATAAGGGATGAGATGCAATTCATACTTAACCACATCCTTGATTGCATCAACATCATTACTCACTAAAACTTCCATAATTAATCTTATGCAAGCATGGAAGGAATGATATCACTATTTTCTCTATTTTTTTTCTTTTGAGTCATTTTAAAGAACAAACCTTGTTCTTAGTTTTTACATTTTTGTATGTGGCCTATATACCACTACACTTTGTCATTTTATTACAAGGCTTTGTTTACATATCTTGGCTCTCCATCTTGTTTCTTGTCAATTACAAGATTTTATTAAGTGTTACTACTAACATTTTCTTTGTAGGCATTATATTTTCTCACTTGACGCCCTATTCTAGGGGGAGCTACCGTCAAAGGGGAGTTAGTGCTTCATAGATTATACTATTTTTTCCACACTTTATTTCTTCGTTAGGTTCGCTTATTGTTTCGACAAAAAGTGGGAGAAGAAGTAAAACTTACATATGATTTCAAAACATACATCTAATCTTAAGTTTTACTCATCATAACATTGTGTTTTGTCATCAACAAAAAGGGAGAGATTGTTAATACAAATAAATCGTAAAAACGTTATTCATATTTATCGATCTCTTTGTGTTTTGTTGATAACAAATATAAAGTTATCATAAGTAAAATTATAAGGACACATGTTATTTTTGTAAAGTATTTACATATAGTCATTTAACATAATTGTTGTAATAATTCATTTGTTGTAATAGTTTATTAGGATGGGTAAAATCCATAACCCATGGAGCAAATTCATAACCCATGATCCAATGTCTAGATACATTGTATCTATTTGGATACCCATGACCCAAATTCCATGACCCATGACCCATGATCCATGACTCATAACCCAAATAGGAGGAGCGTATGGCGGATCCCCCAGTTTACACTGACGGATCCCTCATGTAAGGGATCCGTGGGATCCGGGGAACAGTACAGGTTTTTTGCCTATAAATAGTGATCCATTTCTTCATTGTAACTCACCCCTCTTCTTACAAACTCTCTCGTATATTACTTATCTCTTCTAATCTCGGATCTCTTGATCTATATAGTAGTTCTTCTTTCTTTTGTTGTGATTCCCATATAGGTCCTTCTCAAAGGCGAGATCACGAGATACTATAAGTCATCCAAGCAAGGGGTCCTTGATTGATTTGTTCCTTCACAAGATTTTTGTAGCAAGATCTTGTATTTCATATTTCATATAGTTATGTTATAGTTGTGTTGGTTTGGTCCTCCATGTTAAGGACTCGGTATTTAGCTTTGTACCGAAAAAAGTGTAAGCGAAGTTGTGAGGCTTCTCGGCCAATTTGAAGGAGCTTGTTGACATAGTGCTTGAACTCTCGAGTAGGTGACTCGGGGAGTGGAGTGGAGCAAGGAAGGTGTCCTTGTAGCAGAACCACTATAAATTGGTTGTGTCATTTCTATCCTTTACTTTACTTGCTTTCATTACTTACATTACTTATTGCTTTATACTTTCTATCTATCCATACAAATTCACATAAGATCGAATCTAAAGTTTTTGAAACTAACTTAAAATCGACAAAACTATTCAACCCCCCCTTCTAGTTTTCCACAAACCTGGAATGTTATTTTCTAATTTTTTGTAATCGAGTCTGTCAGAGCTGGACATCGATACGGCGTATCCATAATCATGGATATGGCGTATCGACCATACTGGTCATATATATCTTTTATTTTTTCTACATTTTTAATCTTTCTGTACTTTGGAACTTTTTGTCAGTTACTTTGATATGGCGTATCCAAGTTTTCGGATACAATGCATTTAGCTTCTGACCCGTATTTTATTTGGTTTTTATTCCAGGCTCGATACGGCGTATCCCAACCCCATGGATACGGCGTATCGACTGACCTTATGATTTTCAGTTTTATTTTTATTTTTGCTAACCTTCGATTATCGTAGACACACTAGCTGTCATTTTCATACATATTAACACATGTGGAGTACTAAGTTTTCGAAGGAAGTGGTGGTTCACATATATGTTTTATTTTGTGTGTGTTGTAGTCATGCAGGGATTCAGATATCCCTACACACAAGAAAATAAAAATTTCTCACAAACGCATCATGGAGGATCATACCGAGCAAATATCAGGGGAGTTTTTGTTCTAATTCTTCCTATTTTCTGTATTTAATTTTTATTTTACATAACGAGGACGTTTTTTTATCTTAAGTGGTGAATGGAGAATGATAAGGATATAAAACGTACATTTTTAAGGGGTTATTTAAGCCCTAAATTAATGTGTTTATGATCGAATATTGCCTAAATTCTTTCCTTTTCACTTTTTAGATACTTTGGAAGCAAAAGCTGAAAATCATGCATATTTGGATGAAAAGGGATGAAAATGTGAAGAAAACGACCAAGTCATGAAATTTCTAGAAAAGGGTACTAGACGGCGTCACAACCTACAAGGTGACGCCGTCACTTGCAAATAAAAGTATCAAAACTTCCCAGATTTTACTAGAGACGGCTCAGTGAAAAGTTGAAGAAATAACAAGTGACGCCGTCACTTGTTAAGGGAGCTGGAATTCTCTATGGAAATTATAAGGTGACGGCCTGGAAAAATCAATGAGGGACGGCATTAGAGTATTCAGGACGGCGTATGAAGGCATAAACCGACCCCGTCACAAAGCTGACTTGGAAGAGACGAAACCCTAATGGCGGCACTTGACGACGTCACAATTATAAAGTGACACCGTCGCATGTGTAATCCCATATATAGTTTTAGAATTTTCAGCATTAAGGGTGCACACTTGGAGAGAAATTTGGTGTACGAATTTTATATGTTTTTTACAGTAGACTTAGGGTTTTAACACCCTCATTGAATAAGAGATAAGTCTCTTGATTACTTATATCATTATGTTTAATTCAAGTTCAATTATGTTTACTTATTTCATTATCTTTTTCATGTCTAGCTAATTTAATATAGTGTTTGCTTTGATCTAATGAAACCTAGCTGTAATATTGATTGTTGTCTCTCGTTTAAGTGGTTGTTATACGTTAGGTTAGGAAAACTTGCTTCTTCCTTTAGTGTTGCGAGCTTGAACATCTTAAACAACGTATTCATGTCCTAGAGTGCACTAGTAGACTTTTCATTGTGTTTATTACGTGAATTGCGGTTGTTGATCAATACATTCATAGAAATAGGGCACTTGGCACCTCCCTACGACCTTAGGAATACAACGCGCCAATTAAACAAGGATGTGACAATTTGACTAATCAATAGGAGATAACTAGGGAGTAGTGAAATCTAAGTAAACATGTTTTTACCTATCATTTGAATCTCTCATTTAAATTACTTGTCATTTAGTTTAATTATTAGTTTTAATTAGTTTAATTAATAATTTTAATAAGTTGATAATCAAACCCCCAATCCAATACCGAGAATTTACTTGCTTTTATAAAAATATGAAAAGATAAATGAATCATCCCTCACCTTAGACCTATTTGTCATACATCTCGACCTTCCCAACACTATTCCCCTAGAGAACGATCAATCCCTCGTATCTTACCTATACTACACTACAACGGTTAGGTACACTACCTAGGATGATTGTAAAACTCATTGTGAGGTTTGCAAGAATTCGCCATCAAGTTTTTGGCGCCGCTATCGGGGAATAGTTTAGGTTCATTTTCTATCTCGTTTAGGTCTGCTCACTAGATTCCTATTAAATGAGATTTTTATTTTTATTAGCTTTCTCGTAGTCTATCTTTTCTTTGAGAATTTTGTTCGTAAAATTTTTCATTTAACTATTCCGTTTTCCATTATGTAAAACGTGAATCCACCAAAATTTTCACTCAATCCACCAAATCCACAACAAAATTTACACACTTCACTGAATAATGATATCTTGATGTTCCGACAATATCATAATGAACCTTTCTACAATGCATGGACTCATTCGAATTATTTACTCCAAAAAGTCCTTCATCAGGGTTTCGAATTATTGACTCCACTTCAAAAATTTTTATAGTTGTATCGACCACGAGACCCAGAAGAGGCTTGATGATTTTACAGATGGGAAACTTCAGGAATCTGGTGCTGAAGTAGCATGGGAACATTTTGAAATTCATGCCCAATTTAGAAGTCGAACAAGGGACCCAAAAAATGAAGGTTTAGACCTATTTTCAATTTGGAAGGTTCAATCGGAAAGTTTGTTTAGGAATAAGATGGTTAGAGTTGAGGTACCTAGATGCATGTCATGGTTAGGTGCTACAATAGTACAAAATAAACACATGGGTATGATAAGGATTTAAAAGGTACACTTTTGAGGGGTCATTTAAGCCCTTAATCGTCCACTTTTATATCCGTTACTGCTTAATTTTGTTCCTTTTCACTTTTTAGGTCTCTTGAAGGCAAAATGCTAGAATGATGCTTATTTGGACGAAAAGGCGTGAATATGTGAAGAAAATGGCTAAAGTCAAGATCAAAACACTCAAGCGGCTGGAAGTGCACCCGACGGCGTCAGAAACAAAGGGGGACGTCGTCCCTATACTTGTGACGGCTCAGGAGTGAATTTGCTATTTTTTTGTGCGGCGTCGGGCTTTGAAGAGTTGGCGTCCACGAAGACCTTTTCCCTCAGACGGCCTAGATCTAGATTCAGATGGCGTCAGAAGTTGAAGCTGACAATGTCACAACTACAACGTGACGCCATCCCAAAGTTGACTTGGCCAAGACGAAACCCTAATGGCGGTGATCTGACGGCATCCCAATTAAAAGGTGACGTCGTCGCATTTGTAAATCTATATATAGAATTCGATTTTCAGAGATTTAGAGAGGGAGATTTGTGGAGTAAAAACCTAAAACGACTTTTTTCCGTCTTGGACAGTATTTTAGGGTTCTAATACCCTATTTTACATCAAGATAAGTTATTTACTTCATTGATTTCACTATGTCTTTGATTGTATGCGTGTATGCTTGCACGTACACTATGTCCGGCTAATTTACTTGTGTGTTTGCTTAGATCTATGAAACCTAGTTATTGAATATTGATTGGTTGTCTCTTATCTTAATTGTAATTGGCTTAGGATTACAATAGGCCATCGTTGTGTTTTTAATACTTGAGTAATCTTTGTGAACCTTAGTTTATGATCACCTAGAGTAATTGTAGGCTAAAAATCCAAAGATAACCTTAGAGTTAGTTTATGAATCCTAGAGATTTTGTAGGCAATAACCTTAAGATATTCTCAAAGAGTTAGGGAGAAAAGCATACACTACGACCTTATAAGACATAACGCGTTAAGAATAAGGACGTGACAACTCAACCATCAATAAAAGATAACTAGGGAGTAATAGTATCTAGGTAAACACATTTTTAATCATCATACGAGCAGACATCAATTAGACATAGACTACCTTAGTTAATTAGATAATTAGAATAGTAGAGTAATCGGTAGAAGTACCACCCCCCAAATCCAATACCCCGAGATCGTACCTTTCAATTGTTGGGAATTCTGCTAAGTAGGAATTCTGCTGAAAATAATGCTGAAGGAATCTGCTGAAGTAATATAAACGTGTAGTTTGTTTCCGCGAAGATAGATATTCCGCGTATTCTATAGTTTGTTAGGCTATGCATGAGCTATTTTAGGTAGTCATATGCATTTATTTTATATTATTGTCTATTTAGGGTTCCTTGTGTATAAAAGGAACTGAGGACTTTTGTATTAGATAACTCTTGAGAAAAACATTCCAGGAAAACATCTTGAGAGAGAGTTATAGAGATCCATAGAGGATCATTATTTTATAAGAAAAACCTTGTTGGTAACTTTGATTGTGTCAATTATTATTCCACTGTGCATTCAATCAATCGATGTTATTCATACCCTAGTTGAGTCCTGATCTTGGTTTCAACAATTGGTTTCAGAGCCTCGTGGCTTTCGATCTAGGGTTTATAAGGTTTTTCTCTAATTAGGGTTTATACCCTAATTGATTTTCGGCAGCAGACGTAGCAGACTCGGTTTCAGTTTTAGAGCAGATTTGATTTGTCATAATATAAAGAAAAAGGTAACATCGTAATTTCGTACTACCTCACGTATAACGAATTATTCTTTTGTATGATAAATATTGGAAATCACGTGGGTCAGTGTCATTGTTTCTTTGTATTAATTGAACACGTGGGTCCCTTGGTTTAATTCGGTTACTGAATGATCACTAAGATAATTGTTAATCATATCTGTTTGACAAATAATTAAGAAGATAAAATATTGGTGGTCGAATATGGTCTATCATTGGTTATTTTGATTGGTCATTACTCGCATATCATTGAATTGAAGTGGCCACTTGAGAATGAATTTCTATTAATCTGCTTGTGAGCACGTGGGTTTCATATGATTTCACTATTTTACTGTTGCTGCTGATGCCTATGTATTTCTACTGATGGTGTGAAAGTGATCACATGGGGTTCTTCATTGTACTGGTCTTTCACATATTTAAATCTTGGTCCCATGATTGAATTCAAGTGATCACGTGGCTGATAGGCTCGTATTTTTTATGAATCAAGCGGGGTCGTCATATGGTCAAAGACGGGTAGAAGTCACTATATTGGACAGTGATTTTTTATTGATTGGTCAAAGGAATTAGTATGAATTTGTCTTTGAGTGGTCCTTCATCACGTGGGTTTTTTTGTTGCAGCGCATCTTTATGCGTTATACTGATATTGCAGCACATGTAACTTCATACGGGTCCCACTCATTAGGCAATCGGTATTTACTAGAAGCAGATTTGAAGACAAATTTAATTTGAGTAGGACATCTCGTGATATTTCTTGGGGATCCACACGTGAGTTACTGTACTGACTCATAGATTGGTTTATATTATTCTTTTGATTGGCAAAAGTGGTACAGTAAGATTTGATCAATTTACATCTTTAAAATGGGAGAATTTGATAATAAAAGGGATGATGTTATGTTTCCTTATTTGATGAATGATGAGTACGAGGTATGGGCTAAGACGATGAAACACTGGATCATGAATAATGATATGAATATCTGGAAGGTGATCCAAACTGGCAACAGTTTGAAAAGTTGGAAGCGGTCGATGGAAAAGTCATTATTCTTCCTCCAACATTGCAGATGAACACATTATTGTACAAAGAGAGTCAAAGGCCAGAACTACCTTGCTTAAATCTATTCCTGGTGATCATGTAGCAGATTTTCGTTATATGGATGATGCAAGTCATATATGGAATGCACTCAAAGCAAGGTATGGTGGAAAGGCTGAGTTCAAGGAGATGAGCAAGGAAGCTTATACTAAAGGTGATGTTGAAGAATTTGCCAGTCCACAATTTGCCTTAATGGGCATCTCTCAGGTACATAATTGTGTTTTTGGTTGTAGTGAACGTTATAATGAACTTAAGGAAGCCTATGATGAATTGAAACCTAAATATAATGAATGCTATGTTGAAGTTGAGGCTTATAAACAGACTTTAAAAACATTAGAAAGACTAAAAGTTTGGTTTCAAAAGAATCAATTGGCTTGTGATGAGAAAATAAGGGTGTTACAAAGTGATTTGGATTGTGCTAAAATTGATTTAAAACGTACTGAGAAAGAAAAAGCTTATGTAGTTTCTGAAAACCAAGTGCTGAAAGATAAATTAGATGAGGAAGTAGCTAGACATAAAGAATGGTTAATATCAGGTAACAATCTAGCTAGACATATCTATGATAGTCAATCTGAGATCTCTAGGATAGGTTTAGGTTTTCAAAAGTATGTAGGATTAGAAGCTAGGAATGATGGGCGTAAAACTACACCAGCAGGTTTAGCTAATTATGTCAAAGAAGGAAAATTACATGTTATCCCTGGACCTATTAGAGGAGAACATATGCCCACTGACCTTTCCATTACAGTTGATTTTGATGGATCACACTATTTATATGGCAAAAAGTCAAGTGACTTGCTAGACCTTAATAGCAAAACTAATGACTCTGTCTCTTGTTCTAAAAGTGACAAGTCGTCATACCTACAGTCCACTGACTATGCCTCATGTGATTCCAGTGAAAAGTCTGACTCACCTAGGCACACACCCATGACCACACCCAAGTCCAAAGTAGCTGATGATGAGCCCAAAACAAAGCCGGTTACTTATTACATTAAACACAATTTTGCTTCTAGTTCTGTTTCTGATAAGTTTATATGTAATAAACAAAGTTGTGTTAAGAATAAGTCTTTTAAGAAGAAATCTTGTTTTGTGTGTGGTAGTAAACTCCATATTATTAATGACTGTGATTATCATGAGAAAAGGATGGGCGTTTCCTATGGCCAAAAGACCTTTAGACCCACATGGACTAATGTTGCTAGTATTCCTCCATTTGTTCCCAAAGCTGCACATGTGAGAGCAGGTAAACCAGTTTCTACTGGTAAGCTAAAGGTGTATGCATCTGTTTTACTGGCGGCAGGCTTAATAGGCCTTTTCAGTTCCCTCGGTGGAGGATATTCTTCACCAGATTACTCGGGTGGTGGAACGGTAATGCTAGCTTTATGCCCTATAGACCTACAAGTTCTTATTTTCAGTCATATACACCTTATGTATCTCATATGAATATGGCACATGGTGGAGTTAGAGTTGCAACTGCTGTTAAGCCCTCAACTGGTTATTCTTGGAAAACTCAAAGGAAAGGTTCATTCTGGGTACCCAAAAACAATAGTCTTTGTCAGGTGCATTGATTGAGGGGAGGCATAAGCCTAAGGGGAGGCTTAATGTTTTATTTTTGTATTCTAACCATTTTTGCAGCTGTTGGATCCTTATAAGCCTAAGGGGAGGCTTAGTGATTCTGCTGACACTACAAATTTCTTTGGTTTCTGCTGCTGCTTGATGGTTTATTATACATGTTTTGTATTTTATTTATTTCTTAATTTTCTATTTTTAGTTGTTAAAAAAAATCGTATTGTTTTTTTTGTTTAGTGATAAAAAAAAAAAAAAAAAAAAAAAAACTGTTTTTATTCAGTTTCTACTCTTTCTTGCTTGCAGGTTTTGGTGTTGGTTAATTACCACACAACTAATGGTTTTCATCTCACCATGTCTTTCTGACACAAGAGTTGACTAGCCCACAGGATTATGGCTTGTGGTAAAGGCTGCGGAAATCCATAAATGGTAATCAACTCACCATGATGATGACGACATTCCATCAAAGAGTTGGCTAGTCCAAAAGCAAACGGTTTTTGGTAAAGACATCTCAATTCCGTTGATAGCTGTAATGGTTTGCTCAAAATCATAGGGTACTCAACTCACCCATGCTTCATTGCTGAGAGTTGAAATGGTCATCAATTCACCATGGTTTTGCTCTATTGGGTAACCAAGGATTGGCTAGTCCTGAGCAAACGGCCAGGTAAAGACATTTCAAATCCGTTTATAGTTCTGATTTGCTAATAAATCGATGGTTATCAGTGTACCATAGTTTTCGAACTTAAACATTTGGCTACTCCAGTAGTAATGGCTATTGGTAAAGAGACATCAAATCCATTATTTTCAATGATTCACCTCTCACAGGAGTTAACACACCTGGAAGTGATGAGAATAGTATGAAACTAATATGTTTTGATGTACATTTTGTCATTTGTTGCTGCAAAGATCTGGAGTTTCAAAGTTTTGTCATCATAGAGATGTAATTGTTTTGGTTCTTTGCTGCTAATGTTCGAGTACAATCCTCAATTTCTGAAGCGTTAAAGATCTATCAAGAAACTGTAACTTAACCTAGTCAAATTCCAGTTTAGGGGAGGATTGTTGGGAATTCTGTAAAGTAGAAATTCTGCTGAAAATAATGCTGAAGGAATCTGCTGAAGTACATGGATTCTGTTGAAGAAGAATTTTTGCTGAAGTAATATAAACGTGTAGTTTGTTTCTGCGGAGATAGATATTCCACGTATTCTATAGTTTGTTAGGATATGCATGAGCTATTTTAGGTAGTGATATGCATTTATTTTATATTATTGTCTATTTAGGGTTCCTTGTGTATAAAAGGAACTGAGGACTTTTGTATTAGATAACTCTTGAGAAAAACATTCCAGGAAAACATCTTGAGAGAGAGTTATAGAGATCCATAGAGGATCATTGTTTTATAAGAAAAACCTTGTTGGTAACTTTGATTGTGTCAATTATTATTCCACTGTGCATTAAATCAATCGATGTTATTCATACCCTAGTTGAGTCCTGATCTTGGTTTCAACATCAATTTTCTAAAAAATATAAAAAAGACAAAAAATAATCTTCCTCAACCCCAACCTTAGCATAGTAATCTCTCACTAGCATTCCTATTCCCCTAGAGAACGATATCAATCCCGAGGCTTACCCTAATACTACACTACAACGATTAGGTTCACTGCCTAGGTAGTTGAAAAACTTGCTCGAAGAAAAGGAAGTTTCTTTTGACCCCGAACACGCGTTGTACGCGTATCAAGTTTTTGGCGCCGCTGTCGGGGAATAGAATAGCTAGTTAGGATTCTATCTCGTTTAGGTTCCCTTGCTTGATTCCTATCAAGTGAGATTTTTCTGAATTTTTAGCTTCCTCGTAGTCTATCCCCTTCTTCGTGACCTTTGTTAGTAATCCCATCACTTTTCATCATGGAAGGTGATAATCAACCACCACTCATTAACCCACCACCAAATGACCCGCCAAGAGGCCGTACTCTTGGTGAATACTCAAGACCAAGCTACCTAGGCTATAGGAACACCATTGAGCTCCCCGATCAAGCTCAAACTACAGCCCTGCGATCTGACACTATCCGGTTGGTGCAAAATGGATGTGCATTCCATGGACTTCGTTCCGAAGATCCTAATCAACATCTTAAGGATTTCCTTAAAATAGTCGATTCCATCGACCTTGATGCTACTACTCGGGATACCACGCGCCTGCGTCTCTTCCAATTCTCTCTACGGGACCAAGGTAGTAATTGGCTTGAGCGACTTCCCGCCGGCTCCATCTCAAGTTGGGATGATCTCATTACTCGTTTCCTTGCCCAATTTTTCCCACCAGTGAGAACTACTAAGCACAGGAATGAAATCTTGATGTTCCAACAACGTCAAGGTAAATCTCTCTACAAAGCATGGACTCGATTCAAGGACTTACTCCATAAAGTCCCTCATCACGGCATCGATCTTTGGCTTCAAGTCCAAATCTTTTATGATCATGTCAAATTCTCAACTAAGCAATCCATCGACCAAGCGGCCGGTGGCAAACTTAGTGATCTCATCGCGGAAGAATCGTGGGGTACAATAGAAGACCTTGCTCTCTATGACAACGAAAGTTGGAATGACCCCCGTGAGTTGCCCAAAACCGTAAAGGCAATCCTATGAAAATCCTAAGTCTTCACGCCAAGTGAACAAAGTCTCTTCCTTTTGTGAGCTATGTAGTGGTCCTCATGACACTCGTACTTGCACAAGACTCCCCGAACAAGCTTCCGTTGACTACGCATCATCGCGTACCAATGGAATAGGAGGAAGATTCCCTACAACACTCGGACCTAGGACTTTCAATGATGCCCGAGAAGCATGGAAGGGCAAACCCGACTTCTATTGGGGACAAACCAAAGAATTCACCTCTAATGATTTCTCATGGCCCCCCTCTCACGGCCCTAGCCAACAAAACATAGAAGGGATGTTGCAACACCTAGTTACATCCCAAGAAGCTCAAATAGCCAAGCTTTCGGACCGCTTTAACCAACAACAAACCTAGATGGATAGGAAGATAGATAACCTTTTGAAAGCTATGACCAATTGTGATAGGAAGACCACCGAAAACGTTAACGCCATCTCGACCCATTCTCCCGAAGCTTCCGGTGTGAAAATTAAGGACCCAAGTAAGTTAGCCAAGAACGTTCAATTCGCCAATACCATCACCTTAGTGAAACCTAATAGGACTAATGATGAAGCGAACCATAAGACGGTACTTTAGGTTAGTGAGACTCCTAAGAATGAATCGACCGATGAAGTAGATGAAGTAGGCGATGACTATTTCAATAAGTTTCCTACGGAAGAGGAACTCTATCGCCACCCACACTTAGTACGCGACCTCCGTCACATGTATGTTAGGAAAAGCCCTAGGATCAAGTTTGGGAACCCTTGGAATCTCAACATACCATGTTGCGTAGGACATCTATTCGTGGCAAAGGCCTTGACCGCAAGTCCCCAATAAACATCATGACTAGCACCTACTATAATTGGGTGATGAAAAAGCCTATCCCAACTAGGCAAGATCCCGATAATCCTAGAGTTAGATGTAATTTCCTTGGTAGAGTTAAGGGATTGCCCGTCTATGTAGGTAGTTTCACGTATCCTGCGGATTTCATAATTGTGGATGATATTAGTACGGCCATAGATCCTAGCTTGTCCCACATTATTCTAGGAAAGCCTTTCATAGAGAACATCGGGATGACTTATGATCCGTCGTTAGGAATAGTGAGATTCAAGGATGAGACCAATGACATAGCTTACCAAATGCCGTTTAAGATTGAGAAATTTTCATCATTATCCAATGATGAAAAATAACTTAAGCTATCGGTCTACTATAGGAATGAGGGGGATAAGGAGAAGGGAGTATATTATGTGATGGATAAGATTTTCGGGTTCTATAAGGATTGCTTGAAACTAGGACCGGAATATAGAACCGATTGGGGAGAAGATGACTTCTTAGAAAGGTGCATAATAGGGCACTACTATAACATGGAAAACCCCAATAGAGACCATCATGAGGAAGAAGGTGACGGTAATGAAGTCACGTACGGGCACGACTTCGAGTCTAGCTACGAGACTCATAAATAAAGAAAAGTGCATCGTGGGAGGCAACCCATGCTTAATTGTTTGCCTGTTTTTTTGTCGTATATCTTTACATTGATTGTTTATTCTCATGTTTGAATTTGTGAAAATGCTTTATTTTGTCTTTAACCTCGTCTTAATTACATATAAAGTTATTTTACAAAAAGGATAAGTGTAGGGAAGATTACACATGTTTTCAAAAGAACGTGAACATGAGAATTACGATTATTGAAAAGATATATATGTGTGTTTGTTAGAGTCAAATGCTTGTATCGAGTCATAATGGATGTTTTGTAGAAATTTTTCCAGTTTCTAAAGATGTAATTTTTCCAAAAAAACGCAGCAGACCAGTTTCTGTCAGGATAACCTGACGGCGTCAGACTCGCTACTTGATGGTATCAGGAGGAGCAGAAACTACTTATCTAACTTTCTCTCATTTTCTGTGCTACTTATAAATTTTTGGAATTTCTCAGGTCTTAATTTTCCAGAAAATTTGCAAACATCCATTCCACAAGCATTATATCTTAGTTTAGTAGAGTCATATATAGTTTTACCACCGATTTTAGGCGAAGGTTTCATCTATTTTCTTAAAGTGTGCAAGTTTTATTTATCAAGAAGAAGATACATAAGATTGGATGGAGCTTCTCACGCATACATTCTTCCTGGAAAAGAATTTAACCACTACTTCACACGGATCCTACCGAGCTAATTAGGGGAGTATTAGTTTCTTTATCTTTTAATTACCTTCCGTTATCATAACTTTGATACTTTCGGGGAACATTGGGGACAATGTTCAGTTTAAGTGTTGGGAGGGAGAATAAAACGGGAACTTTGAAACTATGCTTATCCTTGACTATTTGTCTTGTCCTATTTTATTTGTGTAATAAACCATGAGAAATATCGGTTAGGGTAATTTTGGCACCAAATTTAAAAATTTTCATGACATGTAGGAGTGGGCCATTAGTCTTAATAAAGCGTCTCATGGATAGGAAGTTATATGAGTAGCACAAAAACCCTTTACCACTCAAATTCCACCCAAAAATGTGAGGTTCGCCCCTAGATTTGTAGGAATTAAAGCATTCATCTTTAATGCTTCGAGAGTGTACCGGTAGTATAATAGATTCTAGAACTTGTTTTGTGATGCATCCCGAGATCGCTAGTGAGACTACACTTGTGTAGTTAGGAATAACTAAATGATAAGACGCATTAGGATAACCCTTGTTTGATACCCGTATTATAATTACTTCTTCCACATCGGTTGAATAATTCCTCCACACCCTTGCATTGTACTCATCTTTAGTACACAATACCCCTAGTTAACCTCTCAGAGCCTATCCTTTTCGCGGTTCTCATGATGTTTCGGTTCTGGAATATCAATGAAGAGCATTATTTACAATCCACCCCTAAATGTACACCCAAATCGCCTTAGCCTACCTTGTATGCACTCACTTTTAGTGCATTATTGTTATCATACTAAACCCTTAGTTCAATTATCTAGTTATTTGCATGGTTGCTTAGTCGAGTCATATCCTTTGTATACAGTTTTGGGACGATTGGGTCTCATGGGTAAAGTTAAATTTTATGGAGTGACAGGAAAAACGTTGAATTCAAATTCCCTTTATCTACGTAATAATGTACTCCAAGTGTTTTGATCTTTTCAATTCGGGTCAAATTAGTGTTAGAATAATAAAAAATCAAGTGTAGGGATGTGCCTATAAATCCCTTATATTTTGATGTTATCGTAGAGGATGGTAGAGTAAAAGTGTATGAAAAAAAATCAAAAAAAAGAGTGTTGAAAAAAAAATCGAAAAAAAAGAGTGTTGAAAAAAAAATGAAAAAAAACATACAGGCTACCATCCTACATCTATCTTAATATTTATGTTTGTTTGTTTCAAAGTTATCTAGAGTTTAGAGTGTCGAGTCTTGGCTTAGCAACGCCATTATTCTCATGCTTGTAACATAAAGATTTTTGACTTGCCACAACTAAATCGCCTATCCAACTAAACCCTTTGTTTCCCTACCGTAAGCCTAACGTTACAACCCTTTAAAAGACCTATTAGATAGTTTTTCCTAGGTGCTTACGCCAAAGTGGTGGAGGTTTGATCTAATCTTAAGCCTATGGTAATCTATGTACTAGGACCGTTTAATGAGTGTTTATCTTCCATTTCCATTTGACATATTTCATATACACCCGAGAGATGAGCGTATCCAAACACCACTTGTGAGGTGCTAGTGTGAAGAAAATGGCTAAAGTCAAGATCAAAACACTCAAGCTACTGGAAGTGCACCCGACGGCGTCAGAAACAAAGGGGGACGCCGTCCCTATAATTGTGACGGCTCAGGAGTGAATTTGCTATTTTGCACCTGACGGCGTCAGGCTTTGAAGAGTAGGGCGTCACGAAGACCTTTTCCCTCAGACGACCTAGATCCAGATTCAGACGGCGTCAGAAGTTGAAGCTGACGGCGTCACAACACAACGTGACGCCGTCCCAAAGTTGACTTGGCCAAGACGAAACCCTAATGGCGGCGATCTGACGGCATCACAATTAAAAGGTGACGCCGTCGCATTTGTAACTCTATATATAGAATTCAATTTTTAGACTTTTAGAGAGGGAGATTTGTGGAGTAAAAACTTAAAACGACTTTTGTCCGTCTTGGACAGTATTTTAGGGTTCTAATACCCTATTTTACATCAAGATAAGTTATTTACTTCATTGATTTCACTATGTCTTCGATTGTATGTGTGTATGCTTGCATGTTCACAATGTCTGGCTAATTTACTTGTGTGTTTGCTTAGATCTATGAAACCTAGTTATTGAATATTGATTGGTTGTGTCTTATCTTAATTGTAATTGACTTAGGATTGCAATAGGCCATCGTTGTGTTTTTAATGCTTGAGTAATCTTTGTGAACCTTAGTTTATGATCACCTAGAGTAATTGTAGGCTAAAAATCCAAAGATAACCTTAGAGTTAGTTTAATAATCCTAGAGATTTTGTAGGCAATAACCTTAATATATTCTCAAAGAGTTAGGGAGAAAAGCATACACTACGACCTTAGAAGACATAACGCGTTAAGAATAAGGACGTGACAACTCAACCATCAATAAAAGATAACTAGGGAGTAATAGTATCTAGGTAAACACATTTTTAATCATCATACGAGCACACATCAATTAGACATAGACTTCCCCTTAGCTTAGTTAATTAGATAATTAGAATAGTAGAGTAATCGGTAGAAGTACCACCCCCCAAATCCAATACCCCGAGATCGTACCTTTCAATTTTCTAAAAAATATAAAAAAGACAAAAAATAATCTTCCTCAACCCCAACCTTAGCGTAGTAATCTCTCACTAGCATTCCTATTCCCCTAGAGAACGATATCAATCCCGAGGCTTACCTTAATACTACACTACAACGATTAGGTTCACTGCCTAGGTGGTTGAAAAACTTACTCGAAGAAAAGGAAGTTTCCTTTGACCCCGAATGCGCGTTGTACGCGTATTAGGGTAATATTGATAAGATGGAGGATAGAGTAGAAAATCCAAGCCCACCTATTACCCTACAAGTCCTACCATCATATGAGGAAAACACACCACTCGTAACTTACCCGAAAAAAGTGGAAGAGACTATAGGAACTCTAATGGAAGAAGAAACTTTGGATCAAACACAACTAGAGGAAATAGGTTTGAATACTTGTAGTGATGAACTTTCTTTTAGTTCTAGGTAAGTTCCTAATTTTAACCAGATCCTCAACCAAAACCATTATCCAGTTTTCCATCCATGGATGTGAATCTAGGAATTGAAATAGGCCCCGGTCCACCCATCAAACCATGTAGTCCGGGTAGTTTTACGATAAAGGTAGTAGACTCTAAACCATGTAGAGTGAAAGCTAATATAGGAGTGAAACATAACCTTACACACTTACATCGCCCATTTATGATTGATCACAAGAAATATTATGGATTTAAACCGGGGTTATTAGGTCAAGATGAATCCCTAACTAAGAGTCACTTGAAGTTGATAAAAGATGATCCCTTTTTAGGAGAAAACTTTGATTTACCCATTGGCCCAAATGAATTAGGTAAGGTTAAGATGAAATAAGCACACTCTTTTAAGCATATAATTCAACTACCAATCTCTCATCTTATTACTCCATTCCATCGGAATGGTGTGTATCGCTACTATCATCCACACTTAAACTTAAGTGTAGGGAAAACTTCCCTTTTATCCATTAAATAAGGGTAGAGTCGGGCTCGTAACTCGAACAAAAACAAGCGCCTCTCGGGAGACAACCCGAGCATATTTCAATTTACTTGCTTTATTTGCTTTCATTTTTAATTTTGTTTGTGTCATATATATGTTCTATTATAATTGTTTAATTTTCCATGTTTCGAATAAATTTGTGAAAATGCTTTATTTCGTTTTTAACCTCGTCTTAATCACATGTAAAAGTATTTTAGAAAAAAAAGGTAAGTGTAGGGAAGTTCACATTTGTTTAATAAAACAAAAATCGAACATGAAATTAACAATATATATATGATGAGCATATATTCGTGTGTTTGTTTGAGTCAAATGTTTGTATCGAGTCACAATGGTTGTTTTGCATTTATTTTCTGGTTCTTAATAAGTAAAATTTTCTAGAATACAAAGTTTAAAATTCTGTCAGGTGAATCCCGACGGCGTCAGGATTTATAACATGACGGCTTCAGGTACTGTAGCAAAAAGTTTTCCAGATTTTCGTTTTTCTGTCGAAACTGAATTTCTAAAATTTTCCATGAACCTGAAAACATCTATTTTGCAAGCATTATATCTTACTCGCTTTCTAGTTTAAATTTATTTTATATATAGTTTTACCACCGATTTTACGTGAGGTTTCATGTTCATTTTCTCAGAATTTACAGGTTATATTGGACAAGAAGATGCAAGTAAACAATGGAAGCAACACTTATGATCGACTTATTCATCTTGGCGGAGGATTTAACCTTGATTCTTCACCGATCATACTGAGCTAATCAGGGGAGTACTAATTTGATACTTTCGAGGAACATTGGGTCAATGTTCATTTTAAGTGGAGGGAGGAAAAAAGGATACCTTAGAAACTATTTGCTCGCTTGATATTTATCTTGTCCTTAGTAATAGTGTAATAAACTGAAAGAAATACTTGTTAGGGTAATTTTAGCACCAAATTTTTATTTTTTTACGACACTTATGAGCAAAACTTTTGTCTTAATAAAGCGTCTCATGAATAGGAGTTATATGACTAGCACAGAAACTCTTACCACTCAAATTCCACCCAAAAAATGTTAGGTTCGCCTTTATATTTATAGGATAAAAGCATCCATCTTTAATGCTTATGAGTGTACCGATAGTATATAGATTCTAGAACTTAATTATGTGATGCATTCCTAGATCGCTAGTAAGACTATATTCGTGTAGTTAAGATTTACTAAATGATAAGAGGCATTAGGATAACCCTTGTTTTAAACTTGTTTAAATAATTACATCGGCCACATCGGTTGAGTAATACCCCACATCCTTGCGATGTACTCATTTTTAGTACACGATACCCCTAGATAACCCTTCAGGGCCTATCTTTTCACGATTCTCGTGATGTTTTGGTTTCCAGAATATCAATGAAGAACATTGTTTACAATCCACCCCAAATGTTACACCCAAATCGCCTTAGCCTTCATTGTATGCACTCATATTTAGTGTATTATTGTAATATGTTAAACCCTTAGTTCAATTATCTAGTTGATTACATGGTTGCTAAGTCGAGTCATATCTTGTGTAAATACAGTTTTGGGACGATTAGGACTCATGGGCTAAGTAGTATTTTATGGAGTAACGGGAAGGAATGTAAAATTTAAATTCCCTTATCTACGTAATTAATTACTCCACATGTTTTGATCCTCGCAATTCAGGTTAGTAGTTTAGTTTAATACAAACTCAAGTGTAGAGAGGTTGCTATAAATCCCTTTGCTATGATGTTATCTTTTGCGAATGGTAGAGTAAGAGAGTTAAAAAAAAGGATAAAATGAAAAGAAAAGAGAAAAAAAACCATACGGGCTATCATCTCGCCTCTATCTTTTATATTTTATTTATGTTTAAGTCAAGAAAGTGTCAAGAAAAATACAAAAAGACTTAGTTTGGTGAGTCGCGTCTTGGTTTAGCAACACCTCGTTTTACATGTAATTAGCTTAGATTTTTGGCTTGCCACCGGTACATTTCACATATCCAACAAACCTGTGTTTTTCCATACACTTACACCTAACATTACAACCTTTCAAAAACCCTCTTTAATAGTTTATCTTAGGTGCTTACACCAAAGTGGTGGAGGTTTGATCTAGTCTCAAGCCTATGGTAATCTATGTGCTATGACAGGTAAAGAGTGTTATTTTCCAGTTACATACATGTTATATTCATTATACACCCGAGAGATGAGAGAATTCAAACACTATATGTGAGGTGCTAGTGTATAATTTTCCATGCTTGTTATGACTATTGTAGAGCTTATATTTGTTCTAAACTATTTTAAACCAATGTTAAATTACCCCTAAAGTGTAACTTGATTAGATAAAAGCATATTTTCCCGAGGACAAGCTAATCACGAGTGTAGGGATATTTGATAAGGATTTAAAACTTTAGGGGGTCATTTAAGCCTTAAACTAATGTGTTTATAATCAAATATTGCCTAAATTATTTCCTTTTCACTTTTTAGGTACTTTGGAAACAAATGCTGAAAATCATGCATATTTGGATGAAAAGGGATGAAAATGTGAAGGAAACGACCAAGTCATGAAAAGTCTAGAGAATGGCACCAGACGACGTCACAACCTACAAGGTGATGTCGTCACTTGCAAATGAACGTATCAAAACTGCCCCCATTTTACTAGAGACGGCTCAGTGAAAAGTTGAAGAAATAACAAGTGACGCTATCACTTGTTAAGGGAGCTGGAATTCTCTATGGAAATTATAAGGTGACGGCCTGGAAAAATCAATGAGGGACGGCGTCAGAGTATCCAGGATGACGTTGAAGGCATAAAGCGACCTAGTCACACAGCTGACTTAAAGAGACAACACCTTGATGGCGGCGACTTGACGGCATCACAATTACGAGTGACGTCGTCGCATGTGTAATCCTATATATAGTTTTAGAATTTTCAGCATTAAGGGTGCACACTTGGAGAGAAAGTTGGTGTACGAATTTTATAGGTTTATTTACAGTAGACTTAGGATTTTAACACCCTCATTCAACAAAAGATAAGTCTACTGATTACTTCTATCATTAAGTTTAATTCAAGTTCAGTTATGTTTACTTGTTTCATTATCTTTTTCATGTCTAGCTAATTTAATATAGTGTTTGGTTAGATCTAATGAAACCTAGTTGTTAACTATTGATTGTAGTCTTTTATTTAAGTAGTTGTTACACGTTAGGTTAAGAAAACTTGCTTCTTCCTTTAGTGTTGCGAGCTTGAACGTCCTAAACAACGTATTCATGTCCTAAAGTGCACTAGTAGACTTTTAGTTGTATTTATTGCGTGAATTGCGGTTGTTGATCAATACATTCATAGAAATAGGGCATTTGGCACCTCCCTACGACCTTAGGAATACAACGCGCCAATTAAACAAGGATGTGACAATTCGACTAATCAATTGTAGATAACTAGTGAGTAGTGAAATCTAAGTAAACACGTTTTTACCTATCATTTGAATCTCTCATTTAAATTACTTGTCATTTAGTTTAATTATTAGTTTTAGTTAGTTTAATTAATATTTTTAGAAGTTGATAATCAAACCCCCAATCCAATACCAAGAATTTACTTGCATTTATAAAAATATAAAAAGATAAAAAGAATCATCCCTCACCTTAGACCTATTCGTCATACATCTCGACCTTACCAACACTACTCCCCTAGAGAACGATCAATCCCTCGTGTCTTACCTATACTACACTAATGGTTAGGTACACTGCCTAGGAGGATTGTAAAACTCGTTGTAATGTTTACAAGAATCCGCCATCAGAGAATTAGAACATTATTTGTCCTTAATTTTTCAAAATATACCTTATATATACTTTAATTTAAAAAACAAATAGCATGTTTTTATGAAATAAAAAGTTGCATAACTCACACACATGACTCTTATTTCCATATTGTGAGAACTAAGCCTATTTCGTTTCCACTATTTTACCCAAATTTCACAAAATATGAGTGTTCCGGTGACTTGCAGTAAATTTTAGAACTTGTCTTGGTATACTATTCAAGACCACCATAATGAGTATTATTGATATAATTTGAGTGACTTATCTAACTAGATAAATTTCTAGGATTACACCCAAATGGCCTATGTCGGTTACATGTTTTGTGATATTAACTAACTACACTGGTTAACTAACCCCCGTATAAAACCTTTTTGTTACTATCATTTTTAGAGTAATATACCCCTAGAAAAACCCTCAGAGCCGTTTTTTTCATTTCTTACACCTAATATAAATTGTTTCGTTACACCTATACACCTTAGCCTACCCTATAGATTAAAGTATGTGGTTAGTTACTTTTGTGTGTATTTTCTGTGTTCTTGTGTTTCTTATCTATGGTTAGGTCGGTAATTGCAAATCGCAATGGGAATGTGATAATAGTTATTTTTTATTTTTGTGTGTTTACTACTATCACTATTATTTTTATATCCAAAGTTTTGAAGTATATGAGAAAATCATCCAGATTTATTATGATGGTGAAGTGGTGAAAATTTACACTATTAGTTTATTTTATGTTCTAAAAAACATAAAAGAAAAAAAGAGATAAGAAAAGGTGAGATTGTGAGATAATTGGTTTGTCTAAACTTAACCGATTCTATATTTTGAGCTAATTGAATATTCGTTGATACGTGTTATAAAGTAACGATGTAAGTTTTGTATTAGTGGTTGATATCGCCACTATTTGTTGTAATATATTTATGGATTGCAAGGGATTTGGCCGCTAAGGGAATGCCAACTAAGGTTTATGAGATGATGATTAAGACATCATTGAGTCTAATTCGTGGCTGCCGATTAAATCATGAGTTTTCGTGTTAAAGCGTGAGTTAGTCTGTGATTTTTGTTTTTTTCATGGGAAGGTCGGGAAGTAATTAACCACATGTTTCCTTTTGTATGGACTTAATCTATTTGTTTTGTGATTTTATTTAACACCAATTATGTATGTTTTCCCTTACCCTTACCAAGTTACTTTATCCGTAGTTAGCTTTCTAGCATCCGGATACGGTAATGGCTTTATGAAATTATATAATGCATTAATATTTTAATCACCATACGGTTTTTGAGTGATCAAATAATGCTCCAATGATCTAGGGTGTATATTTTGGTGACCATCCGTTATGCAAATAACGCGCCAGCAATCCAAGATATACTATTCTAGTGACCATCCATTGTTTGTGTAAATCAAGAATACGCGCCAGCGATCTAATATGTTTTTGTATAAGATATTTGAACATAAGCCATATACTACCCTTAAGCCTTATCATATTTAACCCAATATACCGCTTTAGACTTGTTACTACTTAGATTTAGTGGTGGAGATGTGTATCCTTGTCAAGCTTATGATAGAATACTCGTCATGACTGAGCAATTGAGCAAACTACTTAAATGTTACCATATAAATTAGTTGAGTTATTTGAGTGATTTCATTTTCTTATTTCGTGAGGTGTTTGATTATGCATGTGAGATTAAACGAATAAATGCTTAACTAGAAAAATCCTAGACGATGTTTAGGATACATTTTCATAAGTTTTATCTAGAGTTTACTTGAGCACAAGTAAAGTTCAAGTGGGAGAATATTTGATGACATCAAATAAGTGCATATTATTAGCATCATTTATCCTATATTGTTTGTTTTATATCATTATGTATAAGATTTGATACTTAATCGCTTAAACGTTCATATTTTAGTTATTTACAATAAATTGGTGAACGTTAGCTTTATGGACATGTTTTGAAGCAAATTGATCAAGTTCGATAAAGTCCACAAAACAGACAAGAATACGCCGTATCATTCTAGACAGATACGCCGTATACCAAGACTTGGACGATTATGAAGACCATTGCCTGACTTTGAAGAATACGTCATATATGAAACTTTGGTCAACATAAAGATCTGACTTTTTTTAGTCTGGATACGTCGTATGAAGACAAATGAATATGACGTATCAACCTTAATGACTTCACCAGAATTCCAAGATAAGAAGATAGCGTATGCCGTATGAAGATTTGTGATACGCCGTATCACTATGGCGGTGTACGAATATTCCATAATATAATAATCTTGGACCCCACGTGAAGTTACCTTGATACGCCGTATTAGATAACCCGATATGCCGTATCGACCCTATTTCCAGAAAGTATAAATAGAAAACCCTAAGTCTAGTTTTCAGAGAGCACATAACCACCAAGTACGAGACCAAAGACATAAAGAAGACCAAGAAGGTCCTGCTAGTGCATATTTACATAGGAGAATTCACTTAAGTCGTTTTAGTACACTTTAATAGTTTGGTTAGCGTATTTTTCTCTTTTGATTTATACTTGAATCTTTCAGAACATGTTATCTTGTATTATGACTGAGATTATGGGCTAATACCTGTAGGTATTAGCCATGTTTAATGATTATCTGATGTTTTAATTTGTTACTAATTTGATAAGCAACTTAAGCTTGTGTTTTGATTACATTTATTACTTCATTAATATTGTTTTGCATGTTAATGTAAGCCCTAGAAGGGATAAATGATAAAATCGATAATCATTAAGTAACTTTATGCGGGTTCCGACTAATCGTGACAGGATTAGATCTGCTGAAAAATGCTTAATACGAGAAGCTATAGTCTAGGGGTCGCCTAGATTTAAGAAAAACCACACCAAGTTGTGAGTGCCGTCAGGTCTTAGACTTATCAAACATCTTATATGACTAAACAATGGCTAATACATTTTCCTTACTATCGGCATGACCTCTTCTTTATTATCTGTGTTTCTGCTTGTGTGTGTTATTTGTCTCATTACATTTATAGTTTTCATTAAATCTAAACCACGTGACTGTCTCTCAGGCTGAAAAACTCTTTTATTGCGTTAGAATTAGGTTTAGGTAGACTAACTTATATAATTAAAATAAAGATGAATTTAAGTGTTAACGTTCCACTCTTTGTGATTGACACCCTACTTACCAACTAACTCACCGTCGACTGGATGATTGTCCGTAAGTGTTTGTTATAGTTAAAGTCGGAAAATAAAATTTTAAACCTTGAATATATATATTACCTATACACAATGAAGCACATCACTTGGACCCCAAAATGACCCCAACAGCCTCATTATGGAAGCGAGTGATCAACTGGTTCCTTATTGTTAGATCATTGGCCACCATTATCTTACCTTTCCTCCTTAAAATTCCATCATCAAAGGTTACTTTGTCACCATTGTAACTTTTGTATTTGACCGGCTGGATTAACTTCTACATATTGTCATCAGTTTCCCACCCAACCATGATCTTATCCAACACATCACTAGCCACATAACTTACCACCAATTGTAATAGCTCACCACTATGATTTACTTTGGACAAAGCATCAACAACATCATTATCACCCCCTTCTTATAAGCTATCTCATAGTAAAACCCATGCAACTTAGGTAACCATTTAAGCTTAAATTGTGTTTTTAACTTTTGGTCTAACAAGTATTTAAGGCTAAGTGGTCAGTTTTCATTTTGAAATGTCTGTCCAACAAATAGCCCTTCGATTTTTCTAAGGATGCAATGATAGCTAAAATATCCTTCTTATAAGTATAAAGTGACTGATGTTTCACAGATAGAGCCTTACTCATATAAGCTAATGGATGCCTATTTTGACACAAAACTGCTCCAATTCCAGTACCTGAAGCATCTGTTTCAATAAAAAAATGCTTAGTTGAAGTCTGGTAGACCAAGGACAGGTGCTTTCATCATAGCATTCTTCAAATTCATAAAATCTCATTCTGCTCTTGCACTCCAATGAAAGGAATTCTTCTTCAATAATGTTGTCAAAGGTTGGCTAATAAGAGCATAATTCTTAATGAATCTCCTATAGTAGCCAGTCAAACCCAAGAATCCTTTCAATTGCTTGACTGTGGAAGGTATGGGCCAATTCTTCATTGCTTAAATTTTTGATGGATCAGTTGCCACACCTTCACCACTGATGATATGACCCAGATATTCCACCCTTGGTACAACAAATGAGCATTTACTCCTTTTAGAAAATAACTTATGCTCCTTCATTACTTGCAAAACTTGTTGCAAGTGCCCACAATGTTCTTCCTCTGTCTTGCTATAAACCAGTATATCATCAAAAAATGCCAATACAAACTTCCTTAAGAAAGACTTGAATATTGTGTTCGTGAGAGATTGAACGGTAGAAGGGGCATTTGTGAGACCAAAAGGCATGACTAGGACCTCATAGTGGCCTTCATGAGTCCTAAAAGCAATCTTCTCAATATCATCCTTATTTGCTGGTAACCAGACCTTAAGTCCAACTTAGAAAAAACTGCAACACCACCCAATTCATCTATCAATACCTCAATTACAGGTATAGGGAATTTTTCCTTGACTGTGTACTTATTCAGTTGCCTGTAGTCTACACACATTCTCCATGTACTATTTTTTTTCTTGACCATAACAATAGGATAAGAGAAGGAGCTTTGGCTAGCTCTAATCACCCCTGAATCAAGCAACTCAGCCACCATTGTCTCAATTGCATCCTTCTGATGTGGGGGGTGCTTATAAGGTCTTATGTTTATTGGAGGGGTGTTTGGGACAAAGGGGTCTTTGTGGTCATGTGTCCTCTGTGGTGGTAGCTCATTAAGTATTGTAAACACTTTTTCAAAGTCATCCATCACCGCATGTACCACTTCACCATCCCCTCTTTTTCCCTCCATTTGGTAAGAAGACATAAGGGTATAAACAAAGCATCATAGAATACAATTCAACCTTTTTTGACTCAGGCTCCTTAAGAGCTTTCTTACCTTGCATTCATTGTATGCTTATGTTCTGAGTACCTCTAAGCACAATCTGCTTACCATTGTACTCACACTTCATAACCAATGTTTTGAAATTCCATCTAATATCACCCAAAGTTGCCAAGAACTGAACACCAAGTATCATTTCACATCCACCCAATGGTAAAAGCGTTACATCAGTTTCAAATCAATTCCCATTAATGGTCCATTTGAAATTGTGACATTCATAAGTAATAAAAATTTCTTGATCATTTGCCACTAAGACTTTCAAAGAGGTAACACTTCTCAACATACATCCTAATTTCTTAGCATTGTGTGTAGTTCCAGAATCAACCAATATATGCAACACGTGCTTACCTAACATGCCTTTAAATCTCATTGTTTGGTAAGAATTAAGGCCTAATAAAGCATTGAGTGATATTTGTGGACATTGTTAATAAAATTCATACTTCTGACCATTAATTTCTTCTTCATTTTCTACTTCCTCAGTCACAATACTATCTTCCCCCAAACACTCCTCTTATACTTCATTATCCAGCACTACTTCCAAACAATGCATTTGACCACTACATTTGTGCCTAGGGGTGTATCTTTTATCACAAAAAAAAATTTGATTATTTTTCCCTCTTCTCTTCTAACTCCTTTTAAGTCAATCTATATGGCCTATTAACCCCATTCCTTAACACTAACGGGTTACTCCTATTAGCATTAGAATTAGCAGTCTTTTGAGGCACATTAACATTTTTATTTGCTAAATTTGTATTGGGCACAAAGTTAGGAGTTGTTAACAAGGAAGGATTATACCTTGCCTTCAGGGCATCATTGGTTGCTTCTTGCAATTTGGACATAGCAAACATCTCAGGCAAAGTAGTAACCCTGAACATCCTTATGGGCATACTAACTTCCTTCTTCAACCCACCAATGAACAAAATCACAACATAGGCCTCATTGAACTCCACCCTACTCAGTAATTACTCAAACTCTTCTTGATAATTTTGGACTAATCCTTCTTGTTTCAGATTTTTTAACTCCACAATTGGATCATCATAAAGTGCCCCATATCTTTTGAGCACCTCCTCTTCATACATGTCCTATGAAGTATTCTCACAAAATCTTTTGACATAGTGTTGGTGCTAATCCAAAGCCTTTATCAAAAAGGTGCATAGAACATAATTCCACTTTCTTATCCTCCTCTACACCATCAATCTTGAAGAATTTCTTACATCTGTAAACCCAACCTTTGACATCTTCACCATTGAATCTTGGAAACTCTATTTTGGACAATCTGTCATATTGACCACTAACCATTTGAGTTCCTCTATTGGTGCTTGTTCCTTCACCATTCATCAACCTTGCAATTTCAACCATCAGAGTTTGCATAACAATTTGCATGGTATTCATTGTCTCTTGTAGAGATTCAAGATTTGCAACTGGTGGAACAGAAGAAGTTCTTATGTTCACCATTCTTGGATCAATAATATCACTACTTATCAACAATGGAATGATAACTATTAATCACTGTTCTTGATCACTCAAACCAACAGATGCTGATCATAGGTTCAAGAATAGAGAAATTAACCACTAATGGGTTATTCTTGTGATCGTACAGTCGTTTGACACTAATTAGATGAAAAAGAGCAATTGAAGTTAGTGGTGACTAACTTCGCTGAACAATAACAAATACTTGTTGGAAGTTGATAGGAGAAGATGACCGGAAAATCAAGAGTTGCCAAGATGGCAGCTCTGATACCAATTGATAGACTCAGTTTAGAAATCAATTAAGAAATGGTAAACCAAACATCAATGGCAGACTAACAACTAAAAATTCAAATGAGAGAATTGGAAATAATAGTTATTGATTGAAAAGTTTGTTACAATGATTACAATGAGAATTGAGAGGGAAAAAGTTATTTGATTAAAAATCATGAATGCTGAAATGTGATTACAACAAAGAAACTAGTAAGTAACTGTGGGTGCCAAAGTTAGTTATTCAAATTCAATGAGAAGCTGACACGTGTCCATTTTGAACGTTAACATTTTGGCACGTATCACAAGTACTACGTGTGCATACGAATAATCTAATAAACATGTGTTATATCAACAAAAAAACCTTTTGGTGCCTTTGGTTTGTATTTGGATTTGATACAATTTTGAAAGAAATTGAAGAGAGAGAGAGAGAGAGAGAGAAATATGATAAAATTGTATATTATTTATCTTTTAAATATCTATAAGATTTAAAGGTAAACGATTTTAACGAAAAAAAGAAAAGAAAAACCACAATGGGTGTAACGGTAACCTTTTCACCACCTCTATTTTAGCGACACATCAGCTTTTCGGCCCATCACCTAATCCACGACCTAACAATCGTAGTGGTGACTACCTAACAAAACACATAAATATATCTCAATTAATACAAACATACCCCACAATATACCCTCCCACTCCCAAAAAAAAAAAAAAAAAAAAAAAAAAAAAAGGTGCATTCAATAGGTGGTCTGCACCACAAAACCAGTTTAGAAATCAATTAAGAAATGGTAAATGAAACATCAATGGCAGATTAACAACTAAAAATCCAAATGAGAGAATTAGAAATAGTAGTTATTGATAGAAAGCTTGTTACAATGATTACAATGAGAATTGAGAGCGAAAAAGTTATTTGATTACAAAGCATGAATGCTGAAATGTGATTACAAGTTCTACTTATACTGAAAAACGGAGAAACTAGTAAGTAACTATGGGCGCCAAAGTTAGTTATTCAAATTCAATGAGAAGCTAACACATGTCCATTTTGAACGTTGACATTTTGGCGCATATCACAAGTACTACATGTACATACAAATAATCTACTCCTTCCGTCTCAAAATTATTGTCAGGAGACAAGAAACACACATTTTAATAAAAGTGGGATCACTTTAATTTTTAACCATTCAAAAGGAATCTTCCCTTACAAAGTTCTCTAGTTTTTACTATAAAAGGAAAGTGGACAATTAATTTGAGACATCCAAAAAGGAAAATGTGGACTATTATTTTGAGACGGAGGGAGTAATAAACATATGTTATATCAACAAAAAAACCTTTTGGTGCCTTTGGTTTGTATTTGGATTTAGATTTGATATAATTTTGAAAAAAAATGAAGAGAGAGAGAGAGAGAGAGAGAGAGAGAGAGAGAGAGAGAGAGAGAGAGAGAGAGAGAGATATGATAAATTTGTATATTATTTACCTTTTAAATAGATATAAGATTTAAAGGTAAATAATTTTAAAGAAAAAAAAAGAAAAGAAAAACTACGATGGGTGTAACAGTAACCTTTTCACCACCTCTATTTTAGCGTCACATCAGCTTTTCGGCCCATCACCTAATCCAGGACCTAACAATCGTAGTGGTGACTACATAACAAAACACATAAAAATATCCCAATTAATACAAACATATCCCACAATATACCCTCCCACTCCACACACAAAACACAAAAAATAGATGGTGCAATCATTAGGTGGTTTGCACCACCAGACAAACACAAAAGAAGACCCATCGTGCGCGGCATTGAAAAAGGCATTATGAGGACCGCGCGCAAAGTAAGCTCACCATGGCCAATGAAGGAAACCATGAAGCCTGATCTAAGAGGTAGAGGTTACAAAATACTTCGCTTAAATAGTATAGGGTTTGGTATCAGACTGGTTACCCAACTTTTCCACTTTGTTCGCCTAAGTTACCCAACTAGTTTTTCGTTCAAACAGGTTATTGGACTACACGGGATTGACATTCAGGTTACTTAACTTCAAAGTGTGTTTCAGTCTTACTATGGACGAAAATAACCTTTTTTCATTTTTGTTAAGTACATAAATGGTCCCCCGTGTTTCCAGTGTTACGAATTCATCCAGTTTTCATTTTTGTTACGCTGTAAGTTTTTTAATAAGTTTCGTCCGCTTTCTTCCGCTTTGTATACATTGTCTTACGTTTTATCCATTTTATACGCTTTTATCCGTTTTATACCGTTTTATCCGTTTACATATGTTTTCATTACCAAATCCCAATTAATTCAAACGTATCAATGATCAATAAATCAATTAGGTAAAATCATTTATAAAATAAAGCAACATACTCTCTTCTAAATCGTTATGGGCTTCGACCCATTATATGACTAAATTCACCCTAATCGCTAACAAACGCACTCGTCAGTGGAAATCCACAAACACCCCTTTATATACTTATCGAATGAGTAGAAAAAAAAGCTAAGAAATAAGCAGAAAAATAAGTTCGAGTAAACATGCAAAAGAAGTAAGCTAGAAAACAAGCAAACAAACAGACGCCCCTTGTGGGTGAACCGAATCACAATCAAACATTGGCACCATATTTGGGTTCTTTACTTGACCGAAGCACACAAAATGACCCTATATGGGTCGTGGTGGCTGAACCGTAACAACAAACAACAACCATTCAAACGCAACATACAACACACCCTAGTGGTGTGTTTCTCACGACAGCATTTCACACGCAACACAAATACACTCGACACCTTATGGTGTGGATACTAACTTAAGAAAATGGTGCTTTGTAATTTATACAAATTAACACACGAAAACGTATAAAAATGGACCGAGACGAGGAAAAACGGATGAAAACGGATAAAAACATAAGAAATAGGATAAAAACGTAAGAAAACGGACGAAAACTTACGAAAACGTAACAAAAATGAAAATTGGACTGAATTCGTAACACCGGGCAAACCACAAGGACCATTTATGTACTTGTAAAAAATGAAAAGAGGGGTATTTTCGTCAATAGTAATCTGATTGAAACACACTTTGAAGTTTAGTAACCTGAATGTCAACCCCGTGTAGTCCAATAACCTGTTTGAACAAAAAATTAGTTGGGTAACTTAAGCGAACAAAATGGAAAAAATGGGTAACCTGTCTAATATAAAACCCAATAGTATAAGCACATAAAACAAAAACAACATATTTATAAAGAGAACATTTACCTATAACTGATAGATATAAAATTTTAAACCTCGATCTTACATTTTGGTATCACTAATGAATATCATACAAAGAAATTTATCATCATCCCATAAACCAATGACAAAACCCATTCACCAAAGGCATCTTTAATTTCAGGGACCAACATAAGATAGGATGTTGCACACATTTTTTTATGGTCTTGCATATAATTTCCTTTATCATAAGTAATACTATTTTCACCACAAATAACTTTTAAGCTTAACTAAAGTAACACAAAAATCTTTTCGGATGTTACAAGTACCAGGAAAATGACACTTTCGGAAAAACTTAAATTTCGCAGGAAATAAATTCTAAAGAAATTCAATGGGCTTTATCTGATCCATGAATGTCTGAAATTCAATGGGCTTTACCCAACAGTCTTCAACAGTCTTGTTGAGGTCAGGAGTTTTCACATTAGGTCATTTCTATATTATTACAAATTGCGGGTAACGTAATAAACCCTAGAAAAAGAAAGAAAGAAAAAGATGTCAGACTGCATTCCTTTTGACATCCAAATGGACATCATCAAAAAAGTTTCTAATGTCAAGTCATTGATTCGGTTGAGGTCAGTTTCAAAACCATGGAAATCTTTTATAGACAGCTCTAAGTTTATCAAAAGTTACGGCGTCCCTAACCCACGCCGCACATAGTTGTAGTATTCTAAGCTACACATGCAGTTATTATCCTTGTGAGGTAAAGTACGTTTGTTTTGTAGACGATGATGATAACAATGAAACTTTTGAGGTTGTTCCATCTCTTCTTGTCGTTGGTGCCCCTATTTCTGTATGACGTATTAAATTATTACCAGCTGCACCTATCCCAGCTGCACTGCATCGGTGCAGCGAAGATT